>BROE01000024.1:8386188-8572396 GCA_036571765.1 Plecoglossus altivelis | reverse complement strand
GGGTAGTGTTGAGGTGGGGGTGGGGTAGTGGTGAGGTGGGGGTGGGGTATGGTGAGTCCAGTGCTCCGTAGCTCGGTACCGAGACAAAGAACCGCTGGATATGAAACTCAAACGAGGGAGCTGGAGAGAATGATTCCTCTAAGACTTTCTTGGATGAGTCTTTAGTGAGACCCAGTCTGGTAAAGAAGGACTGTATTCATCCAGCTCTCTCAACAGCTCTCTTGGATGTGATCAGAAACAGGCACATCTCTGCCCACTAGTGAAAACAACAACCAGACCTGAAGAATGTTTCGTTCTTCGCAAAGAACAAACTAGAAGCTCAATATCCTATCTGGACAACACTGAGTTTACCAGACACACTTCAAAAGTATATAAAAAAAGCACTTATCAAATCATTGAAAACCACTTGTTTTTTTAAATGATTCTGTGGCTTACAGAACCATCAGTCTTGCCTGTGTCTGTCCAGTGCTGTGGTGTATCTGGCACAACAAGCGTGATTCCATAACACTGTCTTCATTGTTCTTGTTCCTGTGTCTGTCTGCTGTCACTAAGCCACATGCTCCCCAGGATCTCTAAAACAGGAAATCACGTTTGCTTTTCGGGTGTAAAACCACCCTGACTAGTGTGTGATACGCATTAACTACGAGTGGTGGACAGCCTCAGGATCACATGAGGACAGTCAACCTGTTTCTTTCCTTTTGAAAAATCCAGATAAATTAGTCTCTGATCTCACCTTCACCTCCAGAGGAATGTGTGTGAATATATAATCTAAGTGTGTGTGTGAGTGCCTGCGTGCTTGTTGTCACATGCCTGTTTAACTCAGTCAGTCTGAGAAAATAAGTGTCAGTTTGAGGAGGGGGGAGGTGTTGGGGGTGCAAACCATGTGGTTGAGTGTGTGTACAGATTGTGTACAATGTGTGTGTTTTAATGTGTAACCTATTTGTGCTTTTGTCCACTCCCTCTTAAACACATACAAACAAACACACAACAGTAAAAGGCTCTTTGTAAGCTGTCTGTTACAGCTCACTATCAACCCTGCCTACTTCTCAGGGTCAACCTCTTCGGTTGAGACAATAGTTGATAAGATCGTTTATTTGCCTCTACTGACTTGAGAGTGAATCAAAACAGAAAGGTTCTTTTGAAAGGTTTCACTAACAAAGAGGCATATCAGAACACTGGCTCGACCCCAGATCCGTGATTGCAATTCCTTCCAGGCAATGTATTTAATTAAAGACAGTGCAACAACGATATCTTGATTACAGTACATTGCTAATGTAATGTTATATTATTCTACCCTACACCACATCTTCCATAAATAATTAACTAATCAGGTATGCGTAGATGCATCACAGGTCATTGTGTTCAGCACATGCTTTACTATCAAATGACGTCCATATCAGAGATGAGACTACCTTAAAGTAGAGGAGGAAGTACAGACTATCTGGGAAAGGGGCCCATGTTGAACAACTGGGGTGGAATGAGCCACTAAAAACAAGGAACCTCTTAAGAATGGGAGGGGGGGGGGAAGAGGACGCCATTCTCTGCTCCTCAACATTGCGCTTCTAAAATGGAGGTGAAAGGAGGTGTGCCTCCCTGCCCCCCCCCCCCTCCGCCCCCACCTCTCCTGCTGGGGCAAGTCTCGCGTAACAAGCTCCACCCCTCCCCCACGCCCCAACAGACCTCCGTTTAGAGGGGGTCTCATTCCAGGCTGGGCTCCCATGTGGTCCTATAGTGTAGGGACACTTGGACACGTTGGAGGGATTACCACATCATATTCGCAGCTCCATCTATCATACTTTGTCAAGCTGTTGTCCAATTTCACCAGCAACACTTCCATTACCCGACCCCCAACCCCACGGACCCAAAGCCAGCCACCTTCTCCCCTTCCCAGCAGCAACATGTGCTGCTTGATACTGACATCGGAAATACCTCTGAAATAACACTACCACAGAGAACTGAAGAAAAGTAGCTACTGCCTACAAGTAATGACATTAAGACAATATGCAACATTAAGGAAAGATAATGTGTTTATTAAGTATGTGTGTAGTATATGTGTTTAGACTGACCTTATTCTGGCATCTGTCTCATTTTTTGGACACATCTGGCTTTGCTCCTGAAATGACTTGTAGGGACTGGCTAGAAGCGCTCCTGTGTTAAAGCTCTCTATAAAGACCAGTTATACCTGCTTTCTGGATCACTCTATTCCTATCTTTAAAGCCCAGATCCCAGAGGTAACCACCACCATCACCAGTGGCCAGGAGCGATGACGTGGGGTAGCATGAAATCCAGAGACCTGGCAGAGGTGCAGAGCTCTGGCTATCTCAGCAGAGGTCCAGTTTCAACATGTGATGCCAAGGCCAGTTACTTTAAGAGCTTGAGCCGAATGTCATGCACATGATCTCACCTCTCTGCCTTATTTCACAGAAAGGAGAAACGAAATAATTGGACAGAGTGTGTAAAACTTAAACAGTAGACGGTGACTGATGGCGTTTGAGTAAGTAGTAGTCAGGGAAGGTTATTTTTCTAACATCGTAATTAGTTAAGTGGCTCGTCCTGAAGCTCATTAAGATGACCCCATGGAGAGACAGAGAGACAAAGATACAAACATGTCAAAGAGACTGAGAGAGAGACTGACAGAGACGGAAAGAGAGAGTGGGGGGTGGTGTACACAAGAGAGAGTTGAAAGTTGCAGAGTGAGCATGTGTGTTCATTGGCAGTGTGGTACTGGGTATCCGTTCAGCCCTCTTCCTTCCTGTGTGTATGGGGGGGGGTAGCTGACCACTTACACCCTGTGGGAGCGGGGGGGGGCAGCCAAACACTCTCTGAGTGACAGACAGAGCAACCCCCCCCCCCTTCGCCTGGCTCTTTGGCATAGTCAGCTATGCATTTACATGCCAGCCAGAGCACCACACCCTCTCAGATAGTCAGAGGTGCTTTGAGCTTCCATTAGTTGAATAATAGAAGACAAAGATGGATAACAGCGTCTGAGAGGGGTGTGGCCCTGGTGGGGGGATTCAGCACCAGGTCTGGAAGGTTTGATTCACTCCTGTGGTCTTACGAGTTATCGCTGCGTAGAGAGCCATTCAGACAGCAAACAGACTTTCCGTTTAATTGATCAAGTCTTACATTTTTAGGTGTCACATCACGTTTCCCTCCACTTCCTGCATGCAAACACTTTGTGTTGTCCTGGCCACAGCAATGGCCAATAAGAGACGGGCTCGAATTTGAATACTAATCTCTTCTAATCCTCTGTGCGTGGCGGACAGCAGCCGTTTCACTACAGGAGGAATGGGGTGGGTTGGCGTTTTCTCTGCGAGCAAAGATATAAAAAACAGTCTGAGGGCAGACAGCAGCATAGACAAGCTCGGATGATCCGAGGGATCTCTGAGTCTTAGGTGGATCGGTTGACCAGATCTAGGATCCAGTTGGCACTAGGCCAGAAGAGAACATTAGGACAGAAATCCTCTGATCCCCCCCTGTCTTGGATGGATTACGATCACTCGGTTTCCTCTCTTATACCAGTGACACGGATCATTCATTTGTGTGACCGTGAGCACACTAATGTTGTGTTACATTGTGGTGGATTCATCCTGGGTACATGCTAACACAACCAAGTCAGATCAAGTCGAACTTCAATATCCAAAGTGTCGCACCGCGGAGGAGGTGGAGGTCACGACATTCTCAGGACCTTTAATCCTTTCCAACCCCCCACTACGTCCACCCTGGGTGAGGGGAAGGAAGTCAACCACCGGGGTCCCACCAAGGAGATGACATTAGTTTCAACACTTCTGTTTTCTTTTGCTTCAGGGCCTTTTGACATCTCCTCCGAATAATGACACAGAAGATAATACATGCACGCATTATCTTCATCAAATCAGCTTTTATTCATATAAACATAGCAGAAATTCATATTTAATCACAACCAGTAAGTGAGAGAATGCCAGAAAGCATAGGCAAAGTAGACATGGATAAGTGGTAGCATCAGCCAAGTAAAATTATGCAAATACTGAGAGCACAGTATTCCACACGGAGGGATACTGTATGGTTAAACCCTGATGTCTGGAATGAATCCAACTGTTGCAAGCGAGGGGGAAATACAAAAGAGACGAATGCTAAATCAAAAATCCTTAAAAAACCCCAGTTGAAGCCAGTCAGCTGAGTCAAAGCTGAGTCAAAGTATGATTGAGGTTTTACTAACAGTCACACTGCTCTCAGACTACTGCGTATCCGGGGACGACAGCGTTGGCATGTGATCTGCACTCCCCTGACAGCACTGAGACATGCGGTGCATTGGACATTTCTAGAGGATACCTTTCCATGCCCCTACATCCCAGAGCAGGGTTACAGATCCCTTACACAGAGGCAATGATGGAAACGCTGGCAGGACAGGTGGTTCCCCCTCCCCCAACATCACATCTGATGCCAGGGAGAGGTGGGGTGGGGAGGGGGAGGTGGGGGGGGAGAGCGTCATCAATGGATTCTGCTCTCTCATATTTCACTTTCGATATGAGTTCACCAGGTCCACAGAAGCCACGTGGTCAACAACTTAATGGACTCTTTTGAGGCCTCAAGGCAGCCACAACTACACACTTATCACCTACCAAAGAACTAGACAGAACAGCTATGATTTGATCCTTCTTCAGATCCAGTGAGCGTGACCTTGATCAGATAGGAAAGGCAATTTAATCAGCAGCATGGGAGAAACAGGGAGGTGGGTAATGGTTAATGACATCCCATAATAGTGTGTGCTGAAGGCCATCTGGTTGGCTTAGCTGACGCCAGAGACGGCTTCATGTTGTGTCCTGGCAACAAAAACCACACTTATGCACCTGACAAAAACACACATCTTAACCCTTGCGGATTACTTATTATCTCTCCTTCTCTCCCCCTTTCCATCTTTCTCTCTCTTTCTTTGACTATTTGTCTCTCTGCTTTTCTATTTTCTCTCGACTCTCACTAATGCACAAACACACCCACTCTCTTTCTCCTTCTCCCTCTCTCCCTCTCTCTCTCCCTCTCTCCCACTCTCTCTTACTCTCTCTCTTTCTTGCAGACATAGCACTCCCAGGAAAACCCAAGCACCATAACAAGCCCATTATGGCCATGGGCCAGTGTTGGAATTAGACTACAGCCTGATTCCATGTACCTGCTGGAAGACTCCTGGCCCACAGCTGACCTACAGTGGTGGTCAACGTCCCTGAGTCTGTGCACTGGTCTGTGCATGTTTCCAGGTTGCACACTTCTGTGGGGTTGCATATGCTGCAGGGCAGCGTCAGAGGGGAGGTGAGAAGTTCACCTGGAGCTGGGAAGAGCACAGCTGAAATTGGCTCATAAAAATGGGGCCGTAAAACACATCACACACAGGTCAGTTTCATAATGTGAACTGGACAATGCTGGATGGTTTCCCATTTCCTTCATGAAAAATGCCATAATTAGATCGCATTTGATTTGTGTGCCAGCTGCCAGGCAAATCAAACGCACCTCAAGTACTTCTAAATGCTTTAAGGGAACTGACCTCTATATTTGAACCAGCTTTGACACATAACACACACACATTCTGGCCTGCCTCAGTTGTAGCATGCGAGGGGTTATCAGATATCTGTCTGAACCGCTCTGGTACTTCAGTATGACACACCTCTGCCGCAGTGACATGAAACCATTCATAAATCTTGCGGTACATGGGAGGTGAGAATGGGAGCCAGTCATCCACTTACACACACACTCATACGCACACACACTATCTCACCATACGGCTATATGAGAAATATCCTGTCAACACAGAGATCATGTTTTAACATTTATCACTCAAAGCCAACACACACCACAGGCAGTTATGACATTAATATAAACCCATAGGCCCTTAAGTACTGTACATGATTTTCTTAATTTTAGCCGCTAGAATTCTATATGGCAACCAGCTGCCTTGAACCTGATCTCTACTTTTCTTCTCAAATGTTGCACACACAAACAAAACGGTTTCTACCCATTTCCAGAATCAGGCATCCCATCAACATCCTCATGCAGCGATGTAATCCAATCATCTAAAACATCCTTGGGCCACGCTTAACACCCTGGAATACAAACAGTCAGGGATTGTCAGACAAAGCAGACTTCTTCCTGCTGAGTGCTTCTGCATAACAGGCTGCAGGAGGGCTGATGCATCCAGACACCAGGCACTGACAGAGGGTCTGCTGCCCCAGGGGAGGGGAGGACATGCGACCACATTAACAGGTGTATCGAGGCGATGGCCTACTCTTGTCCCTGTTTCCCCTTGGGAAGAAATCTGAGCAGGTGTCATTCCAGTGGTGCAGCTGTCCCTGTCTCATGGCCAGGCAGAGCAAGGCCACTGGCCTGTGCCATTAGGGAAGTTGCCAATCCTTAGGAATATCCCCCTGAAGCAAGGCAGCCCCCTACCACCAGTCGTAACATGACATGGGTTTACAATGACGGACCTGTGGCTTTGACTTTGGCTTTGATTGTCTGTCCTGACAACTTGAGGAAGTAACCTATAGACAGTAGACAGGATCAATGGGTAAACATACTGTGGTAAAATATTTCACTTCATCTACAGATTGGAACCTGTAGATATAATTCTGGGTAATTAAGTGTTCAAACAATCTACCACATGATACACTTTCATGAAATATTAATTATAGTAATTAACGCTCTACTATCTTTGAAACTGTGAAAGTAAAATGATATGAGCTATTTTGCTCCTGATTGGCAAGAAGCACTTAATCTCTCGCCTTATAAATGACATCAAAACCCGCTTGACGATCAGAGTTTCAGAGGTTGCCATGGAGAAATGCACACTCAAAGTCAATTCTAGACACTGAGGGTACCTAGTCTGCCTGCCTGACTCACTAACTGGTCCTGGTGAGCAGGCACCTGAACTGAACTCTGGGTAACTCGCCTTTGCGGGAAAAAGAAGATGTGTGTCAGTCATCAGACTCACTCATTCCTCTGCTTAGACAGATTCTCTCTGAGACAATCCATCCCAGCATTCCACTCTGGCCCCCAACGTGACAATGCATAAATGGATGCAGTCAAGATGTCCGCCTACAGCAGCCCAAACATCTCTTGAGCGTCAACCCACACAGCCAGCATGTGACCGCTAATGGGTTCCTCTCTAGATTGAAAGGGGGGCGGGGGGGGGGGGGGGGGGTGAGGAGGGTAAACAGGGTACACAGGGTAAGCAGGGAGGGGTCATCAGATTAGGGGCCTTTGGGCGAAGGGGGCTTAGGAAGCTTTGTCATCGATGAGCCTATTCCAGCTTCCCTCATGCAGGCCTCCTCCGTCCTGAACATGCTAGTCCGAGGCAACAGGCCTTGACATGGTGTGAGAGCACTACAATGGGCACAGCCATCAACACTGCACCCGTAGGCCTTCCCTGCTAATGGTGCTGATGAAAGAGCAAAGAACTAGTTTGACCTGGAAGACAGGATTTCAACATTTTCAGTTGAGGCAAGATGGTTTGTTTTGGAGAGGGGGTGGAGGTTGGGACAGCCACAGGCATGGGGGGGAGGTTGGGACAGCCACAGACGTGGGGGTAGAGGTTGGGACAGCCGCAGGCTTGGGGGGGGATAGTTGGGACAGCCACAGGCTTGGGGGGGGATGTTGGGACAGCCACAGGCGTGGGGGGGAGGTTGGCACAGCCACAGACATCGTCTTTGTCATGTTCTCTGGGTTTCTCCTCTATGTGCGAACCCAAGTTTTAGGCAGGAACATAACAACGCAATCACACAGGGATTACCCTCAAGCAGATAGCTGCGTAATCACTGGGAATGGAAATGAGTTGCTGAGTCTCTGACTCCAGGCTGAGGTTTGGGGGAGGACGCAGTATGGAACAAGCAAGAGTTGATTTATCCAGGCAGCCAGAGGGCTGGAGCAAAGATACAATGAGTTGAAAGAGTTCTAAGCAAGGCTAGTTCCAGACAAAGCCCTGTTGCTGTTAAATGAGAAACATCAGTTGTCTGTCACTCAATAACAGTGCACGCATGTGATTGGCTGAGGTTGGCAAAGGCCACATGGGAAGGGGGTGACTCCATCCATCTTTTCAACACACAGTATCGATCTCAGCTTTGACTGACACAAAACTGCCTTCGTCCTCTTATAGCATCGTGAAAAGTCTTTCGCCTTGACATCTTGTTTTAACTTTCTGCCTTCATGTTGATGTCAACGAAAAAAGACAATCCCAGATTTGAGCTAGCCAGCAACACACGGCGTCATGTGGCCCTATGTAAAAGTGACGTAGTACAATTGCAACAGGCCAGCGTGCAGCAAGCTGAGTGAAATCAATGCAGTGTTTGATGACTGTGGTAGGCTAATAGGGGCCAACCAACTCTTCAGGAAACGATATTACGTAATCCAACACACCCACTGTTATTACAGCCAGAGCACCAACCATAACATGTGCCTAGCACGTGACTAGCTTTTCAACCATGGAGATTTGTTTACAGGAGAACTGCATAGAAGAAACCTGATCATCTATTCAAACCTTTCCTCTAATGACTTATTAATCTAATATAAAGCGGTCACGGTGTGCTCATAGGAAGACACACACTTGACACTGCGGGAACAGGCGAAGGATAGAGGGACATTACAGCATGTAAACAGTAAAAACACTTAGTTTGCTATTCTTGCTAAGTACTGGTTATATATTTAAACAACACTAAACAATGGTGTGTTACTTACAACCATAATACATCTACTGTACAGGGCCCAGCCAGAGTCCAGGCAGCTAGCAGCGTAAAACACCAGTGTGTGAAGGAGTTGGCTGGTAGGTGAGACATGAATGAAACCCCTCTCAACTGTGACATTTGTAGAGTAAGTAAGACTGGCATGTGGAAATTAGGACAGTGTTGCATCTCACAAAGTGTGTGTTTGAGTGTGTGTGTGTCTATGAGGGATGGGGAGGGAGGTGACCCAGAAACCAAAAAAACCACACTGGGTAATCAATGATTGGAAAAACACTGGGAGGGGCCTTGCTGGTGCTGATAAACAGTGCTTGTGTGTGTGTGTGTGTGTGTGTGTGTGTGTGTGTGTGTGTGTGTGTGTGTGTGTGTGTGCGTGCGTGCGTGCGTGCGCGTGTGTGTGAGTGAGTCAGTGTGCAAGCGATCAGGCGTCTGCAGCTGGACAGCACGTATGCCATAAGAATGATTCTATGTCTGAGTGAGGTCAGCTGATTAAAGCCGCGTTAGAGACTGCATGTGTAGAATAAAGATAACCTTAAAACCGTTGAACACCCTTATCTGCATATACATTTCACAGCACTCCCTCGACTGGCACCTCTTACTCTACTGTAAAGGCTGTTCAAGTTATTGTCCAAACTCTGATCAACATTCAACACAACAACACAATATACTATGGTAGACAAACAGCATTGCTGTAACATGACGAACTAAATAAGAAGGTGAGCTGAAACTGGGCGTCTATTACGTCAATCATTATATCACATGGTCGTACCAGTCGTTGAAATACAGTAAAGGTTTGGCATGTTTAGTGTCAATATCGAGATCGTAATCAACCATTTCCATACAATAACGGCTGCACTGTTGTCAGCATACTTTTGTTGCTTTAACAAGCCAACATTTAACTCAGCTGTGTTTCAAAGATAAGGGTGCAATGCTGTAATGCCAGGAGAAATAACTGAACAATTGAAAGGCGGGAAATCAAAAGGGTTAAATACCCCTGGTAGATCAAACCGTTCATGTCTTGCGTTGGGTCGATAAAGCTGCCGTATTTCTGTCCCCTGGCCTGTAGTCTGATGCCTACGGTACCGGAACCTGTCATTCTGCTGCCCATGAACAGGACCATGTACATATTGCCATTCGGCATTTTACATTTTACACTTAGGATAAAAACGAATATCCCATATTTCTGATCGGCAATGGGGCCAGACTACGGGAGGATCCATGTCACAAGCAGATTATATCACGTTTCCTATGTCCCAAATTGGAAATGACTGCCCAGAAGGTTAAGCTATGTAGGGAGCAGCACTAGTCTGTCTACCTGCTCTTTCCGTTTCTGCCAGCGTCCGCATGGGCTTTCCTCCAGGATCTCGCTCTCATCCTCGCTTTCCTCTTCCTTTCCCTCCGACCCCGAATTCCTCTCCGGGACGGACATAGTCATTGTATTCCGTATTGGAAGATTTCCCCTGTTGGTTTTTCACGCAAATTCAAGTGCAGACGTTGCAGCTGTCTGAGCAGACAGTACAATTCCACACGACACCAGCCGTTTTGCTTTAATAGCCCTCGGCGCTCAAAACATCTTGCGCTGAGAAGTGGCAGCAAAATGTTGTAAAGAAATGCCTTTCACACTTGTCACAATTGAAATGTCAACCGGACAATGAGACCAATACACTTCTCCAGTTGGACGTAAGAGTAGGCCTATGATGAAGTAAGAATTATTAGGAAATTGTCACTGCCTATTCCGCGCGCTCAAATGCATGTAAAATAGATTGCGAAATGTTTTTGTTATCGCGTCCCTGTACAATCCCCACGTAGCCTACCGAATGAATATAAAGCTATTTATTAAAAACAAAAACGAAGCCTTAAAATAAGTCTATGCAGTTTTCCCTGTCTTCATTAATCTTCCCCATCTATGCAATGAAGTAATTTCTAACATCTCAAATACGCGTCATTGTGTTCGCCGAGAACGCAAAGGCTCCTCTCCAGCAACCCAGCGCAGAGGGATACCATAAAGTGTAGAAGAACTGCGCAATGTTACCATTACCGTAATAAAGTTGTTGAACCTTGAGCTCTATGAATGACAGCGATGGGCGTTCCTGCTAATCTGAAGTGTATGTGCCAGATTTACCAGAATATATGGGGGTGAAAGTATTTAGCAGTCACTGAAATAAGATGTTTTAAAGTCAGGTAGAAATTAGACATGACAATCACTGACCTGAGTGAATTTAAACAAAATGTCAACTGAAGATTATTCATGTGGCCCCATTTTCATATCTCAAACTGTTATGACCAATACAAGAGTTATGGAGTCTACAAAGCGTTACCAGCCACACTTTCACACAGGGATGTGACATATACGTAATAAGATTGAACCTTGTTCATGTCACTGGAGAAGAAAGAGATTCTTCAGCAGTAATAGCCAAGTAGGCCAGAGGGTGACTGCTATCTGTGTCTGTGTGAGGGTGCTTTATGTGAATGTCCAGGTTTACAGCCATGCGTGCCCATGTGCGAGACAGAGAGTGTGTGCATTTGTTAGCCAATTTGTGCAAGCAGCAGCCTTTAAGCTTGGTCAACAAACTGTCAAGTACTTTTCCAACATTGCCTTGTAACTACATTACCAGACCTTTGCAACAGAGTTGCTTCCTCGTACTGTAAGTCCTTTCAGTATTGTGGTCAAGTAGTGATCTTATGCCTTCAGACACCCAACACACCACATGAATTATATTAGGCTGCAGTGGAAGGCTGGACTAAATAGGAGCTTGCTTAGACACTGGGGCTCTATTCCACTTGAAGCAGCAAGCAGGGAAAGTAAAAAAGCCTTAGCTTTTTACAAGAGGCTGGGAGAGAGAAAAAGGAACAGTCATGGAAAAGTGATGGTGGTAAAAGTGCCAGAGCTGGCAGTAATTCTGAGAACTGGACACCACTCTGGGCAGGAACAACACTGTTTATTATGCTGCCTGTTTGGGGCTGGAAATGTGTTTTTCCTTCCGTTCTTCACAAGCAGAAACCCAAGACATTCACATTTTGTGACATTAATCCATTGATACTGTGGATAATGTTTTGTTCTGGTTGTCAGGATACGTCAACGAAGAGGTAGAAGTAGGAATGTGCTTTAACCAATACAATGTTTTTTATTTATCTCGATAGTTCCATACTTTTCTTCAAACCCCTAGAAAGCATGATAGGTTTAGGATATATACAGTATAGCTGTTCAATAGCAACATACTCATTTGACTGTTCCATGGGAAACTGAGCAGAGGTTAGTATGCCATCTAGTGGCAGTCACACAGGACTCTGAAATACATGACAAATAATAGGTTAATTTGAACTTCCATTCAATTTATATGAAAAAGAAGAAACTTAATTTTCTGTGTTTGTGTTTGGCATATTTGTCTTCCCTATCACAATGTCTGTTTAAGGCCTAAAAGCTGGAACATACAGTATGAAAGGAAAGGAATCTCACATGACCCTTTAAGACTTTGCAGCATTGCTGAAAATAAACTGAAAATAAGACATTCACCTGCCAACCTTCTAATCACCGTCTTGTTCTATTTTGAGAGATCGAGTGAGAAGAGCTTCTGAGCCACAGCTTTACCTCTCTCTCACACCGCTAATGAGATTTACACTTGGCACAAGATGCCACGTGGGAGACAATGGCTGTGTCTAGACGAGCTATGCGCCTGGCAACGCGACCAGAGCTACAGAGCAGACTGACCTAATGAGGCCGTTGATTGGCTAGCAGCGTGCTCAAGCCTCCACATGTCAAAGGTGAACTGAAAGTTGTTCTTTGTGGTGAATCATTTCAGAGTGGATCAAGTATCACATCTATGACGTGAATATTTCGGAATCGTTTTCCAGATTGTCCTCATAACTCGTGATCCCCCTGAAAACCTTCGTATATTCCATCTTCAAAACTGTAACCCTGATTGTGGAGGTCGACGTACTCCTGTTGCTTGCTACTTAACTACTTCACAGGCTGATTGTCTGAGACATGAAAGAAGCAGCAAGAAGCAAACTTAGGTTTGTATTGCTTTTTATTGAACACAAGTCGAGGGAGGAACACATATACCCAGTTAAATAACAGTCATATTTGACGCAGTGATGGAAAAGCCGTTACTTTTGGTTTGAGTGCTGCTTCCCTAAGCAGAGATAAGAGGACTTAGTTCTTGAAGCCCTTGGACTGGGCGGAGGACCACACCTCCTCCCCGTCCCTCTCCACCACCATGGTCCCGTCGTTGCGCAGGTGCAGGTGACACATCTTGAAGCCCCCGGAGGCCTGGGTCTTTGTCTGCCACATCATCTTGTTGTCCCTCTTGTACATCACCAGGTTGCAGTCGTCCTGCATGCACAGGCGCCAGGCGTCGCGCTGGCCGGCGGTGTCGGAGTTCCACATGGGCTTCCAGCCGTAGATGATGAAGTTGCCATCCTCCTGGATGCATGAAACAAGGAGAGAGGGAGGGACGGAGAGAGAGAGAGACATGCAGAGAGAGCAAGAGAGCGGGTTAATGATCTAACTTGATTCAAGAGCACTGCAACAGTCCAGCAGTACTGAACTATTTCACAAGGTGGGTTTCATTGTGACTTAGCTTTCCAAACTAGTAGTTTCTCCCAGCTTCCTACCTGGAAGACAGCCTTCCACTCATGGTTGTTGGACATGATGTAGTCTCCCTTGCGGAGCTCATCGAACTTGGACATGTAGTTTCTGCTCATGGTTCTGTGAAGAAAGAATTGAAGTGGTTTGGTTACGTTGAGACATGGTTGCTCCTGTAGCGCTCTCAATGCACAATAAGAAACATTTATGAACTTTTAAGAGAGACCCAGAGTGATACTCTGTTCAGTACCAGTGTAGGGAAAGGTAGTAATCCTAAAAGTTAGATACCCAGATCAAGCAGAATAATGCTGTGAGACATGCTATGAATGGCACAGCGATGGGAAAGAAAATTGTAAAGAGATTTCACACAGGAGACAGCAAAAAAAAAACCTGTACACTGAGCTACACTTACACTTTGCTTCTGTAAGAGAAGGGACAGAGAGCGAGAAGGCAACAGAACACATGAGAAGGAGAAACAGCATCAGACCAACAACATACTCACAGGCCGGTTCTGGAGTGGACTTGGAGAGTCTGAAGAATCTGGAGTTCTGGGTGAAGTGTCCTTGGTTCAGATTCAGTCATCTTATATAGTCAGCAGCCAAAGAAAAAACCACTGACATGTAGAACACGCTCTCTGTAAAGCTATAATCAAATCTGTTACACACAAGTCTATAGATAAGCAATTCAGAGTAACACAGCCCAGGATTATGTAATTTGGAACTCTAACTATGAAAAAAATACTTAAATGTTTGAATAGTGCTTCAAAGATGTGTAAATTGTCATCTTGGTCATTGGTAGCACATGGTGTTGTCTGAGAGGAACTCTGTCTGAGACATTTTGGAAATGTGTTCTTCAACACATGATCAAAAATTAGACTAAACTCAAATGAAGGCAAAATAGTGCAGCCATCTGGACCATGAGGTCTTTAATCAACCCTAAAACTGTTCAAAATGTTGCTACCTTTTTAGGCATCTCTTTTAGTTTCTCCTTAACGTATGCTACAGTGATCAATATCAGAAACAATTTAGTTCAGGACTGATGTCGTGATGTTTGAAAAAGTGCACCAAGTGTACCTCATTGTGTGCAACACAAAGTTTAAAGGACAGATGTCAAATAATATTATTGTACAACATGTGTTTCTATATTGATCACAATGGCATCCCAAGCAGACAAGGATCCCAGATCCTACCACTCCAGATGTGCTGCAGCCCTGTCATCAAATAAACCTTCACATAATCTGGGGTCATTCAGCCATGAAACAGCCTTTCTGTCCGCATTCTGGTCTGACCGACCTCTTGACCGGAACATCCTATTTCAGAGTTTAAAGTAACGTAATTTCACAACGTGATGCCATGCACTTGTCACTTACAATGGACACAGAGCACATGAGATGAGGAGGCTGTGTTAGTGTGAAAGATGGGCAGTGATCCGCAGACTTCAGGCTGGTTGTGACGTCTAATTGCGAGTACAAGTAGCTCCTCATCTCTGCTGACTCAGTAACAGCTGTGTGCCTGGACACGTCTCAGCAGGATGGCTAGTCCAACAGAAATGGACATTAGTGAGAGGTTACGGAGTTCAAATCCTGGTCAACATATCAGCCAATGAAAAAAAATAGAGAAAGAGATTTACTGCAATGCAGCCTTTCATGTGATGCAATAAATTACAAAAACGTGTAAAATGAGGAATTTAATTAACAATTAACGCTATAAATGTATAATTAACTATAATTTTGTGTGCACAGAGCATTGCCAGACTATCAGACGATCCTACTTCAAAAGGATACTTCAGCCAAGGTACAGTACGTGGTAGTGTATTCCAACACATGCAACTGCTTGGAAATAATGCAAGTTCCCATGACTCAGTGGGAGACATTATTGGAAGGAATGTGTGTGTGCTTAGCTAACCTTGTTTTATGCCTTAGGCTACACATATTTGGAAGTGTGCACAGGCTCAGGCTATTTTAATATTTGCAGTGTTGTTTTTGAGTTGTCTTTGATTGATGCACATTGCTCAAAGAGAGCTTATCTGAGAAGTATAACTTGTGGCCTATTTCTTGTGGATGGAGAGTTTGTGTAATCTGGGACGTTGAGTAATGTGGGACACCTCTGCTTCAGGGTCATTTCCCCCTACTATGACAATGTTTAGCTCACAAAACAGCTCACAACTTTTTATTTAGCATGGATGTTACGTGACTGAAATCACAAAACCTGACTGGTTTGGTGTCACTGAAAATGACAAGGCAATTGTCAATCTGGAATCTCCCATGAGAAATCCCATGCTAAGAATTTCCCCCTGTCTACGTTGCTGACATGTTAAGATGTCTCCCTCACACATGAAAAGACACAGAACAAGTGAAAGTTTCAGTGACGAGCTGTAGTTTATTGTTTGAAAAACCCCTGGGCTGTTTTACTTTTGTCCGCGGGACATGGCAGAGGACCAGATTTCCTCGCCGTCCTTCTCGATGGCCATGGTGCCGTCGTCCCTGAGCCACAGGCGACACATCCGGCAGCCGTTGGACGTGTGGGTGTTGGTGTGCCACATGGCCTTGTCATCCTTCTTGTACATCACCAGGTTGCAGTCGTCCTGCAAGCACAGGCGCCAGGCGTCGCGCTGGCCGGCGGTGTCCGAGTTCCACATGGGCTTCCAGCCGTAGATGATGAAGTTACCATCCTCCTGGATGAAGAGAAGAAGAGGCAGACAGAGGCAGAAAAGAGAGAGAGTGGGAGGAAGAACAGAAAAGCTTCATTAAAAGTCTGTCATGCAGATCAGGGTATATTGGATTGACCTTTAAGAAGCAGTGACACAGTAGGCTTCACACTCCACTAAAGAATTGCATCTAAAACAACATGAACTCTCGTCCTCATCCTCGTAAACCAAGCTGATCCAGCACCCAGTCTAGGTTTCCAAACAGAACACATCATGTCATAATGACAGCTGTACACATCTCTGTCTCACCTGAAACACTGCCTTGTATTCTTTGTTGTTGGACCACAGGTAGTCCCCCTTGCGGAGCTCATCAAACTTGGACATGTAGTTCCTGCTCATGATTCTGCTCAGCAAAGGAAAGACCACATACGTTTACAGTTCAAACACAAAGTTGGACATTTGGAAGTTCACAGTAACGATCAACCAGGGGTAACTACCTACGATCGATCATTTCAGGTCATCTCAAATCCTAAAAACCACCCACCATCCACCGTGTGGCGATGCGCTGGCCTAGATATTCAAAGCAAACAGTGGAACCTTCCTTTGTTCCTTAGAATGATCAATATCGAGGACTCCTCTCAGGCGCCGGTCTCTGGTTAGACAGCACTGATCATGTATACCACAGACAGAAGCACTGACAACATACACCACTGGCAAGGTACTCACAGGCTGTCAGGCTGGCTGAGGATGAGAAGATCAGAAAGATGGAAGGGTTCACGCCTCAGTAGAAGGACCAGCCTGGTTTTATAGCTAGGGATGGAGGGAGGTGGCGAGAGAGAACAAAACGGCTCTCTTCCACTCCAAACAAGATTAAGAATCAAACACAACTCTTTTGTCAGTAGAGCGTCTCATAGTTTTCTACTTAAAAGTGTCAGATGAAACAAGCAGAAAGCACATGACAGAGCATACTTGCGTCCATCACTACATCCACTGTCATGTTATATGAAGTCCTAGTCAAGCAACGACCGGAGTGATCCAACCTTGTTTTAGGAGACACATGATCATTCATCCCCCCAAAAAGCCTCTTCTAAAACGAATCTAATCCAGGATCACTGAATCATGTCTATTCAAGTAAACCAAGTGAGCAGCGCTAAACACAAGCTAAAAAAAACAACTCCATGGGACCAGAACTGTTATCATGATACGAATGAGCTGTATAAAAACTAACCACAAATGTATTACAATAGTCTGAATAACTAAAGAGAATCGCAATCAGATTCAGAATTGGGATTTAATCGCCACGTTACAAGTACAGAATGCACAACTCATGTCCTGTCTTCATGTCCTTTGGCAGAAAGCTGCAAACGACAAATATATATGGATCCTATAAAAATAGAATATTCTAACCCATTTTAGGAACTAAAACATCTAAATATTTAAACGATATTTAAACGATATAAATATAAAATGTTTATAAGAGTAAGGTGCACATGAGACCAAGGTGGCTTGTGTATTGCATGGAAACACAGCAACATATTAATAATTGTTAACCAATGCCAAATGCAAGAGCTGGTCTGTAGTCAAACTCACTATTGTCATCATCAGAATCCTTCTGCCTGCTTCTCCACACCATGAGACCTTTTTTTAAGGTGGGTCACGTTAAAACTGAGTTAGGCAAGAATTGCGAAGTTAGCTATTTTAGCTTTGGTTTGACACATTCAAACTAAAATGTCCCACTCTCTTCCTTCAAAGCCACTCCAACATAACCATAGAAACGCGCATTGAATGCAGGTAGGCACGTATGTAGACAGACCACGCATTTAATCATGTCATCTGGCATCTTTATGATTGGTTGGGATTTTTAAAGTCTTGCGACGCCCACTTATATCGGAACAATTGATCATACTATCGTCAGTCGTTGTAATCACGATTCGACGTTTATTGAGGCAAACGTGACATAAAATGCTTCCCTAAAACATGGCCTATTCTGCCTGGAACTTCATATGATCAGTATGGATTCATCCGCTGTAAAGTCAGGGGGTGGCGCCACTGAGTTGGAAACTCCCAATGTCTGTTGTGCTTTTAGTTCTCTCTAAAACGTTCGCACACTAGAAATATTAACAATGATGTTATGTCTTACCAATAAACGGAAACATTTAATGTTTGCACTAATAACATCAAAATGTATCACTACTGACTAAGCGGTTGCTTACGAGTCCATCTTCAAATAAATGCAACTTCACGCATTATAAACACACGCAAACAAAAGAATGACACGACAAATGAACAAAGCACAACAAGTGTTTATTTCAGGGTCATCTTATTTCATGCCTGTGGAGTGAGCAGAGCTCCAGATTTTTTCCCCGTCCTTCTTCAGGACCAGATTCCCCTCATCCGTTAGCTGAATGCAACACATATTGCAACTGGTCTTGGAGGTGTTGGTATGCCAAACAGGGGAATCCTCTTTGTTGTACATGACCAGGTTACAGTCACCCTGCATGCAGAGCCGCTCAGGGTTTAGGTTCGGTGTGTCTGAGGTCCAGAAGGGCTTCCAGCCGTAGATTACAAAATTACCATCATCCTGTAAGAGGAGAGGGAGCAAGAGGGAGGGGAGTGAGAGAGAGGGAGGGAGGGGATTGGGGCAAGAGGGAGCGAGAGGGAGGGGAGTGAGAGAGAGGGAGGGGATGGGAGGGGATGGGAGCAAGAGAGAGGGAGGGGAGCAAGAGGGAGCGAGAGGGAGGGAGAGGGAGGGGAGCAAGTGGGAGCGAGAGGGAGGGGAGCAAGAGGGAGGGGGAGAGAGGGGAGCGAGAGGGAGCGAGAGGGAGGGAGAGGGAGCGAGAGGAAGGGAGAGAATGGGAGAGAGGGGGAGAGAGAGGCAGGGGAGCGGCAGGAAGTGAGGGAGAGGAAAAACGACAGAAAAGAATAAAGAAATAAATGAAATACACAAAGTTTTGCTTATATATGCCGGGGTCATGAGCATTAAAACGGCACATTTTAGGATCTGATCGAGAGTGGTGAAAAGAAGTTTGATTCTTAGATACTGACCTGAAACACAGCCTTCCAGTCTCGGTTGTTAGAGAGGAGGTAGTCTCCTTTACTCAGCTCATTGTCCTTCGACAAATAGTTTCTGCTCATGATGCTAAACAAGATGCAGATTTGTCAAAGTAGCGTTTAGATTTTATTTTCTAAATATGCAGAGATCTGTCTAATCTTTGCTGATATTTATACATATGCAAATGCTAATATATATACAGACTATAAACACATTTAATGTATACATATACTACAGCATATGGCATTCAGCATATAGCATTCAGATACTTGCACAAATATCTATTACATAATGTAGCATATAGCCTTCAGATACTTGCACAAATATCTATTACATAATGTACAAATACAAATGACAAATGAACTGCTTCATATTGTAACAGTTAGATTACCATTGTAATCAAACCATTGCAACTAGTAACAGTTCAATGAATTGGACACAACTTACATTTCGTTGAAGACGTTAACCAGGAACCTGAATGTTGGGAGTGAAGTGTAGACCAAGGTGCAGCCAGGCTTTTATAAGACCAGGCATGAGTTTGAATACATTTGATCTGAAAGGAGGGAACTACTTTACATTCAGGGCCATAAAATGCATGCATTAACATGTGATAGGACAAAGGATCAAGACAAAAAAAAGAGAAAAGTCAGCTAGTAGAACAAGGCAGTGATTCAGTTTGGAATCCCCAGAACAACCCCCAGAATGAAACACTCTGTTCTTTTTGGGGTCTTTATTGATAATGCTCAGTGCAGCTGGGAGGAAGTATACTTCAGGATGAGTGTAGGCGTACTGAGTTACACAAGGGTACACAGAGTAAAGGGGAGATAATACTGGTGATAACTGCATTGAAATATAATAATAATAATAATAATAATAATAATAATAACCTTTAATGTTTCATGTTCAAATCCTTGTCAAATATTGATATGGCTACAATGTACTGTATGTGTACACTTGTTCTAAAACCTTTTAAAATGCGTGTGAATTTGACCTTTTTAAAACAGTAACTAATAGGTGACCCCAGCTTATTACTTTTCATCACTGCTAAGACATCAGCTAATTCAACAACAACAATGGGGTTCTATTAAAGAGATTACGAAGCGTCAGGTTTTTATCATTGCTGGGAATGGATGAGAAGCCTCTTCCCATCATGCCTTGCTGGCCAGCAGGGTGGGAGCTCCACTACTGTAGCTCATCTTGTCACAGTGACTCCTTCTTATTTCACTCACACCCTGAAATGAAACCAATTTGCAAAGTCATGACTCAGGAAAAATGACTGTTGGAGGTCATTCAAAAAGACAAAGAGTTAAGCAACAAAGAGGAACATCTGAATCCATTTCAATTCGATTTCACTTTCATCTTATTTCAATAAACACATGAATATGATATAAAAATAAACTGAATTTACAAAAACTATGATGGGCCACTTATGAAATAATTCAGGCAGTCCTTCCACAAACAAATATGAAATGGATGCCCTTGTCATTTTTCCAAAATATTTCTTTCAACCTTTCGAAAGGAGAGGAGTGAACATTTTACATTTCCCAAATGGCCCTTAATAGAATACAATGTGTCTACTTACCTTTGTGACAGAGGGTCTGTGGAGACAATTGACATAAGGCTTGGGCTCTTTCTCTATGTTTTGTCCGACTGTTTTGCAGCAAACCACGCAGTCCATCAGTGGCTGTAACACAACACCAAACATGACCTACTTGGCTACGCTAGATGAGAAAGTAGGCTAGTGGTGGAAACACTTACGACACAAATATTAAAGCTCTTCTGTTTAGCGAGAAGCTCCATTTAAAGTAGTCTACTGTTTAGAGCTGTATGCTTGATATTCCATTGAATACTCGTTTAAAGAAACTTCACATGGAATTGTCACAAAAACAAGGCTCAAATAAAAGTCGGGTTCCACTTACCCGATCATTCCTGAACTGGCAGCTATCTGGGTTCGTTGTTCCTTTGGAACACTTTGTCGGTTTTAGGTAGAAGTTATGGTAGAGATGTCTAACTCCGAAGCCCGTCTGAAAGTTACAATGCAACTTCAGTTTCTCAACACTATAATGTGAGCTCTAACGCATTATTTCAATATTTTACAATTCAAATAAACTGGGCTGCAGGTATCAACTTACACTACTCAAAATCGACATACATTGTGTGACGATGTAGATAAAGTTAATATCCGTCATGTAATAAAATATAGAAGATTGTTTTACCTCTAAGTCTGACTTCTTGATGGTCTTGAGGTAACCAAAATGATGTTGGACCGCATGATGAGAGTGCAGTTGCTGCAGTGCCAGGTCCACTACTCTCCTGTCGTCGTTTGACAGCCTGCTGTAGGCCGTTTGAGCCTCGATGGAGCTCAGCAGGACTCCGACAGTCACCACCACCACCAGCAGCAGCTTTACTAGACAGGTAGCCATCTTCCTCTCGGTCTGTCTGGACTGAACAACTGGACTGATGATACACAGATAATGTTGTCTGCGGAACTTCCCTTTCTCCCCTTCGACTACACACAAATGAGTTTCAACATGACTAATGATCAGATTCTTGCAATGAGGCCAAGTCAATATTTATACAGCCAAAAGGGCATGTGGTGTTCTGCTGTTTTCAAAGAAAAGAAAGTTAGATGGTCCAACTACTATTTTGTTGTGACTCCTTTAGTTGGTCTCCTCAATTAAGCCATTCAATAGATTTGTGGAGAGAAGATATGTCAGCATATTTATTTTGGATTTGTACAACACCTTTATTCAACGGAAGTGCATTACACTCATTGTTAAATTATTTTTAAAAACAATACACTGTCGACATACTATGAAACAGAGTTGAGCTCATATTGCAACTATATACTAGATACTGTAACACTGAGTCCCCCCCCAAAAACACTACCTAGTAACCATTTTTAATGAAAGTATGTGTGAAATTAGGCCATTAGGAGTAATCTTAAGAAAACAAGTGCTCCATGGGACATTCGTATCTCTAAACACTGTGGTGGACAACACTTGGGTGCGATTGATTTGAGTCAGTTGAAATTAATCAGTCCCTGATACCAACGATGAGGGTAAATCCAGCTCACTCATTGAATACTTTAATGCAAATTCAGCTTCGTTTAATGACCCTATTATGGTTCAATTTTAAAGGGCTTTAAGATCATTGGTCAGCGTGTTCAGTTAGTTCCTATAACTGTTAGCAGAGTGGAGGCTCCATTGGCGTGGGCCATGTTGTTCCAGTGCTCCTCCCTGGCTGTCTTCATATCCTTGGATTCAAAAGAAAGTTTACAATGATCTTTCACAGGTTTCAACATTCAATTTTCATCCTCTACAGGGGCTATTTTGTAAACTTCTAAGTACTGTGTTTACGCGCAGCGTGGTGTGTCGTAGGTGTTAAACCACCAGGCACACATGTAGACCTACCTCTGTGAGCGCTGGTTTGTGGACACAGTGAACATAGGGTTTGGGGTCTTTTTCAATTTCTCCGGCAAATGTTTTGTAGCAAACTGCGCAGTCGATTAAAGGCTGAAAAAAACACACTCATTTTTACACTTCTGAAGCATTCTGGGAGCCAGTCAACTATTTCTTCTGGGTGTAGTTTTCCTACTGAAATCTGGTGATCTGCACCTTGTCTGATCAGCCACACGTACTTACTCTGTCGTTCCTAAACTGGCAGTGCTCAGAACCGGTTGTTCCCTTGGGACACTTGGTGGCTTTCAGGTAGAAGTTGTGATAGATGTAACTCACATCGAATCCAGGCTGGAGAAAGACCGAAAACAAGCACATCCCATCGATCCACTTACAAACTCAAAGTGCAGCGCCAGAACAGTTACATAAACTACATTCCTCAAGATTTGACCCTCAGTTTTGACCTGTTCCATTGTGTACTTCTGGCAAGGGTCTCCATAAGACCATGTAAACACTAGCCAACTGTCTGTAGAGACAAACCCCTGGATACTGAAGAGGTATCAGTGGTTAAAGACAGACCTCGACAGCACCTAGAAGAGACAAAGACACACCATACAGTACCTCAATGTTGGATTTGAGGAGACTCTTGAAGTACTTGAAATGGTGTTGGACTCCATCGAAAGAGTGCAGTTGCTGCAGTGCCAGGTCTACCCCTCTCCTGTAGTCGTCTGACAGCAGAGTGTAGGCTTCTTTAGCCTCGGTGGAGCTCAGCAGGACTCCAACAGTCACCAGCAGCAGCAGCTTTACTAGACAGGCAGCCATGTTACTCTCGGTCTGTCTGGAGCACACATACTGAGTGGATTATTCAGCACCCCACCCACTCCATAGCCCCTCCGGCGAAACATTAACTGGAGACAAACAGGCTTCTCTGCACTCAAGTAGGCACAGACAATGTTCGTTCCTGGTTTTTCTGCCAGTTGAGGGATTTCACAACACTGAGGACATTGTTTCATTTCTGTTGAAGCTTTGATCCCTAAAATGTGATCTTGTTTTTTAAGATTCGTGACAGTTACCACTGACATTTTTTATTGACAGGATGTAATCAAAATGTAGGAAGAAAGTCACAACAAAAATGATGTTAAATAGAAAATTCTCTTTATTTGCCATTGATATTTGAACTATGTACAAGGAACATGACCAATAAACACAGAATGTTTTGAACTGTTTTTCAAATGGGACTTCAGTTTAGTATGCTGCGTCTGTGTTTCAGTCAGGTTCTGTAGCATTGAACACAGTCAAGAATACTTTGTTCCCTCCATCTTTCTATCCATCAGACACAGCCAAAAACAAACACATTCATGACACACATCCACTCCTAAACCCCCCATTCTTGCTCTGGCAATAGCCATGAGGAACACGTTTAAACATGACTCTTTCACTCCCAAATCACAGGATATGAGGACAACGTCAGTACAAACAGGAGAGGCAGACTGGGTCCTAGAGAGTGCTGTTCTACAGGCAGACTGGATCCTAGAGAGTGCTGTTCTACAGGCAGACTGGGTCCTAGAGAGTGCTGTTCTACAGGCAGACTGGGCCCTAGTGAGTGCTGTTCTACAGGCAGACTGGGTCCTAGAGAGTGCTGTTCTACAGGCAGACTGGGCCCTAGTGACTGCTGTTCTACAGGCAGACTGGGCCCTAGTGAGTGCTGTTCTACAGGCAGACTGGGCCCTAGTGAGTGCTGTTCTACAGGCAGACTGGGCCCTAGAGAGTGCTGTTCTACAGGCAGACTGGGCCCTAGTGACTGCTGTTCTACAGGCAGACTGGGTCCTAGAGAGTGCTGTTCTACAGGCAGACTGGGTCCTAGAGACTGCTGTTCTACATGCAGACTGGGTCCTAGTGAGTGCTGTTCTACATGCAGACTGGGTCCTAGTGACTGCTGTTCTACAGGCAGACTGGGCCCTAGTGAGTGCTGTTCTACAGGCAGACTGGGTCCTAGTGAGTGCTGTTCTACAGGCAGACTGGGCCCTAGTGACTGCTGTTCTACAGGCAGACAGCAGAGACAGAGCAAAGACAGGACGGTACGAGACAAAGCAGTTAAATGCAGCATCACTCAAACGCACCCATCTAAAGCTGACCTCTGTCTGGAGGCTGCTGTGTATGTGGTCACACACGTGTCACCAGTGGCACTTGAGATTGAGTGTAAAGCACAACCCGCTGACACAAAGACAGGACAGAGACAAGGTAACACGAAGGGACGGGTCAGGAAAGTGAAAGAAAAAGGGATGTTTCGTGTCCAGCGTTCCAACAGTACAAACTGTTTAGTCAGGGAAAATTACACATTCACTAACAGATTCTTCAGACTTGTATATTCATAAAATAATACATTTTGACAACCTCAATCCTGTGATATGGGTAATGCACACTGAGATTGTCTACATGGAATTAATTTCAACTTGGTCAACATGGACATGATTGATCCGTTTACAAGTAATGTTCTACTACACAATCATTTCTATCCAACACGTATCAGTAATTATCACTAAAATGCAGCGAGACAAATAAAACAATTAGCTTATGATAAAATGTGGAATGTCGCAAGACAAAAATGAAACTATAGGCTAAACCCAATAGCCCACCTCACATAACACAAACTAGATGGCTAAAAAGGTGAGATGATTGATCTTCAAGGTAAATATCTAACTGCTCTCAACTAATTTTAGGACAGATGTTTGGCAAAGAAGAAAACGGAAACCAGCACATGAAAAAGAAATTCCAATAAATTAGTGCTCCCCCAATAAACAGAGTGATGGAACAGTGTTTTGACCTTCATAGGGATTCAGTAGGTGAGATGGAACACAGCTACTGAAGTGACAAAACTGCACAACACTAGAAAAACACTACAGGCTACCGTGGCAACGGATCACTTTGACAGGTGTGGAGTTGGAGATGAGCTTCGCTAGAGAGAAGCTCCAAGCAGGGGACCATAGATTGAACCTTATGCCACTTCAGTAACAGCTTCAAGGATCTTCAATATAACAGTATAAGGAAAGAGCCCCTGCCTGGAACAATTGAATTGCACTTCTGAAAGCAAGGGGAAGAACCATTTATTCCTTTCATAGACCTGCCCTCTGCTGGTGAGATTCAGTCTATGCAAGTAACAGCCAGGCATGCGCCTGGGCTCTACTGAAAGAAGTCCAATACAACCTAGACGTGCTTGAAACGAAGAAAGAAGCTTCCATTTAGTAAATAAAAGATAAACATACATTAAACAATCCCACATTTTGACATTGTCTTTTGATGATGTCACGGGGCCATGGAAACATTTTCACGTACTCGCACACAAAAACGTTCTTATATCTATACTTAAATTATTTCATGTGAAATGACCCACTTTTGGTGTCTTTTTAAAAAGTGCGGAGAGCTTAGATTTGCACTTGACTGAGCAGCGATCTAAAACCAGACAGAGAGATGTTCTCCCAGAACAGCTGTTGATTCCTTCATAAGGCGCTTGGTGAACTAAAAACAAGAACACAAATAAAGCAACAGACATGAACAGCTCAATATGTTAAATATATTGAATCCAGGAATGTATCCCACATATTCCTCCACATATTCAATGTGAATCAGAGCAACCTTTCAGGGTTGACGACTACAAACGATACACTGTTATCGGAATCAACGTTGACCTTGCCATCCCCCCTAGCATTGTGATCTTACTGGTGAGAGTCCTCCCCTGAAATGTTGAACATGGCAAACCTATGAAAATGATTGCTTTTATTATGTATAACTCTGCAAATGTATATTTGGAGAATTGCTGTTGGTGTCTTCTGTTTCAACCTGTGTGCTGCAGACTGCAGTGATGTTAGGAGTCCATATGGTTCTGGTGCTCATAGCATCAGAACCATGAAGCAGAACCAGGCACAGGTCATGTGACTGCAACAGCGAATAAGCTGTTGATATTGATATTACACCCTTTGCTTTGGTGACCAATATATCCGTGCAGAGGTGGGTCCGATTACAGGGGTAGTGTGTCATTATGTCTGGGGGCGGCTGTTAGTTCTGTGCTGGTCATTGGCTGGTAGTGTGATTGGCAGGTAGGTGTGGCCACTGAGGAAAGGATATGCTTGGTTCAGGGGCGGGTCACACAGGCATGTGCATCTCTGTATACTCGTCCTGCCCCTCCCTCTCATCGAAGGTGGGCTCTGCCTCGTCTGCATCCAACTGCAACACAGAGCAACACTTGTATCAATGTCATGACCTGCAAACTCACCCTAACGCCCCCAACTCTGAATTGCAAATCACTATATCAGAAGTAACGTAAAGTATGAAACAGGACAGAAAACTGTATTGGCAATTCTTCCTACGCAGCCACAGGTGTTTGGAGTGACCTGGGGTCCCCCTAGTGGTTGTACTTACACACTGCATCTCTCTGTTGGAGAAGATGCGCGGCAGCAGGAACATCTTGACGGGGACGGTGAGGATGAGGACGAAGGGGAAGGCGAGCGAGGCGGCGGTGGACATGACGGCCCACAGCGCCGCCAGACACAGCAGCTGGATCAGCGTGAACAGGTGCATCCGCAGGGTGCGTACCTGGAGACAGGGACTTGATCACTGACTCATTCATGAGACGAGGAAACACTGAGGGGAGAGGAGTACGAGGACTGGGCCCAAACGAACAGCTTTGTGTTTGTCTCTCAGGCACGCGCACACGTGCACGCGCACACGCATCAGAGTTCCAGACTGCGGGGGCCTCACCTTGCGGACGTAGGTGTGGTCAGGGTGGTACTTGGGGGGCATCAGCAGCAGCATCATGCGCTCTGTCAGCTGGATGCCGTTGAGTGACATCACGCCCATGTAGAGGAAGATGCCAAACAGCACAGCTATGGGGATCTGGCGCAGGAGGTCTCCAATGACAATGGACATACCTGGAGAGAGGAGGCAGCATCCCACAGTCTTAAGAACGACACTATACCTTCGAAACGAAGAACAGCGACCGCAACATTGATGTTCTATTCCTCCCACGAGTTCTACACCTACCCACTAGCACAGCCACCAGCAGCCCTGTGACTCTCTGCTCCTTCACTTCCTGGATACGGGGCTTGTCGCCAGGGGCAACGGCCTTGCTCATGACAGTGAGGGCGTTGGCATGGGTGACCGAGCGGACGGTGGCGGCCGCCATCCAGGGTAGGCCGAACAGGGCGGAGGTTCCACCCAGCACCACGATGATCATCAGGTCAAGATGGAACCCAGAACCCTTCACCAACATCCGCTCCTTCTTACTCACTATCAATCTGGAGACAGGAAGAGGGGGGGGAGAGAAAGACAGAGGGAGAGAGAGAGAGGGGTGAGAGACAGAGGGAGGGAGAGAGGAGTGAAAGAGGGGAGAGAAAGAGACAGAGGGAGGGAGAGAGAGAGGGGAGAGAGAGACAGAGGGAGGGAGAGAGCAACAAGGAAACACATTAGATCCTATATCCATCATTTTGTACAGTAAAGGCTTGTCCTATCCAAGCCCACTACAATGACAATGTCTCCAGTATGTGTAAGGTGTGTGTGTGTGTTGCAGGAACACTCACGAGGTGATCTGGGTCTCCATGAAGATGAGGATGAACACAAGCAGGGCAGGTAGAAGGCTGCCAAACATCATCCAGATGGGAAACTGCCCATCCGAGCCCAGGGGGTTCACCACCCAGCCTCGCTTCTCTGGGCTGGTCACTGAGAAGCCACTGGGGACGCTCAATTTCTACACGGGGGGCAGGGCGGAGGGGGGAACATCAGGGAGGAGTTAGTGAGTTTTGCTCAGTGAGTTTGCAGTGGTGTGTTGTGTGGAGGTCAGGGGTGTCTCACCTGAGTGTAGGTGTCCTGGATGCTGTAGTCCATCAGCACCATGATGAGGATGGCGATGGGGACCCCAAAGTCTCCTATCACCCTGCGCAGCTGACAAACACAGGACCAGAGTGAGCACACACACACACACACGCCCCCCTACAGACCATAATACTAACCTGCTCATAATGATCATGCACACACTAATCCTGCCATCTGCACCAGGCATAATATGTAAGCCTTCATTGTGTGTATGTATCTCCTGTATGTATCTCCTCCAGTGCGTCTGCGTCTCACCCTGCCTGGGAAGAAGGCACTGTTTTTGAACTTGCGCAGGTAGAAGGCGATGAAGAAGGTTCCGGACATGAGCACCAGCGACAGCAGAGCTGTATTAGGCTCCCCCTTGATCTTTAACGGCACTGGTACCGTGCTGTTACCCAGCTCCATCTCCACGGTAACGTTCTGGGCCACGCCGCCTCCCGCTGTGCTGTTGGCCAGGGAACAGCGCTGCAGAGGGTGCTCCAGGAATATCTGCTCGGTAACACGGAGAGAGTTCATGTTGGAGCATCCATCACACACACTTAGGACCTTGTTATGTACACACACACACGTTATACGTTCGCTTAAACACAGCTTCAGAGAGATTCGTGCATACATTGTACTTTCCAGCTCTCACACAAACCTGCTCCTGGGAAGAGGAGATTAATCCAGAGGAAAATCCCTTTTTAAGTCGGTGTGAAAAGAGCTCTAAACATAGGGCCATTTCTTCAAATCATTAAGCCCGGATCAAAGTTTGACTCCCGATCCATTCTACTTTGTTCTCAGATCAGGCTGACTCAATCACAGCAGATTTTAAGTGCTCATTTGCAAGGAAAACGTTCTCCTGCCGACCCCAGCCTTTGGGTGCCGTCCAAAGAGAAGTCACTTTGCTTCAATCAGCTACCAACACTGCTATCATAGGACAAACTCTAAAAAGGGAATACCTATGATTACCCTTTTTAAGGGAATACCAAGTACATTTAAAAAGTGACAGTGACGGTAACAGTGTTCTGAGCATGTGGCAGGGACATGGGACGTGTGTGACTGAGGTTCCCAAGTCATGTTAAGTTCCCGGCTACCTTGCCCAGCTTGGAGAAGGTCTCATAGATGAAGATGAGGGAGATGAGGAAGGAGAAGATCTCCTGGGTGAAGCGGGAGACAAATCGCACCAGGAAGCTGCCCTCGAAGGCCACCATGAGGACCACGATGATGATGAGCCAGAACCCGATCCACACCCTCCCTGTCAGGTACTCGATCTCGTTCCCTTTACAGAACTGTGGCAGACACACACACACACACACACACACACACACACACACACAAATCAGTCTACCACACTATACAGCATGCCATATCATCTGTTTGGGAACGAGGTACCTAATCACAAGCAGCACTCAGACAGTCCAGCGTCACCAACACCCAGTGGCGTGTTTCAGAAGTCACATGACAGCCTAGCTCACTCACAGAGTAGAAGGCCTCTTCGAAGACCAGCAGAGGTCCAGAGAAGCCCACCACCAGCAGAGGGTTGGCACCCAGGAGACAGAAGAGGATGCCCTGCGTCGCCGTGGCGATGATCAGCTCTGACACGCCGATCAGTCCCTCGGTCTTCTCACCTATCAAAAGACAGGACGTAAGCAATGCCACGCCCTCCACGACCAGCCCTTTACTCCCCTAACAGCAGCCCTCTCAGAGACTTCTGATAACACATGTCCTGCCTGCCTCCGCTCCCAGGACAGGGATCCAGGAAGCTGCTCCTACGCACCTAGAAGCCCTCCGAACGTGATGGCAGGAGAGAGGGCAGCGAAGTAGATGAAGATGACCGCCGCCATGCACTGGGCGTTAAGCGCGTCCTTGAAGTCGCTGACGTATTTGGGGTAGCGGCGCCGTGCGTCCCGGATCAGGCCACCGAAGGGGCGTCCCGTACGCTGCAGAGGGTCGTCAGAGGGCTTGAAGGGCCGGAGGAGGGATTCTAGAACACATCACAGGATACGGCAATGAACGAAAACATTTGGGAGGAAGTGTCCTTCATTGGGTTTGAAAGCACATGCTTTTATTGAACCTTTTGATATAAATATACAGTATTAATGTGTTATTTAAGACCATACCTCCCTCCCTTCCCCTCCCATCCAAAGATTGAAACGTTTCTTATTCTCTCTCTCCTTCCTCCCTTTCCATCCACTCCCTACCTCCCTTTCCATCCACTCCCTACCTCCCTTTCCATCCACTCCCTTCCTCTCCCCTCTCCTCACCCTTGTCCTCTGGGCTCTGGGGCTCCTTGGCCAGCCTCCCATCCTGCTCCTCCCTCTTCCGCAGCATCTCCCTCTGGAAGGTGGCCACGGAGCGCAGCAGCTCCTCCCCGCCCATCTCTGATGGCGGCAGCACGATGGAGCAGTCCAGGAAGCTATTGATGGCGTTGAGAAGGTCCTGCCGGTCGTCAGCCAGGTAGGCACACTCGTGGAAGTGCTGCAGTGGAGGAAGGAGAGGGGGGGGTTCTTTTAAATGTAACACGCAGAGCCAACGGGTCACAGTCCTGAAGCATCCAGCGTGGACAGAGAGAAAAGACAAGGATCCAGACCTTGTCAGACATGAGAGTGGAGATGGAGCGTCCTATCTGATGGTAGTCCATGCTGGTGCTGGGGGGGCCCAGCAGAACAAACAGGAACCTGACAGGCACTGGGACCTCCAGGACAGAGGCTAGCTCTACTGCTTCCTGCAGACGCACAAACGCCATGGTGGGCTGCTCCAGGAAGTCCACGCTGCCTGCAAGGGGGAAGTGGAGGAAGAGGAGGAAGAGATTGAAGGAGAGTTACTTGGAAACAGCAGTGCTGAAAGGAAGATGAGAACATCATCATCAGAGTGTAGACTCACCCACGAGGACAACTGTGGCCTCGGCATTTTCCGGAATCTTCTCCAAGAGCTTGAGCTCGTGCTTAGACTTGGACCTGTGCATTCCGATGTTTGGAACGGCCTCCTTCTGCGCTCGCACACAGACACAGACACTTAACAACAGCTCTTGAAGTAGCTCACCCAAAGGGATGCCAGGTATCAGTATTATTACTGCTGCTCCAATACTGGGCCCCAGTACAGACCTGAAGAGGCACCTGCAGCTCGTTCTTGGTGTCAATGTCGATGTGGGCGTCGGCGTCCGCCCCGTTGGCGGTGCCGCTCATGAGGGGCTCGGTGACGGAGGGCTCGGCCTGGGAGATGTGGTTGGTGCTGTGGTGGTGGACCATTAGGCTGCCCAGGCTGGCTGCTGATATGTTCCTGGGGAAGGGACTGCTGTGCTCCTTCTCATCACTCGGGTGGCTGGAAGGGAGGAGGAGAGGGGGGAGGGAGGAAGAGAAGGAGGAGGAGAGGGGGGAGGGAGGAAGAGAGGGAGGAGGAGAGGGAGGGTGGGTGAGATGACAGCCAGAGCAAAAGCAGGAGCATCTGCTGAACAGGGGGCATGTGAGGGGGCCTGTGAGGGGGCCTGTGAGGGGGCCTGGGTCGTGGGGTCACCTGTGTTTGAGGAGCAGGGCTCGCAGCACATTGGCACGGTCCTCAGCCTTGATCTGGTCTGAGATGATCATCTGCTCCACCACCTGGTGGGCGATGCCAGGGAGGCTCTTCTGGTCCAGGTCCAGCAGCACCGCGCCTGGCAGGGCAAGGAGCATGCTGGGGTCAAGGCTGGCCAGTCTCACACACGCACACACGCACACACACACATACCTCCCTCCCTCCTACCCTCCCGCTGTCACACATATGCTCACCTGCAGTACACTTGTCCCCCTCCCTCTCATACTCCTCCCCTCCCCTCCCCATCCTCCTCCCCCTCACCGTGGGAGATGGTCTTGCGGAGCTCCAGCAGGCTCCTGAAGGACAGCGAGGCCACGTGAGGTTTCCCCCAGCGTTCCGTCTCCTCCTCCACATCCTCCTCAAACTTGATCCAACGAGCCGTCTCCCTCCACTGCATCTCCTGGTTCTTATCCATGATCAGCTCGTTCAGCTCCACAAACACCTGCAGGAGCGGCGCACGCACGCACGCACGCACGCACGCACGCACGCACGCACGCACGCACGCACGCACGCACGCACGCACGCACGCACACACACACACACACACACACACACACACACACACACACACACACAGGTGAGGGGAAGCTGAGGTGACTGTGACAGCAGAGGTTAGACCAGCATGCACAGTCAGTAAAATAGAGTGAGGCTGTCCCCTTCTGTCCCCTTGCAGTAGGTACGTTGCTCTATCTTCTCAGGTGTGGCTCCTCCGTAAGCTCAAGTCCTTCGTTAGGCAGTAAGTTTGTCAGTGTCACACAAGAATGATTGGAATCTTCCCTTCTGAAAACCCATGCACACACAGGGCAGGTTTCAAATGTTCCATACCACCACTGTACAGTACCAACGCTGCTCAATACTGCTTCAGAACAGGCAGGTGAACAGTCAATAGTGCAGTAATAATCTCAGTTGATACATCAACTACAACTACGAAGCAGCTTGTGTTTCTGTGGCATCGCAAAGATCGCATCTTCTAATCCAGCACAGCCATCACTCAAGGCAGACAATCGTGTTTTCCACAGTTCTCACAGAACCACAATAGGTGGTGGGTTCATGCCTTGCCCATAAACACCACGCCAGTCAGTTAGCAGGTATCACAAAAACCTGTTTGGGTCAAATCAGACTTAGTACCTACTCTTACTGCCATGCTCACAACACATGCTCGTTCACACACACACGCACGCACGCACGCGCATACACACGCACACGCACACACACAGGTCAAACCTTCTGGTGTTGGGCCACCTGGTTGGAGACGTCAAGCAGCATGACGCCGTGGGGTCGTGAAGCAGAGCGGTACAGAACCAGCGGTACTGACTGGAGGAGCGAGAGGGGGCAGGAGAGGGTTCAGACACAGCCAGGCCAGAGAGGTGGGGATCCTCCTGCCTCTCTCTCTTTCACACACTCACACACACACACTCCTCTACCCTCTCAGGAACCTGTTGTGTACCTGGCTGCTGGGGGCCAGTGTGTGTGTGTGTTAATAAAACATGGCCCCACCTCTCAGGAGTAGCCAGTGTCTGGTTACCCAAGTTCTTTCTTTGGGGTGTGTGAAAGGAAAGAACTCATTCATTCATTTTTAATTGGGTCCTGCCCCCTGTCTCATCCACTAGAGTCACAGAGTGAGATGGGTGAACACCAATCAGGCAGAGTGTCTCAGTGGAACATATTTCCCAGGATACTCCATGTTACACCTTTCCTCCAGAGGAGTACTGGCTGAATCTGAACTTTGATTTAAAAAAAGACATTTAACATTCATCTAGAATCAACAAGGACTCTTCAACCTCACTCAATCCCCAAAACAGCTTGGGGTGAAGTCGCACATGTAAACATCTGAAATGGGAACTTGATGTGTGGTGGGTGGCGGCCCCACCGGCAGGTGAGAGGGGCGGGTCAGAGGCTCACCTCGTGCGGGGTGTGGTCCAGCTTGCGGCTCCGCATGCTGGGCTCCTTGTGGTCCTTGCTGACGTGCACCACTTGGCCCTTGGTGCTCTTTCTGACCAGGTGTCTGCGCATGCCGGGGACATCCTCAAATCGGTGGCCTAGGGGTAGGGAGGAGGAGGGAGGAGGAGAGAGGGGTAGGGAGGAGGGAGGGGTAGGGAGGAGGGAGGGGTAGGGAGGAGGAGGAAGGGGAAGAGAGGAGGAGGGAGGAGGAGGGAGGGGTATGGAGGAGGAGGGAGGAGTAGGGAGGAGGATGAAGAAGGAGGGAGGAGGAGGATGGAGGAGGAAGGAGGAGGGAGGGGTAGGGAGGAGGAGGGAGGAGGAGGAAAGGAAAGAGAGAGTGAGACACCGAGGGGACAATTCACAAATCCAGGTGTATCCCTGTAACACAAAGTATCAATCAACTACACTGACATGTAGAGGGAGTGACCCCTGCTTCCTGGCCCCTAGATCACATCACAGAGTCACAGCGGCCGGGACCCTGGCTTTGTACCTCCAGGCTTATAGCAGGGCTGGAGGGATGGGGGTAGAGTTACCATACTGGCTGCACACCAAGGACACAGGCAGGTTGGCCAGGAGGGGACATGCACAGCAGTAACAGGTGCTCCTGGCAGGGGTGGGGACCTCAGCTCACAGCACAATAGGAAGGTAGGAGGATGAATCACACACTATGAAAGACCAGAGTCTCTACTGGCTGATCGGCCCAGGCAGCATCAAACTGAATCTACACATCAAAACAACAAAGAGTTCCACAAAAGAGCCTTTTAAACCTTTAGTGTTATCGACCAAAACAGTGACCCAGTGCAACAGTTCAGCAGCTGACAGACAAACTCCTCCACACAATCCCAGCAGGACAGGCTAACACTAACAAGCCAGTCAGAGGTAGCAGCACCATGACTCCAGACAGTGTGAAGAGCTCCACCCAGAGAGGACTGCTCTCCTGGTGTCTCCTGGTGGCCTTACCTCCGTCCCCCGGACAGGAAACATGCTGCTTCATGGGGTTCTTCATCAGAGTCTCAGCCGCATCACCTGAACACCAGACTTCTCTTCAGACTCAGTTAGACGTGTCTACGGCAGGACGCTTTCCCTCTCTGTGGCTGCTCTCACTCTGTCTCTGTCAGTCTGACTCTCTCTGTCTCTCTCTGTCAGTCTGTCTCTCTCTCTCTCTCTGTCAGTCTGTATCTCTCTCTCTCTGTCAGTCTGTGTCTGTCTCTCTCTGTCAGTCTGACACTCTCTCTCTCTCTGTCAGTCTGTGTCTCTCTCTAGCTGTCAGTCTGTGTCTGTCTCTCTCTGTCAGTCTGACTCTCTCTCTCTGTCAGTCTGTGTCTCTCTCTCTCTGTCAGTCTCTCTCTCTCTCTCTCTCTCTCTCTTCGTTTCTCCAGAAGAAGCAGAAAGTGCGGGAGCCGACGTAGCTGCGGTCCTTTCAGAGCTTAAGAGAACTTTGTTGGGACAACTTGATGCTTCTTGAATCCTGGGTGCTCCAGGGAGAGAGTGATGCCATGCTGGGACTATGACGGTGTGTATGTGTGTGTGGGGGTGAGGGGCATTCTTGAGAGAGAGGAGATGGATGGGGTGGAAGTGATGGGGGGGGGGGGGGCATGACCCTGAACATCTTTGCGGGTTCTCGGCAGGACCAGAGGAGGAGGGAAAGGGGAAAAAGTCGACATTTCCCGACTGGCGGGCTGAAACCGTGTGACAGCATGAGCTGTCTGAGGAGCTTACTAGCAAAGGGTCAGACCCTGAGGGAGGGACAGCCATCGAATAATTCCTTTTATTGAGCGATGGCCAGCCAGCCACCAGAGCCCTTTTCCCAGGATGATTTAAAGTGACAGGAAATGGACAAAAGAAGATTCTGATGTTGACATCATTTCCTAGAGACTCCGCCCTGGGCGTGAACTCCCCCCACCTGGATTGGCTGAATCGTCTTGACTCTCAAAGCCAAACACACCCCTCTCTGTCCCCTCACATCCCATCCAGCCAGATTTGCAGAGCTACCGGTCCTACACGCTACACTCCTCAGCTCATCATATAGTTTCCTGCTACTAATGACTGCAAGGTTGGGTAAGAAAGCCAGATCTCTCAATTAGCCCCTGGGAGAAGGGTGGGGGTGAGGGGATCAGGCCTGCTTCCAGGGCCTCAGCTGACAGTCAGGAAGGACTAATCGAATTAGGAGAGCCTGTTCTACACCCTCCCTGATAAGCTGCCTCTCCCCCCTGAGGGGTCAACCTCCTGACTGGAACTACCTGGACGCTCTCCTGCAGCGCCCCCTGCAGGGCTGGGGGTATGGACAGCACAGGGCAGCACCCAAACCCTAAGAGAGCGGAGGAAGTAGTGTGTGTGTGTGTGTGTGCGCGTGCATGACAGCGCCCCCTCATTAATGCACCCCTGTGTAGTGTGTGTCTAAAGCCCTCTCTGTCTCTCTCTCCCTCCTGGAAGATTCCATCAGTCAGCCAGTGTTGAGCTGTTACCACCAGGCTAATCATGAAGCTCTACAGGAGGGGCAATAATGTAAGATATCAAAGGGGCCGAAAACAGCACACACACACACACACACACACACACACAAAAGGAACATCTTCCTGCACTTGATGATGTTCAGTTTAAGAAGACATCTTTAAAAGGTCATCTGGCAGCATTGCCCAACACTCGGAGGTCAGGGAGAGTTTAGATTCAGAGTTCAGAGCAGTGGACTTCCATGTAAATCTCTCCCGGGACAATGGCAGCTTCAACACACGACAGGACTGACAGGTCACTTCCCAGAACTTTAGGCTGAAACACATGGTTCCGGACACAAAGCTCCCAGGATTAATCCGTTACGGTCTAAATAAAACTCAGATGGACCATGTTTGCCCTTCGGACAACAAAAGAGGAGAGAAGGAATCCTCGGAGAGCTGTCCGACATACACAGACTACAGCTACTGTAACAGTAATGGGACATCTATGGCTGTTGCCAGGTCATTAGGATTGTTCCTCCAACAACACATCGTTAGGAAGAAGCCACGTCTGTACTGCCTGCAGAAAACGACCTCTAGCCAACAAAGTGATGTTGATGGTAACTCCTTGTTATTGGCTATGTTAACAGATGTTCCCAGTCCCTCCACACTCACTCTTGATGCCGTCCAGGTCAGCGGAGGCCAGCGTCTGGGCCTCGCTCTCGTCCGTGGGGATGCGCTGGTACTTGGCCTGCTCGGCGCCCGTCATGTTGCCTGTGCGCCGGCGGTCCTGCAGGTCGTAGCTGCGGCTGGCGGACGAGACCCTGCCGAGGGCCGTGTGCTCGGATGGCGTGGGGGACTGGGGGGCGGGGCTGGCAGGGCCGCCCGGGTCGCTGCTGGAGGCTGTGCGAAGCTTCCTGTGGAGAGAGAGAGAGGACGATGATGATGACAAGCAGGACGCCAAATAGTCAGTATGGACGCAATACAAACACTGTAGTATCCGTCTCAGAACGAGAGCACACACATTCTGGAAGGATTTCCCTGGACCGTTTCTCTGCTCTTTCTAATGTTACAGAAATATCCTCCCACACACCAACAGAACAGTCAAAGTTAATCTAACTGATTTCCTGTTAGTGGAGGAGGCAGACTGGGCGTCTAGATATCAAATAAACAAACAAACAAACAAACACTCACAACTCAAAATGGCAAAAGCTCCAACCGCAGCTGAAAGACCTACGCGAAAACGTCTTCCAAAACAGGCTTCTCTCGGCATTCAAAGTAATCCACTGTCTGCTCGCTTCTGATCGCTAACAGGGGACAGTGTGAAGGAGGAGGGCGTCTCACACCAGTACAGAGCAGAACTCAGGATGAGAGACCAGTACAGGAGGTGAGGAGAAGACGCCCGCACAAGGGGGCGTATGAGACGAGCTGGGGAACAGTGCTGGGAGACTGAACGCCACAGGTCGGGCCAGGGGAAGAAGAGGTGCGATGGTCCTGAGGTCACAGATCTCCATGGATACTGGGGAATTCTGGCATGGGGCGAGGAGGGCCGACTGAGGAGATGATTCAGGTCTATTACATCAAGGCCCTGCAGGACGGCCAGATGCCTGAGACATAGTAACGGACAGTGTGTCCGACCGGGCCTCCCTGAGCCAATCAGAAGAGCCTGGCGATGACTGTTAGCGTATTAGAATGCCTCTGTAAAAGAGCGATGACAGGTACAACAGAAAAGCTACGGCGCTCTGAATAGAGGTTCTCCTTTCTCCAAATGAATGTTGTGTTGTGGAGACTGGTGCAGCTATACTGCCTGAACAGAACGGGTGGGATGGGGTAGGGGGTGTGTGGTGTAGTGTAGTGTAGGGTGTGGAGTAGGGTGGTGTGGTAGGGTGTGTGTGTGGTGTAGTATAGTATAGTGCAGTGTAGGGTGGTGTGGTAGGGTGTGTGGTATAGTACAGTATAGTGTGGTGTGGTATAGTGTGGGGTGGTGTAGTGTAGTGTCGCGCAGTATTTTGTAGTGTAGAGTAGTGTAGTGTGGGGTGGTGTAGGGCAGAATAGGGTAGTGTAGTGTGGGGTGGTGTAGTGTGGTGGTGTGTGGTGTGGTAGGGGGTGTGTGGTGTGGGGTAAAGGGTGTGTGGTGTAGCGTGGGGTGTAGCGTGGGGTGGTGTAGTATGGTGTAGAGTAGTGTAGTGTGGGGTGGTGTAGTATGGTGTAGAGTAGTGTAGTGTGGGGTGGTGTGGTGTAGTGTTGGGTGGTGTGGTAGGGTGTGTGTTTGGAATTAGGGTGTGTGTTTGGTAGTAGGGTGTGTGGTGTGTGTTTGGTAGCAGGGTGTGTGTTTGGTAGTAGGGTGTGTGGTGTGTATTTGGTAGTAGGATGTGTGTTTGGTAGTAGGGTGTGTGGTGTGTGTTTGGTAGCAGGGTGTGTGTTTGGTAGTAGGGTGTGTGTTTGGTGTTAGTGTGTGTGTGCGGTTTGGTAAGCAGGGTGTGTGTTTGTAGCTAGGGTGTGATTGGGTGTGTTTGGTGTGGGGTGATGTTTGGTAGACTGGGCGTGTGTTTGTGTGAGGGGTGTGTGGTGTGTGTTTGGTAGCAGGGGTGTGTTTTGGTAGTAGGGTGTGTGGTGTGTGTTTGGTAGTAGGTGTGGTTTGGTAGTAGGGCGTGTGGTGTGTGTTTGGTAGTAGGGTGTGTGTTTGGTAGTAGGGTGTGTGGTGTGTGTTTGGTAGTAGGGTGTGTGTTTGGTAGTAGGGCGTGTGTTTGGTAGCAGGGTGTGTGTTTGGTAGTAGGGTGTGTGGTGTGTGTTTGGTAGCAGGGTGTGTGTTTGGTAGTAGGGTGTGTGTTTGGTAGTAGGGTGTGTGGTGTGTGTTTGGTAGCAGGGTGTGTGTTTGGTAGCAGGGCGTGTGTGGACTCACTCTGTGGTGCTGGTGTCGTCGGCGTCGGCAGGCTGGGCAGAGTGGGGGACGATGTCCAGCCCCCGGGCAGGATGGGAGCTGTCGGTGACAGGCATGGCCAAGTGGGGGTCCTCATCTGACACAAAGAACTACAGGGAGAGACGAGGGACAAGTGGGTGCACGGTCTGCAAGTCTACTGCAGGGTTGGCTGACTACTGGTGCCAAGAGGTTAGAACCAACATGTGCTGGTTGGAATAAAGATAGTGGAGAGTTTTTAGTTTTCTGAAGCAGATCAAATGTTTCTTCTATTTTAGAAAACAGACTTATTTTGTTCCGTGTTTGGAAAGAATCATTTGCATGAGGGCTTCTGAAGCCCACCTGGGAAGTGTTCACTATCCACACATGCATGCCATCTTTACTAGTAATGTTCTATGTGGAACACAACACTAATGTCAATGTAATAATACTGTACTGTAACCTCAAACTCAGTCAATCAATAATGAAGGTGTTACTGAAATATTTACAAGGGAAATTTATAGTGATGCTTTGTGAATTCAGATGAGGGCAAAAGGAAGGGGTGGGGTGGTTCTATGTTATGTTTAAACAGAACACACTGTATTGTACTGTTTATAATGCCAAAGTCTCACTTTGGCATTTTGTGTTTGGTAACAACACATAAGTGTCACAGAAGTAGCAAGCTCACCAGAGCAAAAAATATTTTACATATTTATACAAACGATAATATAACAAAACTAAGAATCCTTTGTGAGGAGAGCCAGTACAGACCAGACTCCAGCTGGTATAACAGCCCTCATCCCTTTATCCCCCTAGCCCTGGCCCTGGCCCTGGCCCTGGCCCTGCAGTACCTGCACGTCTCCTGTCAGGGTGGCAGGGGAGGCCTCGGGGCCTAGGGCCTCCGCGCCCTCCTCGTCCTCATCCTCCTCGTCCTCGCCCTCGCCCTCCTCGATGGTGGAACCCCCGCTGGGGCCGGCGCCATTAAGACGCTCACGCTCCTTCTTCCTCTTCTTCTTCCGGCGTCCGTCCGAGGGCAGCTTGGACAGCGGGTGGTGGATGTGGTGCGAGGAATGGCGGTGATCTGGGGGGGAGGAGGGAGGAAGAGGGAGGAAGAGATGTAGGAGGAGTGGTGGGGAGAAGGAGGATGTTATTCCAACCCAGCTGCTGAGGGAGAAGCAGCACGGCGCAAGGGAGGATTGAGTCTATACTGAGGGTGAAGGGAGTGAGAAGAGGAGGAAGTGATGCGAGGGGTAGAAGGATTGAGCAGGTGACAGGTCAGGGGCACGGGGCGGGGCTCTGCTCACACTCAAAGTCCTCCTCATTGTAGGCGCGGTGCTGCTCGTCAGGCACCCTGGGGGCGGGGTTGAGGATCTGCTGGAAGCTCTGGACCCCCAGGGCTTTGTTCAGGTCCCCTTCATCCTCCTCCTCACGCTGTGGCCCCCGCAAGGGCGAGGTGGGGGCCTCTGGCTGCAAACACACATGATAGGACACCTCAGTCAGGGAAGGGAGGGGGACAACATGGCGGTGATGTTGTGCAGTGGAAACGCTATCTAGTTTAGATGAGTGAGATCGGTTAAATGGTAGATATGTTCCAGCGACTAGACAGTCCTGCTTGCCTGTTGTCTGTCTGTGTGTAAAGTGAAGGCTGTGTGTTCTGCTTGCCTGTTGTCTGTCTGTGTGTAAAGTGAAGGCTGTGTGTTCTGCTTGCCTGTTGTCTGTCTGTGTGTAAAGTGAAGGATGTGTGCTGGTTGTCTGTTGTCTGTCTGTGTGTAAAGTGAAGGCTGTTGTCTGTCTGTGTGTAAAGTGAAGGCTGTGTGTTCTGCTTGCCTGTTGTCTGTCTGTGTGTAAAGTGAAGGCTGTGTGCTGCTTGCCTGTTGTCTGTCTGTGTGTAAAGTGAAGGCTGTTGTCTGTCTGTGTGTAAAGTGAAGGCTGTGTGCTGGTTGCCTGTTGTCTGTCTGTGTGTAAAGTGAAGGCTGTGTTCTGCTTGCCTGTTGTCTGTCTGTGTGTAAAGTAAAGGCTGTGTGCTGGTTGTGCACACAGGCAGGGAAGGGAGCTTCTGCTTCTTTAGCCACATCTGTGACATCTGATCAAACTGGTTTTGTGCATATGAGGTCATAACCGCTCATCTCTGTAGGTATTTATGACAATTCCTTGCACTTATCCTGCAGTCGGTTCGTCTGCATCTACAGTACAGAATGTGATTCAAAACACAACCACAAGAGGGCGATCTAGTCTAAAGGAAATTCCTATGAATTCTGGATCACTGATGATACCGTCTGGGTCCTCACAGCACACAATATCTACTTGTGAGGTGTGCGCACCTCACGCCACCATGACGTCACGCTCAAACTGAAAAGAGCAGCTTCTCTCCTGGATCAATCCGAGAACAGCAGGAGGTGTTCAGACAGAGGTCACGTAGCTCGCTGTGACGTGCAGGTAACTGATCTGTTTTCCTGCTCCGGGGCAGAGGGGGTGCTTGTTATGACAGAGGTGGGCCACAGGGGTGGAGCAAGCAGACCCACTAACCACACGAGCCGTCGATCGCGCGTCCACCCCGAGGAGAGGGGCCGACGTTGCCGTGGAAACGGCACATAGATCCCGGGGCCCCCGCGGCGGCCCCCTCCCGTGACATGAGCCGGACACACACGGCACCATGGCTCGTTTGACGCCCCTTCAAACACTTCTCAGGCCATTACACACATCACTCAGATTAAGTTCTACCCTGGGCCTCAGGGAAGCAGGGGAAAAGTACATTGGCCGGTGAAACGCAATTAGGCCGCTCCCATTAACAGCCCCTGGTCAAACCACTCAACTATACCACCCCTTCAGAGCACTGTGGTCTGGGGCCAATTTGCCAAGTAGAACACCCAGTAAATCTGACCCGTACCATCTAGTAAACCTGACCCGTACCATCTAGTAAACCTGACCTGTACCATCTAGTAAACCTGACCCACCCAGTCCAAACGCACAGTCTCACGCCTCTTGTCCTTGACGATCCCTTTTCAGGTCACAATGTCAAGGTCCAAAGTTTGAAGTGGAGCGAAAACAGGTTTGGGATTCAAAACCACATTTTCACATCACTAGCATGTCTATCAAACAAGAGTTATGGTCTGACCTTGAAATGTCCACATACTACACTTGGGTGTGACATAGGGGGAGGGCTCCTCTATCACTGTAGGGAGAGGCCAGACTGAAGACAGTCCCTTTTCACCCAAGGTCACAGACCTCCTAAAACCTGATCCATCACCAGTTGTGACAAGTGAGGCTGTGAGGATTCTTGGAAGAGCCCCACCCATACCTGAAAGGCCGCACAGAAAACAAGAATCTCCACTCAAACGAAAATGGCTCAATCGCAGTAGCAAAGAGGCAAGGCAGGTTGGACAGCGACTTTGGTTCGGCGTTTTCAGTCCTTCAGCTTGAAAGTTACAAGGTCGTTGTCAGTTCTACAACATCATTTTTTCATATTTACGCATCTGATGCACTGCTGTAAATAACTGCGGTATGGAAGATCCGCACAGTAATTATGGAGTTCAGATGCCATCTCATCTGCTTGAGGCTGCGGCTTCACGATGACAGCCCAGCCGCTCTCACAAACACATCCTGCTGTGGACTGAGGAGCCAGGAGGGGCAAGGGGGGCTTCTCTCACTGGGGACTCATCTCAGTTCACAGTCAATCTCAAGAGCTAGACGAGATGTGTGATGGATTCTCAGGGAGGTGGAGAAATTTCCCACAAACCTAAACTATGAGCGAAAACAAACCAAGAGCAGTCCTGCTCACGGTGCTGCTCACGGTGCTGCTCACGGTGCTGCTCACGGTCCTGCTCACAGTCCTGCTCCGACGCCGTACGCAGGGAGCGCAGAAAGGTAACGAAACATCGAAGACAACAGCAAACAGTTAAGAAGGTCAACTTCATTTCTTCCAAACTGGAAAAGAGAAAAGGCTCCCTCCCAAGTTTATCCGAAGCTGGTCCGGCGTGGGGGAGGCGGAGCGACTCACCTGACTCATACCCTGAAGTGTGGCGATGGCGAGGGGAGAACACGCTGCTCCTCAGCAGTGCTGCTGCCGTCAATCTCCCTACCTTGACACTAACAGCAGCAGGAAGGACTAAGCCACCTACCCTTAGTGTCCAGCCCCGTGACACCCTAATCACAACGCTATCTCACTCCATAGCCTGGCACTATACCTATCTGTCCATTGTGGAAACAACGCAGAATAAACAAGACCATTTTGTTCAATCACATTTGAGGACAAACGCTCTGGAAAGGACAAAGCCCATTTGAAACAGCCTTGAAACAATATCTAACATTTGTCTCCCTTTTTTTTCATCTTTCCAAATCAGCCAAAAATTAAATATTGACCAAGGTGCTCCAAGTCCCCGTGGTAACATCTAGAGACATTATCAAAGGCAAGCTTGATGATTACATGATGAAACAACCAGGCCTAAGTGCAAGAAAATGGCATTTCAAACAGATCTCTTTTCAGATTTCACATTGAATCTGGTCTGTAATTCTCAACCAAGGGACCCAATCCTTCCCTTTAGACTTGATTCTGTGTTTAAGGACAATGACACACAGCAAAGAGGCGACTCGGACTTCAAAAGCTTCTAACTGTTTTTTCAGGACGTAATAGCTGGGTAGCCAAAGTAGTGGCATTAGAGGGTGGGAAGCAAATTGGATTTGTAGGTGAAGACAGGGTGTGGCATGAGTGTGGGAGGCGACCACCAGGCTGGGCCTGCTTCATCATGGCCTAGCCTGGGAGCAGGGGGAGGGAGAGGGCCTGGGCTGTGGTTCTCTGGTCGCATACTAACACCCACAATCCCCTCACTACAGAGATCCAGCAGCTGAAGATCGTCACTGAAGCATTACCAGCCCTGCAGGGCTGGAGAGACTTCATTCACTCTCTGTGTCTATCTCTGTGTCTCTTTCTCTCTGTCTCTTTCTCTCTCTGTGACACTATTTCTTTCTCTCTGTCTCTCTTTCTTCCTCTCTGTCTGTCTCTCACTGCTGACTCACAGTTCATCTCTGGAACAAGAGTAATGTCTTCCTGTCACAAGGTCATGTGCCTTTTTGGTGACCTTCAAGGGGAAGTGAGTGACAGAAGATTCATGTTCAGCCTAAAACTAGAGAGCTAAACTAGTGTGTCTGGATGGGGAACATGACAAGAGAGAGATGTTCATAGTGTTGTAAAAGAGGCTTTTTGAAAACCAATTTGGAAGTTGAAAAGGTTATTTAAAAAATTAATAGGTGTTAACAAATTAGGAACAATTTGTTCAGTTCATTTTTAGCCAGGGTTAGTCAAAGGTCACCCATCATAGAGTTTCACTTTAACTATGCAGCTAAGTGTGTAGTGAGTAATCGTCTCTTCATCTCTCCAGCTGGTTTCAATTCATTTTCAGTTTCCCACAATCCAAACTTTACCCTTGAGAACTTTACCCTTGTGCCATCTTTCTATACACAACAAATAGATGCAACAATGGCCTATAAAGCACTAGCAGGAATAAGATGGCCTTACTTCTTGAACTGTCTGTCCTAAAGTGGCACTGAGTGAAAGCCCTGCTGTGCAGGCTGCAGGACAGATTATCTAAGCCTCGAGGTGGCTCAAATCCCACACCGTCAGCACTTAGAGAGGCACTACAGGGAGTTGGGGAGGGAGAGGGGGGGGTGATGACAGGGTGATAGCAGCGGACGCTGCCGAGCGATGCTGAGTCACCACAGCCCTGCGGCAGGATGTGGAAGTCCGACCGTTAGCGGGAGAGGGACAGGCACCGGCGCTAGTCTGGGCGGCAGGAGATATCTGGCAATACTGACATCTTGTTTCCCCTCTCCGCTAAACTGAGGCGTCTACAGCCTGATGCTATAAAGAGGCGTGCGTTTGACGGCAGTGACACAGAGGAAGAGGTGTGACGTGACGTGAGTCACAGGCAACCTGCAAGCCTGAAGGAGAACAGGGAGCACGAGGGAATTATACTAATCATTGTCTGGCTTCCAGGTACAATCCCTTAGTGGGGCGTTTACAAAGGACTCACAGGCTTTGCCAAACCTAGCGCAGTGGTAGCCTAGGGTCCACCATCAGTAATGAGTGAAGCATTAAGATGGAAATGGTCATTCGGTTTTTGCAAGACCTTCATATGACGGCAGGCTGCTGACGGAATCCAATCAGCAACACCCAGACCTCTGGGGAGCCGAGACAGCGGTCGGATGGGTAACGCAGAACCTAATAACAATCAGTCCTGAGAGACTGCCTGAGGAGGGGGAGGAGGGGGGGGGGGGGGGGGGGGGTCCTTGTTTACTTCACTATTCCACTATGGCGAAAGCCACAGTAACCAAGGTCAGCCACTCAAGAACCGTTAGCCATGAAGGAGCACCAGCCAGTTTCTCCTCATTCATGTGTAGGAGGAAATCAAAGGACAGGTTGCTTTCTCTTCCTCTGTGGACGTAACAAGCAACTGTGTGAACACAGTCAGACAGATGGCATGGTCCATGAGAAGAACTGGAAGTAGACTTCGCCAGGTCCTACCAGCTAGGTCCTAACAGCTAGGTCCTAACAGCCAGGTCCTAACAGCCAGGTCCTAACAGCCAGGTCCTAACAGGTAGGTCCTACCAGCTAGGTCCTACCAGCTAGGTCCTAACAGCCAGGTCCTAACAGCCAGGTCCTACCAGCTAGGTCCTAACAGCTAGGTCCTAACAGCTAGGTCCTACCAGGTAGGTCCTACCAGCTAGGTCCTAACAGCCAGGTCCTAACAGCCAGGTCCTAACAGGTAGGTCCTAACAGGTAGGTCCTACCAGGTAGGTCCTAACAGCTAGGTCCTACCAGGTAGGTCTTAACAGCCAGGTCCTACCAGCTAGGTCCTACCAGCTAGGTCCTAACAGCTAGGTCCTACCAGCTAGGTCCTACCAGCTAGGTCCTACCACCTAGGTCCTAACAGCCAGGTCCTAACACCTAGGTCCTAACACCTAGATTCTAAAAGCTAGGTCCTACCAACTAGGTCCTAACACCTAGGTCCTAACAGCCAGGTCCTAACAGCTAGGTCCTAACACCTAGGTCCTAACAGCCAGGTCCTAACAGCTAGGTCCTAACACCTAGGTCCTAACAGCTAGGTCCTAACACCTAGGTCCTAACACCTAGGTCCTAACACCTAGGTCCTAACACCTAGGTCCTAACAGCTAGGTCCTAACAGCCAGGTCCTAACAGCTAGGTCCTAACAGCCAGGTCCTACCAGCTATGTCAGGGGTTGGCAATCCAGGGCCACTGTCCTGAAGGTTTTAGATGTTTACCTGCTCTAGCACACCTGATTATAACCAACTATCAGGCTTCCACAGAGCTCGATACCAACCCATTCATTTGAATCAGGTGTGCTGGATCAGGGAAACATCTCAAACCTTCAGGAGAGCGGCCCTCAAGGACCAGGATTGCCCACCCCTAAACAAGGTCTTAACAGACAGGTCCTAACAGCTAGGTCCTAACAGCCAGGTCCTAACAGCCAGGTCCTAACAGCTAGGTCCTAACAGCTAGGTTCTAACAGCCAGGTCCTTACAGCTAGGTCCTAACAGCTAGGTCCTAACAGCCAGGTCCTAACAGCCAGGTCCTAACAGCCAGGTCCTATCAGCTAGGTCCTAACAGCCAGGTCCTATCAGCTAGGTCCTAACAGACAGGTCCTAACAGCTAGATCCTAACAGCTAGGTCATAATATAACTGTAAACTAGACAGACTCACCTTGTCTGTGTACAGAAAGTCCATGAAAATCCAGTCAGGCGTCTCACTGAAAGTGTAACTACCTTTTTTGCCTTTGGTGGTTGATATTATTTAGCAAACAAAGCAGATGGCCACCTGAACTTTTGCCTGTCCTTCTGTTCTGTCCAGTTCCCCGCGTCACATGACGAAGGGCCATGCCTCGCGCCAGGAAGCGAACACCAGAGTTTCACAATCTTTCAAAAAAGACAAGACAAATGTATTCTAACTTCCTCGACTACTTCACTCACTCACACACATACACTCACACACATACACACACACACATGCAAGCATACACACTGCCCTTATTGGGAGATAATGATTAACCCAGAGGAGGTTTGACAGAAGAAAGCGACGAATCAGAGTTTAGCGTTGGTTGAACAAAGCAAACAAACCTAATCTTTGGCAAATTCAGTAACCGCCTTGGGACGCAGGTTTCTACACCATACTGAACAGTCACCTTGTCATAAATGCACAAAAGGTTAGCAACAAGGACATATAGTGCATAACAATGCATACACATAGCCTTAATAAGAGATTGTTTCCGTTCCATATGACCATCAGTCGGGTACCTTGATTGGACAAACAGAACTGGGATGGTTTAGTCCCACAAGACACACACTGTGCTGTGGTGCACCATCACACAATTGTAAACGGACTCATCGCAAAAGAAGAAACCTCTGATGTCATTCAGACTAGGCTGTGGTCCTGTAGGGGGAGGGACTAGCAGCTCTGAGCCATGACTTTGTTCCAACATGGGAAGAGATTCCAGCAGGAGGCAGGCCTCTCCATCCCCGCCCCCCCCTGCACCCCCGCCCCCCTCCTACCTCCCCCACGCCCCCTTCCCCCCTCCCTCCCAGGGTGTTTGCGTCCAGGCAGGGTGCACTTCCCCGTTTGCGTCTGGGCTGGAGGGCTACCTAACACATGATTGGGTAACATGGGATAGGAAGCAGCTGACAGAACTGGGAGAGAAAAAAAAGGACCCAGAAAAACGGCTTTGCTCAGAGAAAGCAGGCATTTCCTGAGGTGGCAGCTCAGCACACTGGCTGGGAAACAGCCCGAGTCCAGCTGGAGGGCTGACTCAAGGCGTGCAGACAGAGAGGAGACGACTCAGGAGGAAAACACCTGCATGCGCTCTCGCTCAGCTGAGGAGAAAACTGGACGAAAAAAAGGGCAACCGTGATTTTCAGAGTGACTTCAATAAGTAATCCATGGTTCATGACCAAGAAACACAAACACCCTGAGGTTAGCTGGAACCTCAACAGGATATGATCTTACTCTGACACTATGGTAAAGAACCATTGTTAAGGTAATGATCTATGAAAAATACACTTATTGCCACTTTGTCACTGCATACCAGTCCCCAACAACCACTTAATCATCACCTTCAAGATCTTACACCTTAGGGCTCCATGGGGACCTAAATTTAGACCTTAATCTTTGATGTTAAGAGCTATTTGGCTGCTAGGCATCACTAGCAGAGCTCCGTTACAGTGATTTAATGTTGACAACCCAGTGTTCCATCACAGGTTTCAAAGGGACATTTATAAATCGCTGCCCCACCAGTCAACTCTTCTAACTCCGCTTAGGCGAACATATTCCCAAAAAACAATTTCACAAGAGACTTTCTGCCAATGTTGAATTCAAAAAGTCCCCGTAATTGCCTCCAGTAACAAGACCCAATCTGTCGAGAGAGCCTTCCTCTGAACACACAAACGCATACAATGCTAAGAAAAGAACAGCACTACCCAAAACAAATGCTGAACATGCCAAAACACAAAGGACCTGAGGGGCTGACACAGCAGAAATGTCAGAGCAGAGTGTGTGTGTCAGGGGAGGAGGGGGGAAAAAACCCCTCAGTTCAAGTCATCAGAGACTTAAGTCTTCCAGGCGTTGAACCACTGTGGTTTACTGAACATGAGACTATCATGAATTCAGAGACATAGATCCATTCAGCGCAGGGAGAACAATGTTGGATTGTGTGGGGTTAAGCAACTCAATAGCATGGTCAACAACATGTCTATGCTTGGTGTGTTTGTTTGTCATGCGGTCAACATTAGGAGTCTAACCTTGTTGGTGTGTGTGTGTTTGTGTGTGTGTCTATCCAGCGTGTGCAAAAGGGAACGAGTGTCTGTGTAAGCTTGCATGTAAGTTTGCGTGAAAGTTTGAATAAGAGTTTGCGCGAAACTTTGCTTGCACTCACCGTCTGAATGACTGCAGCCACGGCGTCTGTGAGCTTGCCATGCGTGTTGGGGTTGCTCATGGCTTCGATCCTCTGGGTCAGGGGTTTGGTTAAGGGCAGCTGAAGGTGGTTCTGAGACAGTGTGGGCTTAGCCCTTCTCTTTCTCACTGGGACTCAGACAGGACCTTTTGGGCAGCATAACCTGGAACACAAGAGGTCAGAGGTTAACGGGACAGTGTTATTACTGTAGACTCACTTCAATAGAGAGCTAGCTGACACGAACGTTCCAAAACAGGACCTTTTCTGAGAAACGGCAACGACTCGGGAAGCTCAAGGTGGATTGGAAATGTTTTAGTACAAATACATACATGTACCTGCCTTCATTTCAACCACATTTAGGTGTGAATTCCTGGGATGATACATCCTGGCAAAGCCCAGCGGATCAATCAAGCCCTGAGAAGTGTTTAAACGAACTTCAAATAGGAATTTGGAGCGGGTGTGACTCAGGACGCCGGGGACACCAGCAGGCCAATAGCACTTCCTCACTGCCAATCAAGGTCATTACCTTTACAAGCGATAAGGGCCAGATAAGAGCGTGCTACTGCGGACAGGACGCCGTGATAAGTGGCGGCGCGTGCTCCAGCCAGGAAAAGTGTTGCTAGACGTAAGCCTCACCGACCTCCCAGACCAGGAAACTTTCCAACGGCTCCACCTTCAAGGGATTTCTGATGCAATACGAAGGGATAGGTTAAAGTGTGAGCTCAGCAGGGCAGCTTCTAGTAAATCCTCCAAGAAAAAGATGACAGGTCGGTAGCTTTCTGGGGAATCTCAATTGGGCAGTTATGAGATTACAAAGTGTTATCAGTGACTGAAATGATCTCATATGATCCAGAACGATTCAAAACAATCTTTTCGCAACACAAAAAACAGTAATCATATCTTTGGATCTTTTGACACGGTACAATGAAGATCTATTTCTGGATAGACTTCATGAGAACACTAAATCACAGCCAGTCCCAGAAAGAGGGTCACTGACTTTTTAAGTGCTCCTGGTTCCAGTGTAATTAATATGGACAGTCCAGCTGGAAAGAGAATCTAGAGATGGATTGTTCTCGTTCTGGCTGTAATGAATTGAGCCGAGCCCACGAACATGACCCTCTTAATCCTTTTCGTATCCCAGGTGGTCCTTGTTCTCAGATGCTTCCGTTTACAGAAAACTTGGCGAGAGCGAGCGAGGTCCTGGCTCTGTCTGTGTGTGTTTTTCGCTCTTGTTTGTGTGCGTCTTTCTTGTTTAGAGGACAGGCTATGTCATTCAAACACAAGACACCAGAGCAGAGCTCATTTATGGACGTTAGCCACTATCCATCTCCTGGTCTGGTCCCATATCAGCAAGCAGCCACTGTCCAGTCTAAGGCACCCCCGATAGGCAGCCAATCATTATCAAAGCCATGACATGCCTCACTGATGCAAGGGCATAATCATATCACTGGCCTTGCTGACAAGACAGCCCTTTAAAAAAGGAAGACTTTTAAATGGAGTGCAGTCGCATGACGTAGAGATTAGGCAAGATGTGTGGCACTGTTTGGAAGCTCTGGGAAGTGAAAGAGTTCACTGGCTGGAGTCTCCCAGATCTGAAGCCACCAGGGAACGTCCTAACTCCTAATGCCTGCTGCTAAACGAGGTTCACAAAGGATTGGTCTTCCTGCGTTTCAAGCAAATGTTCTGTGAAAACGTAGCCCTCAGATAGTTGAGGAAACAGGACGGATCTTCCAGATAAGGTTAGGATACTGCTACAATCTCCCTCTGAGCAAACAAGCATAGGAACGCACTGACGTACGGCTGGACATATCTGCAACCACAGCCATCATCACGGTCACGCTGGAGCAGCAACCAACATCCAGCACTACAGAAAAGACAGAGACGAAGCCAAATCAGAAGAATAATGCGAGGACCAGAGAAGATCAAGCATGAAGAGCTTGCTCAGACAAGACTGTCTGATCACAGGACACGCTCCAAGCAGCTGGCTACAGAACTGTCTGTTAAGAACTGAGCCATTTCAATCACGGTCAAACAAATAGGTCCAGGAGAGAAATTGTTCAAAATGTTACTTCCTTCAGCCATTGAATTCCTTTCATCTGAATTGGAAATACGTGTTGGGCCACAGCAGGTGGTTTGTGGCTCACCACATGACCCCATCCTGGACCTGAGCAGATGCCGTCCTCAGAGCCCCTGCTGGCTGGCTGCTGGGACTGCAAAGCAGCAGCTGAATGCCGATCTCACCTCCGCAGAATAGTAAACAGCCCCAAGTTTGTGAATACAAGGGCAAAGATAAGTATTGTTTGGAAGGGAAGTGGGCTGAAAAACTGGAAGGAAGCATCTAGCTTATACTGCTGTGGGTGAGGCCGCAAGCCTCCTGTCCTACCGCAAATACTGCTTGAAACAATCTGTGAAAACAAAATAATAATTCTCAATACATACAGGTTAAGACCCCAGAGTCAGTAGGAGCATGATGGGATAGACCCGACATCCTGAGAACAGCATTACAAACTATAATAGGATGCTATAAGGGGATAGTCAGTTTACCACAAGAACAATATACGGTTATCACATGGATAACAAACTGATATGCTACCCTCCTTTTCCTGGCTATGATTACTTTAATTAATGCAATCTATCTCAAAGCTTAAATTCAACACTTAACTGGATGTGTGCTTTCTACAACAAACAGTGTGGTGTGTGGTGTAAATGAAACTTCAGGATTAGACTCAGACCGGTACCGGTACAAACGTCAGACGTGATCCGGACGTGTTTATTTCCCGGAGATTAAGGATGGGTCGAGTCTCCTTGGAAGTGGTTGATTCTAGACTTGGGAGGTTCAAGATCAAATGTCAGTCAGCGGTTAGATTTGGTGGACCAAGCGTGGCCAACAAAGCATGATAAACTGTGTTGGTGGAGTGGTGTTGAACACACCCCTTTTACATGTCTGTTTCCACTCTCTGGCGCACCTACCGTGTTCAGTCTATTGCTGAGAGTGGAGCTGTCAACTTCATCTGGTTTTTTCAAACTAATAATAGAGTAGTTGTGGGATGGTGCAAAATCAATGTAAAACCTGACTCCAATTACTAGATACATCAGTGGCAGACGTTATAATGCTTACGCTGGCCGTGGTCATTCATGTGAGACCGCTATCAGTAGGGCATGTTGGACATTTATGACTACTTTAGGCTGAGATTTCAGAAATGCTCACAGTAGATAAGCTTTCACTCATGCTAGTCATTATGGAAGGGATTCACCATACATTCCTGAAGGATCTAGCTTAATGATTGTTTTCCAAGTCCATTTCACCTGAGGAGTAGCAGTCATAAACCCAAGATTTGACACAGGAGTTTGCACACAAGGAGTCAATTAGAAGCTTCTCAGGACAGCCTCCGGCTTACTGCCTGAAATAACTGGTCGAAACGTCTTATATTTCAGCAGGGTTTTGCCTCCCAGGTCTACCTGACCTTGCGCGGTTCACTCCCCTGGTTCACACTGGTCTGGGTCTGAAGAGGAGGTCCAAACGTTCTCCACTCAGATCCAACAGATTGGACATGTTGATCTGTACTCATATGCAAGCTTTATAAGGGGGCTGCGCTCAGGAACAGCATTGGATGGATCAACATCCCACAAGATGAAACGCCAGTGAATAACCGATTGAGGGCCGTGTGCCTGATAAATGTAATGGGTAAAGAGGTTTTATTTGCACGATGAATAATAGATTATGTCTAAAAAAGATGACACTCAAGACGGAAGTCTGAGGCGGCCTATAAATACACAACAAAATACAGCGTCCAATGGCTTTGCAGGTCTGTTTTTTTCCTTCTTGACAAAGCTCAATACTTCAAAAGTTATTGGCCCTAGATTTAATCAACAGTCTGTAAGGAAACAAGGAATGTTGTGTTGCAGAGATAATAGTAGGTTTTTAAATTTGGAGTGTGCCGACCTCAGATTACACATGGCACTTCCATCAAAAGGCATAATTTAGGAACGGTTCAATAAAATATGCCCCACTGCAAATGGAAATGCAGACTCAGAAATAGAGACCTGATCGTAATGTAGAAACCACAGTTGACACACAAGCCCCCACTTAAAAGTCAGACAGTGAGAGATGAAGCAGTAGCAGCAGGACTAATTTAAGATTTTATACAAACTTATGCTTAAATCGAAAAGGGTTCAGTTCCCTGCTAACAAATTGTTAGTGGTTGTGGGTTGGGTTTTTTGTGACACTATAGAATAGTACTTCAATACTTTCAGCTTGTGTGACATCTGAGTCACTAAGATACTTTGTGTCTTTAATGCTTTTATCAAAACTTAATTCTGATGACTGGGACGTCCTGATTCCCAATACAGGCCCTTATCTGTTATCTCCAATCAATGTTCTTACGTGGCTCGAGGGCATAGAAAAAAACTGAAACAAAAACAGCATTTCTACAGGACAAATGTGATAACATGACTATAATAGTGATAGTGATGCAGTACACAGAGACGTCTGGGGGAAGGGAAACATGTCTGGAAAGGGTCAACAGAAGCACTCTCTAACAGAGAGGCGGTTATGTTCATCCAGACTTCAGTGAGGCACACAGTAACGCATAACGGTGTACAGAAAGACAACGACCTTTGGCCTGATGCACTAGGGGTCATAGTGTCTGCTAAGGCCATCGGGGGACAAAGGACGATGTGTCAAAGCTGTGTCACAGGCAAATGTCAAAGGCGGAGCGGTGGGTCACCTTTAGGGCTACTTTCTCCTCGAGACGATTGATTTCCATTTGAGTCATTCCAGGAGAACACAACAGTAATCAATACAGGGACCCTATCTGAAGTTTCACTGGCTGCCCGGACAAAGCTAGTCATCTCAGTACCCAGTAAATACAGTTTTAGAATACCGTTCCCTTGGTGAAAAAGAGACATTTCAACAGTTTAGTGAGCTAAACATTAGGCACTTAATAGAGACGATGGCACAATGGCATGCCAACAAGTGTGACAAGAAGGATAAACAATAACAGAGCTTATCATACCTTAATGTAAGGCCACAGGGTCCACCGCTGACATCATAGTGCAATGCTGAAGGCTGGAGAGCGTAGCAGGACTGAAGTCAGCGACAAAATAAACAGAAAGACGGAGAAGGAGAGAGAGAAAGAGAGAGAGAGAGGAAATAAGATGCAGTGAAGAGACTGTGTGAGAGAGCTGGCTGGCGCTGGTAGCCTCAGTGCTGTGTCAGAGCAGTATGCTCAGACTGATAACGATGCCCTTCCTATTCAGGATTATGTTTCCTGCTGTCACACCTCTGACAGCCAGCCATGTGACCAGAGGAACCACTTACAACTGAGTCAGAGGTCTATGATGCATGAGACATGTGGCGCGCGCACACGCGCACGCGCGCACACGCGCACGCGCACACACGCGCACATGCACACACGCACACCAAGTTAGAAACAAGCAGCCAGGCAGCCAGCCAAAGTCTCTAACTTTCCTCCACAGAGATGAAGCCATCAAATATCCTGTTTTAAGCAGTAGTGTTGAAACCCCTCACAGGTTGTCACACCCTGACCACATCAAGAGACAACCGCTCATTCTCTGACTAGCCTGGGTTTCATCACATCTGTAAATTCTGAGAATTGCTTGCTCAACCTTGAATAAAAGGTGCACTATTACAAATAGACATCTTTTTCACATGCTGGTCTACAGAAACTGGGAATAAACAGGCCACGGACCTGCTATTGAGTGATGGAGAAACACTTAGACCAAAGTTATCAACATTGCTATTGAGATCTACAAATATTGGAACATCCAGTCAAGTGTACTGGATTTGATGTTTTGCTCCAAAACAAAGTACAGTCCTGTAATTTCAATACACAGTGAGCCAGAGGTCAACACAAGAAAGCATTCCACATCAGCTTATATGAGACTTTAGGGCTGAACAAATACCTGTGGCCAAGGGTGACAAGCCCTGTGTGTGTATGTGTGTGTGTGTGTGTGTGGTAATGTGTGTGTGCATGCGTGTGTATGTTCATGCGTGATTGTTTGTCAGCGGGTAAATAGGCTCACTTGTTAGTCACATGCCAGTCTTAAGGGAACAAACGAGCAGCAAAAAGCCACCAAGAGCCAAAGTTGGAGTCCACTTCAAAGTCTGGGGTTTTCCCTTGTTCTCGATTGTGGCCCAGAAATAGCAATATCCATGGAAGAACTGAGGCTCGTCCACACTACGTATCCTCTCTCCATCGCTAAGGGGGGGGGGGCTTTGTTAACCTGAACACTAGACAGACACACCTAAAGTGCCGTCCATTTCGGAGAACATATTTGCTTGCATAAACAGACACGACCGTCGTTGAACATGGTCCACTTGAAGAATGTAAGTGTCACCAAAAAAACACAAGCGCAAGGATATTTAAGTTGAATGTAACACAGCCAGACCAACAGACTACAGATGTTATGTGCTGACAGTATCAATTAAACATAGTGCAAAAAACAAACTCATTGGACCTGTTCCCTCTTTTTGCACATCAGTTTACAGTTTGGAACCGCAAAAAGTCCTTAGAGCAGCATTTTCACTCACTGGGCTTCCTGTTATGTCAATTCCTAACTTTTGTGGTCAGGACAGGTTAACAGACACCAAGTACCATTGCAAATATCTTAGAAATGGTCCAATAATTAATAAATAAGTAAGCTTCTCTAAATAGGGATGGCATTTACAGCAGCTTAGTGATTGAAAACCAAATCATCATCCTGATTAAAGATTGCAGTGAGTTTGCAAGATATGGAGGTTGTTTCCCAAACACTTACCCTGTGGCTCTCTATCCAAACTCCCCTGGACCGAGTCTGGTATTACCTTAGTAGTATTCCAGGAAAGGGGCTTGTTAGTTCCACGGCTATATGTGTATCTCTATGGGGATCTGGCGGTGGTTTGTGTTGATAGCTTTGTCTGTGTTGATAAGTCTGCTGTTGCCTAGAATAGCCCTGCAGTTCATGGGAGGGGGGAGTCTCTGAAGCTTTCAGCATGCAGACGTTGGTCTGAAACTCCCTCCAAGGCTTTTCACAGCTCCGTGTCCCCCAGACTTCTCAGGGAGCTGGGAGCTGGCCAGGGCTTGGGGCAGGTTCTGTGAGCACACAGTGACTGGAGCACTTCCAACATCACTGAGCAACAGCTGCTTTGGTGGAATACATATCCATCAACTCGATCTCGAACACCCCCCCCCCCCCGCCCCCTTCCCTCCGTTTGTTCCTGCAGAATGTATGGCCATCCACTCTCTCCTTTAACCACTCCTCCACTCCCACATCTCCCACTTGCTCCCACTTTTACAGACTGCGTTCCCCCCCTCCCCTCCCTCTCCCCCAGAGGATCTGCTGTCCCCAGGCAGCATATGCTGTGTCCCATTCTAGCAGTGGGTTCAGCAGCACCTGTCTCTGGGTGTGGAGGGATCTAGAAGGTGACTGAGGACGTATCAGGCCACAGTAACGGCTCTCCTGTCATGCTCATTATCAGTCGTAGCTTTGTGTCCAGAAAGGTGCGCCATGCTCTCATGACCTTGTCCTGTTGGTCCTCAGGGAGGCAACATCTGATGGGAAACGCATGCTGGGAGTTTTCTACGCACACCCTTGGATAGTGAAGGAGACCCACCTGTGCATTACCAACAGCTGGTAAAGATGCAACTGAACACCCTGTGTAAGGATTAATGGTCTATTCGTCTATTCCTGCTTTTCAAAAAATGATTCTCTGCATACTTAGTTGGCATTGATTTTTGGGGCATTAGGATGTGAAGCGCTAAACTCCTTATCCAGATCAACATGTAGTCTAGCCCTGGCCAGATCTGTACAAGCTTCTCTAAACCCCTCAAGGCTAACTCTCTTTCAAAGACAAGAAGCCGAAGCGAGAGCCGGCCTGATTAAAAGCTTGAATTTCTTTGACTTTTGTTGCTTTTTCCAACCCACAACTGAATTTGAATGCTTATGTCTTATAACCATTGTTTATGGCCAGTGTTACAGCAAGTGTTTTACTACTCCAGAATGAGAACCTATCTAACTTTCTAGGGAATACAAAGAACTAGGCCTACTTAAATAAATACAACAACGGCAAAACTCAAGATTACAGATAGACATAGGCTGTACAATGTACAAAATAAGTACTACGTAAACTGCATGGTCCACGTTCTTTTTTGCTGTCAGGCGCCAAGGTGTGTCATTGTTAGTCTACCACGTCCAAAACAGCTCCAGTTCCACTGCTTGTACAAATGGTTAGTCAAACGTTCTCAGAATCACCAGTAAAACTTGAGACTCCAGCCTTGTGTTTTACTGTTTGCACTGGCCTCTGGAGACCTTGGCTGCTTCAGGAAGAATATCACTATTATCCTCCTCCAAGCACTCCCAAACACAGAACAACAGGCATGAAATGTCACACTGGGTTCCACAACAAACAAAGCAGATGTATTTGTTTCTCCCCAGGAAAGAGCCAGACTCCCAGGCAGTGCTGGCGGAACAGCAGAGCATCGCCTTCTCTGTTTTCCGTGCATCGCAGTAAAGCTACTTGTAGTTTATGATGACATATCATCCAGTACTATTAACTCCCCTTCAGTGAGCAATCACATTAGAAATCCCCACCCTGTTATATTTAGCCTAGTTTCATGATTTGTCTGAGTGACACAATAGCTGCTGAGAGAAGAGGGACTGGCCTGACTGTGGACGTGCAATTAGGCCATACAAGTCCTCTGGCCCTGACTGCAAACACTGGCATACTGGAGAGGAGCTTCAGGGTATTGCATCAGTGCATGAAATGAGCTGTTCAAATAAAGTTGGATTTGTTTTGATTTATTGGACAGGGGGAAGGTAAGAAAAGGGCCAGTCTGTGTGTCCAACTATGAGGAAGAACACATTTATTGATCATGTGATGTGACATACCACACATGCACATGCACACACGCTTGAGTGTCCACCAATGAAATTCCTTCTCTGCTTTTCTCCCATCCTGCTTTTCTTCCTTCGCCAGGCAGCCAGGAACACTGATCAGCCATATCAAGGGTACCGGCAGCCAAGCCCAACTGCTCAACCATGACCATGGGCAGGAGAGCGATCTGTTCTGCATGTTATTTTATCAGGGTACTTAGCAAAGGACACCCATGTGAACACAGGCAAAACTTGTAACTCCACACAGAAAGGCCTGGGAGATGCCCACATGAACACCAAACAATGCCTCAATGCAAATGAAGTCAGCTACGTGGGAAAACATCTCCTGACAAGTCGAGAAAGAAAGCTAATTAGCATTCTAGTGACACGTCAAAAAGATTTATTGCGGTTGAAAGCCATTCTGTAAAAAGCTCATACTAACCTCGGGCAACAGAAAATCCATGGATATGAAGTTAGAAAATGGGCATTTGTTTTCTCATTCCTGCGTGAAGGAATTCTGACAGGTAAAAAAAAAGGAAGCACAGAATATTTTCGATAAGAGAATAGTTTGATGCCCCTCCGTTCTCATTTCGAGTAAGCGAAGTACACTGGTGGTAGAACACTGACATTCTTTATAAAACTCTCAGTCATGGATGATCATTTTTACAACAGGGCCATTTCAAATTCCTTCTGTGAAGCCAAAGACAACAGACCACAGCAGAGAGCGCAAGCATTGATAGGAGATATAAATGTTTAGACCATTAGCCACAATGTGCTTGGATCTGCGGTCAAAGGGCTGGGAACCTTTCACCTAATGGTTTTCCAAACACCCTGCAACTGATCCATGCCACTTTTATAGTTACATTTAATCAAACCTTTTTGCTTTTCCCCAGTGGAGGACGTGGTGCCTACTGTTCCACTGCCAGTGTCATAATAGTTAAAGATCCAGTGGGTTCAACAGTTATGGAGGAGAGATACAGACTTACAGGATAGAACATCCTTCAGGATTACATTGCCAGTCTTCTCATCTGATGGTCAACACAACACTGGTTGCTAACGCCAGTCCTGGATAATAAACTCAGTACAAAGCTCTGCAGCATTCTACAAGGAGGACTCCGTGTGGTCATGCTTTCTCAAAGCTTATGGAGGGGGGATGAAAATGGGTTATCGACACTGAAGGGCTAAACAGGAATATCCTGTAGTCTGTCCATCCTGGCAGAAATTGTGACATGTTTTGTAGCCTTCATAAACGGAGGCTTGGCTAATAAAAGCATTTTTGCTTCAGTCTATCTGGCTTTATATCAATATTTATTTTCCCAGGTGAAGCAGCTGTAAACCCAAAAACCATTTGAGACTAAAAGTGCAGACGAACCCTTAAGTCAACAGGTTGGAAACAGATAAGTCTATTGCTTAACAAAAGAATGAATGGACGTAACGTTACCTCGCTTTCCATGACCACACCCCCACAATTGATACGAGTAGCCTTTTCGATATTTTCAATCTGGAAAAGTTACTGTAATGGTAACAGGAGACACTGGTAGTATCGATCATGATTACTGACACGCGTTGTCATCCCCTCCCGTCTTAGCTATGGTCCGGGATCTCATTCAACACATGGCTAGTCATTTGACCCAAGTTGAATCAGAGTAGAGCTTTAAGTACTACTAGTACTAGCTTGTACAGCCAGCTCACGGTACCGTTGTTGAGTTCTTGTACCAACTAGGAATCCTTTCTTAACCAACATCAGAATCGCCTAACTGTCATTTCGGTTTTCGTGAATGTTATCGTTCACACTTCCTGGCTAGCTACATCGGTCAGCCGACCCCCTTGAGTATACTCCATCCATGTCAAGTGACAGTCGCTTGGGGAGAAAAGAAAGTACCTTATAACCTCCGTGTGAGTTCCATTTGATTTAAATAATATTATTCTCAACGTTGACATTTCATAAACATTATATATATGCCAACTCATCGGTAGTTGTGGATCCGTCTTACCCCAACTCTTGCCGCATCTCCCGCTATCTCGTGGAAGTGGTAGGTAAAAGCAGCGCGTGCGTAGTCCCCAATTTTTCATATTTTTTGCTCGTCTCACTGTAGAGGTGATATGGCTCCCCCGTTAGGTGATGGTTAGTAGCGGAACGTTATCTATTGGTTTGAGGAAATTCTATTTACTATTAAATAAATGCTAATATGCAAATACAGTATGCATCTTCCAATTAAGTCGGTAGGTGCACTTCCGTGTTCGACACATGCATGTCAGGTCCTGCGTTTCAAGACTATTTGAAATACTTCCTGAAATGTTATTTCGAGGTAGCCGAATTATTTTTAGCGAATTTAGTTGAATTGAGTTGAATTATGGTTTCATTTTTAGTCTTTTCTTTCATTTCTTCATCCGATTTGTGTGCAACGTCTATCCAGAGCAGTTCTATCAGCTTTGACTGTTATGTTTTAGACATGGAGGAATAGAGTTTGCGTGTCCCCTACTGTTCAAGTGCTGCAAACAAGGGTGTCGAGGAGGAAACATGCACAGATTGTTGTTATTGACTATAGCTGTTTAACTGTAACTGTTTGGTCAAACGATTATATTTGTCAGACTGTCCGAGTTGTATTTGCATTCTGTCGCCACTAGCTCACTAGAGCTTGTTTGATGTGTGCTTGGAGTTCTTAGGGGCGTTTTCCATTGGCTGTCAGCTATTTGATTGGCTTGTTTTGACTTCTGTCAAATCGCAGTTGGACCAGTACAACAACAGGCAATTGGACTCGCATTTTAAGAGACAATGAAAGGCAAGGAAATTGTATAGTATCCAGAGCTAAACTCAAAGTGTATCTAACATTAGATATCATCATCAGTCATCTCCTACTAAAGAAATCACACATCATGGATTCCACTCCGGTAAGAAGAAAGTTATCCTGACAAATAGCTTCTTGCAAGACTAGCTAACGGTAGCTAACACTACCGCTAATGTTAGCCAGCTAACTTAAGTAGAGCTTGTAAGGGCTATCTGATTTACGCTAAGGCGTTCTACAGAAGTACGTATTGCTAGCCTAGCAGGAGTAACTCATTCAAGGATGAGCTAGTGAACAAAGAAAATACGTAGTGAGAGACTTTCAAATTTTATATAGGAAAATAAACGAGTTATCTTCGATTATTCCTTTTTATGTAATCACACATGTAAAACATGCTTTTTGTGTGTCAGTCCCATACGGCCACTATGTAACTGGCCCTCACTGCATACAAAACGAGTGTCACCAAAGTAAGCGAACGTTTGCTTGCTCAGCCAGCGATAGACACCCTAAAGCTATCTGAGGGTCATGCTACCTAGCTAAACAAGTGAAATGAGCACTGTCATTCCCTTTGTTCAGCTCTTTTGGAAATTACGTTAAATGCCATGCTAGCTCTCCATGTTGGTGTTTTTGCACGGGGATGTCAAGTATAAACACCTCGTCAATTTCATCAGTTGCATCTTTGTAGTAGCTTACTAGCTAACATTAGCCAGCTGTACCTTTTGTAAGAATGGGCACAACACTGTATTGTAGAGGGGGGTGGCGTAGACGGGTAAACTTCTGCTGGCTCTACGGCTTTCTCCCATTGTGGTTCACGTCAACACGCCCTCCTTTCCCTCTGCCTTGGCATTCTTCTTATTGCAGACTATCGGGGAGTTGTTCCGTACCCTTTCTGAGATGGGCTTCACAGAAGAGCAGATCCAGTCCGCTATGAAGGCAGGACACTTCTCTGTACCAGAGGCAGCTGAGTGGTCAGTCTTTCCACACTCTAAACACAGTCCTGAGTTCAACTCAAGTTACTAGACTCTAGTTATTAAAGAGGAATTATAAAGGGTCCATGTTTCAAATACGACTTGCATTCAGTCGTGAATCACGCTGATCATAACTGAACATGTTTAAGCTGCGAGGGTTTTCTTCTATGTGGGTATGGTGTCTTTTATCCAGGCTGCTTCAAGGAGAAGGTCCGCGGCACCAGCTGGTGAAGCACCCAGCCCAGCCTGTCCAAAACGCGTTTGCTGCTTTCAACCCTCCCAAAGATACAGGGACACAGTGTCCCCCGAGTACATCCTGCTCAGAGCCCTCTGAAGTCGGAGGTAGGATCACTGAAACACTGCAAAGACAAGGGGAACAATGTTTTGGCCCCGTTCTATTTGTTGACAAAGAGGTCCTGTGTGCAGATGGTATTATTATGTCATTAATGTAAGCTATTGTTTTCCCAGCTATTGGTTTTTTTTCTTTTCGTTATGGTTTTTCATGTACTTTTCCTAAAGAATGCTTACTGCCAAGAGCACAAAGCAAAATCAAAGTTAACATGCGTATTGTACAGCAGCACTGACAGTATCATCTTTTTACATGTCATCACAAAGAAAACACAAACACTTAGGGCTAACTCATCCGTCAATAAATATACCTCTAGTTTACAATCTGTATTCATGTAATTGTCTTTGACCATTGTGCAGGGCCGTCTCTGGTCCTGGGCCCCCCGCTGCCCTCCCCCCCAGCCTCAGAGCCCCCGCCGCTGGGATCCCGGATTAGGCAGGACAAGAGTGACTTTCAGGAGCAGCAGAGGCAGCGTGTGGCCCAGGAGGCCCGCAGCGAAAGGAGGCATAAGAAACAGGTTAGCAGCGCCAAGGCCAGGCTGAGCTGGACCTTCAGACAGGTTTAATTGAAAGATTTAGAGTATTTGGTATCAGAGGGGTAAGACGTTTGATTTGTTAATGTGTTTTAACATGGAACGCAGTTTAACCCCTGGTTCTTTTTGTTGCCTGGTATCACACTTTGACGTCACACTTCTAATCTCTGATCGGCCAGGAACGTGAGCTGGTGCTGAAACGAATAGCAGATGACAGGAGGACCCTGCTGGAGAAGACCCAGCCAGGCACCCCCACAGAACCTTGTCCTCCAGACAGCCAGGGCCAGAAGCTGGGTGGCAGGACTCAGACCAGCCTTGACAACAACTGCATCCTCATGGTTAGCCTGGTCCTCCTCCCAAGACATTCTTGGGCTGGAACTGTACAGGAATTAATCTGATTCACTAGAGGGAGGAAAAACCCAGACTGCAGTCTGAATGCTGGGTTGCTTGGCATCGTTGTGGTAAGTTGTTGCTGTACGTTGTGTGTCTTTAGATTCGTCTGCCCTCTGGGGAGTCCATGAGAGAGCGTTTCCCTGCGGACGCCCCCCTGCGCAGCGTGATGGAGCACATCTCCGACCGCCACCCCTCCCTGCCGTCATTCTCCCTCCTCCAGGGATTCCCACGCAAGCGCTTCGGAGAGGCGGAGCTGGCCTGCTCCCTGCACTCTCTGGGCCTCACCCCCAATGCTGCACTCTGTATCCAGACCACGCCTCCAGAGACACCCCAGGACCCAGCCAGCCCTGCCGCTCGACTCGCATCAAGTCAGGCGGCTGTGGAGGACATGGTGACTCCACCCAATCTCCCTCCTCCACCACAGGTCCTGGTCCAGGAGATGGGGGAGGAGCCTGCCCTGCCCCCACCCCTCCCCCACCAGCTGTGGGAGGAGGCGGTGGGCTACGCAGGGATCCCTGGGGTGGGGCCCCCACTGACCGGCCCCTCTCACTTCTGGGGTAAGAGTTGCCATGGCACCTGCGCACTAGAGAGACATTCACAAATGAAGTACTGTTGATTATAAGCAATCCTACTTTGATGCACTCTACAGAGATGCCTTTTTCAACAACAACCCATCAGTTCATTACAAGTTCATTGAGTTACATGCAGGCGGTCGGATGTGCAGCGGAGCTGCTCATTGGTGTTCATGCTGAGTTTTGTGATGGACAGGGCCTGGCCACAAGCTGGTTCCTGGGGATGCTGAGGGGGCGGCCAGCTCTGACGATGACGAGCAACCAGAGGAGCAAGGTCCACCTCTCCTCCTGAACGGTACCGCCCCTGTCTGTTTGTGATTGGTTTCCAGCTCCCCCTTCCTCTCTCCCCACTTCCTGTTTTCCCTGCTCACATTCCTCCCCCTCCCTCTCTATGGCCTTGTCTCCAGTTTTCAGCTTCTCCTAGAACTCGTTGTTCCCAGCTGTCAGGCAGACAACCTTTCGTTCTCTCAGAGCTTGTGTACTTCTGTCACCACAGTGATGGGCTTTCTTGAGTAACTCAAGTTCTGCTAGCTACACCACAGGATTCCTGCATTAGCCCTGTCTACATAAATCCAGATTTCATAACTCTTACAACTATGTGATTAAAATGCCTTGTCCTCTGTCTTTACATTTCGTCTTACACAGTAAGTGTGTTGTTTCCACAGGGATGCCTCGGTTGCCATTCTTCCAGGACAACCGAGTGCGTGTTGGGTTTGAGCCCCGCCACCACTGGCCCGACCAGGGGAACCGACTCAGGTAGCTCTCCCTGTGAAGCTGTCAGAGTGGGGCTGGGAGGAAACATGAGAATCTCATACCTAACATATGGGCTAGTATATGTAAAGTCAACGCAGTGTTACTCTCTGTAAGCTCAGCAATAGAATCTCCCGAGGGGGTGTGCGTGCATTTACAATGCTTATGTCCCTCCTGTGTGTGTGTGTGTCCCAGGGAGGCAGCCTTGGAGCAGGTTGTGGAGCCAGAGGGGACAGGAGGCAGGGTGGTGCCGGGGGCGGCTGGCCAAGCTGCGGTGGAGCGTCTCCAGAGAGCTGCTCACCAGGACGACCCCCAAGCCACCCAGGGGCACCCGTCGCCTCCCAAGAGGCCCTTCAGGACACCCAGCGTCCCCTCCCTTTGCGTCATGGCAACCAGGGCTACAGTGCACCTCATGACAGGTCAGACTGCCATGTCATTTCATCCTTTTAAGTTAATGGCAGCAGGAAAACTGAAAGCTCAACATTTCATATTGAGTTTAATACCTCTCTCTCATCCTTGTTTTTCTCCTCATCCGCTCCCTGCCAAATTACTCTCCCTTCCTCTCCTTTCTGTCTCTGTTGCTCTGCTCTTCTCTCTGTCTTCCAGCTCCCAGCATGCAGTACAGCAGCAGCCTAGCGTGTCTGACCCCAGAGCTGGCCGAACTGCTGCTCAGCCACATGTCCCGGGAGAGGCTGCTGCGGCCCCGGACCTTGGAGCTGTTCTTCGGCTGCCCGCTGCAGAAGTTTGTCCTGAACTGCTACCCTTACTCTACCAACGAACTGCTACGGCAGCTCCGCGCCTTTACAGCACTGAAGCACCTGAGCCTTGTTAGCTCACCCCTCATCACCGGTGCGGCCAAACGTTCATCTGCACGACTAGTCGTTTACTCTATTTCTTATCTGGGCTTGATTGTTTTTGTCTGGCATCATGTAATTTAATGCAAACCTATTATTCTTGTTATTAAAGGATTGTTTTGAGGTATGTCTATACCACTGAGAGCCCTGTCTGGTTGTGTTCTCTCATCTAGATGCTGGTCTGTCATTCCTTTCCTGCCTGGTCAAACTGCAGCACCTGAACCTGGCCTCGTGCAGTAAGCTGACAGACTCTTGTCTGCAGCACATCACAGGTGAGCAGGCTCCCTTTACCTGCTGTCTGCTCCTGTCTCTTTCAAGTTTACTGACACACTTCCATTTATAGTCCTGGAACCTCCTGTCTGGAGAATGAGGCTGCCGTTAAACAGATGGGATGCATTACATTCTGGCTCTGCCGCTGTCTCGCAGGCCTGAAGAGCCTGTGCTTCCTGTCCCTGGACCAGACCAAAGTAAGCGATGTCGGCATGGTGCTGTATCTCCAGTCAGCTCCATCGTCGCTCTGCCAGCTCAGTCTGAACCAGACGTCTGTAACCGAGGCCACCCTGGCAGTGCTGCCCGTCTGCACTCCACAGCTGCGACTGCTCAGCATCAAACACACCAAGGTAGACCCCTCCACACACACACACACCTGCTTCATCTGTCTCTCTTTCCATCATTCCCTCTCAGTCCCCTTCTCATGCTCTGCCTCGTCCTACTTTTAAGTGACAACGAATGTAAAATGTTCACAGTTAAAGAACGTCTCTTGTGTTCTGTCATTCTGTCTGAGCCTGCCTGTGCCTGTGTGCTCCTCCCTCAGGTGAGCGAGGTGTCTGCCCTGGCACAGCTGGCCAGCCTGCAGACCCTTTACCTGGATGGCACCGGGGTGAGGGAGGGTTCCCTGGAGAACCTGGCAACCCACTCCTCTCTCTCTTCCCTCAGCTTGGCCGGCATCCCTGTCGCTGATGGCAACCACGCCCTCCAGATCATCTCGGGTAAGTTGCTGTGTGTGTATGAATGTGTATTTGAAACTAATTGCATACAACTGTAATGATTTTGTCTTCTCAGGTCTTAGGCTGAGCCAGCTCACCCTTCCTGGGCGCCACTCAGTGACAGACAGCGGTCTACACTTCCTGTCCAGACTGGCTCTCCTCTCAGAGCTGGATCTGACTGACTACACACATGTCACTGATCAGGGCATCTCTGAGCTGGCATCCATGACCAGGTAAACCCCACCTCTCTATGGTAGCCTACTCATCAACATCTATTCTGCCTGGATCTACAACCACATTCATTACGACCTGGCACAATGACTAACTGTGTGTGTGTCCCAGGCTGAAAAAGCTGTCCCTCAGTAACACCCAGGTGACAGACGCTGGCCTGCCGTCTCTGAGGTGTCTGCAGGAGCTGCTGGAGCTCTGTCTGGACCGCACGGCCGTCACTAGCAGGGGTGTGGCTGCTCTGGTTACCTGTCTGCCACACCTGCAGGTGAGCCCCTACACACTCCTACACACTACCTATATAAACACACATACCTGTCTGCCACACCTGCAGGTGAGCCCCTACACACTACCTATATAAACACACATACCTGTCTGCCACACCTGCAGGTGAGCCTCTACCCCCCTCCCTACCACACACTCTCTCTATACAAACACACACCGTATACCTGTCTGCCACATCTCCTGTAGTTAGTTACAGGTTAATCAGAGGACCACAAACACTTTCGTTTTTTGGACAACATGTTATTGAATAAGAGATGTGTGTTCAGGTGTTGGGACTAGCCAGTACACAGGTGGGAGACACAGTGGTGAGGAGAGGGCTGGTTAACTGCTCCCAGCTGCTGAAGCTCAATCTCAGCCGCACGCGCATCACTGACCACGGTAAGAACACACACACACACACACACTGCCTGGCCCTCCGTTCTGTTTAGCTCCAGCAGAATAGAGGACAGGGATGAATGAGTAGATCACAGCTCATCTTCATGTGCTGTGATCCTCAGGTCTGAAGTACCTGAAGCGTATGAACCTGAGCCAGGTGAACCTGGATGGCTCTGGCGTGACGCTCTTGGGCATCGCCAACCTCATCTCCTCCTGCCCACACATCACCAGCATCCGCGCCAGCAACACAACGGCCATCCCTCCAGACCAGGTCTCCGACGATGACGGACACGCCCAGTGAGACTGGGACAGCACCCCCCAGCAGCCCACCACACTATGACACACACACACAAACACACACACACACACACAAGACTTATTAGAGCCACTCACATGGAGAACCACAGATGGACACTACCCAAACATACAGACCAAACAAACCTTCTTAATTCAGTGTAATCTATTCAGTGGGTGACAGTAGAAAGGCTGGCATCCTGCTGTCAGAATCTCCTGCTGTCATGACTACAGCCTGTCACCCAGCTGGCCTGCTCCTCAGCTAGCAGCAGCCACCCCACACCTGCTCTGGTGGTTTTAGCACACAGCCTTGCCTCCCCTAACTTAAGCCTCTGCAGATATTAGACATGCATTACACCTATAAACCCCATGTATCAAACCCTCCAAGCCGCTGGCGTTACGATGGCAAACTGCCATGTAGATCCAGAAAAATGGCCGACACGTAGTATGCATGAAGTGTCTTAAAGCAGGGCAACTATATGAAACAACCAGATGTATACCACGTATGGACCACAGCATGTTCATTATGTCAAACACTTCCCTTTGGACTTCTGAGTCAGTAAAGTAACAGTTAGAAACCCTGAAGATCTGGCAGCTTCTGTCAGGCTCATGTGTTCTACAGTTAACGTCCATTCAACATTGTTTTTCCTGTTAGACTTTGCTTGTAATCCGTAACACTTTCAAGTCCATTTGAAAACAAATCCCACCATTACTGGATATCTTACGCATACCCATGGGGTAGTTGGTCGATGTGTTGGCTGACAGTTGGCCATAATGTCATATTGCATAAGTGGCTGGGCTCAGATGCACCAATGCACCTTCTGTAATATGAAATTGCTTCTCTTTATGTTTACAGAGATGTAAAATACTGGACAGTTTATTTTTCCCCAAAATGTAAATGGTTTTGGATAAGAACACTGTACATTTTCAAAAGGCAAATGCAGAAATAAATACTGTGTTTTGAATGTGTTGATTTTGTTTCATGCACATCATAATAACCAAAACAACTGTTAATACCCCATCACAAATAGATTTATTCAGACAAACCATAATTGCAAGAACATACATTTAAATAAAAAGACAAAATATTTTTCATACGGGTAGAGAAAGTTACATTTAAATATTATACAGTTTCACCTAAAAGCTTTTTCATCAAATGTAACTTGTTTTTGAAAAATACAAAAGAAACCTGATGCCAATACACCAGAATGCATCCCATAATGCATTGAGATGCTTCGTCAGCCAATCAGAGTGCACCTGGGGATCACTACAGCTGAGTGTTGTCAGATGCTTCACAAAGCAGGGGCTCATGTCCAGGTCCGGGACGCTGAAGGCAAAGTGTCACTAATGGAAGGTCAGGGGTTCTAGATATCATGTGTTTGCTTATCAATCTTGGATTTCAAGTGCTCTTTATAAGCCAAAATGTCCCTGTTCCACTTGGTGATGGTCAGCTTCTCACACACCCAGATCTCTTGTGCCACCTAGAGGGGAAAGAAGAGATTACAATCTTCAAGCACTCAGTAGCCACCTTTGAAAAACTAAACCTTACAGACAAAACAAAACAAGCAGGAAAGGAGAAGGCAGCTCTAACCTGCTGGATGAGTCTGAAGTCGTGGCTGACCAGCATCATGCCTCCCTCAAACTCGTTGATGGCGTCGGCCAGGGCATCGATGGTCTCGATGTCCAGGTGGTTGGTGGGCTCGTCCAGGAACAGCATGTGGGGGTTCTGCCAGGCCAGCCAGGCAAAGCACACACGACACTTCTGACCATCTGACAGGTTCCTGATGGGGCTCACCTTCAGAACCAAGGAAAACACAAGGGTCAAACTATATCCAAAACACCCAAACTGGAACAACAGCTGAGACTATCCCACTCCCAGAGGCTTTGTGTCACCTAGGTTACTCCTCGTGGGAAAAGAAGATCTCAGTCAGTGACCTTCCGTGAAGGTCATTACTGGTGTCATCAAGGTCAAACGCATCAACCAGATCCTCACCTGCTGTTTTCCAGTCAGGCCGTAGCGGCCGATGATCTTCCTCATCTCCTCCTTCTCCTTGATCTCAGGGTAGCACTTCATCATGTACTCCAGAGGAGACAGGTCCAGATCCAGCTGTTCTGTGAGATGCTGCAGGCCAGAGGGGTCCTCAGATTACTGACAGGGTCTATCATCACTCGACATCGCTACATGCCGCCGTGCAGGCAGGAGAAACACTTCTGCTCTCAGTCACGATGAGGCAGGAATCGGTGACCATAGCTACTGCTAACGACGGTACATCGTGTGTACGGCTGATTCAGTGCTGTTCTCACCTGGTGATACCTGCCAATCTTCACATGAGAGTGTTTCCTGATCATGCCATCAGTGGGGAGGAGCTGGGGAGACCAGAGGAGAGACAAGGAGAGAATACCTCACTGTTCAAATATGAACTTAACCTCCGAAAGGGATCCTTACAGGTGGACTAAAGAGTGTTGCCGTAGCGCTGCTGGTCTCTTACCTCTCCCATCAGCAGTTTGAGCAGTGTGGACTTGCCCGCCCCGTTAGGCCCCACCAGGGCCACTCGTGTATCCAGATCGATACCAAACTCCAAATTCTTATATATGTGAGGCTGGGATGAGACATAGGAGAGGTTTGTTTCAGTAAATCTTGATTCTCTATATAGCTATTCATAACAGTTAACCCCAGTTCATAAGACAGGTGGATGCAGAGGGAGAACACAGTTTAGATGGTGGGTATGGTGACTCAAACAGACGCCCCAAACGCACCACTACTCACAGTGTTGTCGCTGTACTGGAAGCTGACGTTCTGAACCATGATAACAGGAGGAGGAATCTTCCCACAGGGTGGAAAATACAAAGACAGAGTCTGGGGGTGGAGGAGAGGCAGAAGAGTTTCAGTGAAGTGCTAGGGAGACACTGCCTTTAGCTTCACAAGATGGTAGGAGTGAGATCTGGTGTGGTCGTTGGTGTCTTCCAAGCTGACTTGCTGGCTGGATGAGGGTGTCTTACCTTGTCATTTACTACTCGTTCAGTCAGGCCTGAAGCCACCATCTTCTGCAGAGTCTTCTCTTTGCTCTGCGCCTGTCTGGCCAACTTAGCAGAGCCGTGACCAAACCTGGCTATGTAGTTCTACACAGACAAGGACACAAAAGGAGGGGGAGTGCATAAGATAGCTCACTACACAGATAAAGCAAGAGAAGGAGTGTCAGATATGAGCTCTTGTCAAAGTGCATCAGCTTAATGCATCACACTGCAATACATATTGCAACCACAGGGTGGCGGTCTTTACCTTCATGTGGGATATCTGGTCCTGTTCCCAGTTGAAACGCTTCATCTGGTTCTCCTCCAGCTCCTCTCTGGTCTTTATGTACTGGTCATAATTACCCTGCCATTTAAACAGACATGCTTGGTCATCCAAATGAAGTGACACCACATCCAGGACGAGACCTCCAGTGGACGGAGACGCACGGTGGAGCAGCCGTCCCAATAAGGTGCAAACAGAGGTCTTACTGTGTAGTACTTGAGCTTCTTCTGTTGCAGGTGGATGATGTTGGTGCACACACCGTTCAGGAAGTCTTGAGAGTGAGAGATGAGCACGAGGATTCGCTTGAACCTGGAAGGGGAACAAGGCATACTCTTATTGGATGACGCCAACACTGACAAACATGACAAACATTTGGCGGTTGACGAAAGAAACACACACACACACACACACACACACACACACACACACACACACACACACACACACCCAGAGGTGGCTGAATTTAGTCAAATGTTTTCTGACTGAATAAACTAATTCCTATTGAACATTTAAAATAACCAAACCGTTGGTGTGTAGCTTGCCCGGGCGTCTCTCCCAGGGGTCAGGAAGACGAGAGCAGCTGCTGACAGAGCGACAGACTTACGCCTTGAGCTCCTCCTCCAGCCACACGCAGGCGTCTAGGTCCAGGTGATTGGTGGGCTCGTCCAGCAGCAACATGAAGGGCTTGATGAACAGGGCCCTGACGGAAACCACAGACAGAATACTTGAAAAATATAACTGAAAAAAACAAAAACGTTTTGAAATATTCAAAACTTGTAGTGAAATCTGTCCAACCCCTGAGTCTAGCATGTGATCTCCTACCTGGCCAGTGCCACTCTCATCCTCCAGCCTCCACTGAAGTCCTTGAGCTTCTTGTTCTGCATGGAGGAGGTGAAGCCCAGCCCGTGGAGGATCCTGGAAGCCCGCACCTCCGCCTTGTCAGCATCCAGCTCCTCCAGCCGCTCGTACAGCTCCATCAGCTTCTCACACTCCGCTGGGGTCCAGAGAGAGAGAGAGAGAGAGAGAGAGAGGCGTGTCACACTATGCTGACCAGTGCTTCACTGTGCCGTGACTGGCTAGACCATGTCCTCCATACGACCAACCGTATAAATGTAACAATGGCGTTCTTCATCGGGTCCGAATTTTCTATTCCAAGTTCTACTACTTTGTTTTGCAGGTACAATGTAGTTTAAGATACAAGGACGTACATCCATTTGGAAAAGACGTACTGTTATAAAGTGACAATGTGGTAACTCACAGTCTTCATGTGCAAGTCTCTCTGCCTCCTTCTCCAGCATGATCCTCTCCTGGTCCACCTCCATCACACACTGCAGGGCCGTCTTGTCGCTGGGTGCCATTTCCCGGGTCAGGTGGTAGATGTCTATGTGCTCGGGGATGGGGATCTCTCTGTGGCCGATGGCAGACAACAGCATGGACTTCCCTGTATCCCCCACACACAGACACGCCACACGGACACAGGGAGAAAACCCATGATACTCAGCTTTCATGCAGATAATATCATATCATCTGCTGCAATACACACCCCTTCCACAAGGGAGTGTGTATGATTTAGGAGAAGCAAAGTGGCACGGCTCATGTTCCACTGTCAAAGGTGGGGATGAAACTCAAAACATGAGACGCCAAAGACTCCAGGGAGCACCGGTGGATCTGCGTTGGTACCTGTGCCGTTCAGTCCGATGAGGCCGTAGCGTCGTCCAGAGTTGAGCTCCAGGCTGGTGTCGCTAAGCAACTCCTGCCCGTGGAAGGTGAGTGAGAGGCTGCTGATGTGGACATCGGTGCTGTTGGGGTGAGATGCCAGTACCCCTGTCACCGCACGCGCCTCCGTCTTCTTCAGCTCAAACTCATCCAGTTCTCTAGCCAGGCCAGCCACCCCTGCCAATCAGAATAGTCTTGTTGACTATGGAGCGCAGATTTCAAGTTAGTGTTAGAAAGCATGGCTACTGGACACTTCCACCAGATCCAAGCCACATACTGTACACACACACTGACACATAGAACAAATGCTAGTAAATGCTGCAGATTAGTGAATCATTAGCATGATGGGTATCACTATTTCTCTCACCATTACTCTCTGCTCCGTTCTCCTGGTTTTCCATTTGTTCACTCTCGCTGAGCTCGTCAGGCTTCTTGGAGTGTTGGCGAGCCTTCGCTCCCTCCTTCTTCTTCGCTCCCTCCTTCTTCTTCGCTGCCTCCTTCTTCTTCGCTGCCTTCTTCTTGGCCAAATCTGACGGCATTTTTGCTGGAGGGAAAACGACTGTCAGTGAAAGGGGCCACTTATCAAGCGACACACATCTAAACCTGGAGTAAACCCATTGTCCATGTAAAAATAGTAATTGGTGCAATGACTGAGTTACTGGTTTGGGGATAAACAATGAGGGAGACAATGTTGCCAGTGGCCCAACAATCTTTTGTTGTCAAAGGTATTTTCTGCAGGTTGACTGACTGGAACAATGTGCAGAAAGGCACCTGAAGAGTACGCTGTAATCAATGGCATTAAGAAATTGATCACCTCACCGCGGTATAAAAAATGTGCCGCAGTTGACGTCAAACTAAGCAAACGCAGCGACTGGGGATGTAATTACATGGCCTGATACAGCGCAGTACAGTTAGCTTTAGTTATGGTGGTTAGCCTTGTCACGCACATACACTGCGAGCCGGCTAGGCTACGCATGTTAACAGGGTACCACCATGGCAATAGCAAGTCATCAAACGTTGTTAATACAAAAACATTTGTAATGTCTGGGCCTGTGCAGCAGAAATATCCTGACCTTATTTGATTAAATAGCACGGCTTGGGATCTAGACGTTTCCGGCTATCCATTAATAATGGTTCGAGCTAGCAAGCTAGCTAGTTAGCTTTCTAGTGTCTTACATCGAGGTTGTAGGGTATGGTCGGGACACAAATCAGATTGTAACAGCTAGGGTCACGATAAATATATATGTTTACATATCGTCGTTTATAATATGCACAGGTTTTTCTAACTCACCTTACTGTCAGGTTCTGACGGGTACTGGGGGGGGGGGGCACACTGGAGCGATATTCTGTAGCAGTGTGTTCACTTTTTCGCCGGGCGGATGTCACTCTATGACTTTGTGTGGGTAGCCAGACAGACCATATTTGGCATGGGGCGGTCAGACCGGACCTCGACCATTCTCCCTCTGTAATTACAATTATAGGGAAGGTAGTTACAAAACATACAACATGAAAAACTGATGTATATAGATAATGAGTACAAGGAAAGTAATGGAATATGCTCCAACGTTTCTCTTATCGAATTGCACTATGTAATTTAGGACCTTGAGATACAAACAGAATTAAATATCATTATATTAAGCTTCTAAAGGGTATTCAACACCCTTTACTGCATATCTGGAAAATCCTTTATTTGTTTTGCTGACTTTGACGGCAAATGGATTATCTTGTTCATATAATAGCAAGTTATACTCCTCACTTCTATGAAGTCTAAGGGATATGAGGTTCAAAATATCACATCATATAAGCATCAGTTTTTCAAGCATACAGACAGTAACGGGGTATTCTTTTGATATTAATTTTTTGGACCCTTGAAAACGGTTAGATGATGACGTGTCTGCCAGGGTTGGCTTGTGCCCACTACTGTACTGACCACTCATGCAGGAGGAGCGCTATTAAACTCCTCAGACTGTGGATGTGATGCACACCATGCAGCAGAATTGCTTTCATCTCTAACTGAAGCTTTTCTTGAACCAGGGATCTTATCTCATTCATTCTTTTTCATGGCTATCCAGTCATTGTTTGCTTGATGTTGCCGCTGAAAACAATGCTACTGCATTTGAGGAAGTAAGTCTGGTGGCGGTGATGTGATGTAAAGAAGCTGCATCAAGATGGATATGGCTAGCAACTAGCAAGCTAGCTTCAAGTGACCGAATCATGTTAACGGACATTACTTAACGAAATGAATGAGGATCAATGTTTATGTGTCTGACTCTGCAACCTTCAGGAAAGTGCTTTACGATCAGCAAAACATGGATATTGTCAACTGCTTTCTCAAAGATGAAGACGTCTTTTGGCTTTGCCTGGTTAATTTAGTTGAGTCTTGCTGGAACCGGAGTGTGCAGACACAACAGAGGATATAAAATCATAGTTAGCCTGCTTCCTATTCTGTGACAACCGTTTGCTGTGAAAGTGTTATCAGTAAGAAATAGAAATAGTTTTGGCGACTGCAATAGGCATCGTATTTTACAATTGGAAAACGGTACTCGCCATCATCCGTCGTGTCTTGAATTGTAGGCTACTGCTGCTAACTAGCTAGCTTTAGCCAGCAAATTTCTTTCAAACCAATAATTAAGTTGACAAAGCAATACAGTATACATTAGTGCATACATCATTCGTGTTAATTGTAGGCCTCTATTACTGTGGTATTGGCTATCGGAATATGTTACATGCATTTATAAGGCGCATGAGTTTTAGTCCTCGAATGGTAGTATTTATTTAAGACTGCAGTTAAGTGGAATTTATATTATTATATAACTTTTTTTTCAAGACTAAGAATGTCACTCTAGCTTTTTACCGTCAATGGTAGCAGAATAAATTCAAGACAAATAGTTCTACCAACGGATAAAGATTATTAAATAATCTGAAGGGTCAACCCATGTTCTTAGAAATTACCTGTTTTCTCTGTAGAAACATACGTGTATGGTAACACCCAACTAGCCTAACTGCATATTGAAATCCAGCCAAGACTATGCGCCTCTCATCCTTCCTGGCCGTGTTCAGGCCTGCGCTGCCCCTCATCCTGGGCCTCTCTTTGGGATGCAGCCTGAGTCTGCTGATGGTCTCCTGGACACAGGGGGACACAGATGACTCCTGTGTGGATGAGCTGGGCAATGGGGGTCTATTCCTGGGCAGCCATAGGGGAGACCCAGAAGGTGACAGCAGAGATGATGGTGGCAATGAGGACTTCCAACCACGCATTGTTCCCTATCATAAGGACCCCAACAAACCCCACAAAAAAGTCCTGAGGTGAGTGGAGTAAGCGGATACACAGCTCGAACAATTACTCTCAACATCCAGACCCAACACAGTAAACGAGACAGTCTGTGAATATGGATTCACTGAGGCAGTGGCTGGGGATATGGGTGGGAATTTCACTGAACACTAATGCAACACAGGGCCTCGCTTTGCCAAACTTGTTGTTGACATGTGAACAACGAGCCCTGCAGATGCATGGCAGAAGCACCTCTCTTGGTCTGATGTCTTCCCAGAGACTGAGGCTAAGCTGTTTGTTCTCTTAGGCCGGAGTCCCCCAGCCCAATGCCCCCTACTGCTGCAGGGTATAAACTTGGACCTAAAGCTATCATTATCCTATATCCTACGTTTTCTTGAAGTGAGACTGTTATTACATGTGGATGAAGCCATTTTCAAATGTGTGAGATTAGATGGTAAAACACCCAAAAAACATCCTGCTCAGCTGACCTTCTACCTTTCGTTTATTGGTTGAAAAACAACAAGGTTTTAATCCCATTGCCTGACGTGTCTCTAAACTACCGTCTAAAGCTGATTATTAGCTAGGGCAGTTATAATTTGCCTAGCATCTGGAGGAGACACCGCCTGTGGATCTGTTTATTTACTGTTCTGTAGAAAGCCTGGATGTTCAGGCAGACCAGTTATACATTTGCCCAAATATTCTGCTATTGTCCCCATAAATCGTCTAAATCGTATAAGGCCTGAACACTCTGTTCTAAATCCTAAACTTCTGTAGAATTAGTGGTAAATCCATGGGTCTTGTGTTGAACTTAATGACATAATCAGCCATCTGGTCAAAATGGGACACAATGCACCCATACAAAATGAGTTATATTAGTTTTAAGTATTTATTTGTTTGGGTAAATTCCCCATTACATTACATTCCCCATTGTCTCTATATGACAAATTATTACAGCCAAAGTGTGTTTTACATCTAGTCTCAGAACCACTGTTTCTGACACCTCCCCCTCTCTTGCCCGGCAGGACCCGCTACATCCACACAGAGCTGGGGATTCGAGAGCGCCTCCTGGTGGGCATTCTGAGCTCGCGGGCCACCCTCAGCACGCTGGCCGTGGCGGTGAACCGCACCGTGGCCCACCACTTCCACCGCACCTTCTTCTTCACCGGCCTCCGCAGCACCAAAGTACCACACGGCATGACCGTGGTCGCCCACGGCGACGACCGCCCAGTCTGGCTGATGTACGAGACGGTCCGCCACCTCCACCAGAACTACGGCTCGGACTACGACTGGTTCTACCTGGCCCAGGATGACACCTACATCCAGGCAGAGCGCCTGTCAGAACTGGTGGGGCACCTGAGCGCCGGCCAGGACGTCTACATGGGCCGGGCCGAGGAGTTCATCGGTGGAGAGGAGAAGATGAGGTACTGCCACGGTGGCTACGGCTACCTGCTCTCACGCAGCATCCTGGCACATCTACAGCCTCACCTGGACACCTGCCGGAACGACATCCTGAGCGTCAGGCCCGACGAGTGGCTGGGGCGCTGCATTATCGACTACCTGGGTCTGAGCTGTGTGGAGGTGCACCAGGTACTATCAACAGCTACACATGAGATGAGACGCAGGCGATGAAACCGATACGTCTAGAGAAGACAGAATATGTTCTAGAGGTTTCATAAGTCAGGATCAGATGTAGATAGCAGAAGATTCTCCAAGACTGTATATCTATGGATTCCTTTTGTGACACTTTGCTCCTCCCAATCCTGTTTGCCCCTCGTTCCACAGGAGATGACGTATCGGTACTATGAGCTGGGGAAGAACGCTGACCTGGAACGTGAGGACAGCGCCCAGTTCAAGAACGCCTTCACAGTGCACCCTGTATCAGAGCCCAGCCTCATGTATCGCCTGCACAAGCGCTTCAGCCAGATCGAGTTGGACTGGACCTACCTGCAGATCCAGCAGCTGCAGGTGATCATCACAACTATCACTTTCGTCACATTCCGAATCGCTCTTATCACGTTCCAATGAATACAATTGATCTGAATCATCTTTATCAGAAACAGAATGATTAGTTTATCAGAATCTAGATCCATAATGTACTGTATATATGTATCATATTGATATGATATGGATCAACAATTTGAGTGTAGACACTGTATAAAACGTGTCTGATGGATGTTGTGTGTGTGGTCAGGTCCAGATTAACAACCTCAGTGATCTAACTCCTGAGGGGAAGGCAGGGGCCACCTGGCCCATTGGGGTCAACCCCCCCTTCACGCCCAAGACCCGCTTCGAGGTCATCAACTGGGAGTACTTCACCGAGGAGCACATCTACGCCTGCTCCGACAGCTCCCCCAAGTGCGAGCTCCGAGGGGCCGACCGGGCAGACGTCACCGCCGTCCTGGAGACGGCCGTGGAGCGCCTCAACGAGCGCTACCAGCCCCAGCTCCGCTTCCGCAAGCGCCGTCTGATCAACGGGTACAGGCGCTTCGACCCAACGCGGGGCATGGAGTACGTGCTGGACCTGGCCCTGGAGGCCTCCACCCAGAAGGGTCACAGCCAGGTGATCAACAAGCGGGTCAGCCTCCTGCGCCCCCTCAGCTCCATCGAGATCATCCCCATGCCGTACGTGACGGAGGCCACCCGGGTGCAGGTCATCCTGCCCGTCACAGCCCGCGAGCAGGACTTTGTGGGGAACTTCCTGGACATGTACGTCATGAACACGCTGGACACCCACGACAACGTGCTGCTCACCTTCCTGTTTGTGTACGACCCCTTCGACGCGCAGCGCGTCAGCCAAGCAGACGTGTTTGCTGGCGTCAAGGCCATGATCGGAGAGGTGGAGAAGCGCTACGGAGACGTGAAGATCCCCTGGATCAGCGTGAAGACGGAGGTGCCTTCACAGGTATCAGCCCATATCAGATAACCTGCTATCGGTGAATCTGTCAACCACCATGTTAACATTTTACGCAGATTTTGAGTCACTAGTCACGTTGTTATGTTATTAACCGGTTAGGAAGCTATGTATCAAGAAAAATAAAACCACAATGTGCTCTCCTTGTCCCAGGTGAAGCTGATGGATATCATCTCTAAGAAGCACCCAGTGGACACACTCTTCTTCCTGGCCAGCGTGTGGACCGAGGTCAACGCTGACTTCCTCAACCGCTGCCGTATGAACGCCATCAGCAACTGGCAAGTGTTCTTCCCCATCCACTTCCAGGAGTTCAGCCCCGCCATTGTCTACCGCGACCAGCCGCCCTCGGCCCCCTCCTCCTCCTTCTCCTCGGAGGCGCTACGCGACGGCCGCTTTGATCGCCACGTCTTTGAGGAGGCCTGCTTCTACAACGCCGACTACATGGCCGCCCGCACCAAGATGGCCGCCGACATCCTGGACAACGACGAGCTGCTGGAGAGCATGGACGTGTACGAGATCTTCGTGCGCTACTCGGGGCTGCACGTGTTCCGGGCTGTGGAGCCTGCCCTGGTGCAGAAGCATGTGAGGAGGGAGTGTAACCCCCGCTTCAGCGAGGACATCTACCACCGCTGTGTCCTCAGCAACCTGGAGGGCCTAGCCTCACGCTCTCACCTGGCCATGGCTCTGTTCGAGCAGGAGCAGGCCAATAGCACCTAGACGTGGAGGACCACACCCACACATTCAGTTTCTGAGGGAGATAAGCTGCCTTCTGTCTGTATGACCCTGTTTGGATGATCTAAAAGTGAAACTTTGCTTCCTGTGCTGCATCCAGGGGGCATGCTAAGCTAGCATGCTAGCCAGGGACTAGTCATCTGCCTGACTTGGGCCTAGAGTGAAACATGGAACTACTACAAGCCTTTTTTCGGCTTATAGACTAGAGGGCCCATCCCTGGACAGAACTGTACCGACAGCTCCTATTCCAAACAGACTCTGGAGGTTTGAGTCCAGGTGCTGAATGAACAATGAGCAGCATTGACCATGAGTGATAGCACCAATATGTGTTGCCTTGATAGATAGAACGAAAGAAAACTTGGGAGGGGGAGGGGGACCTTGAGCCATATGTCTTCCTTCATGATTGTGTTGATCTTATTGATTATTGTCTTACTCTGTTGGTTCTACTGGGATTAAACAGAAGCATCGACTGTCTACCTGTTTCCCGTCTGTTTTTAGTTCAGTGTCATTAAAGACAGCTGAATTTCCCCTGGCTCGCGTCCTTCAGTCTTGCTTCTGGTCAGCATTTGGCTGAGTCATTGCACTGTCTCTCTCTCTCCCAGTCAAAAGAAGCCAGGACGCCCGAGACCTTACATGGATCAACACTATATTTTATATTCCAGCTTCTCTTTCCTCCTGACATTTAGCAAAGGGTACACTGCAAATCACCGACGCAGGACCGTCAAAGAACTGAGAGATCAGGATTGAGAGATCAGCCTCTACATGCCAGCAGTTGTTAGCCTTGTCATATGCAGCCCTGTGTTCTACCGTCTCCCAGGCTGTGTGCTGAGGGAGGGTACAGTCTGTACCAGAGCTGTCTGCTTCGCCTGCTCATGTTAAATCAAGGCATTCTCCACCCCCTCAACAGGGCCTCCTTGGTTTCTGGCTGGAGTTTTGCACGCATGTGTTTAGGGGGTGGGGCTTGGCTGAGCAAAGCCAGGCTGCAGGGGGGAGGTGGGGCTCTGGTCCACCTGGCCCAGGTTCAAGAGGAGTGTGGAGGCTTGCCCCCCCCCCCCCCACCTCCCCCCACAGCAGGGTGGGGGTAGAAGCTGAATGAGCCACTTCACAACCTTGTCCTTGGCCAGGGCGTGAGGATCACACACAGAGGCCAAACCACTCGCTCCGCTCCCTCCGCTCCTCCAAGGAGGCTGTCATTTCCAACTTTAGGAGGTGGAGGAGGTGGGAGGAGCAGGCGTGAAAGAGACTCTTTCTGAGGTAAAAATGGTTGAGGTCTCAGGCTTCATTACAGCGCTGGCCACCAGTGGAAAAGCCTCCACCTGTTTCTTTGGGGTGGAAGCCAGTCAACAATAAATCGCCTGTCTGCCATCTCTCAGGAATCTCTAGCTCAAGCCAGAGGCCTGGAAGTCCACAGTACTGGATGACCTTCTGTCAGTCTGTCAGCAGTGTTACTTGAAGTATGAGGAGCTGCCACACATTCAGTCAATATGAAATAGATCTTATGCTTCCCATCGAGGGTGATATTAGCTGCCTGTTGGAGCTAACTGCAACTATGATAACTAATAAAAACTACAACACAAAGACCACAGAGACGTTATGGCATTTACAAACTTTGGCGAACGCTTCTTTATTTACATCCAAGCTGTCTGACAGGTCACAGCTCTTGTTTCAGAAATCATTTTGTATTTTGTAGATTTTTTTTTTTTGGTAGGGCAGGGCAACCTACCATTTTTGTATTCAGTGGGATTTCTTGTGTGTGTCCTTGCATGTGACTCAGAGAAAATGCTCGCGAGAGAAAGAAAGAAAACAAAAGGGCTAACTCTTCAAAACATGCAGGGACCATAAAGAAAGAGAGAAACACACAAATGAACTAACCCATTCTATTACAGCAGGTTATCATAGTTAAACAGACACCGAGGGCACAAATGAGTTGTAGTTTACAGTTTTCTCCGCTAGATGGTGCTAGAGTCCCAAGTGACTACGAATCGTGAGTGTGGATGAGTCCAACACAAGAAGGCTTTGTAACATGAAACATCCTAATTTATGACCGGTTTGAATACGGTGATTAAAAATCACACCAACACCAGCCTAAAGGACACAGAAATATAGGGTTATCAGAAGAGTCCCAGAAGGCAATCTGTTGTACATGAACGAGGTGCTCAGAATGAAAATATCAGCTTTCAGATGTCCTATTTTTGAATGTATAAACCATATACATGCAGCATGCATAGGTGTTTGAAGAATCCATCTCTGGGTATTTCAGTTGGTTTGGTAAGGACTGCAGTGCACAGGCACACTGGGGAGAATTCTGCTTCCGATTGTTGACGAATGACTTGAATATGTACAGAACACACAGCTGCCAAAAGGCTAGAAAACTAGAAGCAAAAAAAAGCAAGTTTGTACAAATGTATCACAAGTCTGACTTACAGCATAGAGTTACACAGTGTGCTGTGGGATCATTATCGCACCACCCCCCTACACACAGACACACTCTTCCTCTCAAGCAGGCCTACGCAAACTCCACTTTCCAAAAGGGCTCAAACCTTTTTTCCCACCCACAATGCCCTGCTCTTTCAAAGAAAAGTTGGTTCCTTCATAACTGGAAAAAAAAACGACTACCTACCTATTTACATTCACATATCTGTCCCCCCAAAGTCATTCATTTGACCATTCTTCCTTTTTTAACAGTGTATGTAGCTGTACAGTACCAAACAATGACAAACTGATCGTTCATTCATTGTTCATTTTAATCATAAGAATACTATCAATGTTAACCTAAGAATACTATTAAGTTGAACCTTTGGTGAAAACATCGTCGACATTACTGGAAATGACAAACTTCTGTCAGATCTCAACTGCGATGGGTATTTACTTCATGAAACGCACATCAGCTCTATATGTATGCTAAAATAACACTTGAACACTTGAGATTGAATGCGGACAAGTCAATCGACACATTTGTGATGAACAACCTTCTTAACATGTTAGAAAACACTGGTATGAGAAAAGTTCAATCTAATACTGCTTTGTCAAGTTGTCTCTTTTCAGGACATGTAGTGTGAGATCCTGAAATGAGTTATCCCCTTAGATAGCAGCACTAATATCCCCAACTGAAGCACTTTCACTGGCTGCTGATTGGCTGCTTTCATACTTGGTCTGGGGGCTTTCAGGTGCTCTGGATAACTCGGGATAACTCGGGATAACTCGGGATAACTCGGGATAACTCTGGATAACTCTGGATAACTGTTTGGAAAGAAAAGCCATGGGAAGTCTTCACTTGACTCTGTCTTGATGTGTGATACCGTGTATCTTTGCCTCACTGGTATTACTCTGTGGACATGTCGTACGACATCACCTGTAGCGTGTGAATGGTTACGTCATCACACACACCTGTCTGTCAGCTCCTCATGTAAGTTATCCTTCAACATGGTTTGCTCTTCAGCTGAAACACAGGACTGACACTGTAGTAACGTAAGGTGGTTACATTTACTGGCATCTTTTCCACAGTTGTTGAATGTTTACATGACAGGAACCTCAACACTGTCCTCTTTGACCAACATCCAACACCAAACCGTACTGTTTGGGGTTAGTCAGGAGACAGAATCCTGTCATTCTAATCAACTCTGCTAATTATAAAAACTGACCTTCAGTCTGCTGGTGTAACAGATTGGTTTGATTTCTCAAACCCACAGCAAAAACATTGGGACCCTCCATCCCTTCGCTTCCTCCCACATACAGCCATAACACCCATTCATATATGAATGATACAACTAATTAAACGCTAAAATCAATCCAAAAAGAAAACTCAAACACGTAACGTAACGAACACTTGGGGCTTATTGAAGCCACAGTGAAGTGTTCTGACCCAGTAACACTGTACACAGCACCTCCTGCTGGGACCAGAGGCGCAGTCCGTCTGGGACGAACGTCCAGGACTTCGAGACGCTGAGACATGATGGAGGGTTGTGTGAATCAGGGTCCTGCGATGGTGGGAGGGGACGTGAGGAGCAGGGCAGCGTCTGGTGACACTGGGGGTCCCAGAGAAAAGACACGGTGGGATGGCGTCCTCCGGAGACGGGAAATAGATGAACGGTTGCCAAGACACACAGACAGACAGACACACAGACAGACACACATAGACACACATAGACACACACACCCACACGCAGCTGTGGGCCAGATGAACAATGCAGGGGTGCGGGGGAGGGTTAGGTGTTTCTCACAGCCAAGGCCTGCTCCAGCTCCTGTCTCCTCTGCTGGATCTGGACAGAGAACACGCTGATCAAGAACAAGTCGTGCAGACAGGGTCACCCTGCCAATGTTTTACAGGGGGTGATTAAAACAGCGCAGCCATTTGGGTGATATTTGACGGGTAATGATGTCATGGTGCGGTTTTATGAAGGGATGATGTGTTGCTGTTTGACCTTATGGTAGGAAGGGAGAGAGTGTGTCTGCTCACCTTGCAGTAGAAGTAACGACTCACTGCCTCCTGGGACCAGGGCTCATGGTAAAACTCCGCCCTCCTCTCCTCCTCTGGGTTCCCAACCACATCCGTCATAAGCTACAGCCAATCAGAGGACACAATTGGTCAAGATGGGAGGGGTCAGTGTTACGTTGGAGGGTTTATATAAAATGGAAGAGTGTGTGTGTGTGTGTGTGTATGAGCGCGCGTGTGTTAGTGTGTCTATGTACAGGTGTATGAGTGTGTGCGCGCATCTAATTGTGCGCGCGCGTGCTGACCTTCAGGTCTCTGCTCTGAGATTTGAGCCAGTCCTGGATGTAGCCCTTGGGATCTCTGGAGAAGCTGAGCATGAAATCCCTCTGGATCTTCAGCTGGTTGATGGACTCGATGGTCTCGTGGATCTGAGAGGTCATTTTTACAGCAGGTATAAGAGAACAGCTCGCAGCCCAGCAGTAGATGAACCCACAAACAGGACACCTGAACCCACCAGCTAAAGCTGTCACATGCTTGACAGCAGACCAGATGGAAAGCAACGCTTCATCAGCATGTGAGGAAAACAGGGATGCAGGGACTTCACACAGGAAGAACTTAGTGCTGTGACATCCAGTGTCCCAGAGAGAGACGGATGCCGACCCACCTTGTTGTCCAGGGAGGCGATCTCCTGCTGGTTGGCTGTGGAGAGCAGGAAGCTGCTCATCTGGCTTTTCAGGGGGTCCTCCACCTCCACGTCGATGTCATAGCAGGCTGTCTTCTTCTGATCGTTAGGGTCCACACTGGGTGGATACATACGGTATTTAGATCAATCAACAGTTCGTCTACCGCATTTCCTTGCCAGGTTAATACTGACAGACCGACAGAGACAGACAGACGGGATCTCACCTGATGACGTGATTGATGACGATGGGGTCGGGAGGCAGAAGGAGGTTGGTGAGGCGCTGGGGGATCTCAGAGAACTTCAGTCTGGGGCAGTCAAAGATCTGAGGCGGAAAGAATACTTGTTGAAGGACTTGATGTCCCTAGTGTGAAGCTAGTACCTTCCCACCAGAACAACAGCTAGTGAAGGACAAGGCCAAGGCCATTCTTTATTAGGTTTTAGTTTGCCTCGATCCGTACGTCCTCATTATGTTTACTTGATTTATCTCGTCGGGCGGTACATTGGAGAGGTGGAGGATAAAATCTAATCAATAGTAGTAGAATAGAGTAGAACTTCTTTGTCTGGAGCTGTTCACCTGCTGGAAGTACTTGTCACAGTTAATGTACTCCTTGTCGTGGGAGTCCTGTAGCTTGTTGGTCTTGACGTACTGCCAGAGAGCCTGGATGATACAGGAGCGTGTCTGGGTGTGAATGCCCAGCAGACGTGCCAGCCGTGGGTCCAGCTTGAATTGAGGGGGCTGGAGGGAAGCTGCAGGTTAGCACTGTAGCATTAGCAGCTCAGGGTAACGTAAGACACAGCTTTTCTGATACCAAACGTTGACTCTCTGGCGCCCTCACCTGGTAGTCCAGCATCAGCAGGAGGGTGCAGCGCACGCTCACGTCTCCGGGCCTCTTCACCTGGAAACCATCTGTCTCCTGGGTGGTGGGCGTACGGTGCCACTGATGGAATACAGAGACAGACACGCATGCTTGAATGCTTGGACCACCAAGGTTCCTAAACACACACTGACTTAAGTGTCATCATCATCCTTAGGGAGCTGCTGGGTTACTAGGATATGAACAAAATGTGCACACAAAGACAAAAGAAAGAAGACAAAACCAAATATGTACGCTTTCAGCGAGCAGCCTTGCACCTGACCCCTAGTCTGTTGTCTTTGGTGAGGCTGAGTCGTTGTAAGAAAACATAATAGACCATGCATGGTGCGGTGAGGGACCAAGACAGCAGAGGGTTGAGGGTTTTTTGCTCAAAGCTCAAATGTTTCAAAAGCTTTTCCAACTGATAACTATCTGTTTTAGACTCACCTCGCTATCATCAGCAAAGATATTTTGGAGCCAGATAAGAATCGGGCGTACTGTTCCAGTAGCTGAGCCTCAGCCCAGCCAAATACAACGATTGCCAAGGCAGACAGTGTCTAATTGTTTGATTGCTCTCCTCTGTTATCTAGATATCAAACCCTACCTGCTATTCGACTGGAAGTGAAATTTTATTTGAGTCTCCATCTTACCTTGGCTTTACTGGTCAGCAGCTGAAAAGAAAAAAACTTCAAGTTCCCTGTGTCACAGTGTAACACAGCCACTTAGCATGCAACACTGGGGGGAAATGGCCTCTCTAGAGACTGAAATGCCTTTGTTCTACCGGTGACTCGGTAAAGACGCAAGGATGGCTGTGAGGAATGTCGAGGTGCAGCAGCTTCCACACAAAAGGGTAGAATTGTTTGAGGAAAAGCTCCCTGCCATGAGAGCTCCCTCCCTGCCATGAATCCTCGCTGACAGACAGAGCTCCCTCCCTGCCATGACTCCTCGCTGACAGACAGAGCTCCCTCCCTGCCATGACTCCTCGCTGACAGACAGAGCTGCCTCCCTGCCATGACTCCTCACTGACAGACAGAGCTCCCTCCCTGTCATGACTCCTCGCTGACAGACAGAGCTGCCTCCCTGCCATGACTCCTCGCTGACAGACAGAGCACCTCGGAAAGCACCACCTGTTTAAATACTTTGGTTTGCTATGGTCCTTTCCCACACCACAGCCTCCTCTAGTTGCTGAAAAATGGCAATTTAAGTCAAATATAGACTCTGAAATGACATCAGTCTACTGAATAAACAACACCAACATCATGTCTTTAGGAAGTCACCAACACAAAACAGACTCAAGACATCTCAACAAAACAAGATTTGTATTTTAATACTAATCAGCTCAGTACCAGCCATCTGGTTCTATGAAACCACACAGGTTATAATGGCTTAATGTTGCACTAAGTGGAAGAAGCCTTCTGTGATCTGTCGACTTGTCTTCCCACTCGATATAAACGACTGCAAACACTGCTCTGGGATCGCATGTATGTGTGTATGCACATTTTCTACAAATGGTTGAAGGGCTGAACCATTTGTACCCCTCTCCTGGTAGGCAGAACTTTGGGAACATGGATGAGTTTGGACAGAGAACACAGAGAGAACCAGGCAAAGACAGGGTGGAGGAAAGCGGAAGCGAGGGTGGTGGCCTGTTGCCTTGAGGATGAGGCTCACCTCAACCAAGTGGTTGTCGGGTCCGTACAGGTCTTTATCCAGCTCAATCACCAGGCTCTTAAAGAATGAGGAGAACTTCCTCTTCAGCTTCCCAGGCTGGGGGGAGGGGAGGCGGGGGGGGGGAGGGGGGAGGGGAGGCGGGGGGAGTAAAGACAAAGTGATTTGAAAGTGTATGCCCGTTGGAAATAAGCGAGCGAGGACACACACACACAGAAATGCACCCAACAGTGCATCACAGAAAAGCATCACATGGCAGCAACAGAACACAAAATTAAAAACAGCACATTCTCAAGGTTTATTTCCTCCGGTAGAGTAGAGGTATTTGCGGCCTTTTAAACCACAAACTGTTCAAGCCACAGCGAAATGACAGGCCATCTAATGAGAGCTACAGAACCCAGCAAAGATCATTGTGTTGCCTCTGAATACACGCTGAATCCAGAATCAAAGCATGTATTCTTCCAAGCATTAATCATTGCATCTCAAGTCTGAAACCAAAAGGCCAGTAGTAGCCTGAGGAGTCTAACTCCAGGCTAGACTTGCACCACCCACCAAACACACTCTGCTGCTAAATCTACTGAGAACAGATGTAATAACCATGGATATATATGAAATAGTTCAATGTAAAACACCCCAAATCTATACATTATATACAAATGAAAATAGACTTTGATTAAGATGAATACTCACATCATCCAGCAGCTTTCCCTCGACGCGCAACTCCCAGGATGCAATGCTCCCGTCCGAGTCGTCGGCATCAGGCTTGGCAGGGTTGAAGGTGTTGGAGATATACAAACGCAGTTTGCGCTTTTGCTGTCAATACAACAAAAACACAGACACCATTAAAACACAGCAGAAATGCTTGTTAGTTGCCAGTGTGCAACATTGTCACTGATCTCATTTTGATTAAGGCCCTTTCAACACAATAACAAGTTCTAAAAATGAGACTGATCAGAGAAAGTCTGTTTATATTTCAAAGCTAATATGCAGGGAGCTTAGGAGCTGTTTATATACTTCTCTAGAGGATGCCAAGTCCTGCTGTTCTACTAATCACATCCAGGGTTCGTTACCTTCATGGGTCTCTTCAGGGCCTCCTGAATGTCCACCCGCTTCCTCATGATGGTCTGGTCCAGCTTCCTTTCAAACGCCAGCAGGTCCATGTAGGCCTGGGACTCTGGGACCAGCTCCCGGATCTGAGGAGGAGGGCGGGGGTGGAGGTGACAGATAACATCTCACTACCTCGTAGCAGTCTGGGTGTCCATACCGCCATCTCCAGGTCAAAGTTATTCTCCTTATTGCCTTCGTTATATAAACTCCCCTCAGGGTGGTAAGAAATTGCACAGTAGATTAAAGAAAATAATGTCCAGATTTTCTGACAGTTTTGGTTGACTGATTTCTTTGAGATTTTCTATGTAGTCATTAATGACTTTGAAGGACGGATAAATGAAAACCGAAGTGTTTGTATCCTGTAGACACCTTCTCCACCAATGGCTGCATGGTTTAGAGCCAATCCCCTTTGAGAACTTCTACCTTAACTAATGTGTGTTTCCTTCTCTACTTGGGCCCCTGTACTTGAATGAATTGACCCACGCCTAATTTAAGTGACACGTGGACAAGGTGCTTACAGCCTTACGGCTGCGTGATTGCCCAGATCTTAATTGATGGAGTCCATCCTAGAAGTCCTGAATATGCATATGGGAAGCGCTTGGTTCAGCCAACCAGCTCTGACTACATTACCATACAGACTCCATGGAGCGCCAGGGGGCTCTTACTGAAATGGGCACACACTCTAAAACCGCATTACCTCTTCACTCTCTCTTCCTCCCTCCTTCTATTTCTCCCCCCTCCCGTCATCGTTACATCCCCCTTTTTCTTTCTCTCCCTCTCTTTGTCTCTTTGACTCTCCCTCCTTATTCGTCCTTTCCCTCCCATTCTCAATCAATCCCTATTTCTCCTTCTTTCTCTCACTCTATCTTCTCTCATTGTCCTCTCTCGTTCCTTCTCTCTATCTGCATCTGCGAGTCTTTCAGCACCCTGTGGTGCAGGGCAGACAGAATACGTTGCAGCGGACATTCTCTGTCCCTGAGTCATCAGAGTCGCGCCCCAGTCCTGCGCTATCTCGCTGTCTGGCTCGTGTTATGGATAAGACCCAGAGACACACATCCATCCAGAAGCCAACATGGAGCTCCACAGTCACCGGCCAGCCTCCGCTAAACCCAGCCCAGGGCCAAGTAGCTGTGGTCTGGCTGGGTAAGGGCTGCTACACCCTAGGTAGGGTGGGAATGGCAGGCGGTGTTAGACCTCATTCCACACCTGTGGAAATGTCGACATTTCAACTGCCTCATCTGGCGCTCTATTGACTATTCCGTCAGAGAGAGATGGTGATGAAAAACCATCGGAAAAAACGTCGACCGCATTCCCAAAAAACCTTCCAGGCTTCTCCGTTCATTTGTAAATAGCACACAATCATTTGCCCCTCTATGCCCACCAAGAACCCCAGGTAGCAGACCACACACACAAACTAACGCAAAACATGTACACAAATGGACACATTTCACATTCGACAGAGTGGATAATCACACACAAACACACATGTAGCATGAGAGAAAAGGGTACAAATATTCCAGCTCACCCTTTGTGGAAGAATCTTGTCTGCCATTTTCCTCCGCTTGGCACTACAGAGGGAGAGAGAAAGACAGAGGAAACGAGGAAAAAGAGAGCATGTTACTATGGTGACTGATAGCATAGCATCCAGGCCATCTGCTAAAATGCTGGGCCACATCCAGCCAGCACCCCAGCGTCCCAGCTGTGTGTGTTTGTGTGTGTGTGTGTGTTTGCATGTGTGTGTGTGTGTGTCTGTATGCGCATTTGGTGTGAGTGTACGCGTATGAGAGAGAGAGACAGAGTAAGAGAGAATGAGAAAGAGAGAGGGAAAGAAAGAAAGAGAAAAAGAGAGACGGTTGCAAGCACAACTGCCACCTGGAGAACAGGGAGGGACCAGCAGCATCCAGAGTCACACCACCACACACCTCATGCACGCACACGCAAAGAGTGGTCAGGATCACCGTTGAACCTGTAGGACACCTACAGCCTCAGGACTGAAGAAATGCTTCACGTACGGAATGTCTGTTGATGACTGTTGGACACTCTTAGGTTAAACCAGCAAAGACAATGTTTCAGGACAGACACAATGCCACGTTGAAAAGTAACGAGAAGCAGCACTTTATTCAAATAACATTTATTCAAAGCAGAGCCATACGCATAGATATATGTATCTATGATGGTCAGATGATTCCAACTGTATACAGAGTATGGACTTGGTTTGTCTACTAGAGGAGCAGAACAAATACTTACCATCATTAAATAACCTCTCAATAAGACAGTTCAGACATGCTGCTTCATTAGGTTTGTGTACAGTCAGCACTCTGGGTTTCCTCTCTAGCTCTAAGCAGTATCTACACCTGGGTGCTGTGGTCATACTGGCTGTGACATGTTGCGGCCCAGGAAGGAGGAGTCTTCTGGACCAAGACACCCCAAACCTCATTGAGGATTCGTAAGGGGAGTTAGTGTTTAAGATAGCATGCCAAATAATGAGAGGCTCTGAGGGAATGGAGGGAAGCTCAGAAACTGCAAATGTCAACCTTGGGAGGGATAATCTCTCTTCTCAGCTCTCCCGTGATTTTGTGGTTGATAGACGAGGTCCATCCTTAGAAGTTCCTAGAAGAAACACTTCAAACCCACAGCTGAATGTGCTCCCTTCATGCCATGCTTCAGTCCAGTCCAGTCAGAACCATGCACCAGCACATGTCCAGGTGGTTTCATGAAAAAACCTGGTTAATAGATTGTCTTTGACGACTACATCTAGAGACAAACACAGAGGTTTGTAGGGGGAGGGGGGGGTGCACCGCCTACAGGCTAGGAGGTGTTGGGGTTTGGGGAGAGGACAGAGAGGGGGGTGGGGGGGTGGAGGAGGGGCGAGAGAGAGAAAGAACGTGTGAAAACTTGACATGCAGCAGAATAAACTCCTACTTTGATCCGAGCGTGGGATCTGATTGGGCATCTCTCATGTCCATCTGCCTCGCCGGCATCTCATTGGCTCCAGGGAATCCCACAGGTTTCCTAAGAGTTGGTGGGGGATTTGAAGGTTCTCCGATTAGAGGGTTGGCGTGACAGACACTTGGTGGCAGCAAGCAGGATGTCTGAAGGAGACACTTAGCGCTCATGTATGTGTGTGTGTGTGTGTTCATGTGTGTTTGAGTGTGTGTGTGTTCATGTATGCATGTGTGTGTGTGTTCATGTGTGTTTGAGTGTGTGTGTTCATGTATGCATGAGCGTGTGTGTCTTCATGTGTGTTTGAGTGTGTATGTGTTCATGTATGCATGAGTGTGTGTGTTCATGTGTGTTTGAGTGTGTATGTGTTCATGTATGCATGAGCATGTGTGTCTTCATGTGTGAATGCGTGTGAATCTGAAGGTTGCAGTTGGCACATATGCAGCGCTGGGGAGGGGGGCACAGGGGGCCCTGGTTGTTATAGCTGAGGTGTCAAGAGGGGTCTGAGGGAATCTTTGCATCCTGGGTCATCAGCAGGGTTCTCATTGGACCGTAGGAATCAGCACACATTCATCACAGATTGTCTAATGAAGATGACGATGGTTACACACTTGGACAGAAATAATGGTAAACAAGTAAAGACATGAAATCACATGCTATGCCACACAGCACCATACTTAGACAGGGACAAACAGACAAACCGCTTTCGTTTTGACATTTTAGATTGTACTTAAAGGGTAGGGCTGATTTTATGTGCACCCTGTAAATTATTTAAAATTTTGTCCAGAATGGTTGAGGGTGTCCTCACATTGCTTGCCAGAAACGACCTCCAGCCAGCACCGATAAGAGATTGAAAATCAAATAGTGAACTTTGACCCCTACTGTAATTACTTCAGACTATTTACGTGGTCTATGTAAATTGTGAATGTGAACAGGGTCTATTTTTAGTGGCAGAGGCCTGACTGGGGCTCTGAAGCACAGTCAGACCAGAGTCAGGCCAGGAGGACTCAATGACACTGCAAGCACAGGTGGGTCGCCATCAGATGGCAGCTGGCAATGTGGGGGGAAGATGACATAGTCTGCCCCATAGAGAGTCATCTGGCTGGGTCACCCTGGACCATCGATCAGCCTCAGCCTCAGCCCCAGCCCTAATCTCAGCCCAAGCCTTAGCCTAAGCCTCAGCCCCAGCCTCATGCCCAGCCTCCATTGTAAGACAACACTTCATCTATGCTGTTGTTTGACAAGGTCGCTTAATTGCAAACGGATCAATTACATTGCGTATACAGAGAGAGAGAGAGTGAGACTGAAAAAGAGAGAGAAAGTTTAGAGACAGAGAAGGATGGGGCATGAGAAAGGGATGCAGTGAGTGTGCTTATTGATCGTATCTGCAATTACTCTACCTGCCTTTTGGGTGTGGTGGTGGTGGTGGGGGGGCAACAACACACAGACGTATCAAACACTGGGGGGGGGGGCACATTCAGACACGGTGATGGACAGTCACGTACTGACAGAAGAACAGAGACATTGGGGTCAGTCTCCTCATGTTCTCTCGGGGCTTCGTCACTGTCTTGGTTGAACTGAAATGACCTTACCTTAGCCTAGCCTAACATAAAGCTGCAGGCTGTGGGATAACACGGAGGGGGTCTACTCAGCTAGCATGGAGGGAGAGACTAGGAGACATACAGTGCCAAGTAAGAGAATGAAGAGAGCAGAGATCAGAATCTAGTTCAGATGGATTTACTTCAACCCACCGAGTCCAAAAGTATTTGAAATCCTTGCGCCGTTAAAATACTTAGAGGCTTGTTTGCTTGAATCTGCCTGGAATGTCAGGTGGTTGTGGGCAGGGCTTTCACATTGTGAGGACGTGCTGATTGTTTCTAGAGTGCCAGGCAGGATAAATGAAGCTCAGATAGTAGATTTGGATCAAGGATCTCAAATGGTGATCCCCCAGCTGAGGGGTTGCCAGGTGGTCCTACGAGTTAGACTTACTTCCTGGAGCGGTTCTGGACAGCCTGCTGCTGGACCTGCTGGGAGGGGGCGGGTCTCTTGCGGCTGGGTTCCATAACGGGGGTGGGCAGGCCGGGCCGCACAGCAGGGCTGCCCCCGTATGGAGGGCCTGGAGGGCCCATGGGAGCTCCCTGGTGGGGCATCCGCGCTCCAGACGGCATTCCAGGACGCTGTGGAGACGAGGAGGGAGAGAGAATGGGGGGAAGAGAGAGATGGGCGAGAGAAAGAGAGAAGGGTGGGGATGAGGGATGTCTTAGAACACATGTGGTACCATTTCATTTGTGAGGGAAAGACAAAATGTCTGATCTGACATCCGATCTGACAATACCCATTTGCCACACAGTGTATAGACTCAGTCGCTGAAATCAAATCATGCCTCACATACACACACACACAGACACATGTACACACATGTGGCCCTTATGAATAACAGTCCAACAGTGGTGGCATAGTTATCCGCATGGCTGGCTGCTGACCCTCTGTGATGTGCGTGAACAGCTGGAGCACTCACACCTGCGTCTGTCCCTCCCAGGCTAACAGCTGCTGGACTGGGTCCAAGACAGCACGCTTGGTCAAGCTGGTTGGCTGAGGGAGGCTAGCTGGCTGGAGGAGGCTAGCTGGCTTATTGGCTAGCTGGCTGGTTGCCTAGCTGGCTGAGGGTGGCTAGTGGGCTGGTTGGCTAGCTGGCTGGTTGGTTGGCTAGCTGGCTGAGGGAGGCTAGCGGGCTGGTTGGCTAGCTGGCTGGTTGGCTAGCTGGCTGAGGGAGATTAGTGGGCTGGTTGGATAGCTGGCTGGTTGGCTAACTGGCTGAGAGAGGCAAGCGGGCTTGGGGAGGCTCGCTAGCAGGGGGAGGCTAGCTGTCTGGTTGGCTAGCCGTCTGACAGGCTGGCTGGTTGACTGGCTGGCTGTCAATGGTAAGTAACAGATTGAAGACCTAATCTAAGCATTCACAGATTGCAGCGGTATTGTTATTGCATCAGTGATATTGAAGAATGGACGAATACATTATTTGAATCTAGAAGCACATAATTCTGAGCCAAATCGTGACTACTCAACTGCATACAACAAAGGTTGACAAGTGACTCCCTCCACCTCTTGCCAAAGAGCAGACAAGGTTCTCAGGCGAACAGGAACCAAGGAGAGATAAATGAAAGTTGGCTGTGCGAGCTACTACGCTGGAGCACAGAGAGATTAGAAAGTCAATCATTACTCAGTAATGGACATGGTCTTTTTCACAGGCCATGAATGGAAGTACAGCACACAGCACCAGCCCCACAAAGGTGAAGCACTTGACCCTACATTACATGGCGATTCAGTATTCATGAGGACAGACTCCAGCCCTGACTCATTCCATATGTTCTGCATAGAAAAAACATTTCATCATTCTAGATTGAGGAACTTTATAATGTTTCTGTTTGTGTGTAAGGAGACCAGTCTTCCAAACATATACCTCTCGAAAATGGCTTTTTACTCTGAGTCAGCTCTGAGAAAAACTTTGCCATTTGAGCAAACAATTAGAGTTGTAACAGAGTGTAAATGTGGCCTTGGTGGGAGGGCTTTAAAAGCACTTCTCTTTTCAGCACAGGAAGCTCTCTACGACATGAAAGAGTCCCAGTGCTTGTGAGTTGTCACACTTCTCACAGAGAAATAGTGGGGTGACTAAGAGCTATAATATCTACTGAGCTACAGCACAACTCATTTAAACACACAACACGACACTCACGTAGAGAAACACAGACATGTACAACATATGTAACTACAGGACACTGTAAGTGTTTACTACTTGCATGTCTTTTATCGATTCATGTCAATATAAAAGGTGTGTTCACTCTGCAAAGCATTGTGCAGTGTTTGGAAAAGCTCTGTCAAAGTGTTTTCTTCATAAACCATAAAAATGATTGAATCAAGTCCAAGCCATCATTATTATCCAACTATTTATTATTATTTTTTACTATTTATTTAAAGAGCAGCTGGGAAATGTAGTTGTTGCCAGACATTTTGGTCAGAACAAATCAGCTGTGTCATGTCAGTAACCCTAGTTGTCTAACTTCTGTCTGCAGTTATACGCTACATATATTCTATCACAAGGCTTACTGGGTGATCAAACATGTACTTTAGACTTACTGTAAACACACATGCAAGTGCGTGAACACGTTCATGCGTCACACTACTCAAATAATAGCCAGGAAGACCTGTTTTATTATGCAGCCTAAGTTGGGCTAACATTGAGGGTGAGTGGGTGGGTTTTATAACGGTGGATGGCCAAAGGGCTAGCTGACACCCTGTGTGACTGTGTTATGATCTCTGAGACAGAAGGTGCTGTCAATCTCCGGTGTGTGGGGGGAGTGGACAGCTGGAAGCAGACCAGAGAGAGAGAGAGAGAGAGAGAGAGAGAGAGAGAGAGAGAGAGAGAGAGAGACAAGACCACCGCAACACCCCCAAACCCCAACTCCCCGAACTTTGTCCTGTTCTGGTGGGGGAGAGAGGACGTGGGGGGTATAGAAGGGGGCCACAGAATGCTCCACCACCACCACCCTTCCTTCTCTCTCCCTCCACCCAACCCAGCCCTTCATTAGACTTCTTACATTACATCCAACTTGACCCAGAGCAAATCCTGCTGTAGAGGCTTTTTGGAAGCAAAGTTCATGGTGGACGATACTCGCACACACACACTCACACAAACTTACACATCAAATCCACACGGGCGCACATATTATTGACACACAAACGCACAGGGTTTGTTATCATGTTGGGCTCCGTGTCTCCCACACAGTGCTGCAGGCTATTCATCCCAGTAGACAAAGACCCTCCGTGACCTTCACATGCAAACATGTCAAGGAGAGAAGGGGAGACGCTTGTGTGGTTGTCTGTGTTGGTGTGTGGGTAAAACAGAGAGATAAGGAAAGTGAGATAGAAGACCAGTATGATCGAGAGGAGAGGGAGAGAAGAAAGAGAGAAAGAAAGAAAGATGACGAGAGTAAGAGAGAATGGCAGAGGGGAGAAAATGAGAGCGTGAGAGACAGGGTCTAGTCGCCGGGCCTGGCCACCCACCATGCCCTAGCAGAGATCTCTCCTCCACAGAGACAAACAGTCCTACCATGGAACACCTCGACCTTCAGATCCCAGCATTGGTGCAACAGTTTGTGAGTGTACGTGTGCGCATGTGCGCCTGTGTGTATTTGTTTGCATTTGCAAGGAATGTAGCCGGCCCCGTGGATGCCATCCCTACAAAGACACAAATGTTCTCTTTCCTCTTCTGTCCTGGGCGATCATTTAAAGCAGGCTGTGTTATGGATGAAGCGTAAGAAAGAATAAAATCCAACGTCACCTCTCAACCACAAAGTCACAAACGAAATCGTTCCTACACCCATTAGTCTAAATATTTCTCTCCTGCAGTCTACACAATGGAAGGAGCGTGCTGCGAATATCATAACAGTTCCTCAGAACTCTGCTGAGGAGAGGCAGGCAGGAAGAGGATTAACAACACAAGATATTTGGCTGGAAGCAATGAGAGTCTCATCAAGGTTAATTGGTCTTTTGAGACGACACACTCATCTCACTCATCAATCACCTCTGCTCATTGTTTCCTAAAGTGTCGGAGCCCAGTTGCACCTTGCCCAGCCCTGACGCAGCGCTGGCCATGAGGTTAAACCAAATCCACCCTCATTTTACAGTTTAGAAGCCAGATAGGTCTGTATAACTCAATGACTCATCCTTAGATGGTTGAGAATTTGAGCAGACAGCTGCGGTCTGGTATAAAAGACTATTATAAAGCTCTATGTGTTTAAATAAACATCATTCAGTAGAACTCTTTATTATTGTAGACTTTCCTGTTGCGAACGCGGTCCCTGGCAAACAGAAATACAACAGTGCCACTCATTTGAATAATGTCCTTTAAATGAATTGCATCAGTTTTTTGGTTTCCTGGGTCTGCATCCTCTGACTCCAAGTCTGAAGAATGGCAGCTTTTCCTTGATGACCATATATGTTCAGAAGGATTCCAACTACATGCAGTGTGTGGCTTCCACGGTATGTCTGTTTTTTGAATGAACTGACCATTTCCTCTCTGACTCCAGGGCAGGCATGCTCAGTGTACGCTCGTCCCTCTTTCCTGTTCTGCCCTTCGCTCTTTGCGTTACAAATCCCTGTTCCCCCGTCCTCTGTCTTTCTTGCTTACCTCCCTCCCCTCCCCTCCCCTCTCCTCCCTCCCTCCCTCCTTCCCCTCCCTCCCTGCTTCCCTCTCTTCTTTAAAAAGAAAACAGTGTGGGATCCAGGGGGCTGGAAATAACCTTCACATGGACGGCTTTCCCAGCTATCTCTCGCATTCAGACTGCTGTCGCGCTGACGCGCTGACGCGCACACACACACACACACACACACATGCACAATCTACACACAGACAAACATCCAGACGAGCGCACGCGGCACAGGAGTCCTCTGTGTGTCTGTGACGGACGCTGCTACTCACCACTCCATGGACCAGGAACTCAAACAGTTTGCTCTTGGTGGCTTTCCTGGCTCCCCCCGCCGTCTCCTCCGTGGCCATTTGCTCAGCGATCCCCTCCGTTCGCCCGGCTACGTCTTCCTCTCTTTCTTTTGTCTTTCCCCTCTCCCTGCCTTTCTCTTCCTTCACCCAGTCTCCCGATCCCCTCCCTCGCTCCACTTTCCTCTTCTTTGTGTTCTCCTTTCCAGCGCTGCCTGTCCCTGACTCTCCAGCTCGCTCACTCGCTCTCTCTCTCAGCCCCTCTCTCCCCCCCTCTCCCTCCCTCCCTCTCTCTCGCTCTCTCACTCTGTTTTGAAACGTGCAGCCCTGCCGAGCCTCTCACTCTATCTCGCTCACTTTTTACTTGCGCTGCCTTTCAGGAGCTCTGCTCGGCTGTGGAGTAGGGGGGGCAGTAGGGAGGTTCCAGCCGGCCCACCTCGCCAGCCCCCTGCACAGCTGTTGCATTGCATTGGTAGATAAGGCCATGCGGTGTGACTGGCTGCTGTAGACTGCTGTTTGAACAGAGACTTGGTAAGCCTCAGTTAGCTATTCCCTCCCTGCAGTGACCAGGCCATGGTCAGAAAACACAGATATGTACACATACACACACAAACGTGCACACACGCACACACAGAGACACACGGACTACAGTACTAACAGTAATTCTCAAAAAAGTATCTTAAAGGCACCTCACATCATATTGGGCTCCCCTATATATCTCCCAGTATCAAGTTTTGAACGATCACATTCAAGCAGTAAATACAGCAATAATACACAGCATTTATAGCACATTCCACTCCACAGACAGAACATACAGAGAAACATCATCGGCCGTGCAGTCGCATAGAAATTGAGATTTGTGTCATATGCTTTGGTGTGGCTGACTGAGACTGAATAGCTGCTTGATTGGCTGCCTGGACGACTGACTTCCCTTGCTGGGAGAGGGAGCCGGTCCTGCCTAATGGCCCAGCTAATCTCCACTTGGCCTGGTGTCCTCAGCCTGGCTCTCCATGGGCCAGGGTCTCCTTGACACGCCTCCAGGTCCTGTGCACCTGTGTGTGTGACGCATTGTGGCGGAGGGGCTTGGTCTGTGCGCATTCACACTCTCCACCACCCCTCCCCCCCCTCCTTCACTGTGCCAGCTCTCTCACCCCAGCACCATGTGTTCAGCTTGTCACCTACCGTGCAGGTCATGCGGTGTGTGCTGCAGTGACACAGGCAGCGGCAGAAACCGTGGCTAGTAAATGTTTGTCACCTCTTGTACAATGAAGAAGGACCTGTGTGTGTAGTGGTGTCTAGAAAGCCAGGTGTCCTCTGTCCATGGTCCGATGACAGTCCTGTCCACGCTATGGACCTGGCCACCACCTGGCACACTGACACACTAATTGACACGCTATTTTCTTCCTTCTCTCTCCTTCCTCTCCTTCTTCCTTCTCTCTCCTTCCTCTCCTTCTTCCTTCTCTCTCCTTCCTCTCCTTCTTCCTTCTCTCTCCTTCCTCTCCTTCTTCCTTCGCTCTCCTTCCTCTCCTTACTTCTCTCTAGCTACTGAAACGCACATCATAGGATCACTTGGGTCCAAAAACGGTTGGAAATCAGTGATTGCTTTAGTCTGTCTTGGAATGTTTGACGGATAGGATTCCCATTTCTAGGAAGTGCTCATTGGTTTAAAAGGTGCCAGAGGAAAACAATCAAACTCAGATAACATTTCAAGATCAAGTCTGGTCTGAAACAGCAGGAAGGTGGATCATGAAGTGGATAAAACATGACACATGAAACACATCAGTAAGTACAAAGAAACTCAATAGCAAGAGTTGTCCTGAAGATTTCTGACGATTCTTAACAACATGTTGCTTTAAATAAAGCCTTTAAGCTGCTACCAAGGGCCTGAGTGAGGGGCCTTTTCTGGAGGCATGACAGCTGGCTCGGTCCATTATTGTTGCACTGAGAGTCTGTGACCAGCTAGTGAACAGGTTGGTGACCTCTAGGTCAAAGGTCCTGACCCTTGTGGAGTGACTGACTCTTAACGGTTGAGAGTGGAAGGATGATGATAGGATCATAGCCCCCCTCTACCCGGCAGCAATCAGCATTAAATGTATTGTCATCGTGTGACTGAGTTTTTCGCCCCCTGAAGAGGACAGCTCTTAGACATGATGAATGAGTGGATCAACACGAGAGTTCATTGTCTCTAGGAGGACACCTTGTGTTCAAATTAGTGTACTGAAAATCATTCATCATTGACAGGCTTGCCCCATGCAAATCTGTCTGAAATATTTGACTTCTATAATGTAATGTTACATGTAAGTATGTTTTGCACCTGTAAGCAGTTTTTATATATTCAATAACTGAATAACTGTACTGTATCGCTTTGGTTACAAGCATCTGCTTAAAGATGACATTATTCTACATTCAGATACAGATTATACTATTATTCTATAATGTATATTTAAATAATGCAAAACAGTACGATGTTATACTATGCGATATTGATCTTTATTCTGTATTATTCACAATTGTAATAATGATCTACTTAAACTAATGCAAGGTCATGCATCCAGAGCTCAGACCGTTAGTTCTGTTTCTCCGGCAACGGCACGTGGGCGTTGCAAGATAACAAAGAGATCCAACAAGTCAGGGAGGCCCCGTCCACAGCAGTACCCCCTCACAGACCCCCACCGTCTCTCTCACCAATGCTAGCTCCACCAAATGGTAATCTCCAATGCTGTAGGAGTCTGGAGGGGTGTAGGAGGGGGGAACTGGGGAACTGGGGAACTGGGGGACTGGGGGTGGGTTAGCTCAGAGAGCTCTGCTCTTGTAGTACTGCTGTAGTCCAGCAGAGGGAGCAAGCAGGAATAGTGTGAATGGGGAGCATCCTCCTGTCTACTTGAATGAAAAGGAGCCCGCCCTCACTGACTAAAGTGTCTGGCAGCATGACAGGCAGGAGAGCCAGAAGACAAAGCCAGCTTGGAGCTGCCTGCTCACAGCGCACAGACTTCCCTTCAGGTCCCCAGCATCATATCAACAGAGTTTGTTTACACAAACAGACACCGTCACACCAGGACCAAATCCCCATTCTATAATTAGTCCCTGACTCCCTATTGGCAAATGGACAGAAACACTTATCATATTAAGTCATATTGCTGAAAGGGTCTGTTTAATCAGCACTCTCACTTGGCACAAAGATGACAGGACACTGTACTGTTCTAATCAAATACCACAGCACTCAGGAGCAGTGGAGGGGAAACAATCACAGATTTCTCCTCATATTTACAATGACTGAAACCACATTTTGTGTAACACAGTCAGACCATGAGAGGTGTAAAGACTTGGTCTCTGTGAGCAGAGCAAAGTGGAGATTCCTGCGCTGTCTGCCTGTATCAAGCTTGGGAGCATCGCCGTGTCAATGTATTCTAAGCACATCAACCAGAGAAGAGTTGGGGGGAGTAGGATGGAGGAACAGTAGAGAGTAAGAGGAGAGGCGGAGAGGGGGTTGACAGTTTATTGGAGGGGGAGGGGGGAGAGGGAGGAGGTGAGGGGGAGGAGGAGGAATGTGAGGGGAAGGAGGAGGAGGATTGAAAGAAGGAGGGGAAGGAGGGAGGGAAGGGAGGAAAGGGAGCATTGGAAGGAGAAGGGAGAGGAGGGGAAGAGAAGGGGACCAGTTAGAGATGACGTGTGTTGGCAACAAGAAAAGCGGGAGCTGAAACTAGGCACTGGAAAATAGAAGAAGGATGCAAGAAGAAAAGAATTGACAGATAAATAGAGGGACTGAGGTTGGGTGAAGGAGAAAGAAAGGGGAGAAGCGTTTTCAAAACAAGGTCTGCAGTCAAACCTATATAATCATGTGGTTTCATCTTTACAGTATGCTGCCTTGCTTTGTGTACCATACTGCTCAGCCAGACTGCACCACAAATATGTTGAGAACACACAGACAAGCTCTCCTCAAACCTAGTGTCAAAGCTGGACAGCTGGAGGAGGACGGATGCAGGTTGAGATGGATAGGTAGTAGGATCTGGTTGTTTGTCCATCCCCTGGCCCTGGGCCCCTCTCTTTCTTGTGGACAAAAACCCAACTCAACCAAGCTTAAGCTTCTTATGAAAGAATCTGAACTACAGGAGATCTTGAATAAGTCACGTCATCAAAGAGGACTGTTCACAATAGCCCCACTGCTCTGTACCTTCAGGCAGATTCCAGATAGAAGAAACCACACACCTCAATGCATCGTATAAAAGCTCATTAGGTGATTTTGGTTGGACGACCGGGGGGTTGCTCTTGTAGACATCGAGAAAGAGAGAGAGAGAGAGAGAGAGAGAGAGAGAGGGAGGGAGGGAGGGAGGGAGGGAGGGAGGGAGGGAAAGAGAAGGGACCGTGGTGAACAGAAAAGAGAGATGGAAAAAGGCAGAAAATGAGTGGAAGAAAAGAATTGACAGATAAATAGAGGGACTGAGGTTGGGTGAAGGAGAAAGAAAGGGGAGAAGCGTTTTCAAAACAAGGTCTGCAGTCAAACCTATATAATCATGTGGTTTCATCTTTACAGTATGCTGCCTTGCTTTGTGTACCATACTGCTCAGCCAGACTGCACCACAAATATGTTGAGAACACACAGACAAGCTCTCCTCAAACCTAGTGTCAAAGCTGGACAGCTGGAGGAGGACGGGAGGGTTTGAAGGAGAGAGTCTGGGTTCCCCATCCCCTGGCCCTGGGCCCCTCTCTTTCTTGTGGACAAAAACCCAACTCAACCAAGCTTAAGCTTCTTAAAGATCTGAACTACAGGAGAGCTTGAATAGCTCCAGTCATCAAAGAGGCTGTTCACAATAGCCCACTGCTCTGTACCTTCAGAGCAGATTCCAGTAGAAGAACCACACCCTCATCATCAAGCTCATTAGGCTGATGGTGCCGGGCTAGAATATCAGAAAGACCAGCACGTTGTTCACATTAAATATAAGTAATGCCAGTGTGCCTTAAATTAACCAACCCTAATCACACTCACACTACCTCGGCCTTGGCATGGAATGACGACCACAACAACAGAACAATTGTGTCCACTGATGCGTTCGAGCAGCAATACTCTGGTAATGCTCAGTAATACTTAGTAATACTCTGGTCATTTGCATTCCAGAGCTGGTTTCAGCACCTGACCTGCAGCCAAGGCAGGATCAGATAGTGGGTAGTGAGACCAGGTTGTTTGGGACAAAGCATCTTTATCCGGGCAACATTTTCGCTCAGGCTGCTTTGGCAGCTCCCCTCGTTGCTCCTCTCGCTGTGAAAGGGGGCATTGTGGGAAAGGATTGAGACTCCGGCAGTAGCCCCACAATGAGGGAGGCCTATTTCCCTGCAACCACGGGGCAGCGGCATACTATACACAGGAACTTCTCTGGAGAACATTTCCTGTTTGCTGTGGCCATGGCAACTGGTTATTCTGCCATCCCTTTTGCTGGGGTTCGTCAATCGGCAGCCTAAGTGAAGTGGGTTCACAACGGCTGAGAGTGATCGCAAGGCTGATTGGTGGAACAGGCAATCCGAGACCCAGGCAGACGCCTATCAGGACAGATATCTGTTCTACCCAGCTGATCCATGGTTACACAAATGTTTGTGCTTCTTTTTTTAAACTCACTCTGTCTGACAGGCAGCAATGACCACTGGCCTCTTAGCCAGCGAAACTGTCAAGACCACTGGAGGTATTATAAATGTGGAGAGCAAGGAAGGAAGGGAGGATAGAAGGAGGGGAAAAAGGAAGGAAGGAAGGAAGCATGCAGTATTAAACCCTCCACAGAGGCTGAGATGGATCTGGTTAATTCATGATGGGGGGAGGAGCCATTCTCTTTGGGAGGAAGCGAATGCAGCGAGCTGGAAACTCAGGGTCTCCACTTGCCTGGCTGGCCTAGTTCTGGTCTAGATGAGATGCAGCACTTAGGATGCAGATGAAACTCACATCCTTACAGTTGATAGATGTCAGTGACAGGACAGCACAGGAGACATTTGAGAGAAATAAATGTGCTCTTTTCACCGAGGTACCTGTGACAGCATTGAAAACAGATGACAAATACCACATCCACCACTCAGCTAACACAGTCAATTACAGCTGCTAGCGCCAGCATAAAATCCATATTGCTGTTGGCCATGTCTGAGTGGGTTTTTTTCCGTCTCATTTTCCTGGGATGCTCTGCCGTCTACCTCTTCCTCTATGGCGTGTTCTGCTCTGGTGCAGTGCTGAGCATTTGCATCTAAATGGGTCAGCCTTGGTGAACCCAGACAAGCTGTCTGAGTCTGTCACTAAGTCACCCTGCATCAGTAGTCTCCTGGATCCACCCAGTCTCCTAGGCTGGGATGTGCGTACGGCTGGACTCCCACACCTTGTACGTTCTAGAAGCACTACAAAATCTGCCTCATCTAATTCATTAAACATTAGTCTTTTGGGTTCCCAACATATGACTAGAATTAGGCTGGATGGGTCAGTGCCGTTTGTAATTACATTAAACAAGGATGGTGAATATAAATATGTAAATTCCCTGTTCTGTCCGGTGATGGCTTTCTAGCTCGCTGATGAAAGACTGTTTGATGGAGGAGATGATCAAATCAGAACGCAGGGAAATACGTTTAACATTGTTTATTATCTTTCGTCATTCAGCAAAGGCTTTTTAAACAGTCCTTACACTGTTTCTCTAAATTATACAAGAACCTATTTAGTGATATGGGGCAAGTCTGTGCTAGCCAGTCGGCATTCTCTGCTTAACTTTCAACGCTGATCTGCAACTTCTTATCATCGCAAAATGTTCCGACCCAATCCTGTAGTTTCCTGGGTAACCAAAGCCCGGCCATTCGCCATAGAACCAGCGAATTCCTTGGCAGTCAAATAAGGAAGCACTCCATTGTCCAGTTCTCACTGAAAGTAACCCACAACACAAAAGCCACTGACCATTCAATAGAATGACCTAATATTGAGGAGAAATAGGGGGAAATGTTTGAAACTTTCACTAAAGAAATGGAGACCCATGGCCAACGCTCCACTCACAGATGTTCACAATGAAAGAGCACAATAAAATGAGCGGATCAGATAAGGGAACAAGAATGACCCGAATCGTACACCTCAGACAGACGCATAAGTGACTCTAAAGTTTACAGCCTCTTGAAACATAAACTGTTCTCAACTTCAGTTGGAAACTTACAGCCCATTAAATCTGAAATAAGTCACCTGTGAGACTAAACACAGCAGGAGAAGAGGAGACAGAGAGACTCGAGAGGAGCGTGGAGAAGGAGAGGAGCGAGAGACAGAGCGACAACGGTGTGGGAGATAGAGAGGGTGACTGAGAAGCAGAGAAGGGGAGGGAGAGGGAGAAGAGAGGTGAGGAGTTCCATCACTGTTCCTCCTTCCTTGAAGCCTCTCTTAAACGTGCTCCACAGTGTTAGGCAAGCTGCTACTTCACCAGGCTTCTTGGACAGTGACAGCAGTCCTATGCATACTAATAGACTCTCTCTCCCCTCTCCACTAGTAGGCCTGCCCATGACTGGATACCCTCCTTGACTACAACTCCTTGTATTAAGTCTGGTTTCCTAAAGAGGTTCCCTTTTATCAGGCGTTGCTTGGACTTCTTGGGGTGGGAGTCAGAGCAGGGGGAGGTGACCTTGTGGTCTGAAGCCCAAGTACGATCTAACTGGTCGTCTGTGTTGGTTAGGCTGGAAGTGACGACTGCTAGGTCAGAGGTCAACGTGTTCCCCTATTGTGGAAGACTTGTCTGCCTCTAGAACATTTGTAAGAACATCAACACCCACAGGGATCAACACCCACAAGGTTCTCTATGAACGGCTGTTTCCATTTGTTTCGCACGTCTCCTTCTCATCCCTACCTCATAAAGAAACCAAGAAATAACCCCCCTACCCCAAAACAAAACATGAGGATGATAAAAGTTGAACTTGTAATTATTATTAACCTATTTAATTGTACATCATTGTAGGTGAGCTGGTCTGGTGGAACTAAAAGAGGAGGACGCAGCGGGAGGTTCACATTCCAACTGGGTTATTGCCTGGAAATTCACTGTTTTCCTTTGTCGGAATGGAATCTAAGCACACAAGAGAATGGAATGCTGGGACATATGGATCACAAAATGTATTCTGTGAAAAACTGTGAACATGCCTCATCGGTGGTTTGGTTTGATACTGTAAGTCACGACCAGACACCAGGCGTCTAATGACAAAACCATGGTCTGTAATGAAACACGTCGCACGCCAAATCATAAAATATAGGGTGGTAAATCTTTCACGGAACTTTTGCCAAAAAGGCACAAGGAAATAAATGTCATACTTTGCTCGTTTTCTTAGAACGTTCCAGTAAGTGTTCGAGAGCAGCGTATTCACAGTACTATGGTATTAATGCCCCTGGGTGTTTAATATAGTCCTGCAAACTATATGCCCTTATGCAGAAGCCCAGACTGCTATGGGGCATTCCACACCTCCCTGTCTGTCTGCAAACACCACAGAAGCACCAACGACCGGCCTCATCTGTGAAACCAACGAAGGCCTGCTGACGTGTATGTAATAACAGTACCAATTCATAAGAATGACCCATCCACAGTTGGTTGATAGATGCTCAATTGCAGCTGCAACACATTATCTTTCATCTTTATCGACCGCTAACTACTTTTGGTTTCTGCCTGAGGATGAAAGCGCAGAGTAACAGAGATGAGATATGTAATGGCTTTACCTTCTTCATACACCAAAAAAGTCTAATTAGTAAACTGGTGGGAGCATTCAAGATATCAATATGAAACGGTATAACCTGCTCTGAGATCAGTTGAAAAATTAGGAGCAAAATGTCAAGAGTTTTGACAGGAGGCCCACAAGCTAATATCTATATCAGACCATTCTCATGCAACTATAAAGTAAACGGTTAATTTGAGGCTTTAAGTAAGAGCACAGTGAGATGCCTTACCGATAACAAATAGGCACACTTGTTGTTTTGTGTTACAGACATAACAACATCCAATTTGATCCCTCATTGCTTTTCAACTCCACTGTACACAAACCAACAAAATCTCAGGAAGAAGCTGAGGCCACTCAGACAACAATACATGTATGGACCCCTTTCCTACAAGCCTACAAATTATATTAAGCAGGAAACATGTCATTTTCGGTGAGCGGCTCTCTTCAAAGCCAGTCTGCTACTACTGAATATATTGTCTAATGAAGGAAACATAGTAATGTGTGAGAGCCTGTTCACAACCAGTCTGCCACTCTGCTTCTGCGTCAAAGAGAGGCGGCGAGGCTACTGCTCTCTTTAGCGTAGCCTACAGTGCATCCACTCCACCGCTCCTCAAGTGTCGGATTCTCACACCAGTCAAGGTTAACAAGCCGCCCGTGTCTGCGGCGACTGGAAAACGGGAGGGGTAGAGGCGAAGGGTGAGGTGTACTGCTCTGTATAATGAGGATGCAGACAGGCATTTACAGTAGGCTAGCCTAAGCTACACATTTTCCACCAATGGCTTAAATGAATACTAATTTTTCTCATGCTTATATTTTGAGGAAAATCTATTCATTTATAAGGGTCGCAATTTAAGGTAACAAAGTTGCCCGTTTTGAGGCAACAAAATCACAATGCCATCTTTAGACACACCATAAACTAGACCCAGTCGCAAAACTCCCGTGCGCACTAATATAGCTGGCAATGCGCCTACAGATGCCGTGGGCTGGGCTCTACTGTACAAACGGAGTTCTAATAATGGAGGACTCAGAATTATGCACTATGCAGTGAAAGGCTAATCAAAATAGGCAACTGATGTGAAGACAATAAAAGCGTCCCTTTCGTTGCTGAAGCGTACAGTTCTTACCTTTCTCTCCATTGCTGTAACACAGTCTTATCAGTCAGTACACTGTAAATATGGTCCCTAAAGGTCTGTCCGTTTGCTCACTCCAGAACTTCCTCACGCCGGCTTCTAGTAGCGAATCGCGGTCACTCCCCCATGAGGTGGACTGCTTCAGAGTAGGCGACTGGGGCTGGCCGAGAACAGCAGATTCGGGAAGGGATGGAGTCGGGTTGTGTGAAGCTTGTTCAGCGACAGGAGCGCAGGCGCGGGCTGTGAATGAAAAATTGCAACTGGTAGGGAGTGTCACCAAATTACCTAGGTGGCCAACAAAATATACTTCAGGTTTTACCTGCACCTTCTAAAATAAACCGTTCGACCGAAAACCACAGCTTGTGCGAATTCTTGTGTTTTCTTGTGTCACATATACAATCCTGAGTAGTCGGGTTTAGGGACACTGTCGTAAACAAGTTATTCAAACACCAGCCTACATTTAAATTGGCTACAGTTGGTCTACAACGCGCAAACACCTCTCCCTTATAATTTACATGTCTTGGAGAGTCAAGACACAATGGTCCTTTTCTGCTGATCTAATTATTAGGATTCCTCTGGTAAGAGGAAACCTATTGTTTTTGCTAGTATTATTCTTCTTGTAAGATGAAAAGAACATTTATTGTGGATATTTGAAAGGTTTCTTACAAAATACTATTTTCCCTGCTCCCGTGCGTCAGATTCCTACGGACACATGCTAGCGCACGACGCCACACAAGCTTGGCAAGACGCTCACACATCGAAGGCTTTCTGGAAAGGGTGGGCTGGCCTAGCCCCCACCCTCACTCCTTGGCATAGGAGCCATTCTGGCCTTGTAGCCATGATGTGTCTAGTTTGGCCACAGCTAATGCTACCGTTCAAAGACAAGTAGGGTTCGGTGCTAGCACGTAAAAACACTGAAAATAACTACACTTCAGTCAACTAATATATGAATGCTATATTATCTTATTACTCATACAGTATATTGTGTGTGTGTGTGTGTGTGAAGGAATCAAAAGTGACTTGACAAAAGTAAATTCAAATGACACTTTATTTAGATTTGAACCAAAAATATAGAAGTAATGAGTCTGGTGAATTTGATGAGTCTAGTTTCAATGTGTTGGCACAGAAATAAACATTTGGCAGCTGTTGATTTCAGACATGCACACTGTGCTATACAAAGCAGTGGAAAACAATAGGAGAACCTCCAGAGCAGTGGGCTTCAACCCTGGTCCCAGTGTCTTGCATGTTTCCCTGCTCCAACACACCTGATTCAACCTGAGTCGCTACCAAGCTCAGCTGTTAACGACCCTTTCATTTGAAACAGGTGCGTCGAAAAGTGGGAAATATTTCAAACACCCTCCAGGTACAAAAATAAAGGAACTAATTAGGGTTCCAAAAAGTATCCTGTGAAGCTGGCAAGAACTCTGTGGAACCTGTATTCAGAGGGTTTTTCTATTGTTGGCAAGTTCTGAATCTCCCTTTGCCATGGTGTACTGCAATATACATTCTTTTTTCTTATGATTATTAGAATATCCTTAAGGGTCCTTGTTATGAACTTGAATCAATCCTGGACGTCAAAGTAGTCTATAACAGGCTCTTCTTTGACCATCTTAGACCAGCTGCATCCACCATCGCCCCTGGAAACACAAAAAACCACAAGGATCAAAAGTCAGCTGTGTACCTGAAAATACATTCACAATACTGTCATTCAGTACTTCCTTCGCCAATGAACACAGTTGAATACTGCCATTACAATGAAGTCTACATACGGAATAAATAACTGGAGATGTTGATGGTGAACTGCAGAGCGATTCAAGCTCCGGGCCAAACACTGTGACAACTCACTTGCTGCTGTGTTGTTTTATGTGAGCTATGGGCGGGGGCGCTCTGGTGGCTGTCTCTCTCTCGATCAGAGACGTGAGGGTTGAATTTGGACACACAGACTTCCCCCTTGAAACAGCACAGACACAGCAACCATTTGCTTTTGTCCCATATGTATTGTGTCAACAAAACTAGCAAAGCAGCATTTCCTGATTTGCAACAACTAACAAGCAGCTACAATGGAACAAGAAGTTAAATACTCCCAACTGCAAATCAGCCCCAAGTTTCACCCAGCTTGAGTTTGACCAACTCATCTGATTTCATCCAAGTGCAACAGACCTGCCTGACCGAGTCAAGCTCGGTGACAGCAAGCGTTTCCAGTTACCTAGCGGCCGTGACGACCACGTTGCGTTTGGGCTCGCTGTCGTAGCTCACGCTCTCCACGGCGTAGGCTTCGGCCAGCTCGTGGACGATCTTCCTGTGCTCCCTGTTCATGGGGGGGAAACAGTGGCTCCTCTTGGGCTGCTTTCCCTACAACCACGCCGCACACGGGGACACACTTTATCCACACAGCACATGGCCAAGGGAACAACCATCAAGGCGTTAAGCCTCAATAGTCAGGCCACGTAAACGCTTACCTTGCTAACCAGCTCAACCAGATTCTTAATCTCCTCTTCTACCTCCCTCACAAACTTAAAATCTTTCCTAAAAATCAGAAAATGGCATTATCAGATGTGTTCAAATGATGAGAGACTCAAACGTTTCAGTTAAAGCTTTATGATTTAAAAGACATTTCGCATGGTTTTCAAACATGTGCCTGGTGACAAGGCTGTAGCATGGAGGAACACTCATGCTGTGGTACCTGGCATCGTCACGGAGGCTGTCGCTGTATTTGGAGGTGGAGCGGATGTTGAAGGGATCCACCGACACGTCGATCTGCAGGGCCTCAGCCAGTCTCCTGTTCCTTTCTAGGGCTGCACAGTCCAGGTCACACTCCAGCCTGGGGGACACAACACAGTCCAGGTCACACTCCAGCCTGGGGTACACAACACAGTCCAGGTCACAGCGACAGCACAGGGTCACTCCCTCCTGCAGACCTGCTGTCTAGAGAGACAGCTGCAGGCCCACATTACCTGTTCTGTTTCTGCTCCTTCTTGGTGATGAACTGAGCGATGTCTACAGAGTCTCCCAACTGCATGTCAGACAGACGGCTCGCCATGGCGATGGCAGCATATCTGTACAACACGAACGCAAGAGGATGAAACTGCAGCGGCCACACAATGAATACAACAGCCATCCCTCTTTGACTTGAACAGAACTGACCTCTGGTATGAGCTGGCAGCCTCTGTGCAGGGCACCATTTCTTTTCTCCTGCCACACTCACACTGTAGCGCCACCTGTTGGACAAGCATGGAAAAATCACCAACTGGCCTAAATACAATCCAACTTAAACGAGCTTGACGATGGAAGTCTAGCATGCAAGACCATTGCACCAGGTGAGCTATGGAGTACCTTGGTAGTGCAGGTGTTGCGGGGGCAGCTACTGCCCTTGTGGCAGGGGGCAGAGCAGGGGTGCCCGCAGTCAGGGCGCGGCAACACGCAGGGCTGGCGGCAGGAGGACTCGGCCAGACACTCGCCACGGTGGCAGATCCGGCGACAGCGATGCAGGTCGCACGGCAGCATCTTGTTACAGACCAGGCCGCAGGAGATGTCCTGCAGGTGGCAGGGGATGTTGCTGCGTTGCTACGGAGACGCAGGGGAGAGGGGGGGGGCTGGGTTAGCAGAGCTAGAGCGAGGTGACTTCACCGGGGCTGTGACATCATGTTCATTTGACCCCCACTTACCTCATGCTTCCCCATGCACCACCTGGTGGTCAGATAGGTACAGGGAGGACACTTCTCCTCACTGTGGCAGTTGTGGAAGACTGACAACACATACAACACACCAAGTGACAGGTGAGGGACAGAGATGCAGACCCAAACATAATAGTGCAGGAAAAAGGCATGTGTCAGTGGGGGGAGGGGTCAGTCGGTAGGTAGGTACCTGGATGGTCACACTCGTGTCTCCTAGAACACAGGCTCTTACACTCGGGCGGTTTGGTACCACAAGCGATGGGCGGGAACAAGATGCTGTTACCACAGTGACACGCCAGCTCATCGAAACCTACAGCAGATCGTTTGATTTAACTGAGGGTTAGTAGAATACAAGGCTTGTATTTGAGTAATGTTGTATGACTCATCTAACAAGCGAATCCAGCTAACTAATCCAGTTGAGTAAACTGTAGTGCAAGTACTGTCAAATAAGCAAACTGGCCAATAGGATGATTCAGACTAATAGTATAAAGGAAAAGCCATGGCTTCATGAAATATACTGCCAAGAGACTGCCCCCTTGGAACTTGGCCCCATCTGCTTAAGGTACTAATGAACTAGTCAGCATCCCAATGTGTGTTTCACTACAAGGGTATTGGCACAGCCCATTCTGGAACTCACTGGTTTGCCAGCAGGGTAGGCAGTTCCCACGGTGACAGACCTCCTGGCAACGGTGGAGGCCACAAGTGAGCTTGCCACCACAGATAAGAGAGCACTTGTGCTCCACAGCCTGTGTGTGTGTGTCGGGGGGGGCAGGATAATAAATCAAAATGTGGACACAAGAACACCAGGCAGGACAGCAGTATGATATTTATATTAGTCTATAAAGTATCTAAGCTCCCAGGTCACCAACTGACCCCTGCTGGTCACTCACCACGCAGCACGGCTCACCACACTTATGCCGGCCACACTGGCGTTTCTTAGTGCAGCGCTTCTCGCAGGAGAAAACAAGCTGGCCTGCAGGTGGGAGAAGAAAACCACAGAACAAGAGTGGATCAAGACCACAGAACAAGAGTGAATCAAGACCACAGAACAAGAGTGGATCACAGACGGGCTTGAGGTGAGGCCTGTTTTCACTGGGAACATCCTCAGAGTGAGCTGCTCAGATCTCACCTTCGTTGTCGATGGTGGCACAAGGAACCTCCTGTGAACAAACCAAGGAGAGGTCTTTAGCAGGGAGCAGTCCACACTGAACACCCCTACATTCTGCAGCTTACTGTTGCAGATCAGGTGAATGTAGCCAGTTTCTGCCTGTTCCTCTGATTGGCTCACCTTGGTCTTGGAGCCGCATCGACACCTGACAGTGGAGGTGAGGGAGCAGGGCCCACAGCTGTCCTCATGGCACAGCTGGTCACACAGGTGGATGGACTCTGTGGGGGTGGAGGGGGAATAGGGTCAACACATCACACTCATCTACTGCTGTTAGTCAGAGACACAAAAACAGGCCTACAGTAACAACTGTCAGGTGCTCTACAGCTGAACTACAAGTGAGTCCAACTACCAGGAAATAAACAATGAATTCAGAGTGCAGACAGATGGTTGGTCCAGACTGCACATGAACTGCCAACAGAGACATTGAGAAAAATGGTTGTTGACCCTGGCCAGATGCAGGCATTGAAAATGAAGCAAGGTGTTGACTAGAGATAAAAGCAGGCTGTATAAGGGGCTAACATTGCACATAGTCCAGCGATCCCTCCCCCTACCGTTTGAGCCACAGGCTAGAGGTTTGTTACAGATCTGGCCACAGGAGGGTATGGGATCGGAGCAGACACGCCGCTCAGAGTAGCCCAGCTCCAGGAGCTTGGCCAGGGCCGTCTGCCCACAGGGACAGCTCTTCACCAGCCTGGGGGAGCGAGGGCAAGGCTGACACGGCCCAGGGTGGCACACCTGCTGGCATCGGTGGGCCTGGCACTCCAACATCCTGAGGCACAGTAGGTAAGGAGACACTGTAACGGGCGCTGCCAGGAGGAGGGTTGGTTCTTTGATTCCGTTAGAGAATAGGTGGGTCAACGGAAATATCAGGAGTCTTTTGAGGCTTATAGAATGACATGTTAGAATGTCTGAATCCCTTGGGGTCGGAACAACTCACTTCCCACATGCTTTCTGACAGGAGAAGTGTCCCGAGGTGTCGAACGCTTCCTTGTCTGTCCCACAGGGCACCTGGCGAGTCGCTACGCCACAGTAGCAAACTGCAACAACAACACAACAACCGCTAGAGATAGCAGGATTTTCACACTGGCTAAATGTCTTCAGTAAGACAGATATATTGAACCGAAACCCACATTTGAGACCTAGTTATTCATGGGGCTCAGTGACTCTCACCTTGCTGCACTTGGAGCTGGCATGGTTGGCACTGTCCGCTGTGGCACACCTGGGAGCAGGTGTGCTGGGAACAGTTGAGAGTGGCTCCACACACTGTGTCACAGTGGATGGAGGTAGCCTGGCCACAGCGCATTGGCTGGCTGTGGGGACAAGGACATCAATTCGCAAACCGATAGTGATCCTAAGGATTTCAGCAGCATCGTGAACTATGATGATAAGAGTCATAAGAAGAAATATGATACCTAGTTCGTCCACAGATGCAGGCTTTATGGATGAAGGCAGGACACTGAGGGCAAGGCCCAGGATGACACAAACTACAAACGAAAAGACAGATCGATATTCACTCAGATTCATAGAACTGGACCTTTTCCCATTCGAATCCTGTGGATATTTGGAGTGGAATGATCACATGGCTCTTACAGAGTTAGACCCCCCCCCCTGTTAAAACTATGGGTATATCATCTCTTCAAATCCTGTGATAAAGATGGGATCTATCTGGAGAGCAGTTGTGATAGGACGTGGAGCTGGCTAGTTAGACAGTGGATCCATGCTCACATGTTACAGGGATGGTTGCAGTCAGCCCCGCTCCTCTTCTTGCCACACATGTCCCCACAGCTGTGAGGGATCTCTGTGCGCTGCCACTCTGGATTGGTCACCTTGCCTGAGGGGAGTACAAGAATAGAAACATATGAGGATGTTTCATTTATTATTTGTTAATAAGATATTTGTTAATGACAGTTTTTTCACAAATCTGTCTTGATAGTGGCAGTGAAGGCCAAGCAGTAATCACTCACCACAAAAGCATATGTAGGAATTTGGAGGCTTGTAGACCACGTTCTGACAGGCTGGACAACGCCAGCCTTCAGTCGACTCTGCATATGAGAGCAGTTTACATTCCAGTCCTCAATAACAGAACATTTCCCCATCAAGAAACTCAAGGTGGTTTCCTGGTTTAAGGACAACACAGACTACAGTCCTACATGGGATGCTCTGCCTACCGTCAGCCTGCGAGGCAGGGGACCTGGCCCATTTCTTGATGCAGTTGAGATGGAAGACATGGTAGCAGCTCTGGCAGTTCCACACTGGAGCCATGACCCTGATGATCTCACAGCACACCATGCACTCATACTTCTCCTCCGACAGCTGCTCGATCAGGCATCCTGGGAGGAGGGGGTATGAGGACGGACGGGGAGTGGAAATATGTTTACAATGTAGGACATCGTTTCACTGACATGTCAATGAAGGAAGGTCTGTAGTGTGGATTTGATACGTAAACAGGAACTCAAACAACATAGTCACAGAGAAGCACATCTTCATCTCACCTGTCTGAGTCTCTTTGTTCTTGGGCAACGGGTCTCTCTTCATTTGCCCAGGGCCAAACCTGTGGTCCGGATGTGGGGGTCTCCTCTGCCCTCTGTCTTGCAGAGGTGTCCTTCTTCCCTGGCCTCTGCCCTTCTTCCAGCTCTGCTCCTCAACCGCCCCGTTCCCCCTCCCGTTCCCCTCTCCGTCATAGGCAGAGGAGTCTTGGGCGCTTGCCCCCCTCTCTGGTTCCCTCTCTGCTTGGTTTGGCTCCTTGATTGGACCCTGTCGTCGTTTTGGTTCAGGGAATTTCTTGCGCGGATCGGTGAAGGTGTTGCCGCCCCCTTCCCCCCTGCGGCCTTGCTGATGCCGGTTTCCTGTATCATATGAGCAGTCGTCCTCTCTGGGCTCCCAGCCCCCTCGCCCTCCTCCTCCTCCTGCAGCAGCACGGTTCTCCTGGTTCTCCTTCTTAGAGAAGGGGTGAGCAGCTCTTTGGTTCCTGTTGCCGACTTCCCCTTGCCGGGGCTCCTGGCTAAACCTGCGAGGCTTCTTGGGACGTGTGTCCTGGTGGTCTTCAGAGGGAGCCTTCATGTCGCTCAACCCAGGATCCCTCCGCCAGCTGGAACCATCTATATCGGGCCTCTCTGCAGGAGGAGTTGCGGGCCTGTAGCCCGCACCACCACGGTACCCCCCAGAGAGACCAATATCTCCTCCAGGCCTCTGCCACCTTGGAGCCTGTCGTCCTGGGCCGAACCCATGGCCCCCCCCACCACCACCATTTACTCCTCTTCCTCTCCCTCTCCCTCTCCCTCTCGGAGCATCCCTATCCTCCCGCTGGAAGGGAGGATAGGAATGCCCTGGGAAAGTTGAACTGTAATGGGCATATGGGTTGGAATCTTCATGAAACGGACTGTGTTGCGGTGGTGGACCATAGTTATTGTGACCACTCAGGTTACGGTTGTGGTCTGGTTTGGTGCGACCCCTCCTGGACCGGTGCTGATTGTGCTTCTGTCGTGATGTTCCATCTGGATTGAGCTCCAGTGAGTCTAAATATGAACAACAAGGTAGAAAGTGATCGACCTACCGATCGACCTTTGTAAATAGATATCCAGGGTTGTAAGCATAAACGTTAGGAAATGTGCACTAGTGGTTGGACATGTGGGCAATCAAAGTACACTTATGTTGCCTATGCTGCAATCTCTGACAACTAATCGACATTTCACTGCGTAAACGCAACCTAGCCTTAATTACTCGCAAACGAGAGGTAATTTGGCACACGACAAGTGCACCGTCATTCTGTAAAACATGTAATTTTACTTCCAATCCTCCCAGACGACAAGCAACCAGATTGCCATCAGTTCCTAGACAGAACTGATGGCTATCTGGATAAGTTGCCGATACAACGTAAGCTAGCTAGCTAGCTACCTGAGACAGGCGAAGCTTCAGCCATTCGACGCACAGCCGACTGGCTGACCGTCGCTCCGAGGTACCGCTATTATTTCCACGCGAAGTTCCGTAGAGAAACTGGTGAAATAAAGAGCACATATTAAATGTAAATATAGGGAAACTATACTTATATAACTAAGCATGTACAGCTAGCTATAGCCTTAAATTATTCCCACCTTCTCTTGTTGTGGTCTGGGGCATGCACGAACCGTGTGACGACGCTTCCTGGTACAGCTGTCATCCAACTTTATTGAAACGAATACAAGTAACACTGACAAAAACTTGTTTAGAGGGATGTTTCACTGTAAATGTAAAATAGAATCCATGTGTGACTATATACATAAAATATCTCATCTGTATATAGCTATTTTAAAATTATATAGATAAACAGGTGCGCAGAACAACAGATCTTTTTAAAGAAGACGTGTTCAATATATAACTACTAGAGGGCGCTATGTACCAGAAACACGATCAGATGCGTTAGTTAACCACTCATGGCCAAAATATAAAAGAACGTTTTAAATCATTACAGTCACTACTTCAGAATATCTGTAAATATGATTTTTTCTCTTGTTTTAAATTTTTTTTTTCTTGATCACTGCATATGAAATGGACAGGTACAGTTACATTTTTAAACAAACATGTGTCCGGATGTCACTGTTCCTCTCTTATTAAAGGAGTTAAATTTGAAATATTGTTATGAGCAGTAATGTCATCCCTTCACACTAATCTGGACACGTGTTTTCTCAAATGGAGTCATCACAGAGCCGGTCATACAGAGGTCACCATATCGGTCAGAATATCTGACCCCACTGTATTTATTGGTTTAATAAAGGAGTTAAGCGTCAACATATTGTTTGGGAAGTTATGTCATCCCTTCATACTAATTTGGACACATGCTTGCTTATTTGGAGTCACCACAGAACCAGTACAACATGACTGCAGGTCACAACAACTCGGAGGAATACAATAAAATCTTTCCCTTTATGTTTCTATCATGAAAGGTTTTCACAACATGGCTGTGGGTCGCAACGACCCAAAGGCAGCGCAAGGGTGGCGTGATGGACAACTCAGGCAACTCGGCTGTGGGTCGCAACAATTCAGAGACAGTATGAGGAATAAAATAAGTTACTATAAAAAAGTAAAAAATAAAGTTTGACAATGTATTTATTTATTACCATGAAAAGTTTTCACATGTCCGTTGGTCACAACCACCCGAAGCAGTACAATTAAAATGTCACTCGTGATGCAGGAGAAATATCATTCCAGTTGGTATACATCAGATGTTTTTCACAACTTCACATAAAGAGGCCTCGATGAGAGAGAGCTTCCAGGACCGCTGTATTTGCTGGATCGTATGAATAATGTATGAACCAGTCGGCCTACGGTTTCAAGATCAGTGGCATGTGACTCCTTTTTATCTGATTAATTAGCTGACTGATCATGAGGTCCTCGAAATCCAGTTTGTCAAGTGGATGTTGTATTGAACAGTGTATTTACTACAACAATTTTCGACATATTTGACTAGATTAACTTTAAATTATATACAAAATGTATCCATGTAAATTATGCATTATTTAAAACTTTTAAACGTCTGAAATTTAGCTGTTGATAGATTGACTATGTAACAGTTAAATGCCAATATAGAACATATTTGTTACCATGAAGATGCATTAGGATACATTGACTGTGTGTTGTTTGCAAACCTCAAAATATTTTTTTAATCTGCATATTTTATCGTCTTGAAGTATTATGTCCTTTAGGCATGCGCAGAGTTCTTCTTCGTTTGTCTCCGTCATCCGAGGTGGGTGGGTGAGAGAGTGGCCGAGCGCGAGCGGGAGGGAGAGTGGTTGTGAATATCAAGACAGCGTTGTGCATGAAAAACGAAAAAACTGAAAGAAGAGGAGGGAAAGAAGAGAAAACCGCGACATTGCAGCAAAATTGATACAACTTGCAGATTACCGACCATGATACATAATAGAAAATACTGGACATTTTAGAATGTTTTGACGACAACGAAAGGCTTGTTGAACATCCTCAAATTGTCTGTAATGAGGCCATCCGCTATTTCACATAGCCTTCATCTTCGCAGCTTTTGTTAAAGGCAAATAGATAGAGCTAACGGTATTTTTGTGTTAATCATAGCAAGGGATAGGCAACGCACCGAGGGAGGAGACCGAAATTTTGTGCATTCCCTTTCCCCTTGGGGACAGTGAAGTCATAGGAGGACCTACCAAGTAACTGGAGAAGAGACAGCTTTGTCACATCGCTATCTACTTAGTAAACTAGCAGTTTCTTTTCCACACATACTCTCCGTCAGATCACGTAATACCGTTTTGCCAGTTTCTTTTTTTCATGGTTTAGACTTTCTGAGCAAATATTTCCATCATCCTCTGGGCAATTCCCTGCTGAAGGATGCCGGATCAAATATCGGTGTCCGAGTTTCTCTCGGAAACAACTGAGGATTACAATTCCCCCACGACTTCCAGCTTCACCACCCGCCTGCAGAGCTGCCGGAACACGGTCAACGTCCTGGAGGAGGTAAGGCCACATCTTGTTAACATGGGTCGCAGATGGATGGAAGTGCGCAATGGAGCACAACGCTATTAGAAGGACCATTGCGCACTGATGAATCATCACTGAAAAAAGACGGTCGTTGGTGTTGTCTTTATAATTTCAACAATGTAAGTTATCCTCCTACAAATGCCATTCTTTGGTTTTTGTAGCCATCATGCTGGTGGAGGATCTGCCCCATTGGACGGAACTATCCTCACAGTGGTGTGTTGTTGAGCACTAAAAGCAAATGACATGGAGATGACATCATAAAAGCCACAAAACACTGTCTTGTTAGTGTAGTTTAATGATTAATGTAATCTCTGTTAACCTCAAATGCCTTCAAACCTCGTTTGTGGACCACAATGTCAGTGACGGTCTTACAAAAAGTGAGATCTTCCTAAGTTATGAGGTGATTCCATGCTACTGTTAAGAGATAAAAGAGGGGTACCATTTTAGCCACTGGTGTGCCAGGAGGAGGGGGTGGATGGTATTGAAATAGTGTAGTTCAGAGTAGAAGGAGTGTGCAGGCAGGCCCACTGCTCACTGGTCCCTGTTACATAACTCATACAGCTACATAGCAGAGGGGAGGAGAGGAGAGGAGAGAGAGCAGCCCTAGCTGTCCACACAGAGTGGGGGTAGGGATACAGAAAGAGGAGGGGGGGCGGAGGGGGAGGGAAGAGAGAGCGAAAGAGAGATGGATGGAGGGGGGAGGAAGAGAGAGAGGGAGAGGGAGAGGGAGGGAGGAGGGAGGGAGGGAGGGAGAGAGGGAGAGAGAGAGGGAGAGAGAGGGAGAGGGAGAGGGAGAGGGAGAGCACAGAATTGAGGATTAGGAAGCTTTCCACACATTTGGTGTTAAACATCAGCCAGGCATCAGTTTGGCTATTTCTATTGTTCTGGGCATAGAAGCCGTAGAGTGGCCTGGTGATCTCACAACATGAGCAACCACTAGAACACGAATCCAACACGCACCACCACAACACATACATGCCACACACACACACACAGCGATGCCACTTCTGATCAGACAGATGAGTGTAATGGGGAGGACAGGTAAGGACCATGTAGGCTGTCGTCACGCAGCCTAGGTTTCTGTTTCCTACTCCCTGCCCCCTGCCCCCTGCCCCAGCCTCTCCCATCAAAAGATGCACGCAGCTTGTCCAGTTCATATTAAAACCAACACATGACCTCATTTTCGACTTCAAATGCATTCAGTTAATGCTGCAGCTGAGGGCAATGCTTGATATTTTGTGGACCACTGTAGCATCGAATTGTGGATCTGAAACAAACCAAAAATACTCTTCTTCCTTCGCTGCTGGCAGTAGGATCTTTACAGGGACAACAAAGTAACCGAGACGCTTAACAAGCTCTCACAAGGCCATACATTTACAGTACAGCATTATGTTGGCTCATACTGTTTGGATGGCACTACTGTCTTGAAGGTTGACAAATCTGCATGCCGCAGTGTTCGTATAGGAACAATGTCAAATTTCACAATTCCTCGGCCGTGCATCTCCACATCTTAGTTCCCTCACTCTCCCTGAAGGTTTATAGTACAATAATAGAAAAATCTGGACGGCAGGGCCAGACCCATGTTTATTCTCTACACGGAGCACATTTTTGTTCGTTTAGTGTAACAAGGAAAGGCTCTCGTCATGAATCACCTCGCTGGCTCGGAGCCCCAGAGCCCGGAGACTGCAGCACAAACGAAAAACATCTGTCGGAAAGGCCGCCATGTGCGCCCGCCTGCAACAGCCACTCAAGAATTCTAGCACTGATCATATGACGAGGCGGACCCATGGCAACAAAGACCTGCAACGTATAATCTTTCCTCTTTAAACAAAAATGAGACGCCAGTGAAGCGAGCATTCTGAAACATTTATCAGCCGTTGGGTGGTTTCTCTCAGTTCCAAAGTTAGAGGACTGCTATACACCTTCCAGATGTATCGCATTGGTGCAAACGTTTCTAGAGTTTCAACTCAGTTTCAGCTCTCTACAATACAGCGAGACTTGAGCGATGCTGACATTGCGGCCTTCGACCAGATTGTGAGCATTGTGTGTCATGGAGCATTTTCCTCAACTCAAACAGACAGGACTTGGGGTACACATGTGATACTGACTTCAGATCCAACAAGTCAGAGTCTGTCACAGGTGGCCAGGTGTTACTTGTCAGTGTTACTTAGAACCTCCCTTGCTACAAATACACGTCCACCTCCCGTAAACACTGTAGGGCCTCCACCAAAAAGCTTTTCATTCATCAATGGGTGGGTAGTAATTATACTGTGGAGTTATACATATTCATTGTCCCAATTGAAACCATTTTATTGTTCATATAGTACAATGAACTTTCTCCATCCTCACATAAGTCATTCTGAAAACCATTATCCCAGAGGTTGGAGCGGTCCTTAAGCTCCCTGTACAGTTCTTTCCTCCTAGATCTGTCAGTGTCTCAGAGTCATTTCCTCAGTATGTTGACAAGGTAAATTATGCAAAGGTACAGGGTGAATATTTCATGGTGTGTAACCTGAGGGGGATAACTTGGCCTGCTGCAGGCTCTGCCGTCATCCTGCAGGCCTGTTCCCACTGACTCATCTGAGAGCTGAAGAAAAACATGCTCACATCAGCGACACCAGAATCTCCCCATTCCAACGCAACACATTCATTATTGATTACTGCTCAGAGACACTTAGAGATGTTTTCCCTAACCACCGTGCGGAACAGAACCTAACCAGCCACGCAGCTGACCTCAAGTCACGACTAAAACTCCCAGGAGTTCTGGGCCCTGCCCTGAGATGTTCATGACATTAGGGTTGGTGTCTTCGAAAAACGAAATGTAAACAATAAGCCATGAGATGGCAAGATAGAGCAGCTATAAATACCATCCCCAGCTTACCACCGTCCTGTCTTGCAAAACAGGAAGTGACATCAGAATTCAGATGGAAGCATGTGGAATACCACCTAAGATTTGTTGAAGGATCCTACATCTTGGTAGAATGTTGGGTAATTGCTATGCTACTGAATTATGTCAGGTCATTTATCGGCCTAGAAACGACCAGATCCCTGATCTCTGCGTCTGACAAGATCTTTTGTTGATCTTCTAAACCCTCTAAATCCCAGTAGTAAGGGGTCAAGTGAGACTCTTGCTTGTTTACAAGGCCCTACTTTGTCTCTGGCCTTCGCATGCAGGTTTGCCTCACTCTGTTATTAAACCAGGAGGAACTGCAGCTACCCTCTCTCCAGACGGGGAGCCAGATCCCAGCACGACCATCTTATTGTTAGGTTCTCAGTTTCAATGCTGAGAACTGAGTCTGATCATCTCTGCACTCTTGGATTGATCAGTTGGGTCAGCTAACCAGAGAAGCTGCACACCACGCCCTTGGACGTGATCCACCCAGAACCAGGGAATCCCTCAGTGTGCTGGCAGAGAGACTGCCTCTCACACTACAGTCATGCTTTTTCAATGAAGCGTAATAAATGGAACAGCCCTATTTCTTTTTCATACTCCAGTATTCAGTTCAATGTGTGATTAAAAAAACAACTTCTGGCTGAGACTACACCAGATTTGGACTAAAACTGGGGGTTTCAGTTGACTTGGAAAGTGTGCATGCATGAATGGAATGGAATATCATGATGTTTTTAGATTGGAAAGACAAGAAGAAATAGGAACAACAGGTTAATATGACTTTTTCCTGGAAAAATAAAATGGAAGCTCTTCAAGATATGAATGACACATTGTCATGTGATTCCTCATCCATGTCATATGCTAACTATATGCCACCGGCAAGAAACACTATCTGTTCTGTCACATTGTTTACTGTTACAGGAGATTAGAGCTCAATTTGAGTGAGACATACACCACATGTTTGCCCCCTCATCTAGTTTAACATGTCCAATGACAGAAGTGGACTGCAATCAATCTCTGGTTCCATCTGCTTCTCACACTAAGAGGTGAAAGCAACCCAAGGATACACTGAAGTGTTAGCAGTAAAATGCCACTGGGGACAGCTGGTAAGTGGTAGCTGTGTCTGTGGCAAACGCTTCCTTTTCCATCCACCACATCACCCATCAACAAAACATATCCAAGTCTTCTCTTTGTTTGGTTGCATGTGATTTTCCCAACTAGAACAAGTTGTACAAAAAAACAATGAATTATGCAGGAAAACAAGACAGGTTTCATCATACTCCAGTTTTACATAACTGAATGCAGTCTATTGAAGACTTCTTGCAGTACCTCCACATCATTATCAGTTTAGGACAGATGTGCCTGGATACATTATTGATGAAGTGGCGTCTTTTTTTCGTCATCTCTCCCTCGTGTTAGAGGAGGCCTGTATATGGAAGACAGTTGTCTCATTACCTCTTTGTACTATGCCACCCAACCTACATTGTCATTGGAAAAACCTTATTCAAACTTGCCTATCATGCATAACGGCTTTTAAGGTAAACAGGAAGTGTTTTGATTGTCCCTTTATAACCCTGCCAGAAGCTCTGTCTCATGGAAGCTAAGTCTGAGGTTACAGTTTGAAAAGCCAGAGTCACGTAAGCACGTCAGCCATGACTGTTCCATGTGGGCTAGCGGACGTCCATTAAGGAAGCCGAGAGCCGGCAAGAGAGAGGATTGTCCATTGAACAGCAGCGCTCCTCTCAGCCAAGGGCTCCTGCTGCCTGCTTCAGACAGATGTGAAGCCCTCCCCATGTCTCCCCCACTCTCCCTTTGCCTAAATCAGGGAAAGAGAAGGGGATCAGAGCCTAAAAGCTCCGCTGGCGGACCTAAGCCTGGTCAGGGGCTAATCCGCTGTCTGCTAATAGCCCTTGATGATATATGCAGTGCAGCTGTGGCAGCAAGGTAGGCCAACAGCTGTGGCACACAGACTGATTATCAGATTTGCTTCTCAGACGGCAAACAAACCCGACAAACAATCAAGCGAACCAAATGCAGCAGAAACACAGACCCCCCCCCTGTACCCCCCCTGTACCCCCCCTGTACCCCCCTTGTACCCCTGCTGTGAAAGAGGAAAACCCACAACAGATTGGAATTATGGCTCAGAGATTTCTTAGGGATTTCTTTTGGGGGGTTTAGCAAGGTTAGATGATGGCTTTGTTCTGGGGTTTGTGTGGTGTCGGTGGAGTGCCATGGATCGGGTGGGTGTCAACCACCACTGAAACAAAGAACCTCCAAATCTGATTTGCATCACTGTTGTTCATCAGTGAAGCCTTGCTTCACCAGTTGTTTTTCACTGAATAAGCATCCGCTTGTTTATTATCTGTTTGTGTGTGTGCTGAGGTGCGTGGTGTATTTGTTTGTGCTGAGGAGTTATGTGTGTGTACATCTGTGGGCTTAGGTGTTTGTGAGTGTGTGTATGTGCTGAAGTGTTTGTGTATGTGCATTCTAGCATGTATGTGTGCGCTGAGGCGTGTGTGCGTGTGCGTGCTGTGGTCTGAAGCCTTCCTTCAGGATGGCCCTGAGGACTGCAGAGACAGGGTGACTCACTGATGCATACTCCTCTGCCTTCAGGCAGAAACACTCCAGCCATATCTGAGAGCAGAGCATGGATGGTGTTATGCCCTGACCCCTGTGTGGATCTGTATGTGTTGTTTTTTTCTGATGTGTGTGTGTGTGTGTGTGTGTGTGTGTGTGTGCTGTACTGTGTGTGTGTGTGTGTGTCTGGGTGTGTGTGGGTCTGTATTTAGATGTATTGGCTAGGTGTCAAACTGATGTGCAAGTATATGTATCAGCTGAGCTCTTGATAGGGTTTTTCATCTGAAGAGCTGAACATGCCTACGAGGGGAGGGCTACATGGCTCTGACACCACGTTACACAAGCTGCCTTCAGCAGGATCATATGGTTGGCTTGGAGTCAGGGCAGACCCAAAGATTTCAGCAGTAGCAGTCTGTAGCAGTCAGTAGCTGTCTGTAGCTCTAGCAGTCTGTAGCTGTAGCATTCCTCTCAATGGTTTCAAGTGAGCACAGCTATTGTATTCATACCCACAACAGCAAGGGTGAAGTATGATGGGGAGAAATACATTGTAACAAGAACGGTGCTAGTTACCATGGCTCGAGCGTGTTGTGAACACAATAGTCGGCTGGAGCGAGCTGTATGTACACCTGTGGTTTTGTGGAAGGGCTGCACTCCGGAATCCCATAAAAGCTGAAATTGGAGATGTGTCCGCAGAGGACTCCCAAGGAATGCTGTTAAAGTGCCTGGATCTGGAGCACTGGCTGAGAGGGCTCGGTAACCATGTGGTGAGGAGCTGAACACTTGGCTTCACAGGGGATGACAGAAATATGCCACTTCTGATTGGCTGTGTTATTGTGGTGCAGAGCAGGGTGGGGTTGCAGATTTGTCCGCTGCCTTCCCAAACATTGGGGTTGGCTAACCAGGTCATTACATGTCAGACGTGGAAATTATCTTTAAAAAAAAAAAGGGAAATAAAGATGGCTAGCAGCGCTTGTTTGTCCACCCAGAGAGGAGGTCCCCTGCAGGATCTCAGCCAGACAGCTCCTTTCAGTGTCGTCACATCCAGGATCCAGGATCCATTTCCTACTCTAGAGACCAGGAAGCAGAGGTGAGAACCCTATCAGCCAATTACAGATAAGAGAGATCTGTGATAAGGCACGCGGCCCCTTTGAAACGGACCAGGGTTTGTTTGTATTAGCTGGTGGGGTTTGTATTAGCATGCGGTCCTTTGGCTTTATACATTAGCAAACAGCGAGTGGCGAAGTATTTTCAACATTTCCCACCAGAAGGTTGTTTACCTTCTAGCTGATAGGGATCGTCTTCAGGTTCAGCAGGTTTGTGGAAGGTGGCTACTCATTTCTACTGTATCTCAATATATTGCTGAACAGTGTTTGAGCTGAGCAAACAGGATCAAGGTATGATCCGAGGAAGTTTGGTTCACCCTTAACCCTGTAGCTGTGTGCAGTACAACGCAAGGGGGGAAATCGTGGCCTAATGGTTAGGGAGTTGGGCAACCCTCAAGTTGCTGGTTCGATTCTCGCACCGGCAGGAATTGAAGGTGGGGATTGTGAATAAACAGCACTCTCTCTGCCTTCGATACCATGACTGAGGTGCCCTTGAGCAAGGCAATAGCTGCCCACTGCTCCCGGTGTATGTTCACTGTGTGTGCGTGCGGTTGCCCACTACTCACTACTGTGTGTGCACTTGGATGGGTTAAATGCAGAGGTAAAATTTCGAGTATGGGTAACCATACTTGACAATACGTCACTTCACTCACTTAAGCGTTCGGCCATCTTTCTTTAAGGACCAGCATGTGAGACACTTGCTTCAGAGAGACACAAACAAGCTTCTTCTGGGCTTTTCTGAACGGGGGCAGTTGATATCCTGTTTCATCCTGATCTTGGCTGTTGATTGGCTGATGTTGTTCCTTGTAGAAAAGGACAGAGAATGAGATTGAACTCTGGAGATACATGTTGAGTGTTTGTTTTCTCAGAGACTCTAGAGGCTACATGGAGCTGCTGCAGCTGACAGACTAGGTCTTCATGCTTTAATCATCTTCTCACAGCCATCTTCCCTCTGTCCAGATCAAACTTTTAGCACAGCTTTTGCACTTCTCCTTTAACATGAATTTGCAATATCTTGAAGGCCGATGTGTGAAATCGACACAAGCATTCACATGCCCTTCTGTCACATGTGTCAACTCGCTTCTGGATGTCACACCTGCTGTTCCCAGACCAGAAGTTGTCCCTTTCTTGTCCCGTCCGCATGTTGCATGGTTGCCTTGCCAACCCTCAGGCATCAGGTCACAATATTGAACTTCTATGCAAAGCTAAAAGAATACTGCTGATCCATCTGTAGAGACGCACCCAGACACACCGTCCGATGCTACGGTCCACCCAGCTAAAGAACATTTCTCTCCAGGGTTCTCTCTACTGGTCTTTGCTTTTTCCTTCACTCCTCCTACTGTCCTCCGCCTCCCTCCTAGCTAACACCAACAGCAAAGACAGACTTAGCCTCTCGCACCCTCTTACTCTCTGTGTTGACAGCTATCTAATCCCTAAATCAGAATCACAGCGTACCTATTGACCTTGGTGCCTAAATAACTCTTCACCATTATCCATAATCCTTAGTAGAGTGACCTTGCTCGCTCAGACTTGTTCTTCATCATGGGAGGCACTTCTTTGTCATCTAATGGATGGTCTGTCTTGTCCCAAGCATTTTCTGCCATATTAAAATCCTCTCAGTCATTTCATCGTTGCGTCAACGTGAGAGAGGGATGTTGAAGCCTGACCTCAGCTTCATTTGGAAATGTTACATCCTCCCATTTTCATTTGTAAGTTCAGGGCTGTCTCTCGCTCTCTCGCTCACTTTTTCGTTCTCTCGTGCTTCAGGCCAGTTAAAGGGATGTCCACTCATTTCCTGCCAATGAAAACTCTCTTCCCTTCCTGTTAGAGAGTCCAGAAAACCTTCTGTCAAAATACACTAAGTGCTAACTGTGTTTGTTTGATTACCACCTACAGACAGAGGCCTTTAATGCTGCCTAGTTTTTTTGGTTGTATTTTAGAGATTCATTTAAGCAGACAGACAGTTAACTGTTTTCTCAGAAGAAAGTCCTCTATAGTTGCTTGTACTTCCAAAAAATGAAGAATGTGGTGCTGATGTGTGAGACTGCTAGCTATATCACATCTCCGTGGTAACCACCCTTCTGTCTGCCACGTGTGATCTTGTTTGACCCGGGAGAAGAGACAGGAAGAGAGGGGAGGGAGACCAAACTGGATTTAATGAGGTAAGGAACAGGGAGAGGGAGACAACTGGGTTTAATCAGGTAAGGAAAAGGGAGAGAGAGACAGAAAGAGAGGTTGAATAATCCTGATGAGAAAATGACCAGGGCCAAAACAGCACAGCCATGAATCACCTAGAAAGAGCACCACTTCCTGGCTGCTGGGAGAGTTTATCAGTCATCACTTGACAGGACCCTGTCTGTCATCTCATTGGACAGAGACCAGGAAGTGCCTTCCACTCAGCGACAGGCCCAGCTCCTTCCTGTTTCCTGGGGAAGCCTGTCTGCAGAGGCAGGATAAGGGATCAGGCAGGAAGTGTGAAGAGACAATCCTCCTGGTCACACTCCTGTCAGGCCCTCCAGCCCCCCAGCCCCCACAGTCCTAAAGCCCCCAAGCCCCTTGACCTCCCACACCCCACCCTGCTCAGGTCAGACTGGCCTGGGGCTTAAAAACATTCTGACACTAGCCCGTCAGACTTCTCAGCCTTTAGTCCGGTAACTACTCAAAAGAAGGAACTCGCAGAGGGTTCTGATAATGTAACGTCTTTGTACCAAGAATAATTGAATAGAAATAGGCTCCTCCTGCTGGAGTAGTGAAGGCTTGGAACAACGTTGGAGACCCTGGCCCACTCACCCCTCCCACTGGGTCATTTCAGAGCTTGCTATTGGCTGTTGCTAGATTAGAACAAAGAATTGACTATATTGAATAGTTTGCAGGCTTTGAGAGGGCAGAGTTTTGATGCATTCTTGCTGGTTGCCAGGGTGCGCAAGAGGACTGTGTGCCAAGCTAGCTGTGTTCAATTGATTTTATTCTGGCTTCAATTTTGGATTGCTAGTTTGTATATGGCTCCTTCAAAAACCTTTTCTGGTAATACTGAAATATACAGTAGCCCACAGCAGAATACATTTAAAAGAATGTAAAATTAATTTAAGAAATGTTGCTTGTGTAGATGGTGGGCCTTTTGTCAGTCTGCGTCTTTGTACGGGTAGTCCTGTTTCATCCCTCCTCCTCCTCCCTCAAGCATCATCTTCAACACATTAGCAGCTCTCCCCCTCCTCTGGCCCTGCAGCTAGAGCTCCGTGACTGTTGGGTTAGCGTGTTTAACGCGCTTTAACAGAGCAGCGCCCGTGTTCTCCACCACTAATGTAGGAACATGCTGGTATCAAAGCTGAATATTTAATCACAAGCAGCACAGACACAGAGCGGATTTGAGGTTTGACCTTTGGCAGGGGGGGTGCCAGCTGGTCTCGACGTGGGCTCCAGTCGGGCTCCCAGCTGCCCGCTGTGGCTTGGTGCTGTGGCCTGGTGCTGTGGCCTAGCACTGTGTCCTAACCCAGCGCTGTGCCCTGGCCAAACTCTGCCCCCTGGGCTCCTCTCCCCAGGCCGTCTCTTCTTAGCCTCCTCCCCTGGTTCCCTCCATTCCTTTCTCACATCCTCAGATACTCTTCCTCTCCTCCACCTCTGCCTTTGCTCACCAACAGCCATGAGCTGAGCTGGCTAGCCCCCCTCCCCCTCCCCCTGAAGGAGCTCTGCCTGCTTCACCTCATATTAATCTGACATGGATTACGGTTAAAGGGGGAGCTGTGGTGTCCTGATGACCTTGTCGGCATCCATGTTATCGGGCTTCTGGTCATTATTTCCTGGATTGTTTAGGCTCACTTGCAACATGGAAAACTGCTGTTACGAAATAAGCACTACTGAAGACCAGACTGGGAACAACACATAATATCGTGTCATGGGATTGTATGAGGTCATATGACAAAAAAACCCTTTCCATATTTTCCGTTTGTGTGCGTTTATAATAAGAGCAAGTCTAAAGTAGCATATGTCAGAGAGACTGTAGCCATAAATGAGGCCCTGACCCCTCCTCCAGTGGGGGGAGATCAGAGGCTAGTGGGCGGGGCCAGATGGCCTGGGGGCAGGGCCAGTGCTGAGGCTGTAATGAGGGCAGAGCCATGCCAGACCAGCCACAGCTACAAACCTCAGGGTCAGATTAATTACGTGGCTGAGTGTAATTAGCTGGACACTGTCTGTGCCTCCCCCATTCTGAGCAGTGTCAAGCAGACTGCTAGTGCATTTATCCTCTTTATAAGGACCTACGTGAGAGTTACTCCATTCATAGTATTGATATGGGGAAAGGTATGTAGTGGTGTTTTTGAGACCTGGCCTCTAGTGTTGCATACTGAGAAGAGGCAGAATCCAAAGAACCCAATGAATAATTTGACTTGGCTGCGTCTGGCTGCGTCTTGGGTCTTTGTCTGTCCAGGTTTTGAGACTTGAGAAGTTCTAAAAGATCCAGTTGACAAGATGAAGCAGCCATGTCTGCTGGTGGACGATCCAGTGCTGTAACCCGAGCACAGCCAGCAGCTGGACAGCAAGCCGGTACTCCCCTCAGGCCTTGTGTCTGTGTCGGCAGCAGTTACAGCCTTGCTGTGGGAGGCTGAGAGAAGCGGACATAACAAGTCTGCTGGTAGCGTGGCCTGTTCAGACGCAGCATGGGAGAGATCTCTCTGTGCTGAAAGCAACAGGCCTCCCAAACAGAACCAAACTCCTGCTTCTGGTTCTAGTCTGCGCTGCCTTGTTTTTACTGACTGTAGGCAGTGAAATATACCAGGGCCAGTCTGAGGCACATTGAACCATGTTGCTGGACAGGATCAGACTGAGAGGCTGGTGGAATGAGATCCAGAGTCTGCTTCATCAGCTTGTGGATCTGTGCAGCACGCACACGGCTTGATGGGTTTTGATCTTGATGTTCACCCATCTTAAAGCCTGTAAAACAGTTAACAATCTTGTCTCTTTTTCTCCCTTCCCTCCTCCCTTCCCCCCTCCTCTTCTCCTCCTTCCATCCCTCCTCCTCTCCTCCTTCCTTCCCTCCTCTTTTCTCTCCTCATCTGGTCCTTGTCTCCTACCAGGCACTGGATCAGGACAGGACATCCCTGCAGAAGGTCAAGAAGTCAGTCAAGGCCATCTACAACTCGGGTCAAGGTAAGAGAGAAGGACCTTATCCTGCTCTGACCTGGGCTTGAGGGGGTGGGGAGGCTGGGCTGCAGTTTGGCCTGAGCAGTTGTGTTTAGTCTAGGACTTGACAGGATGAGACATACGGATGAGAATGTTCTGGGCCAGTTAAAAGTGACGGACAGATACTCACGTAGTCCTCCGTTCACCCAATTAAAACAAAAATAGTCTGTTTATGTGCACAATAACATTCCTGCAATATTTATGGGCAAAACAGACAGTCAGATCCCGTAATTATCTCAGGCTTTCTTTGTGCACACATTTATGGTGTATGTGTTGGTCGCTTTGGATAAAAGTTGATAATAGAAAAAAAAATCTCTTTTATATGGAATCCAAATGGTAAATATACTTTTGTGCTTTCCGCCGGTGCAGTGTGGCTAGGGTTAGGGTTAGGCTAGGGACTCCTGATTGTGGCTAGGGTTAGGGTTAGGCTAGGGACTCCTGATTGTGGCTAGTGTTAGGGTTAGGCCAGGGACTCCTGATTGTGGCTAGGGACTCCTGATTGTGGCTAGGGTTAGGGTTAGGCCAGGGACTCCTGATTGTGGCTAGGGTTAGGGTTAGGCTAGGGACTCCTGATTGTGGTTAGGGTTAGGCTAGGGACTCCTGATTGTGGCTAGGGTTAGGGTTAGGCTAGGGACTCCTGATTGTGGCTAGGGTTAGGGTTAGACTAGGGACTCCTGATTGTGGCTAGTGTTAGGGTTAGGCTAGGGACTCCTGATTGTGGCTAGGGTTAGGCCATGGACTCCTGATTGTGGCTAGTGTTAGGGTTAGGCTAGGGACTCCTGATTGTGGCTAGGGACTCCTGATTGTGGCTAGGGTTAGGGTTAGGCCAGGGACTCCTGATTGTGGCTAGGGACTCCTGATCGTGGTTGCAGGTTTGTTTCTTAACTGTAACGACAAGGGCAGATGGATGCTTCTGTATTGATTGATTACTCCTGCTGAGGTCCTTACACACGGAGCTGCCAGGACAAACACACACACAAGCATTCACAGAGACACACTGACACACATCCACATTCTTACAATGGACCCACCAGGATGATCACGTTAGATGTGACCTCATTTTACTGCGATCTGTTAATACCCTCTGCCTCCCAGCCTCCAGGCTGCTACTGTACACCATCACCAGGCTGAGGTCAACCTGCAGCTATCTAGCTCAACTAGCCCAGGTTTCTGAGCTGCACTCCCATCAAACATTTTCCTCTCCTTGTCCTTATGTCTTTCTTCTGTTCCTTTTCCTCCTCTTCCTCCCTCCTCCTCTTCCTCCCTCCTCCTCCTCCTCCCTCCAGACCACGTCCAGAATGAGGAGAACTATGCCCAGGCGCTGGACAAGTTTGGCAGCAACTTCATAAGCCGGGACAACCCAGACCTTGGCACAGCCTTCGTCAAGTTCTCCTCCCTGACCAAGGAGCTCTCCACCCTCCTCAAGAACCTGGTGAGTCCTTCCATCCTGGCAGGTTCCTCCAGCTAGGGTTACTGTCTTGAAAAGAGAGCATAGGCCTGTGTGCTGTACATTCAAAGGTAGCTTGTTATTGTATTTCTTGGCCAATCTTGGAATGTGTGCGTCAGACATGGCGATGGGTCAATATTCCGCTGATAAGAACATTCCCGTCCATGTCTATATATACGGTGAAAGCCTAGACTGACAAAATCATCTGACAGTTTAGCTGCCTGCTGCTTTATCTTCCCCTTGGACAGCCTGCTTACCGTCTGCATTCTTATCTGCACGCCGTCCTTTTCCCCTGGCGTTGTGTGGGGAACGGGCCCTGTCTGAGTCCTGCCTGAATGATGGCTGCTGGAGGAGAAGTTGCTCTCGCTCTCTTCCTGTGTCCGGCCTGGCACTGAGATTATGCTCCAGAAATACACTGAGCTTCACATTCAAGAGCCACTGTGTTCATTCGTGTGTGTGTGTGTGTGTGTGTGTGTGTGTGTGTGTGTGTGTGTGTGTGTGTGTGTGTGTGTGCGCGCTTGTGTGTGCGCGCGTGTGTCCTCCTCTGGAACACTCTTCAGTCGGCCACCTACAGGCACTGCCTTCAGTAGGAACGATAAAAGAAAACACATTTTCCAACTTTCCCAATCCCTTGTTTAGGTCTGTGCGTGCTTGTGACTAACAGTGTGTGCTTAAATATTCGCACGGTTCCCCAAATCATAATGATAAAAGGCTTTTCTCTTTATCACATAGCATAGCCTTCGCTAACATGTGTAACTGCAATAAAACGAGTGAAGTTCATGAAAAAAAAACACTGGTCTTTGCCTAGCAAAGAGAGAGAGCGTGAGAGGAGAGAGACAAGGCAGGCAGACAGTAGGACAGTTAGGAGGGAAATAGAGGCCAGAGAGGCAGCTAGCAGAGAGAGCAGGGTCAGCTCTTGGAGAGCACCAGCCGTTAGCAGGTGATTGATATCGACGTGGGTCGTTTACTGCACAGCCACTTTAGAAACACATTAACGTCCATTAGGTTTTGTTTGTGTCCTGGCACAGGGCTGCGTGCGTCTCTGGGTGGACTTGGCCCAGGATGACAGGAACCTCAAATCTTTACGTCCAAATGGATCTCCAGGAAACCTGCTGTGGCAGTTGAAGCTGTGAATTGAAATAACTTGGACTTCCATAATTTGACAGGTCAACCGTGCCTGGATCAAAACCTGGAAACGATCATATCATGTTTATGTTCCTGTAGTCTTTAGTGGAGCCTGGGCAGAGAAGGACTCAAAAGAGGCAGCAAAGTCACGTAGTCAAATTCTAAACTTTCCCTCTCTCTTATCCCTCTTTTCCCCTTTCCTCCTCCTTCTCTCTCTTTCTCCACCTGTTTCCTTGTAGCTCCAGAGCCTCAGTCATAATGTGATCTTCACCCTGGACTCACTGCTGAAAGGGGATCTGAAAGGAGTCAAAGGGGTAAGATTTATCAGAAAGACCTTTTTTCGACCCCTCTGTTCTCTCTGTCTGACTCTCTCTTTCTCTGTTCTACTCGTGCACACATACAGTCTCTCTCTCCTGCACATGTGTACACACATGCTCAGTCCGCCTCTCTCTGTCTCCCCCCCTCCTCCTCCTCTCTTCCTGGCCCCTGTGGGAGGCCCCAGCATTAAAGCAGGATGGGCAAAGGACGCCCAGTCAGCACATCTCTCCGTTCATCTCCCTCTCTGACTGACTGTGTGAGAGAGAGAGAGCGAGCGATGGAGAGGGTGTGTGTGTGTGTGTGTGCGTGTGTGTGTGTGTGTGTGCGTGTGCGTGTGCGTGTGTGTGTGTGTGTGTGTGTGTGTGTGGCTTGAGGGGGAGGGGTCTAGGCCTCTGTTGAACAGATCACCCTGTAAATCTTGCAGGACTAAACACGCGTCCTTGTGTTGTGCTTAGAACTAGTGGCGAGTGCTCCAGATAAAGGGGTCGTGAACCTGTGGGGCCGGAGACACCCAGGGGCGTGGCCTTCAGGGCTTCAGGGACATAAATTGTGTGTCTGGCCAGAGCATGGGAAACACAGTCCAGGAAGACAGACACCACATTGCCTACCCCACCCCATCCCCCCTCCCCTCCTTCCTCTGTTGTCATAGTGAAGACGGACACGAACTTCACTATGACAACAGTTCACTTCTGATTCTAGACATGGCCTTTGCCGCGGCCTTGTCTGTCACCTTGGACAAAGTGACATTTTACCGTCTCTGCCATGAACAAGTGTGCTTGACTCGGCACAGCTAGAGATGGGAAAGTAGGGTTTCTCTGCACCACTGCCCTGTTATGCTGGCTGCTGTGGTATAGGGGGCCTCATCTGGCTCCAGAATGGATGTAACTCTGTCTCTCCCTACAGGATATCAAGAAGCCCTTCGACAAAGCTTGGAAGGACTATGAAGCGAAGTTGTAAGTGTGTCTTTGCAGAGAGATCTCTTATCTATGTGGTGAAAATATCAAATTAACCTGGTTGACTGGCTGGGATGTCATGAACGTATCCATTAAATTACAATATGAATCTAGGCCCTGGTACTGACTCTTACAACTTTGACCATAGAGAAGAATTACCAACCTTTCTTTGTCTCTCTTTCTGTGTCTCTCTCTGTCTGTCTCTCCCTCTGTCTCTCTCTCTGTGTCTCTCTGTCTGTCTCTCTGTGTCTTCATGTGTGTGTCTCTCTCTCCGCCCCTCTCTCTCTCTGTGTTTCTCTCTCACCATCAGCACAAAGATAGAGAAAGAGAAGCGTGAGCATGCCAAGCAGCACGGGATGATCCGCACGGAGATCACCGGGGCTGAGATCGCCGAGGAGATGGAGAAGGAGCGCCGCCTCTTTCAGCTTCAGATGTGTGAGGTCAGAGTTCAGTCTTGTTTCCTCTGCGTGTGAACTCAGCGCCCTCTCTGTGACCGTGTCGAGGACACGCTCTCTCTCTGTGACGTGGATGCCAGCAGAGCCACCGGATCACGCTCTGATCTTTAGCGTGACGGTCGTGTCCGTACAGTAGTCGAGAGGCCTCATCAGAGCGAGTCTGTTGTCAGCTTGCTGCCTGCTCATCTGGCCCGAGAGTAACTGAACAAACTGTCAGCAGAGCTGAGCACAATTTGCTTAACGTTGCCAGAGATGAGAAGCCATGGGTGGGCTTGGACGCCCACACCTCTGCTCTCCATCTCTCTCCATCTCTCTCTCTCTCTCCATCTCTCTCTATCATTTTCTCTTTCTTTCTCTCGCTCTCACACGTTGTCACTGTGTGATTAAAGGGACCCATGGGCTCGACCAACTGCTGCTTAGTGTAGCCTGCCTGCTGGCTGTGTGCTAACTCTGAGAAATGTCTGTGCGTGGGCGAATGTGTGCAGTACTGGCTCCTTCTCGTTTTCTATGTTAGTCTCACCTATCTCTCTCCCTCTCTTTATCTCTCTTTCTCTCTTGCTCTATCTTCCTCTATATATTTCTCACTTCTTTCCCTCCGTTTTGCTCTCTCCCTCTTTCCTTACTCCCACCTCTATTTCTCTGGGCATTACTCACACAGCTGATTACAGAACGCTCTTCATCTTTCATCCCATGCTACGTTGGCAGGTGGGAGAAGGCGTCGTTCAGCCCTCTCCAGTATCTGGCAGCGATCAGCCTCGTCTCATTCACACATAGCCCCGGCACTAAGAGGCAGGCTTCTGCATTCACACATAGCCCCGGCACTAAGAGGCAGGCTTCTGCATTCACAAACACAGCACTCTTAAACAGCACCAACCGCCACCCCTCCATACAGCACACACAGTAGACAGCTCCCCTACACAGCAGATAAAGCACACACAGCACCCCAATAGAACGGCCCTACACAGCACAGTAACCCTGGGCTCCTCTCTTACCCTCTCGAAGCCAAACTGTTCCTGACAGACATTGGGGAAACGTTGGTGTTTGCCTTGGGTGCACAAACACTCGAACGCCCAGACGAGACACACAAACACACACACACACATGCACACAAACACTTTGTACCGTAGGATTGCATGGTAAGCAGTACAAGGAAGCTTTACAGCCAAGCTGAAAGAGGGGCATTCTGGGATAGATTAATTTCTTCCATGGGGCTGAAAATGGTCTTTATCTGCGTCTCTTTGCAAGCTGTTCAGGATTGGCACGCTACGGGATAAACTCAGATTAAGATTATGTTTTATTTATTTGTTCGCTGAGCAGGATGTTCTGAGGAAAGTGTTCCTGTGTTGTCTAGTGGTTCAGGGCCAGAGCCGTCATTCAGGCAGAGGCAACATTTCTGAAAACCTTCCCAAATGAAAAACAGTTGTGTTTGTCCATTTCCACTGACAAACAGGACAGGGTACAAGAGATTTCTGCTCTTCTTATGTCCTGTAAGAAGATGACACACTAATCAAAATCCTCTCCGTTAAATGTGGTCTTGTGGCGTTCACTGGTGTCTGTCCTGTTAGTATCCGGGCAGGTTTGGAGGCAAAAATCAAAGGCGTGTTTAAAAGTCTGCATGCGCTCCAGTCAGATTGTTAGTCTGCAGCTTTGGAAAGATCTGTATTTAGGGAACCTTTCCCTCCGCCAGAGCAAACAGCAAGTCACAGCAGTCACACTAAGGTCTTATTCCTCGGTTTAAAAGGAGTGACAGACATGTACGAGTTTGTTGCCATAACAACACACGGCAGCCAAAGACAGTTTTCTACACCAGGCACTCCAAGTGCTCTCTGCAAAAAAGTGTGTGCTTCACTATACTGATCAACTAGGCACGAGTCTTTGATCTGTTTGATGCTATGAAAAACAAGTCCTAAGAGATGGGTGCTGTTCAAAGCACTTAGTTCAACCAGGGACACAGTCCAAAGTGGAAGTACCCTGGTCCTGCTCCAATATCACCCTCTTCCAATTACATTAATTGGTGGTTGTAACCGACCACTTCTTGTGGTTTTCTTTGTAGTACCTGATCAAAGTCAACGAGATCAAGACCAAGAAAGGAGTGGATCTTCTGCAGAACTTGATCAAGTATTACCACGCCCAGTGCAAGTAAGTCGGATCCAGTTGAACTACCCTGTTTTGTCCGTGGTGTCCTGCTAGGGACCTATGTGCTGGTCCCCTCACAGTCCCAGTCACCCCCTCACCAGCTGGCTCTCCAGACACACCAGACAGCCCAAAGCAAACATTCCATACTGGGCAGGCCTCTGCTGAATCCACTCCATTGGGGGTTCACCATACGTTCTCTGACAAACTGTTTTTTCTGAGAGAGTTATGTCACCCTGCACATATGGGACAGGACTGGCCGCCTCTTTCTCTCCCCCCCTTTTCCTCCTCCTGTAACCACCCCTCCCCATCAAGCTCTCTATTGTCTTCTGTTCCATCCTCCTGTGAGTCTGCTGCTGATTTAAGGGTCTGAAATGCAGTCTATTTTAGCCTCATATTATGCATGGTATCAGCAGATGCTTCTGACAGCCATGGGGGTTTGTGGGTAAATAGTGGGCGTTGTCCATGCCAGGATCACAGCACCGGAGCCACGTCCGGACGACGAGTTCCTCTTTGGCTCCATCAGCCTGCTCGTTGCTAGGCCCTTCTGTCACAGCATTGCAGTTCTCTGGTAATCAGCTCCACCACCAGATCCAAAATGGCCACCTAACAACCTCAGTTACTGACAGGTGAGAGGGAGCTGGCTGGAGCTAGCTATCTGCATATGGAGCAGAGGGAAGAAAAGTTATGAGGAATAAGAAGTTGTTATTGAAGGTGGATGGGAAGGAGAGAAGGCTGGATGCCTTAGGGTAGAGGAGTGAAGGAGACAGATCGAGAGGTCTGAGAGAGAAGGAGAGCCAGAGAGAGCAGCGGTGGCGGCTGGTGATGGTTAGCAGATGCACAGAGCTGCATGCAGGTGTCTGCCACTTGCTGATCCATAATGGATCACAGGTGCCCTCAGAAGAGGGAGAGCGAGAGAGAGAAAACTTTGAAAGCTAGAGGTTGAAACAGGGAGAGGGAGAGAGCGATCTCTGCTAAGAGCCAGAAGAGTAGACAGTGGTATCCATTAAACATGAGCTGCAGCAGATTCATTCTCATTCTGTCCCCCCTGTCCCTGTGAGCTTCTATAACGTCCATGGCGTCACTATGATACATGGCCTTTCGTAAGTGGTGATTGATACTGAAACACTGCCTTTTTAACCATCAAAGTGAAGAGAAGTTGATGCCCCTGACATTCTAACGCTCAAGCCTTCTCCTTCAGCTTCTTCCAGGATGGCTTGAAAACGGCAGATAAACTGAAGCATACACGCTGACCTCGACAATGACAGTGTGTGTGCGCGCAGTGTGTGTGTCCGTTGTTGTCCGTGTATATATCTATGTCTCTCCTCTCTATCTCTATCAGCAATATAATTGGTGCCTTCAATATATCCTATATCTCTCCAGTAAGAAGAGAATAAGCACCGGAACATCTCCATCCCTCACGTCGTCAGTCTGCGACTGATACGCACATATATATCTATATCTCGAATCTCGCCCGTCCCTATCGGTCAAACCAGACCTAACCTCGAATCGCCAAAAGCGCAAACTAACCGTTTACACCATCTTTTCAATACTCAAAACAAACATGACCTGATCAGCAGGATACCCCTCATTATAACACCCAATACTTTTTCGAACATTCCTGTCCATTTTCGTGTAGCTCCCCCAGCAACCTCTATCTTTAGCGAGGAGCTACATGCTGGCTAATTGAGTTAAGCACCTGATCCTTCACCTATCTATCAACAAGCTATCTGCCCCACCAGGCCTCTACCCACTAATCACTCCTATCCACCGAGGCCTTCATCTACTTCATATGCACCCAGGCCTTCGCACCAGTCTTCTCTATAACACAAGGCTCTCCACTTAGCTATCTGTCACCAAACACATCCAGTCATATCTGATCTTCACCGAGGCACCTTCCTATCTATCTATATGCCACAACATGCCCCTTAACACACTCCTATCTCATCTCCATGACCTAACCAGTAGACCTTCTCCCAGCAGCTCATCTGCACCAGGGTCCCTACCCTGCAACCAGCCTTCCAGCTACTATCTGCACCAGGGCCTTCAGCTAGCCTATCGCACAAAACCCGAGGCACTCCGTACCTTCCAGTCTTACGCTATTTGCACCAGCTCTCTATCTATCTATCTCTATCTACCTCTCTATCTCTTTCTCTCAACTATTCTCCTTTAGTGTCTCTCTATCTATCTCTCCCACTCTCTCCACCTCCCACCTTCCCCCCCCCATCCCCCCACCACACACACACTCTCTCTCTCTATCTATCTATCTCATAACAAAGGGCACTTCCTCACGCTAGCTAATCTCGCAACACAGGCCTCCAGCTGCCCGTCGCTTCATCTCAACGAGCCTCTCACTAACACGTGATGGCTTTCTCGATCGACACCTCAACTCCTCTTCCCATTGCCTCTAATCCCTTCAACCACACAATCGACGAGCACACCTCTGGCCTGGCGTCCGACTCCTCGCCAGTTTCTATAACCACCTCACACCGAGCTATATCTACGTGCGGTCCTACAGCCAGCCCAGCCATGCAGTGTAATATCCATATCATCACCTCTGCACCAGGGCCTTCCAGCTAGCTATCTGCACCAGGGCCTTCCAGCTAGCTATCTGCACCAGGGCCTTCCAGCTAGCTATCTGCACCAGGGCCTTCCAGCTAGCTATCTGCAGCAGGGCCTTCCAGCTAGCTATCTGCACCAGGGCCTTCCACTTAGCTATCTGCACCAGGGCCTTCGAGGATGCTTTCATGTCACACTTCAGCCTCTTGTCCCTGCCTCACCCTCAGACACACATACACACACCTGCTGGCCTGGCTTCCTGTGCGAGTTTCAACACAAGAGCAGACACACACACACTTGCACACGCCCTAGGCCAGCATGTAATCAAGTTCACTCTCTCACAAACCCCAAGCATGCATGCACGCACTCAAGTCAAACCTGCGCGCACACACTTACACACACACGCACATACACCACTCTCTCCCTTCCTAGATCTTTCACGCTCTTCCCTTTCTTTGTCTTTCTCTCTCTTTCTTTCTCTCTCCTTTGCTGCTTGTCTGGACTCAAGTCTAGAAGAGTAAGTCCTGGTGCCCGTTCAGCATGCTCCTCTGTCAGTTGTGTCTGAGTGACGCTAGACTTCTGAGAGAGGACATAAAGCATGCAGCATGTAGTCCTGATGTCTCCTTCTAGAACAGGTCACCCTCTTGACTAGCTCCTGGACTTGTAGTGACATGTGTCTGATTGTGTTAGAGAGGATCTCATGTTTCAGTGCTTGTTATGCATTGTGTGTGTGTGTGTGTGTGTGTGTGTATGTGTGCAGGACTCCCAGAGCAGTAAGGGGGGCTACAGCATGCATCAGCTGCAGGGTAACAAGGAGTTTGGCTGTGAGAAGAAGGGTCACCTGATGAAGAAAAGCGATGGGTAGGTCACACAAACACACGCAGACACACAATCACTTCTGGTTGTTGTTTTTGAGCTTTCTTATGATGTTGTTACTGTTTTCCTGCAGGCTGAGGAAGGTGTGGCAGAGGCGCCAGTGTTCGGTGAAGGGCGGCATTCTCACCATTGCTCATGCCACGGTGAGCGAAGCCCCCACACACACAGTCTTGTGGCACGCTGTGAAACCTGGGTGCCTGGGGTGTGTGAATGAGACACTGTCAATCTGTTGAGAGGAATCGACACGGATGTGGTTTCCATGACAACTCCCCCTCCTCTTCCTCTCACTCCAACCACGACCATCCACCTCTTTGCACTGCTGTTAGTGAGTCATCTGTTCCTGTGTGTGTGCGCGTGTCCCTGAGAGAGTGTGTGTGTGTGTGTGCAGGTGAGTGTGTGCATGTGTGCCACTGGCTAGGTGTCTTCTCTGACTGGCTCCTGGCTCTGCTGTGTCTTACAGTGTTTCTGTCATACTGTTGCCCACAAGAATCTTTGACTGTAGATCCACGACCGTCCATGGTCACTGAGGCTACATGTGGCTCACATTATAACAGTAAATGTGACTCTACATCCCAGTAGGCTCAGTTCTGCTCTCTCACCTACCTGTCATCTCTCTCCCTCTCTCTCTCCCTTTCTCTCTCTGTTCACAAAAGCATGGTGAATAGTCTTAGTATCCTAATGTTCTTTCCAAAGCCATAGAGAAGCATCAAGGCAGTTTAGTGTTGAGCTGTCTGGAGGCGTTTGGCCTGTCCCTGTTGTTTTTCCCAGCAGCCCCTGCGGCAGCTCTGAACTCTGGGTGGCGTTCAGAGCCTGGCACTGTGCCAGCCTGCCAGCTCCACCCCAGGGCTCATCACAGACAGTTCACGTTTCATTAACACACACACTGATGCACACATGACCGCACACGTTGATGCGCTCTGGTGCCACGAGGCCAGCGAGTGCAAGCTTCAAATTCACTTATTTCTTGCTCTTTTATATAATAAGACAGGAAGGGAGATCGGGTCTAATCTTTCTCTCTCTCTTCCTCTCCCTCCCTCTCTCTTGCTTCCCCTCCTCTTCTCTCTCTCCCTCTTTCTCTCTTCCTCTCCCTAATTCCCCCTCCTTTTCGCTCTCCTTTCTCTCTCTCTCTCTCCCTCTTTCTCTCTCTCTCTCTCTCTCTCTCTCTCTCTCTCTCTCTCTCTCTCTCTCTCTCTCTCTCTCTCTCTCTCTCTCTCTCTATCTCTATCTCTATCTCTATCTCTATCTCTATCTCTATCTCTATCTCTCTCTCTCTCTCTCCCTCTCTCCCCCCCCACTCTCTCTTTCTCTCCCTGCAGTCTAACCGGCAGCCTGTGAAGCTCAACCTGCTGACCTGCCAGGTGAAGCCCAGCACCGAGGACAGGAAGTGCTTCGACCTCATTTCTCGTGAGTAGGCCCATCACCACGGCAACAGGCGCGCCGTTGACATGCCCGGCAGAGTAGATGGAGCTAGTTGTGAAGCCATGTCGTCACTCTTCCTCCATCTCCCTCTTTCTCCATCTGCCTCCATCTCTCTCCTCCTCCTTCCTCACCCCCCCAGATAACAGGACATATCATTTCCAGGCAGAGGATGAACAGGAGTTTGTCATGTAAGTACCAGAGGAATCTGACATCACTACACTTACACAGTAGGGTCTTGTTAAATACACGTGAGATTAAAAGAAAATAGTGTATAGACACAGTAGTCATAGAGTAAATATTATGTATCAGTGTGTGTGTGTGTGTGTATATATATACACCAATTTGATTTAATCCAACATGTATTGAAACGTATAATTTTCTTATGTATGTAGACTGGCGTTGCACAGCAACCCATCCATTTAAACTCTATATGTAAATGAAGCAGAAGTTGAAGCGATGCTCTTGTGTGGGAGGACAGGTGGGTTTGGAGGAGGGGCCGTCTGTCATCCAGAGCAGCTCAGCTGCAGGACTGCTCAGGCTGCAGGACTGCTCAGGCTGCAGACTGCTCAGACTGCAGACTGGTGGTCGCTAAGTAGCAAGGTCCCTCTAACCACTCCCCCTTGTTTCCCCTGAACACACACATAGATGAACATGCTCATGCACAGGAACAGACCCGTTTGGACAAACTGACACACACACACACACACACACACGTAAACAAACACACACACACACACACTGCTGCTTGCAGGGCTGAGGGGTGAGTGACAGGAGGAGCAGCGTGTCTGACGCTCATTAGGTCTGCATCCAGGATAGAGAAGTTAGCAGGGGAGAGACGTGTGTGTGTGTGTGTGAGAGGATGTTTGTGTGTGATTTTTAGAAATAGTGTGTGTGAAAGAGATAGTGAGTGTGTGAAAGAGATGGAGAGTGTGTGAAAGAGATGGAGAGTGTGAAAGAGATAGATAGTGTGTGTGTGTGAGACTGCGGTGGGGTAACAGCTGGGGAGGTTCTTCCAGCAGTGTTGACTCATGTTTGAATGCCAGTTACTTGGTCTGACTTGTAAAGAGCCTGGGCGGGTGTGTGCAAATATGTGTGTATGTGGTGTATGTGTTTGTGGACTGGGTTAATTGTGGCCTTGGTAGCCTATGGCATCCGAGGGCTTAGTGAAGTTTTTAAGGACTGTCTGTGTGTACGGAAGTAACAATCCTTAACAATCAAGAAACATTTTAGTCCCCTATAGCAAACGAGATGGTAATCTTCAGACAAAACACAACAAAACAAGTTGCTAGATGTGTAGACGTGTCTGTGTGTGTGTGTGTGTGTGTGTGTGTGTGTGGGCTTGTGCAGCTGGATCTCAGTGCTGACCAACAGCAAGGAGGAGGCTCTGAACATGGCGTTCCGAGGGGAGCAGAGCGCAGGGGGTGAGGAGGACGGTCTGCAGGACCTCACCAAGGCCATCATCGAGGATGTGCTCCGCATGCCTGGCAACGAACTGTGCTGCGACTGTGGAGCCTCAGGTACGCAAGCGTAGCTGTGAGAGGGTGAGAGGGTGAGTGTGTGTCTGTGTCCAGGGAAAAAGGGGAGAGGGTGAGTGTGTGTCTGTGTCCAGGGGAAAAGGGGAGAGGGTGAGTGTGTGTCTGTGTCCAGGGGAAAAGGGGAGAGGGTGAGTGTGTGTCTGTGTCGAGGGGAAAAGGGGAGAGGGTGAGTGTGTGTCTGTGAAACTCAAGACAGAAAGATATTGAGTGAATGCGTGTGCGTCCCTGTAGCTGTGTGTGTCTGGACATCTCCCGTTCCACCAGGCCCTGCTTTGTGCTTACTCACCACTCATTCACCTTGTCACGCTGGGAGACAGCAGCCAGGCCTCAGCAAGGTCTGTCACTCCTTAGCTCCAAGCTGCACCTCAGCTTCTCCATCATCATCATCATCATAATGATCATCTCATCATCATCATCGTGCTCTTCATCGTCAAATTGTCAAGGACGTCCCTCAGCCAGACGGGCCCTCGCAGCCCTCCACCTGGCTCTGCATCCTCCTGGCTGTTCTTTACTCTCTACATCCCCCCCCCACCCCACCATATCCACTAGATATGGATTTTTGCTTCATGGCTGTTCTCTATCTGCCCCACCCCCTCTGTCCTCCAGCTGCCCTCAGCAAACAAGCGGCTTGAAGGTGTGTGTGTGTGTGTGTGTGTGTGTGTGTGTGTGTGTGTGTGTGTGTGTGTGTGATTGTGGCTGTGTTGGCATTCAGGAAGTAGGGCCTCCATCCTGACACTGAGCTCCCCCTCATGTGGAAGTGGAGAGTCAGCACTCCTGGGACAAGAGGCACCCTGGCCTTTGGTCTCTCTCTCTCGCCCTTTCTTTCTCTCTCTCTCTCTCTCTCTCTCTCTCTCTCTCTCTCTCTCTCTCTCTGTCTCTTTCTCTCTCACACACACATGCACACACGAGCACACACACACCTTAGCTAATCACCCATCTGCCCCTCTCAGCACAAAAGCACACACACACCCACGGGGTGAGAACAAACAATAAAAAAGGAACAGGTTACTACAGAGAAACAACATCATTACATCATGTTGTTATATCATTCCCACAAGCTCTGTGGACCCCCCCCCCTCCCCCCACACACCCTCCTCCACCAGAGATGGAGCTAATTCCACACATGGGTAGTGTGATCATTAACAGCCTCAGATCGCCAACAGTTTATGTTGGCAATCCCTGACCTTGTGGCCACCGAGGGCTTGGTATCCTGAACTTCTGTCTGCCTGAGTCTGGCACAGACCTGTCACATCCACCTGCAGTGCCGTCTGCGGGGCCCAGGAGTGGGCTGGCTGGCTGGCTGAGTGCTCTGGCTGGCTGGTTGGCTGACTGGCTGGCTGGCTGGCAGGCAGCTTCCTGTGACTCCACATTATGAATGAGTATATTAGGGTTACCCAGACATACAGACTCTGGTCGCTCACGACCTCTTGCTCTTTCTTTCTGTTTTTTTGTCTTCCTCTCTGTCTGTCTGTCTGTCTCGCTCTGTCTGTCTCTCTCTCTGTTGTCTGCTTGTAGATCCCAAGTGGCTGTCTACCAACCTGGGGATTCTGACCTGCATCGAGTGCTCAGGCATCCACAGGGAGATGGGCGTGCACATCTCTCGCATCCAGTCCATGGAGCTGGACAAGCTAGGCACCTCTGAACTCTTGGTGAGGGAACAGGCAGAACTCATGCAGTCGGTTGTTGTTTTTGTATTGTCTATTTTCTTTCTTTATTTGCAGGTCCAGGAACCAAGATCAGCAGACAGATTTTGTTGTTTGTGATTTCATACTGATGCAGCTGTTACTGACTCTTTCTCTTTTCTTTTGCTCTTTCCTGCTTTCTCTTTCTCCTCCCTCCCTCCCCCCATCTCTCTCCAGCTGGCCAAGAACGTGGGGAACAGTAGTTTTAATGAGATCATGGAGGGAAACCTCCCCTGCCCCTCACCAAAACCCTCCCCTGCCAGTGACATGTGCGTACACACCTTCACCAACAGTGACCTCAAACTGTCAGTCACTTCCTACATGTAGCCTTTGTTAGTCTCTGAAGCTCCTCCTCCCTCCTCCCCCTCCCCACACCCTCACTACAGGACGGTGAGGAAGGAGTTCATCAACGCTAAGTACATGGACCACAAGTTTGCACGCAAGACGTGCACGTCCGCCTCGGCCAAGATGAGCGAGCTGTGTGAGGCGGTCAAGTCCCGCGACCTGCTCTCCCTCATCCAGGTGTACGCCGAAGGGGTGGAGCTTATGGAGCCCCTGCCAGAGGCGGGGCCGGTGAGTGCGACCTCCCAAAACGACACACGGCGGCTGGGTCTCGCTGCAGTGCCCCAGCCCCTCCCCTCTGTGTCCTGTGTACTGTCCTGATCTAAGCAGAGCTTCAGTAAGGATGTGGAGTTTCCTCATGAAGGCAGGATGAATAGACACCTCATGGGATCCTTACTAAACGCTGTTTCCACCAGATCCTTTTCTAGGAATTTCTCATTCTTGTTTAGTTAGTCAGAGTTACAGTGGCTAAGATAAAGTGGTGTCAGATGCAGTCCCCCTGGGACTGAGAGATCTTGCTGAGTGTGTGTGTGTGTGTGATGACTTACCGTGTGTGCAGTTTAGAGCTTTGAAGCTGACTCACCGCTATCTGATCCAGCCATGTCAGGGTGATCTAACCACTCCCTGAACACAGACAGCCAGGATGATTACTGGACAGCTAAAGAAGGGACAAGACTATCTGCCAGCATTATGACATCTTGGCCATGATGGTTCGTTGAAGTCCTGGAACTTCTTCGCCTCACAATTAAACCCAAACCTGACAAACTACTGTCTGGTTTCACTTTAAGGATTTAAAGTCACTTTTCCACTTCAAGGGTAACTAACATGAACTTGCAGCCATTTTGGAGCTTGAGGTCTGTGTTTAATCAGCGTGTCAGATGCAGCTGCACCAATTAGAACACTCTAATCTCCCCAATTACAGAAATGTTGGAATCATGCACACGACTGTGCTCAGGGCTGCTTGGTGGATGTTATTTTTAGAAGCCATTTTGTTTCTCTGCAGTTTGTTTATAGTCGAGTGCCTAGTGTGAGAAAGGAAGGGAGAGGGGGGATGTCAGGAGCAGAGAGGAACACAAGAAATAGAGAGAGAGAAGATGACAGTGTGTGTGTGAGAGAGGGAGAGAGAGAGAGAGGATGAGAATGTGCGAGGAAGAAGGAGAGGGACGAATGCAGAATGGATGCTGTTGCGGTTGGTGAGTGTGTGATGCGTGTTCCGTGTGTGATGCCTGTTCCGTGTGTGATGCGTGTTCTGTGTGTGATCGCCCTCTGCAGGAGGTGGGAGAAACTGCGCTGCATTACTCGGTACGCACGGCCGACCACACCTCTCTACACCTGGTGGACTTCTTGGTGCAGAACAGGTAACACCAGCCCATCAGATCCATCACTCTCGCTCCCACTCTTCCTCATCAATGTCATATGAACACGATAGTATAGACTGATAGTAGAAAAAGGAGAAGTGAAGAACAAAAGGAAGAGATAACAGACATGTAGAATGGGAAATTGAGAAATAGAAATTGAGAAAGAGAAGAGGGTGAGAAGGAATAAGAGCTCCAAGCTCCCAGATTCCCACCAGCCAAACAGTACTGGGTCAGGCACATCTGTGTTCTTCATGTATTCCTCTCTTGACTATACCAGATAGAGGCTGTTATGGAGGCTGTTACTGGCAGATGGATTTAGAGGCTGCTACTGGCAGATGGATGTAAAGGCAGGTTTAGAGGCTGCTACGCGCAGATTGTCTTAGAGGCAGGTTTCGAGGCTGTTACTGGCAGATGGATGTAGAGGCAGGTTTAGAGGCTGTTACCGGCAGATGGATGTAGAGGCAGGGCCAGAGGCTGTTACTAGCAGATGGATGTAGAGGCAGGGCCAGAGGCTGTTACTGGCAGATGGATGTAGAGGCAGGGCCAGAGGCTGTTACTGGCAGATGGATGTAGAGGCAGGGCTAGAGGCTGTTACTGGCAGATGGATGTAGAGGCAGGGCCAGAGGCTGTTATTGAGAGGCTGCTCATTAAATAACAGTCCTGTTTGCACAATGTCATTCCTAATCATCATAACGTACATTGTTCCTGTAGTTCTTTGGGGACTGGGGGTGTTGAAATAGAGGCCAGTCATAGTTAGTGTGAAGTGGGTTTTATCAGATTGAATGACAGACGTGTATTTCAGGGTCAGTGTGTTGCTGGAGGCTACAGTGTTGAATTAGACAGCATTCTTGACAGGTTTACCTGGATGGCCTCAGGGGTAGCACTCACTCTCTAACCTGTGTGTGTGTGTGTGTGTGTGCGTGTGTGCGTGCGTGCGTGCGTGTGTGTGTGCGCGCGCACGCTTCAGTGGTAACCTGGATAAGCAGACTGAATGGGGGAACACTGCCCTGCATTACTGCTGCATGTACGAGAAACACGAGTGTCTCAAACTGCTGCTGAGGGGCAAGCCAGCCACCGACATCAGTGAGTACTGCTGCAGTCAAGCCCAGGGATAGGCGCCAACTGTGAGGCGAATCAAATGCACCTCAATTGCTTGGTACGTCAGAATGCAATGTTGAAGTGTACCTCCTCCTTGCAGTCAATCAGAATGGAGAGACTGCGCTGGATGTTGCCAGGCGACTGAGGAACAGTCAGTGCGAGGAGGCAGTATGTATCTCGCTGTGGAACGTGTCTGAGTAACCACCATTGGTGGATTCAGAGATGAAAACATTCATTAATAATTCCAACTCCAATGACAGACTTGGATAATAGCTTTATATTTTGTCATCTATTAGACTGACATTATATAACTGACATAAATGTCAAGCATGGCATCCTTGACAACACTTGTGTCCTCCTGATCATTTCACACAAATGTTAAGTAAACAGTAAGCGCTTGAGTGTTATAGCAACATTTCATGATTGCCTCATTACTGGTCATTGATGTCAGCCCTCGACCAGGTGTGGTTGGTGGCCACTTAACCAGCGTCATAGCAGTGCTGCACCACTAGGTGGCAGCAGACTTGCTCTGTCTTTATCCAGCTAAGTAAGAACACAGCTAGGATTAGCACAGCTTTCCATTAGCATCTGCAAATGTGTGTGTGTGTGTGTGCCTCAGCTTGTGCAGGCTGCTGAGGGCAAGTTCAACCCTCACATCCATGTGGAGTACGAGTGGAGCCTGAGACTGGAGGAGATGGACGAGAGCGATGACGACCTGGACGACAAGGTGAGGCTGACCCTTGACCTTCGCTTCTAACCTGAGCACAGCCTCAACACTTGACACAGGTAGCAAACACTGTCCTCCCCTCTCTCTCTCTCTCTCTCCCTCCCCCTCCCTCTCTTTCTCTCCCTCCCCCCCTCTCTCTCCAGCCCAGTCCCATCAAGAAGGACCGCTCTCCCAGGCCCCAGAGCTTCTGCCACTCCTCCAGCCTGTCTCCTCATGACAAGCTGTCCCTGCCAGGCTTCGCCGGCCACCGGGACAAGCAGCGCCTCTCCTACACCGCCTTCACCAATCAGATGTACAGCGCCTCCACTGACCTCACTTCCTCCCCTGTGGCCGACGCCCCTCCTCTGCCCCCCAGAAACCAGGGAAAAGGTGAAACACGCACTCACACATCATCCAACACACTGATCGAAGTCGCATTGTCTAATGTGACATGACTCATACTGTAACAGTATCATGTAGGACCAGTCTTTTTGATTTGCATTCATGTTCCATTCAAATATCCACACCTTGATGCAAATGATATACAAGTGGAGGAGCCAAGTTTGGCTGGACACACAGCACCGTGTGATCAGCTTCTTTGTGGTATTTGTATTACCAGCAGGACGTGTTATTGATGATGTGTGTTCTATGTACATGTAGAACATAAAACAGCCTGACGTCTGTGTCTTTCAATCAAGTTGCTAAGAACTCTCACATGGGCGTGGACGCTCTCACACACATCTGCAGACAGAACACACGCATGCACACCCAGGAGAGGAATGTCATTTGTCAGTGTGTGTGGATAGGAGAGTGTGGACGTGGTTTCACGAGGGCTGCACACACAAGAAACCTCCAGGAAAAGATGACTGCAGGGCAGAGTAGTGGAGAGGGCGGAGCGAGAGGGAAGGAGGGAGGGAGGGAGGGAAGGGCAGACGAGGGCAGAGGATAGAGGGAGGGGAGGGCAAAATGTGTGGGAGTGGAGGTGGAGAAGGAAAGGGAAGGTGACAGGGAGGGTAAGGGAGGTGTGTAAAAGGGTAGGTGGAGATAGAGCAGATAAGAGCTCGACAGTGTAGATGCTGCGTTATGTAAAACGTGAGCGCTTCCTCATTAGCTCTGACAGGTTTCACAAACAGCCTCCTGACAGCGTTCTGCTGCCAAGACAGAACTTTGATTAACAATAACAGCCTCCCCCCCTTTCAAACCAGCCTTACACTGCACCTCAAACATACACATTTCAATTGGCTGGAAACTACACACTGAAACACATGTAAATGAATAGCTGTAGGACATGAAAGCAGTTAGTGGGCCGCTGGGGCTGTGCTCCTCTCTGAAGGGAGATCATCCTGCTCTGCTGACTAGCTTCTTACCATCTCTCTTCTCTGTCGTTCTTTATCGCTGATGAGACTTCATCTTCTGCTTTGTAGCATGTGGGAGGGTTTCTTGTGAGATTGCCACTGATTTTGTTCTTCCAAACTCTTCATCACTCTTCCTCTCTCTCTCCCTCCCTCCCTCTCCCTTTCTCTCTCTCTCTCTTTGTTCCCTCTCTCCTTTTTCAGCGCCACACTTGGCATTCCTCGGCTCTCACTCGCACTACGCCACTCTGGCGGGCACTCGACCATACATCCGTGAATATCCCCTTTTTAGATTCTCTCCCCCCTCTCCGCCTGTACACCTCACCCCCTCCCTCTGAGGTCCTTCACTCTCCGGCTCAAGGGGACAGACAGGCTGTGGAAAGATAGACGGGGCTTCGCTTAGCTAACAGTGGGTTGGTAGAATAAGTGTGGTTCCTTACCACTGAGACCACAAGTACCTCCCCTCTTGAGCTGGGAAGTGGGAGCATTGCTGCCTCTCTTCTGGCTGAGCTTTCTCTTAGCTGTCCTCCAGGCACTTGACCTGTTTAGGACCATTCGGAATCTGATAAGAACCTTCCACTAGAGACTGAACTAAGCAGACCTCACTGACCTGCCATCCAGGACAGGGAAATGCTGACCTGTGTCAACCATACATGGCCAAGTGTTTCTGTGGTGTCTATGTTGTTGTGGTTGTGGGGGTGAATGTCTTTATCTGTCTCATTCTGTTGGACCCAAGGATGACAACTAGACTCCCCCCCCCCAACACCCCAACAATAAGCCCTGCCCCCTCCTCGTTGGTGTCTAAGGCGATGGGATGAGTGACACGTGTCTGTCCTTTCATCTCATGTACTGTTATTGTTTGTGTGTGTGTGTGTCGGTGTCTATGTGTGTCACCCCTCCAGCTCCTCCCTCGTCCGGCCCTCCCTCCACCCTCACCCCGGGCGGAAGCTCCACCCTGTCTAAGAAGAGGCCCCCCCCGCCTCCCCCCGGGCACAAACGCACCCTCTCTGACCCACCCAGCCCACTGTCACACAGCAGGGGGGGCTCCCACGGGGGTGAGTCCAGAGGCCCACCACTGCCCCAGCAGATCCAGGCCCCCTTCACGGATCTGATGAGCAAGCAGATGAGACAGTAGAATAATACATAAGGAGAAGAAAAAGTATTGTTCATGAAGTGTCCGACTCAGTCTTTGGCTCTACTGTGAATACATTGAATACCTCGTGTCAGTAAAGCTTGTCTGGTCCTGCCCACAAGACCAGGTTTGGATCTGTAGTGTGAAGATGTTAGCTTAAGACTTAGCAACAGCTGAACATGCTGTACTCCAAAGAATCACTATAGACTGGAGTCTGCAGGCCACCCTGTTTGGACACTACTCTACATTTGAATGTTGTTTTTAGTGTTGTGTGAAGTGTCATTGTATTTGTCTTCCCTATATGGAGTTATTACATATTATCAAGTTCTAAGATTCCAAATCCCAGTAGCTAACACAACCAGTAACTGTTTCTGCTCAGTTTGGTCCCATTCCTGATAACAAGGTTCTTGAGGTTCTAAGAACCTAACAGAAAGCTCAGCCTGATGTCCACCCCCCCCCTCCCCCCACACGTCCTCTCCCTGATCATGTGACCTGCTTGGTTTGGAAAGATTTACGGGGTTCGGGGGGTTTTATCCACGACTCACGTTTCTCTCGACATCGCAGGAAGTGACTCCACCCCTCCGCCAGGAAACAGGATGTCTCTTGCATCCAGCAAGTTTGAGGGCATTCCCCAGCAGCAAAGGTACTGCCAATACCAGAGGCTTCGATTATCTACTGTAAAGATGTGTAGATAAAGATGTGTACACTGTATAAAGTACACTGTGTAAAGTACACCGTGTAAAGTCCTTTTATTGCTGGTTGACTTGTTCATTCTTCCTTCTATTGAATGTGTGTTTGCAGCACTACTGCGAGTAACACAAAGTCGACTCTTGGTCCAAGGGTTCTACCCAAACTACCTCAGAAAGGTAGAGTGTGTCCCTCTCTGTCCCTCACTGTATCAGTGCAGCACAACTCTCATCATCACCTAATGCTGTGCAAACATTCCTTTTGTTTTAGTCTTGTCCTTGACACACACATCAAAGTAGAGGGGAATATGTTTAAAGTAAACTTACCTTCTCCTCTCCCCAGTGGCCCTGCGTAAAATTGACACGATCCACCACCCATCTATGGACAAGCCCAGCCTGCCCCCAGAGGTGTTCCAGAAGTCCCCCCCTGGATCTGACCCACCCCAGAAATCCCCCCTGCCTGACAAGCCCCAGCTCAGCGACCTGCCCCCGAAGCCTCAGCCCTCAGAACTGCCCCCGAAGCCCCAGCCCTCAGAACTGCCCCCGAAGCCTGGAGAACTGCCCCCAAAGCCCCAACTGTCTGACCTCCCTCCCAAACCCCAGCTAGGTGACCTTCCCCCCAAGCCCCAGCTCAAAGACCTGCCCCCCAAGCCCCAGCTGTCTGAGGTGCCCCCACCTAAACCTGGGTCTGGAGAGGTCAGTCCCAGGGCCCCACCTGGAGAGCCGGCCCCCAAGCCACATCCTCCAGAAACGCCGGTACCCAATCAGCAAGCGGATCCAGGAAGCCCCTCCCCACAGTCCAGTGAAGACACCAATGGGAGCCCAGTGGGTGCTGCAGAAACACCTGTACCCTTACCCCGGAAGATCAACACGGTAAACATCTTCATGACCTCTGTCTCCAAGCCTTTCTCACTCTCTCTCCGGTGCACATGGACACACACTGAAATGCCACACTTAGCCTTTCTCTAATGACATTCTTACGTGGGTTGTGTGCACGTGCCTGTGTGAATGCTCATGTGCTTATTCAGGGCAAGACCAAAACCAGGCGGGTGAAGACCATCTATGACTGTCAGGCTGACAACGATGATGAGCTGACGTTCGTGGAAGGAGAGGTAATCATCGTGACTGGAGAAGAAGACCAGGAGTGGTGGGTGAGTTTGCTCCTGACAAACCTACACCAGCAGCAAACACAACAGCACAATGGCTTCTCTGAAGCCCTTCAAGTTCAACATTGTGTTTGATTTGTGTCTAAACGTGTTCTTGGGGGTTCAGAAGTTCTAGAATTGCTGTTGGTTCTGAACCGGCATTTACAGCTTCAGTTCCCAGTGTCCTGTAGCTACTCAGAACACAGTGTGGCTGTCCCTTTCTCACTGACACTCTCTCTCTCTCTCTCTCTCTCTCTCTCTCTCTCTCTCTCTCTCTCTCACCCCTTCTCTTTTTTTTATGCAGATTGGCCACGTTGAAGGACACCCAGAGAGGAAAGGGGTGTTCCCCATGTCCTTTGTTCACATCCTGAGTGACTAACAGCCTGACTGACAACCTGACAGGCCTGCACTACAGACAGCTCTCTCTCTCCCTCCTCTCCAACCCCCTCCCATTCACCCCCTCTCGCTAGAAGCCCTGTACATAGCTACTGTAACAAAACCCTGACGTGAAACAAGCGTTCAAAAGAAAACACAATGAATAAGAAAAAACCCCTCCCCTGAGTGTAGGCTCTTCCTTGGCTCATCCTTGTTGTTAATAGAATGTTTTTACTCTCCCTCTTACAGTATTATCTTAATCCTATAGCCTGGCTGCAGTCTAGCCTCTCTACACACCTAGCACTTACTGCAATGTCTCCCATTAACGCTGTTACCGTGTATATATGTCTGTATATATATATTTGTGCGTGAGTGTGTGTGAGTGCATACATGTTTTATTGTACAAAACATGTACAACTATGTTACATGTTCCATGTTCTTTGCCTGCCGTATAACCAAGTGTTTTGGGCAGTGGTGTTTTTGGACTTAACCTGTATTGATTTGACTGGTCATCCACGAAGCTCCATTGCCATCTGCTTACAGTGCATTTCTGGAAAAAGCCAAATATGAGATGGAATACGAAATGAGTCAGGTAACTAGTCCTCTCCACCTTGTCCTGGACCTGATCTCACCCACCTAACCTAGATGTTTGACTGACGAGGCACGTTCCCATCCTGGGCCACACCCTCTCATGACTCCCAACCCGAGCATCAACAAACCCTCATCTAAGGATGAACTATATATTCATTAAATGTATTTCTTGTTCTTGCTGATTGTCCATTTATTAGGGGTTCCATTTGACTATCCACACCTGCAGCTTCCGCGCAATGGAATATCAGACTGTGTGACATCACAGGTCAGTAGTTTTTAGGCCTCCTGCTTCACAGTCTCTGTGCTGTGAGACCACAGATACCCCTGCACTGTTGTGTGTAGTCTGCATGGTGTAATAATGACTGGAAGGGAGAACAACACGGCTTATAGAAGGGTTCAGGAATCCACTGGGCAGAGACCAGGTTAGGGTTTAGAACGCCCATCCCATCTTTATTTCAACCCTTGTTAACATTTAAGAATTGAGGCATTTTTGAAGGGCAGCAGCTACCAAAATCATTTGTTGGAATGCCTGGGAAATCTCAGCATGGTGTTACTTGAACCCAGCTGAAACCCTCATCTCAGGGCTTCAAGAACCACTGTTTAGAGCAGGCAGGTTGGCCTGCACAGAGCCACTATTTTCTGCAAAAGAACAACCAGTTTGGTCTTAGCAATAGTTTCTCAGAGGGCCTGTTGAGGTTATCCAATGTACAAGCACAGTCCCAGCCCCTTGTTCCAGTCCTACAGGTTGATGCCACTCATTTATGAATTAACTTGAAACATTAAGTACACTTTAATGCCGTGGGAACTGGACTTCACAGTAACAAGCCAGTTGGTGGATGCATTGAATCTAAATGTAATAGGAAGACTTGCCTGTTAACATCCCATGTACACCCACAGTTCCAAGACTAGCTAACTGGATTATTGTAGTCGTCTCCACTTCACTAACTGCAATTCTCATGTAAATGGGAACAATGTCTGTTCCATTGTATTAATAAAAAGTGTTTTGTTGTACTTGATCAGTGTCATCACTGTCTACAAAATGCATGAACCAAGACTGCACATGCAAAGCATTTCAAGTCAATAGGATTTATTTTACATTAAACCCTTTTCACAGTCTTGTAATGCACTTAACCTAACAGAAATAGGCTATAAATTTTACCAAGTCCTTACAGACCCATATAAAAAGCCACTTTATCCAAAACTAAAGTACTTGTTGCAATACTTAAAATTATAAATACTTCAACTTAAATATTTCTTCCATACCAGCAGACTGGTAAACAAAAGTAAATCATTTCAAGACTGAGCTTTTCTGCACAAGCTTCTTAGATCCTTGGTCCTTCTCCACAGACTTGATTATTCCTACAGCCACCGTCTGCTTCAGGTCCCTGGCAGCAAACCGGCCTGCAGGAAGACAACACATTAGTGCCTCTAATTCCATAAGAAAAGGCTCACATGCAATCAGTTTAGGAAGTAGAAAAATCAGGTACCAATGGTGGTTAACATTACCTAGAGGGGGAAAGGCGAAGAAGCTCTCCACACAGAGAGGTCTGTTAGGGACCATCTTGATGATGGCAGCATCCCCAGAAACCAGCGCCTGTGGGAAGTCCTCCAGCGTCCTTCCTGTGCGTCTGTCTAACCTCTCCAGCAGCTCAGCGAAGCGGCAGGTCACATGGGTAGTGTGGCAGTCCAGAACAGGCGAGTAGCCCATCTTTATCTTACCAGGGTGGTTCAGTATAATCACCTGAGGAAGGAAGAGTAAATGGATTTCACCCCCGGATGAGAACAGTCCATGCCCCGTCCGGGTCTAGCTGCCCTGCCAACCTGGGCCACAAAACTGCTGACATCCGAGGGAGGGTCGTGCACAGCGTTGCCGGCCACGTCTCCGCGCCGAAGGTTCTTCACAGACACGTTCTTGATGTTGAAGCCCACGTTGTGACCCGGCAGCGCTGCATCGAGACCTTGGTGGTGCATCTGGATGGACTTGACCTCGGCAGTAAGCTTAGCAGGGGAGAAGGTTAACACCATACCAGGCTTCAGGACTCCTGTCTCTATCTTACCCACCGGAACAGTGCCCACTCCTGAAAGATAACAAGTAACAGGTATAGCATGCTATGGTCTAAAGAGACTAAGAATTCAAATGTCAGTCGATGAGAAACTTGCCTCCTATTTTGTAGACATCTTGCAGGGGCAGACGCAGGGGTTTGGTGGCTGAGCGCACTGGGGGGTGGACCGAGTCAAGAACCTCCAGCAGAGTTTTCCCACTTGTGTTGCCCTCTTTCCTTCTCACCTTCCATCCTTTGAACCAGGACATCTAGACACCGATTTGTTAAGCAACAATCAATAGGTCAGGTTATGATGGCTTTGACGATAGTCACTTAAGTTACCTTTTGAGATGGGGTAAGCATATTTTCTCCAGTCCATCCTGACACGGGAACAAAAGGGACCGAGGAGGGATCATAGCCAATCTTCTTAACGAACATTGACACGCTGCGGACAACCTCATCGTAACGATTCTGGCTGTAGGGCGGTTCCGTCAGGTCCATTTTATTTACGCAGACGATCAATTGCTTTACGCCGAGGGTGTACGCGAGCAAAGCATGCTCCCTGGTCTGGCCGTTCCTCGAGATGCCAGCTTCGAACTCTCCTTTGGCAGCGGAGACAACCAAAACTGCAACGTCAGCCTGTAATAGTTAAAGTTTGTCAAGACTTTAAAAACAGATCATTTTACCTTTAAACCAAATATTAGACTGTTTAGCGAGCATGTGCAAACCTGTGACGTCCCAGTAATCATGTTCTTGATGAAGTCCCGGTGGCCAGGAGCATCAATTATAGTAATAGTGTATTTCTGAGTGTTGAACTTAAGGAGGGAAATGTCAATGGTGATGCCGCGTTCCCTTTCAGCTTTCAGTTTGTCCAAAACCCAAGCGTATTTGAAGGAGCTCTTGCCCATCTAATGAGGAAAAAAAATCAAGAACTTTAAAATTAAGTCTGATTAATCTAGTGCCACGCCTTCGTGCCAGTACCCTACCTGGGCCGCAGCCTTCTCAAATTTCTCAATCGTTCGTGGGTCTACGCCACCGCATTTGTAAACTAGATGCCCGGTGGTTGTAGACTTTCCACTGTCGACATGGCCAATGATCACCACATTAATGTGGATTTTGTCTTTTCCCATGTTATTAAACCTGATAGAACGCGGAACGCTGGCCTGATGCTTGATTTGAAACGGTCTTAAGTGGGAGCTCAAGTGTGTTTAGCCTTTATAGGTACCTGCTGATTGAAATCAGGAGTTGGTGATAGGTAGACTAATTAGAATCAGGTGAAAATGGTTCGGGGTGCATGGTGGCGGTGCGGTTAGAGCCCTTGCCTCCCAGGAAGGAGATCTTGGGTTCGATTCTTGGGCTGAATCCGACATCACATGATCTCTCTGGGTGGAGTCTGCATGTCCTCCCCATGTTACCGTGGGTTCTCTCCGGGCACTCCGGCTTCCTCCCACCGTCCAAAGACATGCGTGTGATAGGTTAATTGGTATATTGAGAAATTGCCCCTAGAGAGTGGATGTGTGAGTGAATGGTTGTCTGTGTCTCTGTGTTGGCCCTGCGACTTGCTGGCCCCAGTCCAGGGTGTACCCTGCCTATGGCCCGAAGCTACTGGGTTAGGCTCCAGTCACCCGTGACCCCTCAATGGGAAGAAGCGGCACTGCAATCCCTCCCAGGGATTAGCAGTAGATAATGGATGGATGGATGAAAATGGTTCACAGAGCGTTAAGTTTCTGCCAATCATTCGGTGATTTTAGCTGTTGCGTCAGACATTTGCTCGTTCTTGTTTTTTGTTGTTGTTTTTTTGTCAATTGAAATTTGAAAGGTGCGAATCCCTCCCATACAAGGTGTACGGTGAAGTAAATCAAATAAATCCTGTTTCAGCCAATGACGATCAACTACTAGGGAGTCTTCCGATTCATTTGCCCGGGCTATCCTGCGGTGTACTAGATCACGTTTATCACGTTTTTTTCATAGCCTGAAGCGTCATTCTGATCGATGTAATAGAGTGTCAGTCGAGTGCAATATATTCTCTTTGTCATCTGGACTATTTATAATAGGTGAAATGCTTTGAATTATTTACCGGACCATCCCAACCAGAAAGAGACCCGCAATCGTGTTTGTTCGCAATGACACTCATCATTTCAGTTCTCCCCCCACCACTTAGCCTGTGCCGCTACAGGCGGACTCTGTTGCAACAAAAACGACTGAACCTACTAACCACAAACCCGGAAACGGCAGACAGTAAGAGGACCATTCGTTATTCTATGACTGTATTGTAGCTAACGTGGTAGGCTAGTTGTCTAAACGTCGACCGCGGATCCCTGCTTGTCGAACCCGAAGGTAAGAAAAAAAAACTTTTAAAAAACCTTGTCCGCCAGAACGAAACTTTATCTAATTCAATAATGTAAAAACGCATGTTACTTTGATTAATTGTATAAGAACAATTTGACTCAGTCGTGAGAGGCGAGGACCTGTGAGCATCATGTATAGAGTGTAGCTGTCATGGGTTATAAACCAGTACATGGTTATTTGTTTTAATACCAAGTTGTGTTCAAGTTGAAGAGGTGGTTTCAGTCCTAGATGTCGGATAGACAAGCAAACTACATTAGACTTCCTCTTTTACTTGGCAAGACATGAACTGTTAAATCTCATACACCTATGGACGCTCATGCATTATGGTTTTCACAAGACATTCGCTTTATTGAATTGAACATGTTTGCTTTTATAACTGTTCCACCAGGATAAAGTAACCATGGCCATGTCCCATGTGCCAATACCGGTTTGCGATCCGTTTACAGGAAATCTAAATGAATGAATTGGCTTGATGCTGTTGCGTCAAATGAAAATGAAGCGGATGTCTTTTCTAACCACAAAAGCATGAAAATCCTTCAAGCAAATCAGTGAAGGTGTAGTAAGGGTATTGTTAGATATGGTTCATCATGAGATAAGATGGTCAGATATTAACAGACACACACCTTCCTATGAGGGAGTTTGAATAGGACTGACACGAGTTATGCAAAAGAGGCTGAAAATTGCGAGTGCATAATTTCACCCTTTTCATTTAACCCTAAAAGTAGATACGAACCTCAGGAAGTTGTCTTTGGTATGTTGTTCAGCTGTTGTCAGGCTGATGCAGAGTGACTAATCAGATCTCTTGCCATTGCAGAGAGTAGTCTGCAATCTGTAGTCTCTACCAGGTCAAGATGAGGACTCTCACCACTCACTCACGTGCACACCCACTGTCATACACACCATCAATCTTGAGAAGTAGGCCAAGCTATGAGAAGAAAACAAGCCAGAGAAAGTTCTAACCAGTAAATAGTTTAGCACACAGCCAGTGTAGGAACAAGGTCCAAGAGAAAATACAGTAGATGTAATGAAATATACTGTAGTTAATTTGCAGTAGGAAACAATATCCAGTGTTGATAAACACAATGGCACCAAAACTGTCCTCGCACTGTTTGGTTTTCAACATGCATGTGTATATGAGAGCTTTCTATGTGCTAGGTTACACACCTGGTCGCTATGTGCTAGCTTACACACCTGGTCGCTATGTGCTAGGTTACACACCTGGTCGCTATGTGTTAGGTTACACACGTGGTCGCTATGTGCTAGGTTACACACCTGGTCGCTATGTGCTAGGTTGCACACCTGGTGGCTGTGCTAGGTTACACACCTGGTGGACAGGAACTGTGTATATGAGAGGTTTCTATGGGCTAGGTTACAGACCTGGTGGACAGGGACTGAGGGTTGCAGAAAGGCCTTCCTTTCTAGTATATTAGACTATAATAACCTTAAAGCCATGAGTCCCCCATGAGTCATGAGTAAACATGCTTTGCCAGCATGCTTCCTGTATGGAGCAGAAAAACATCTGACAGTCTCTGGAAAGACCAGATGCTTCTTATGAAAAGACACGGTTCTTTGTGTCAGTCTGCAACATGAGAGAATAATGACCACAAATCAGCATCTCGGCAAGTTTAGATTGACAGGATATGTACACCTAGACGTGTAACTTCTTTTCTCTCCCTAGAGCTTGTGGATGTTAAGTGATAGGTTAAAAACACCACCAGTGTGTTGAGTTGTACCGTGTCTGAATTAAGGAAGCAAAACCTTAATGCGGCTGTGGATTCAGTCTGACTTCCTTTAAGACGGAACCAATCTGCTCCGACATAAATCTGTCTGAGGAAAGATGAGGGTTGTCAGATGGTGAGAACGTTTGCTTATAGAGACTTGACTTGATTTAGAATCCGATGGAGGATTGTAACTGCGGACAAGAGAGGATGTGTCTCCGGCTGCATGTTGCAGACAGAATTCTACAGGTTTGTTGTTGGTATGATTAGAACTGGGAGAGTCCCAAGTTCTATTCTAAAATATAGTCTCAAAAGAGCCACATTTGAGAGAAACGTGACTCCTTTAGCGTCGCCTACTAGCACTGCTCCAATGACCGCAAACTATATGGTGATGAGTAGGGACATTTGGTGTTACATTTAATATTATTAATGGAATGTAATACCCAATCACTTTCCCATACATTCATTCCTATCAGTCCTAGCTAGAGATTTGTCTTTCCCTCAGAGCCATTGAAATGGATAAGTATAAAATCCTGTATGCACTGCAAAGTCGGCTGAGTTGACCCAGTTATGCTCTCCAATAAATCGCGATGCATCGATTCACCCTGCACTGTATTCTCACTGTGAGTCATATCACTGTCACTCACTGACGAGCTTTAGGCGCAGTCTGAGAGCCTTTCGAGTCAAACACGTAGCCTAATGAGTTATCATTTTCCTCGGGACCACTTAGGCATCTAGGCTACATGATGCTGGATGCATGTTGTTGCATTGAAGAAAGTGTTTAGTCCCTATTTATCCCTTAATGCCAACAACAGTAATAGCCTAGCTACGCCCAAGAAAGTGCTTTGCAGGCGCTAAATCAGTGATGACTTCCCATCAGACAGTAGGCTGTTTGCCTGTGTTTTCCATTAGACAGTGTGCTGCCCTGTAGCAGGGAGGCATAACGGCCAGAGACTATGTTGACGTCAGCGTGAATTGGCAGGCGCTATTCTACTATCCGAGTTTCGACTTTGTCGAACACGCCCAGCAATTGAGGCAGTGATACGTTCAGCTACCGGGTCGTTCTTAGCTGTATGCGCTCTGTGGTCTTGTAGTGTCAGACGCACATTCGGAAACACCGGTAACCATTTAACGCTATGTGAGCAGCGCGGGTCTCTTCGTATTATAGTTCATAGAAGTGAGTATGATGAACGGACACGGTTGACAATGTGTAACCCATCCTACTGTACTGTATGTATACTAATTCTGTACAGCAGATGTGTCGAAGATAGGTAGAAAGTGCGTGAAAGAGGACTTTAGTTGGAGATATGCTACTTTAAAATGATTTGTTGAACAGTTGCACGAGCCATGCAGGTTTAACTACATTTATATTTCAGAATAAAAGGCATCTGATCGTTGCTGGTGTTGCTGCGTGAGATATTGCAAATTATTGTCATGAAAAGATCTGTTTGACTATGTAGTAGGAATCCATTCGTTCAGTCCGTTTTCTTGTTAGTACTGTATGGGTTGAGCAAAACGAGCAGCTCTCATATTTGGTTCTGTTTTCCACCCAATAGTGTGCTGGCAGAAAGCTCAAATCTAGGTTGAATTTCACCTTCTGTACTATGACCGAAGCCGATTAAGGACCGTTAATCTCGGTGTGCGCCACGCCACGGATCTGAAAATCCGTTGAGTGTTTCAACATATTTGTCACTTCCGTATAAAGTTCTCTCACAACCATGTTTACCTGTGAAATTGACATGGCACGATATTCTGCTTGGATTAATGCTTTTACCAATCAAAAATTACAACCTTGTACTGTAATGGAATACGCGCATGCAGTACGTTGCCATTGGGGTCTCCAGCTGTATCGTCGCCCATCAGAGAAAGATATGAGCAACCTTTTTCACTTTTTGAGACGCTTTGTCTCACTGGCACATAAGTTTTTTTTTTTGGGGGGGGGGGTACTCAAAGTAACAATAACCTTTTGTGTTTTTGGGCTGAATAAACAGTTCCTGGATGGCACATTTCAGCCAAGTGAAATAGATATCGCTGATATGAGCCCTGGTCTGTACTGTACTGTTCTGTTCTTGCCTGCACACCCACAGACCGATGTCAAAGCTCTCTTGACAGCCGTGGACTGGCTGTGGCTCATCTCAGACACATGCCTGTGCATGTCCTGTGGGCTCCAAGCACACGGTGAAATGCTGACACACTTCACTTATGCACGCGAGGAAGAAGGGCAGGGTTCAGAGCACTTCCAGTCCTTTGGTTCCCTGGACATACTAATGAGGTGTGAGTGTTTGGAGGGGGGATCTCATACCCTCCCCCCTCTCTACCAGAACCCTAATAGAAATCCTGGGGTATCCATCCTCTTGTTTCTGGTGTGCAGATTCAAGACTCGCTTTGTAGATAAGAGTCATACTTAACGATCAGAGGGAGATGATCTAGTTGAAGGGTTGGTTGTAGGGGTTTCAGTGTGGGCGGTGTGTTTCTGATGTGTCCCAGTGGTATGGGTGACTCACTGAGTGCCAACTGTACATGTAGTCCATTAGCTTTTTGGTTGAACATTCTTCTTCACTTTCTCACTTCCTTTTTTTGTGTGTGTGTTTTTTTAATAGCCTGTAAAGAGTGGATTACTTATTCTATTACCTTGCCAGTTTCAGATTATTCTGCTTTGAAGCTCCTCTAGTTTCGAGAGTATTCTCTCGGAGGGATTTGAAACGATGGCGTCTTGCCGAATTCAAATGTGTTTGTGCATATCGTGCGTCTTTAACATCACATGGAAATTAGGTATACAGCAATAAAATGACCGTCATGTTTTATTTCGGTTATATTACAGGTAGCTATCATGTCGTCCTGATACAAGACTGATACCTTACAAAACATTTTTTTATTTGTTTATTGACCAAGTGTGAAAATTCTCACTTTATCCGCGCAGCCTGGCACAATTTTACCTTTTGTACGAGTCTTTGAAAAGATGTGGTAAACTGGCACGATACCTTGTCATATATATGAATTGGTCGTGCGTAATTAGCGATTGAAATAGTCGGCAGATACCGATTTATAAAATATTTAGCCTATAGTCAGTATTTATTACTGGCCAATTAATCGGTACGTACATAATGGAAACATGCAAAATGGCCTTTGCATAGACACGGTTGAAATGAGGCTATTAATAACTTGTCCTCGCTTCTCTTCGAAAGATAAGGACAGATTATAATTGATCTTCCTGGAAAAATAGGAACTGCCGTGCACACACAGACTCTGCTCACAAACATGTACACAAAGCACCAGAACAGGAATAAATGTACTGCTGAGACTTAAGGATTGGCAGACTGAGGGGCGATGTCACATGATACTTTGTTGCTAGGGGACAACACTAACTGGTACACCAACACATTTGATCATGAAACAATCCACTGCCCTGTAGAAGAAGCTGGGTTGAAATTCAATGCGTAACTAAAATGCTTTTTCACTAATAGAGGTTTATATTATGAGGAACACACATCGAGAGAACATCATCAACACCCTGGCAACGTGTTGCTACGGTAGCTCTAATGGTTTGACTTTAGAATGCAGACCTAGGCACGATAATGCCCTATTCTCTACATCTCCTGTGTTCCGTCAAGCATAGATGATGCTGCAGATGGCAAAACAGTGGGGCAGAAAGTCATTTTTCACACCTCTCTGTTGCCACGGTGCCCCCGCACAGATCTCCCATACTCCCAGCTATATAACGGAGGTAGGAGACCTTGATAATGGCCGCTCTGGGATGTTTGTCGAAGGAGTCTTAACTGGTTGTTTAAAAGGCCGTCTCCGGAACCGTAGGTCTACTTATTGACTCTACCTGATGCATCGTGTATGTCTCACCCAGTGTTAAACTATCTTGTCCTCGTATGGGATATTATCAACAGTTAATGATCTGCTTCACCTTCAGGTTTCTGATGCCTGCCACGCCTTCCGGAACGTCAAGGAAAAAGACTGGTGATGCCTCGAAGCATCTCTGTCTACCGTCACTCATTTGTTGTGACACATTTTCGGTGAAGTGTCAAAGTCCCCCCTCATCCTATCAGAACGCTGACCTGCATGAGTTTTAATAGGGAAACGAGATGTCAGTTGGGGAGCTTGTTGGAGATAAGCAGCAGGAGATGTATCCCGAGGGGGTTACATAACCAGCTCTATTTTGAATGCGATCCTCCACACTCCCTCAAATAAAAGGGAGTGAGTCCGTTGGTTGTTTCCACCTCAGCTCGGAGCCCTCCCTCGCACACTCGCAGACAGCAGGGGAAACCAAAGCCACAGTTGCCACCTTAGGATAAACCTTCTCACAACCCGGGGGTTTTTAGTTCCTTGGGGGTGTGTTGAAATGAGGTTCTGCCACTAGGAGATTTTTAGTGGGGTGTGTTTTTAACACTTATGAACTTACGATAAATTCCTCTCCCTTAGCTCCGCTTGATGTACTTGTCATTTAGTTTCACACCTTGACTATTTCTTCTGTGCCTACGTTAGCGAGAGAGAAAACGCTTTCCAACCAACCATGCTCTCTTGAAGTCCCTTTGTCTAAAATGGACTTTAGAATCGTTAACGTTGCCATGCTTTTCCACTCGCTAACGTGAGTTGTAAAGTTACTGTACGAAGAAGATAGACAACATGAAAACAGCTGTTCCTCCATAATCAACTCCTCTGTTGAGAATTAATAATTTTGTAACATGGAGGCTTCGTTATTAAGAAATCCCCCTAACCTCCTACAAATGACTACTGTAAATTCCAGTGACTCCCCACTATTCACCGCTAACCCCTATTGAGTTCTGCCATCCTAATCTATAGCAAGCGCTTGTGTCACAGCCTATATTCCACCACACATGGACTACAGCAGGCCTACATGCTGTCCCACATATCGAGCACCTTCTGTGCTAAAGGCAGCGCTCTCACATCATGCTGCATTGTCTACCCCCCTCCCAGATTGCTGCTCACTTATGTTCCAAGACTTCAAACACATCATTTGTCTCTGTTTTACCTTGATCTGATTTTGCCTGCTCATTCCCATACTGGGAAAAAGGGATTATTCAAACGACAAGGCTAGATTTTTTTGGTATTTACTAGTCCCGGAGTAATCCTTGCCAAAGTAAGCCAATTCTGATCCAGATCTTACCCCGGTGTTATGCTACTGCAGTAAAGCAGTATCACTGTGTGTTGGACTTTAACCCCCCCCCCCCCCCCCAACAGCTGTATGTGATGCAGACTTGACTCCATGATATTTTGGCACAGATGTCACTAGAGTAGCAGAACCAGAAGCCCACTCCAGTGGATTGAGCCTGGAACAGAGCTGCTTAAGCGTTTGAGCTCAAAAAGCTGGATCACTAGAGAATGGGGGCATAATGCTGTGTTACAGGTGGTTGTGTTGCATGGTAACTCTGAGTTCCAAGCAGGCAGAGCAAGGAGAAGCTAGTTGCAGAGATATCTGAATCGTGACCGAATAATAATCTGGGTATGTTGTGTGTTTGCTCTGAGTGTTCAACTCTTAACTACTCTTTTTTATTCTCTCTCTGTTCTTAAAGCATTTTTGAGGCTTCATGCTCCTTTTCAGATGTCCTATTTCATCAGCTCACTGTGAACGCAGCGCTGACATCGATTGTCTCTCCAATTTCAACTCTCGAAGAAATTAGCCTGGCTGTAGGCGGGAGCCTCAGTCCACAGAGTCAGATCACATTCATGCGTGACCGACACTACTAGACTGTCCTGTCAGTGTTTCCCAGCCCTGGTTGGCTGAGTGACCAGCACTACTAGACTGTCCTGTCAGTGTTTCCCAGCCCTGGTTGGCTGTGTGACCAGCACTACTAGACTGTCCTGTCAGTGTCTCCCAGCCCTGGTTGGCTGAGTGACCAGCACTACTAGACTGTCCTGTCAGTGTTTCCCAGCCCTGGTTGGCTGAGTGACCAGCACTACTAGACTGTCCTGTCAGTGTCTCCCAGCCCTGGTTGGCTGTGTGACCAGCACTACTAGACTGTCCTGTCAGTGTCTCCCAGCCCTGGTTGGCTGAGTGACCAGCACTACTAGACTGTCCTGTCAGTGTCTCCCAGCCCTGATTGGCTGAGTGACCAGCACTACTAGACTGTCCTGTCAGTGTCTCCCAGCCCTGGTTGGCTGAGTGACCAGCACTACTAGACTGTCCTGTCAGTGTTTCCCAGCCCTGGTTGGCTGAGTGACCAGCACTACTAGACTGTCCTGTCAGTGTCTCCCAGCCCTGGTTGGCTGTGTGACCAGCACTACTAGACTGTCCTGTCAGTGTCTCCCAGCCCTGGTTGGCTGAGTGACCAGCACTACTAGACTGTCCTGTCAGTGTTTCCCAGCCCTGGTTGGCTGTGTGACCAGCACTACTAGACTGTCCTGTCAGTGTTTCCCAGCCCTGGTTGGCTGTGTGACCAGCACTACTAGACTGTCCTGTCAGTGTTTCCCAGCCCTGGTTGGCTGTGTGACCAGCACTACTAGACTGTCCTGTCAGTGTTTCCCAGCCCTGGTTGGCTGTGTGACCAGCACTACTAGACTGTCCTGTCAGTGTTTCCCAGCCCTGGTTGGCTGTGTGACCAGCACTACTAGACTGTCCTGTCAGTGTCTCCCAGCCCTGGTTGGCTGTGTGACCAGCACTACTAGACTGTCCTGTCAGTGTCTCCCAGCCCTGGTTGGCTGTGTGACCAGCACTACTAGACTGTCCTGTCAGTGTCTCCCAGCCCTGATTGGCTGAGTGACCAGCACTACTAGACTGTCCTGTCAGTGTTTCCCAGCCCTGGTTGGCTGTGTGACCAGCACTACTAGACTGTCCTGTCAGTGTCTCCCAGCCCTGGTTGGCTGTGTGACCAGCACTACTAGACTGTCCTGTCAGTGTTTCCCAGCCCTGGTTGGCTGTGTGACCAGCACTACTAGACTGTCCTGTCAGTGTTTCCCAGCCCTGGTTGGCTGAAGTGACCAATTACTAGACTGCTCCTGGTCAATGTGTCCCCAGCCTGGGTGTCTAGTTTCTACAGTTTGTCATTTTCCTCTCCAAATCTCCTAAGACTGGTTAGAAGAAGTTTCAACTCGCAAACGTAGCATTGCTTGCTTGGTTGGCACAAGCCAATTGGGAGGACCTTTTCTCTTTCTTCGAATTGGTGTGGTGAGACAGAACTTTTGGCTTAAAGATGACCTGTCCAACCAGGGCCTGACATTAACTGCAGGTTGTGTAAAGTGCCCCTTTCAAATAAGGAAGCAGAATAAGCAGCGGTTAACAAGCAAACACAACTGAAAAGGAAGTGTTCCCAGCCCTGGTTGGCTGTGTGACCAGCACTACTAGACTGTCCTGTCAGTGTCTCCCAGCCCTGGTTGTCTAGTTTCACAGTTTCATTATTCACTTCTCCAATCTCAAGACGTGTGTTAAGAGAGTAAGGTGTGTCAACACGCCAAACGTGAGCAATTTGCTTAGCTTGTGGTTTGGCACAATTCCATTGGGAGTTGGACCTTTTCTCTTGTTCTTGAATTGTGTGTGAGCACAGAACTTTTGAGCTGTAAAGATGACCTGTCCAACCCAGGGCCTGACATGAACTGCAGGGTTGTGTAAAGTGCACCTTCAAATAAGGAAGCAGAAAGAGCAGCGGTTAACAAAGCAAAACACACTGAATGAGAGGAAGTGTTGCCAAATAGGAAGTGTGTGTGTGTGTGTGTGTGTGTGTTTGTGTGTGTGTGTTCCATTGGTCTGTCTGCACGATCTCCTTAAGACAACTTACTTAAGACACTAAGTAACCCAGGACAATAGCAGGGCGCACCTGTTAGTGACATACCTTGCTGTTTGTACAGATGGCCATTTATCCTAAAACTGTGCTTAGCTGTGCTGTGCTTACTGGTGCTGTGCTTACCTGTGCTTTCAGAGGACAGAAACTCAAGCCTCCGCTGGAGGAGTGTGATCCTCAGCCACCCGGCAGGCTGGGCCTCCCTGCTCCTGACCCTGTCTGCTCCTCCTCTGGTAAATATGACTGGCATGTCTGCCTCCCTGCTCCGCCCAGCCTGCCTCAGCTTCTGCTTAGTCTTGACCTGCTCACACACACAGGGCATGCCGGTGAAATGACGACAGGATACAGATACCTTTGCTACTCGTTCTCAGCCGTTTTCCAGTTTGCGGAGGTAAAATGTAAACCTGAGTATTTCTACGTTTTGTTCAACCGTGTAGAACCTTGACCAGTCTCTGTTATACATGTAGGGCAGGCTGTTAGCGTTGTATAGAAAGCTGCAAAGGGCTTTCAACTTTATCTCCGTTAAAAGAGGATTTGAATCATTGGCAGGAGATGTACACAGACGCGTTGTTCCCACTTTTTGCAGTTCCTTTTTGTTCTTCTTCCTTTCCTCTCCGTTTGGTCACGGGTTTCCTGTTGACAGAGGCCCTATTTTCAGGTTGGCCAGTAAGCCGCCGTTGCCCTCTAACCCACCAGGGTCGAGATCCTCTCTGTGTTTTTGTAACCTTGGCACGGAAATCAATTGCATTGTAGGGGTTTGGAGCGGGCCGGAGTTCTGCTCCAGCTTCCTGTAGTCTCCCTTCTCCGCTTATGTAACTAGAGAGCGTAGGGTCACCAGCCTGGCCATACGGTGGCAAACCTGGCTGATGAGTGTGTGTGTGTGGAGGGGTTTGGCTTGTTTGACTAAGGACAAATCCGGAATCGTAGATTTTTTCTTCTTATTTGAAGGTTAGAGGTATTTAGCTTGTGATGGGGCTGAACTGTTCCGCATTATGATGATTTATTTAGAGTTGTTTTCTACGGTAAGAATGACTCATTTGAGGCTTGTGTTAGTGTGTTTTTTTCCATGTTGTTTTTTTACCCAGGTGAAGGCTCCACGGACAGTGGTTTGTCCACAGAACAACTTGTGCATTGTTAGTTTACAGTCCAGCACAGTGTAGTCAGGTATGTTAGCCTAAGCCCCTAGCTACCTCAGTCTCCTTATAGATCAGTGTAAGACTCGAAAATACAGCAGCTTAACTTGAATGAACTGCAAGCTAATTTGGGCACGGTTTATGACAGGTTGGCCATGGAATCGAAAGTCGTATCGTAAGTGGAAGGCGAGACTAAGTGGATGTGGCAGGTAGGTGTGTGACTGCGACTGGATTTGTGAAGCTAAGCTAGGAGGAGATATAGGGCTGGACCCTGAGGGAAAGCTCTGAAGGGTGCAGCTCTACTATTATAACAATGCAATGCTGCCACCTGCTGGTGGTGAAGGGTGCTATAACTGGCACAAGCCTGTGCTCTGTAGTAGCACTACAGATACTCCAACTCAATGGACCTGCACATTAAGAAGCCAGTTCAGGGGTCTTGATTGGGTTCTGAGGTGGTCATTAATATGCTTCATTTTATTAAAACATCTGAAATGAGTTTTTCTTAGGGTTTCCACCTGAGTGGTGCTCATCCAAGTCCCCGAGACCAGTCATTCATGGGTACCCAGACATGTCAGGAAGGCACAGGCAGAGAGAGGGGCTTGTTGGGTTAACTACTGAGCTAAAGGCTGTATGCTCAGCTCTTACTCAGCTGCATTATTCAGAGCACTGAGGGTTAGACATGTTCTCTCTCTGTCTCAGCTCCCCAGAGCCCAATGTCCTTAGACAAGCTGCTCTTTCTCTTTCCATCTCTCTCTGTATCTCTGTCTCTCTCTCTCTCTGTCTCTCTCTCTCTCTCTTCCCTCTTGCTCTTCCTTCTCCCTCTGTCTCTTCCCTACCTCTCTTTCTCTCTCTCTCTCCCTCTCTTCTCTCCCTCTCTCTTGCTCTTCCTTCCCCCTCTCTCTTCCCTCCCTCTCTCTCTACCTCTTCTTCTCTTCCCTCTCTCTCGCTCTTCCTTCCCCCCCTCTCTCCCTCCCTCTCTCTTCCCTCCGTGTCTCTCCTTCTTTTCCTCTCTTCTCTTGCTCTTCTTTACCTCTCTCTCTCTCTCTTCCCTGACTCTCCCTCTCTACCTTACACGAGACAGTTTGTGTCTAAGCAAATCCAAATCTGTTAGAACTCGTTGTGAGCAAAAGGTGGCGCTCTAAGCCAACATTTCCTAACTTCCTGACACAGTGTTCACAAGGTGTAAATCAACCTGGAAAGTCCATCTTACATATTTTGAACTGCTTGAATTGCATGGCAACAGAGCTGTTATTATTATACTTCTACTTTATCATCTTTTATTGTAGTTGTGTCTGTCTGTCTATACAACCTATTTACAGAAGTTCATCTGTCATTGTATGCTTCTGAAGACTTTGAAGAACAACATTAAAAGCAGTGTCTTTGTGAAAGGTATATAAATACAAATTATCTGTGGGATTTGGCTTCTTCCTCAAGTGAGGGCTTTGGCCTCAATTACAGTTTACAAAAAAAGAAAGGTGTGTTACTTTCCATGTGCTGACCTGTGTGTCCTGGTCTTCTACTGGCTGACGGTGCCATTGTTTGGGAGTGGTCGCCCCCACCATGTCTGCAGGTTCCGTGCACTTCTCATGTCGTCCAGCAGATGGCGCTCGGAACATTGCAAATCAAGCTGCCGTTTCAAAATACCATCCTGTTCTCACCATTTTACACTGTGCCCCACCTTAATCCTGCCACTGTAATCCGGAAAAATCAACATCCAAGCACACGGTTGAGACCTGGGTGGGATGAGGCTGGGTGATGTGGCAGGAACACAGCTGATTCCGGTTGGCTCCACGTCACCTGGGCTGTGATGCACGGTCATGATGTCGTGACCAGTATGAGTCAGCTGCCGGGAGGAGGTCACTGCTGGTGGAATAATGGTTGGGAGTGGGGCTGTGGAGATGCTTGTTGTCATTGTGTGTGGGGCTCTGCCAGGGGAGCTGTCTTTAATCAGCCTGCCTCCCCCCCCCCAAACACACATGCAGACACACAGACACACACACACACACACAGCCCCTCCTGTGAGGTTGTTTCCATGGTTGCCGGCCTTGTTCAGGTGCAGTTCGGAGAGTCTGTGATCTCTCTGATAATACGAATGGAGGAGAAGAGTGAAGATGAGTGAGATGGAGAGGAGAGACGTGAGGAAGGAGTAGGAGGAAAGAAGGCTGGTCTGGGGGTCCTGACACACTGTACATTCAGTCATGGGCTGATGTCCTCAGTAGGAATTTTTTGACCCCAAAAAGCCTAGCTATTATCCTTCAATGGAAAATCATTGAGGAAAGTGTGCAGTGCAGCAGTATGGCAAGGTTACAGCTGGCCAGCTTGATGATGATGATGATCATCATCATGGTGATGATGATTGTAAGAGATCAACTATGATGTTGTTGAGCGTGGTTTGAAAGTGCTGTTATGGTTCTAACACATCCCCAATCAAATGCCCCCAAACGTTTGTTTTGATTCAGCCCGTATCTGGGTGAAGGGGGCATTAGGTTTTTGTTTACCCCCGCATCCTGAACAGGAGGGGCGTGGCCGCCACGGGGTGATCCAGTTCAAATCATAAACAAACAAACCCCATCCACTCCCCCCCACCATGTGCCCCCCAGTAAGCTCCCTTGGTCAGCTGGGTGGGGTGTAGTTTGCTGGGGGGTGGGCGTGGAGGGATAAGGGGTGTGGAAGGAGGATGGAGGCGCTGTTCATGCATTTAGGAAGTGCTCCCACATTTTCTGCCTGTCTAATTGGACCAGCGTCAGCCAGCTCTGCCGGGTCCAGACCCAGCCCACTGGGCTAATGCGATGTGGCGTGTCACCCGGAGAATCTAGGTCAAGTTTAAAGCTGCGCCCCTCTCTCCCCCTCTTTCTCTCTGTGTCTCTCTCTCTGTCTCTCTCTCTCTCTCTCTCTCTCTCTGTTTCTCTCTCTACCCTCCTTCTCTCTGTCTGTCTCTCTCTCTGCCGCAGTCTGACACTGCCCAATCTCTCCCTAAAAGCGCCGGCACGCACAAGGCGGCACGCAAACCGCGCCCTCAGTCACGCAGCTCATGCACTCTTAGTTACATTCTCATGATCTTATTCATATATAGTGCCAGGCAGCAGCGCATCATGTTTTGCTAGGCACAGACGTGCGCACGCACTCTCAGACAAACATACAAATGCTCTCCACCCCCACCCCCACGTCTCCACGCCCTAGGCGAGCGCTCAACTCAGATCAGCCGGTGATCGTGATCAGCCGGGTTGTCTGCGGTGCACTGGGGCGGGGGTGGGGGCGATGGTTCACCCGCGGCTGGGCTGGGCTGGGATTGACTGGGCTGGGCTTGGCTGCGCTGGGCTGGGCTGGGCTGGGCTGGGCTGCTGTAGTAAGGCTGGCCACGTGGCTTGTCATGCTGTAGTAGTGGAACATATTCCCTTAACCAGCACTCCAAGCTGTTATGGGGATAATGCAATGAAGAGACTTGCACTGTTCCTGGAAGGCTGGTGGTGTTTTTATTTGGAGAGGCAGGGCGTGGGCGTGTGTGATTGTTGTTGACCATCTTGAAGGGCTATCCAAAGGATGAGACATGAATTGGGCGTGGCTCCATTAGCATCCTCCGTTCTCATCGTCATCTTCATCGCCTCATCATCAGGCTGTTGTCATCATGGCTGATATTCTGGAGTCTGGCTTCTGATTCTCTGATCGACCAATCAGAGCCTCTGAAATTGACTGTCTAGGGAAAAAATAACACATTTCTCTGTACTAATTTTCACAAAAAACACAATTATATTTTGCCTTTTTGTTATTAAAAACATCCTTAATTTGATGATAAAAAATCCTGCAAAATGTCGTTTTTGAGGATTGTTAGCTTAGGCAAATTCTTGATGCTCAGTGATGCGTAAACATTCCTTCATCCTCTCCAGCACCCCTCGTTTCCCCCTCTTTCTCTCCTCCCCTCATCCTGTAATCCGGCCGTTTTTTGGCACATTACCTCATCTGTATTAATATATTCATGTCCTTTCAAGTCTTACTACAACTGTACCCACTCCTCTCCCTTACATCCCCTCTGATTGGCTGCAAGCTTGTTGTCAATGGCACCAGCTTTTTTTGACTCCATGGATACAGCGCCGGGTTGGGTAGAGCAGCTCAGCCAATGAGAGCAGTTCGCGGGCACCCGGTTGTGAAGTAATGCCCCCTGGCCTTAGACGAACCCCCCCTCTTCTCCTTGCGAGCACGCGATCTCTCAGTGGGGGGGTCCAAAACAACAACACCCCCCCGTTTCCCTGCTGTACAGCCTGGCCCCTGCTGACACCCCCCTTCTACCAGGGGCTGCACCCACAAGGGGGGGGACATGACCCCCCCATACACACACACACACACACACACACTCCCTCATCTGACTGTCTCACTGGCATTCCTCTACTCTGTCAGCTCTCCTCTCTCCTCCTCTCCTGTCTCTCCTCCTCTCATCTCTCCTCCTGTCGTCTCTCCCCTCGTCTCCTCTGTTGGTCTCTTCTCCATCCGTCCTCTCCACACACCCACTCTATCAGCCCACAAATTACCCTTAATCACCAGGTTGCACTCTTTGGCTAATTGAGATGTATTATCATTTTTATGTGGCAGCACCGGTAGATATATGAAGGCTTTTAGGGCTGGTTAACAGATTTATGCTTGAACATGTTCTCTTGGTGAGCTGCAGGTCTGTAATTTTACCGTTTTCAAAAATACATTTTTGCTGGCATGACAAAATAATATGATCGCTAGAGAGGGAGAAAAATGGGGGGGGGGGGGGGGGGGTGGCCTCATTTAATCTCTCACGTGACGGTAACCTCAGGCTTCCAGATCCCTACACTGGACTTTGAAATGCAGCCCCACAAATCCCCGTCCTTAAAATGACCTCGTTTTCCTGAGGCGCAGAGGGGCTGTGGGCAGGCGGTGCCCACGTTGGCACTGTGCTGCTGGGATCCCTGCCTGTTACCACGCTCCGCCACTGCATGAGAGATGGCAGCAGAGGACTGAGGACCAGGGCAGGGTGGGGCGGGCAGTGCCCACTCACTGCATGGCAACCTAGGAATGAGAGGCTTGCAGAATTGGGCTGCAGTTAAGGTTTTTTTTTTTCCTGCAAGGGGTAATTGACCTAAATTAAATGTCAATATTTTTGTGTGTGATCATATAACGTTGGTGAGATATTTTTTAATGATGCTAATGCATCACCATCATACTCACGAAAGCTCATATTGCAAATGGTCTAGTATTAATATTTCATTTGTTTAATAGCCCAGCCGATGCAAATATCTGAATGAGGGACTAGTAGCCTTCCTGAAGCCTGACCTCTTCCAACACCCCATTTCCTTCACATCAAGTCTGTTTCTTCTGTCTAGCCGGTCCTCTAGTCCCTCTGCTGTGCCCTGCCCAGCAGGTGCCAGTCAGGTGCCAGTCATGTGCTCTGGCACCAGGCTGCCAATCCAGGTGTAAGAGCGGGGGGCTGCAGGGCATGGCTGCCGTGGCAGGTGTCAGGTTGGCTCCTCCCTGGTGGGCCGTGAGCTGTGGCAAAATCAGGTCAGTCCTTGGAGAGGGGGGGGGGGAGGAGGTCCACTCCTGGGCCAGAATGCTCACAGGCTATTTGAAAACCTTTTCAGCTGGCCTTGATTCATCGTACCTTGCACAATGCTCACGTCTTTCGAATCCCAACCACCGCTGTTAGGATGGATTTGACCTGTTAAATCAAGGTCATATGTCCTCTTGCAGTTGTCACTCAATTTGACATGAAAGGAACCTTCCAACTTAATATAGTGAGGAGACCGGATGTGTATGATGTATTATGTTGGCACAGTACACCCTCTAAGACCTAGCAGGGAACAGTGGAGCATTCTGGGTTCCCTCTTTAGCAAGAAGGGACATCTAAAGAAACGACTTGTTTATTTTTCTATATAAGTAACTCAGTACCCTACCTACTCTGTCCTCATCAATCATTAAACTACCAAGCACTAGGCTGTGACTGGCCAATGATCCAGGCCCCAAGCTCCATGTACATCTGTCCTTCTTTGAGGAAATGTTAAAGTTCTTCCTCGATTTCTGATTCCTTCCCGTTTCGATCTCATCCCAGCCGAACTCACGCTGTCACTGAGGTTGGCAACCTGTCACTGGTCATGTCCACTCTGTCACCTGCTGTTATGGTGGTGTTGGACTGCTTCTAAGCATCACCGTGGGGGAAGGTGTTCCTTAGTCTTCCAAACTGTCACTCCTGCTTACATGAGATCAGACCCACATTGTGTGTGTGTGTGTGTGTGTGTGTGTGTGTGTGTGTGTGTGTGTGTGTGTGAGAGAGAGAGAGATGCTATCTTTACTGAGCCTCTAGATTGCTTCAGGTGTGTGTGAGAATGAGTGACAGTATCTTCCAAAGACCCCTTGCTGCGTATGTGTATGTGTGTTGCATGTCCCAGTGGAGACCCAGTAGAACACAGTAACAGCTTGAGGTGTTCCACTGTGAGAACTGGGTTCTGGCTCACAAGGTTTGGAGGTTTCTGTGTGTTCTTCTAGGTAACACACCTGGGGGTTTCACAGAGAGCAGGGAGGCCGGGGGAGAAGGGGGGAGGTTTGATTCTCACGCTGGATACAACCCTCATGTGGTGTAACCCCCCCCCCAGAACAGACACCCCTCTGGCCTTTTCCAAGAACCAACCGTTCTTTCTCAGTTTGGAACCGGTTCCCTACACATTTCCAAGCCTGCGTGAATTTCATTTGATATCTTTTCAATTGCAAATGTTCTCCTCACACCAGACCTTCCATACTAAGGTCTCTATCTGCACCTACACTGTAGGATCCACATGGTGTCTTTGTAGCGACCGGCCTGTTGTAGGCGATCGGCTAGACACTCTGCGGTCGCCGGCCAATGGGAACGCAGGAGGAAGTTGGGGATTTTCCTGGGGTTGTTCTCATGGTTGCTGGACATATAGGGGAAGGGCCCACGGTGCAGCACCACACGTCTCCCCACAGAGTTTTGCGGTTGATCGAACGTACTGGTTTGCATACAGTAACGTCTTCTCTCTGAAGGTGCGAGGCAGGCCGCGAGGAAGAGGGGCGTCTTCTCGTAAAGCTCTCGAGCTGTTCCTGTAAAAAGGTCCCTGGTCGTGAGGGATGGCAGGCTGTTTGGAGGTGACATCTGCGTGGCACAGGAAAACCACAAAGCTCCAAGGGGAGCTTGGTGTGTGTGTGTGTGTGTGCGATGGCACATCTGGGTTACTGGGTTCAGATGGGTAAAGGGGCACAGAGGCGGAACACAATAGGGGCACCAAGTGTGTGTGTGTTGGGGGGGAGTTGTAAGTGGTGTGCCCTTATTAATATTGAATTGCTTTGTTTTTCTTCTTTTGGAAAAAACCAAACAAAATGTCTGTCTCCCTCCTCACATATGTCTGGTGTCTGTGCTTGTCTACAGGTGTGGTAACATGGGAAACCTCCTCAAAGTTTTGACCTGCACAGATCTGGAACAAGAGCCCAACTTTTTCCTGGATTTTGAAAGTGAGACTCACCCTTCATTTTCATAGCACTACTCTTCCCCTCTCTCTCTTTCTTCCCATCTCTCTCCAGCCCCATCTCCACATAATGATCTCATCCATATTTCATCACTATTAACCCAAGCACTTAACTCTGCTCCATACTCCACCATCCCATGCTCTGCCTCAAGACTCTAGTCTGCTTAACTTTGAGCTTCCCTGCAGTAACAGCATCTTTGTGTGTGCACAGCAAACCTGAGGTAAACTGTCACGTGGGATTAGAATATTTAAAGGAGCAGCTCGTAGTTTCCATCCCCAGATAAGTAGAAGATAATATAAGTTATTTCCAGTATTTACCTCCAGGTCTTAGAATCTGTCTACCGTTATCTTACGAGTCATGCCTCATTGCCCAGAGCAGGAGCACTTCTCCTACAAAGCAGACAGGAGGCGCTAGAAAGCCCATTATATCTACGGAGAGGAGTACTTCTGCTCCCTCCTCAGCACTACCTATGTGTTATTAATGACCTAGATACAGCCCCCTGGCAGCACAGCCCTGGCTGTGTTGGGAGCAGGGGAGGGTGCCTGGGAGCAGGGGAGGGCGCCAGGGGGAGGTGTGGAGGGGGTGGGGGGTGGGGGGGTCTGTTCTCTTCCAGACTTGAGTTCCAGGTGTGTTATTAATCTATTCATTTCATACGCATACCTCTATCCCTGTGCTAGTACCAGTGTGTCTGAGTTAGAGAGGAAGCAATAGGAACTCAGGCAATAGGAATCACCAAGTAGGCTAATGTCTAGCAGGTAGACAGTCGCATTTCTCCCTGAGTGGAGATGTTTTCAAACGTGGCTTACTTTCTCTCCTGCGCGATTCCATCTCGGCTTTTAGATTGTGTCATACATTAGCTTAGCCACATTGGTAACGCTAGCCCTTTGCGTGTGTGGCCCAGACGCCCAGCCCACGGAGGCGGAGCGCGAGGTCTGGGAGCAGGTGGACGTGGTTCTGAAGGACGCCAAGGGCATCCTGGATGAGCTGCAAGCCTACAAGGGAGCTGGCCAGGAGATCCGAGAGGTAGCAAGGCCAGACACACGTTCACACACACTGCACACACACACACAAACACTGGACACACACACATGCTCTTTCACCTTAATTTGCCACCAGATGAAATGAGGTGATAATCATATGTTGCGTTTTATTTTTCCACATGGCGGCGATGTTTCCATAAAGGTGATGATGATGTTGATGATGTTGTGATGGCTCCTCTGTTGCTAGGCGATACAGAACCCCAGCGACGAGGCTCTGCAGGAGCAGGCGTGGGCCGCCGTGGTCCCCCTGGTGGGCAAACTCAAGAAGTTCTACGAGTTCTCCCAGAGGTTAGGTAGGTGCCATCATCTTGACCTCCTCCTCCGTTCCCTCTACAAACGCCGTCTTCCTCTCCCCTTCACCCTGTCCCCTCCTACTCTACTCCTCCCTCTCCTCCATCTCCTTTCTTTCCTTCCAACTCCCCTTCTCTTCCTCCTCCACTCTGGTCAGACCATGGTCAGAGTCCAAAAATGACAACCACATAAACCTCTAGACTGATGGATCCCAAGGAGACTCCCTCCCTCCCAGAGGGCAGAACCCAGACAGCAGACTCAACGTGCCCTCTACTCAGACAGACTTTCAGGGGAGAACATTGTGCACTTGCATAAGATCAGATACATGCCTGTACCAGAGGTGAAGTTCACCTTCTCTGTAAGTGATGCCACACACACCCTCTCTACGGTCACGACCTTAACCGCCTGCGTGCTTGTCCGCAGAATCGTGTGCTGAGCAGCAGAAACGCACACACACACACACATTCAGGCGTGGAGACACAATAACCACCATGTAAGCCTCTGTAGCTCTGTATTCATCAGTGGGATGCTTGCCTTGCACTCTTCATGACTCTAACACCAACCTTCGCCTGCAGAATAGGCTGCAGGCCTCGTTAACATGGAGAGAGAGAGAGAGAGAGAGAGAGAGAGAGGAGGGCGAGTGGGGCAGGAGAAAGAGAGGGAGAGGATGAAGAAAGAGGAGGACATGGAAAGGAGCGGGGGGAGACTAATGAGGCCTTTGACCCTGAGGGCAGGGGGCGTCGCCCGCTCTGTGGCCCGCCCCTGACCTTAACCCTTTAATCTCAGCGGCGGAGGAGCCGGCAGTCAATGAACACATTTGGCGCCAGCCTGCGCGCCTGCCAGCCCGCCACATCCAGAGGCTGAGGCTGCCTGTGTTATGTAATGAAGTAGGTCACCTCCCACCCTGGCCTTCTGCCTGGCTGCTCTCACTCCAGGGTCAGCCTCGCTCTCAGGACAAGGCTAGGCAGGCAATTATCCTCAGCTCCAGCCTCTCTCACTCCTCCAGTCTCAGCCCCAGGCCCTCAGCTCTGGTCTCTCAGCCTCAGCCCTAGTCTCCCAGCCTCAGCCCTAGTCTCCCAGCCTCAGCCCTAGTCTCCCAGCCTCAGCCCTAGTCTCCCAGCCTCAGCCTTAGTCTCCCAGCCTCAGCCTCTCCCAGTCACCCATACCCCAGCTTCTACTGGTACCCCAGCCTCAACCTCTTTCCTGTTGGCTGTGGATCTGGATAGGGACTGACACCAGAGCTGTCTGTGTTGTCAATACAAGTGAATCCTGACTGGATCTAACCTGGTACTATGACAACATGACGCCCAATGTAAAACATATATTATTCCAAAGTGTATCCCTCCTGGACAGGATTATGAAGAGGATTGGTCAGCGGTGTCTGGACATACCCAACCTGCCCCTATTCTCACAATAATGGTGTTTACTTTGAGCAGGCATAAGAGTCTTCCTTTCTTTAGAAGTTGTGTCCTGTGAAAAACACATATTTTGACCTGTGCCCTTCCTGCTGTTCTCTGTCAGAAACAGCCATACTTCATCCTGAAACACCACCCGTAGCCACCGGAGCCTGCCTGAAGGGCAGTGACAATGCAAGCCACATGGCGTTGGGCTCTCAGCACGCCCTTGACTGTCAGGGGTCGTGAGAATGAGGAATAGATTTCAAGCACGCAAATGACGCGCTGTGAACCAGTCTGGGTCCATAGCATCACTCTAGACCCTCATAGACCCCCTTCCTGCCCGCAAGCTGAGACGAGCTTCTTCTCGCATTATGGGTGCTACTGGAAACATCTCGCGCGTCAACCCGACAGGTGTGTGGTTTCTTCCCAATGCTGGGTTGACCCTGGTATTTTAACGTGGGAGGGAGGGGGGGATTGGGGTTGGAGGGGGGTGGGGTGGGTGGGGATGGGGGTTGGGGGGGAGGGGCGGCGTAAGGGCGGGAATCTTAGTTGTATTGTCACCTTATGTGCTTGTGTTCTAGGAAGTGGAGGTGCTCCAATGCACCGCGAGGCCCAGGTTCCCCTTAGAGTTGCATGTCTGGTCTGTGGTGAGGTAGCCAGTAGATACCTACGTCCTTGTTGGATGAGGGACACGCCCTTGTTGTTAGGGCTAAGAAACTCAGCGATGATAATGATCGGAAGGTCAAGCAGCAGTGTGCAGGCTTCAGTGCTGATGTCCAACAACCTTATTAGGTATCGGCTCTCGTGTGTTTGTCTTGATAGGGCGTTATTGAACGTCGACTTTAATAGACGCAGGCTGTACTAGGTGATGAACTAAAACAACACTTCTGAGTTTTTAAGATCTCGGACGGGTTATCTGAATTCTTTATACATTTGTCCAGTCATTTATTAATTCACACAGGTATTCAAATCATTTCAACTATTATTTGTACAGTCCTGTTTACAAGCAGTCTTACACAGATCAGGACCCTGCACTATAATCAACCTCAACTCTTAGCAAGGTAATTATGGTTTGCATTCAGGATGTCTGTTCTTGTGGTTGGTTAAGATAGTGTTCTCCCGCCTCCCAGCTCAGACCCCCTCTCCCATCAGATGATCCATCCTAAGGTGTGTCTTGTAATGTCAGCCAAGCTCAGCCTTTAGAATGATCCACTGTCACATCAATAAGCGTAATCCAAGATGAACCCCCCCGTACACACACTCACCATGCCGCCAGCCCCCTCCCCCCTACCCTAATCTCATGCCACTGAGATAATTAGTCTCATATTGTATCACCATCTGAGCAAGAGAAGTCCTGTAAGCACCTTCATCCAGCCAAGAGGGGCAGTGTTCCTGCTGCTGGAACGCTGTACACACACACACACACACACACGGACAGACAGACACTTCAGTACTGCAGACCTCGTCCTATTTCTAAACCGAGCTGACTTGACGTAGAAGTGACCATTTCCTCCCGTCATGGACACCTGTCCATATGGGTCCGTATCTCTAATCCCCCCCCCCTTAATCTGCCTCTAACCTGGGTGTGACCCTCTTTGTCCCCACCCTCACCCCGCTCCTGCATGACAGAGGCGGCACTGCGTAGCCTGCTGGGGGCGCTGACCAGCGAGGCGTACGATGACCCCACCCAGCACCTGGAGAGAGAGCAGGCTCTGGCCAAGCAGTTTGCTGAGATCCTGCACTTCACGCTGCGCTTTGACGAACTCAAGGTGAGACCGTCTCTCTCTTTCTCTCCCGCGCTCTCCTCTCCTTCTCTTTCTCTCTCCCGCGCTCTCTTTCTCTCTCCCGCAAGCGCTCTCCTTCTCTCTCTGACTCTCGCTCACTCTCTCCCTCTCTCTCTGACTCTCGCTCTCTCACCTCACGCTGTGTCTATCTTCCTCTTACTTCACCTAATCCCTCCTACTTCCCCCAATCCACTCTATTCACCTCGGCCTAACACGGATTCAGCGAAGCCTCCCTTCCACCCCCCAGTGCTGGGCTGCAGTGGGCAGGGCTCTCTCCCAGAACACTGTGTACTTTTCCTACGATAAGCTGCTAGCTCTCCGTGGCCTAACGAGGTGTTATTATCCTTTTAATTAGTGCCTCTGTGATTAAGCTTCAGCCAATGAGCTAATGATAAGTATTTAATTGGCAACTTGGATTTGGCCCCTGTCCTTAAATGTGGTTTTACTGAGGTGTCTGGCAGAATGGACAATGTACCCTTATACGGCAGGAGTAAGAGCACATAATACCCTGTTTGTTGGATGGAGGCCCCTGGCTCACATACACACATTTACACACACATTCACACGTTTATTAGTCAATAGGAGGGACGAGGCAAAACGATCTCCTGTTTGTTCGATCGCCAGACAGTAAACTCCAATTAGCATAAATCCCTGGCACGTAGATTGAGCAGGCGTGTGAGGAGGTGTGGTATGTATGGACGCTGCAGACAAAGGACTGCTATCTCATCCTACCCCCTCAGCTCGTTAGCCCAGATGGGGGCAGATAGTTCGGTGAACCCAGGCAATTTTAAACCGGATTGAACCTCCCCAGTCTTGACACATACCCACTCTAGACTCACACACCAGCGCCAACGCCCTGTCACCCCCCCAGGCACTCTGCTGCATCGCCCCCCAATTAGTGCCCCTGCCCATGCTAGGGTGGTAGAGGCACAAAGGTAGGGGGAGTTCAAGGTGCCATGCCAGGGCCATTCATCAATCTTTCACGGCCTCGTCCACAAGCCCTGACCTACTTAGGGCTCCATCATCGTCTCAGACGCGCGCTGGCGAGATGGGCTGTCTGGCCAGACGCTAAGTGGGCACAGATTGTGGACACCAGTCTACTGTGGCAGGATTCCCCTGCTCACACGACTGACATCACGGCTCTGAACTAATGTGGCCTGCCCGGGGTTAATTAGCCAGCCGTTTCCTATTGGAGCAGCTTGATTGGCCCGTGGCCTATTGGGAGGGTCAGTGCGGTTGAGGAAAAAGACGAATGATCTTCTTCCCTAGGAAGCTGTGTGGTGAGCGCTCTAGTTGTGTGGTCTGTGGACTGTCTGTTATTGGGAGGGGCAGGCAGACTGCTCAGAGAGGGTGACCACACAAACTTAGCTGCTCCTGGCCACCACGGCTGGGGTCTGTTTTCTTTTTGTGACGCCACGAAGGCCAGCGCAGGTGGCCGGAGATGTCAGCATGGATGAGCTGACTTGAACCTTCTCAAAGAAAGTTAGTTTCTGTGTCTGCGTGCTTGATGTCGGTTGAACGAAGGAAATGTCAGAAATGAAATAAATAAAGGGCTCTTCGAACTGCTGTGTGTGTGTGGGGGGGGGAGGGGGGCAGTGTGCTGCACTTTCCCTTGACAGCTTCCCACTCTTTCTCAGCTGAACCCCCCTACTCCCCCACCTCCCCTCCCCCCTGTGCCACTGCCCCTGGCACTCTCTATGGTGTCGCTAACCCAGTCTCTCAGCCTGGACGCCCTTCCCCCCCTCCCCTGCCGTTGATGTTCCTGTCACTAATGCCCATCCCTCCGCCGCCTAGCCCCCCTGTGAGGGGTGAGGGTGAGGGTGGGGGTTGGGGCGGGGGAGAAAGGCTGCCTCTCACCAACAGGAGCGGCATTTCAGAAGCGGATGCAGAGTGGAAGCCACTCTAGCTAATAGATAGGAGTGAGCCCAGCGTCTCCAGCGAGCCACAGACTGGCCTGCAGCTATGTTTTCTGCCCTTTTCCTAACACGTGTGCTAGCATGACGACGGACAGGTTTGATGCAGAACCCGATGTTCCCCCGCAGGCGGTGTGCGCTACCTTATTACCATCCCCGCCCTGCCGCCACCACTACTATTCTGATTTGACGATTACATGAGCATTTCATTCTTTTTGCTTGCAGATGACAAATCCTGCTATCCAGAATGATTTCAGCTACTACCGGAGGACCCTGAGTCGTATGAGGATCAACAACGTACCGGTAAGCAAGGCCTTACATGCCCTCCCCCTCTTCTCACCCCGGGGCTTCAAGCTCCGTGGTTAGGGAGTCGGAACATGGTGTCCATGGCCACCAGGAGAGTACTCTGTGTCCCTTCCTGTTCTGTCACACCTCTGGGAGTGTCACCCTGCCCAGACCCCCATGTTCTTTTCTCCTTCCTTCTGGCCTTCCATCCTAAGTGAAGACATGAAGGAAAGCTCTGTTTGAGCGTTCGAGAAGAGGTCACTGAGTTGACGTCAAACGGCACAAGAGGACAGGAGAAGAGGAAGGAATAGTTGTGTAACCTTTATCTTCAGTTATCTTCAGTAAGGAGCGTGCCAGAGAGGATGTGGCTCCAGAGGTTGTGTGTGTGTGTGTGTGTTCGTGTGCGTGTGTGGGTGGGGTGGGGGGGTAGGGAGTAGGGTGGGGGGGTGGTGGTGAGTGGTGTGCTGGAGCGTAGCCAAGCGTAACAGCGGAGGGCTGCACATTGGGATCTGAGAGCACTAGCATATCTCCTCTCCCCCCCCATGGGTCTGAGCCCACAGAGAGAAGAAGAGCTGGTTTGACATCAGTTGCATGTCTCCAGCTCAGGTCCCCCCCCCAGGGAGAGGACAGAGACCTGGCCTCTTGGGGTGTCAACACATCTGAACCCCTGGGACAAACTGGAAGACTAGGGAAACCCCACAAAATGCAGTCTTCCATTATCACTTACACATACCTGCTGCTGTATGAGTAGGATCTGACATGCTGTTGGAGGTTAGCAGTGATCTGACTGGGATCTGTGGATTCCAAAGATTTGAAACCCAACTGAAAGCATGCTGTTTGTGTCATTTTCTTTCTGCTTTTGTTAAATGGATATAAATAGCGCAGTTACAAACGTGAAGATTTTTATTTGTATTGAAGGTGTCACAAAAAAAGTCCAATTTTTCCAATAGGTGTTTCAGCAGCTTTGGTTTAGACTTGCTGTGTCGTTATTGTTGTAGCGATGAAAGAGTCCCATTCAGTCGTCTATATCTCGACTGTACACATCACCACACATCAAAGCCACAGTAGACAGCAATAGCTTCAATAGCATCTCAAACATTCTAGAGAGCGCTCCATGAAATGTTGCATTTTTCAACAGGCCTTTAGTGAATTCCCCATGTTTTTCAATGCGCACATCTACGTGTTTTGATCTGTTCGGCCAGCAGTTTTATTCCCCCTTACGAGGATATGCCATTAGGCAAATGGAGCCAGATGGCTGGCTATTAGGACCTGTCACTGTCTGTGCATTTTCTCTCTCTCTCTGTCTCTCTGTCTCTCTCTCTGTCTCTCTCTCTGTCTCTCTCTCTCTCTCTCTCTCTGTCTCTCTCTCTCTGTCTTGCTCTCCCTTTTACTGTCTCCCCCTCCCCTCTGTCATCCTCCCTCCCCTCTCCATCGTCCAGTCAGTATGCATTCCCTACAGCTCAGCACTTAAGTCAGTGTCAAGGTATTTGAAACACATTTTGGACAAGACGAGCAGTATCTGTTCACTAAATAGAAGAGGATGTATTCAGTGCCTGTGTAATGTGATTTGAAGGTGAGATCCAGACATTGTAAGGGATTATTCACAGCTTTCATTCCTTGGAAAACGAAGTTGAGATTGACGCTGAAAGGTGTCCTTGCAACTAAATATTGAACGTGAACATAGATAAATATATGTTCATGCTAAATTTCAGGCAGAGGTGGAGAGTGAAGTTAACAACGAGCTGGCCAATCGGATATCTCTGTTCTACGCTGATGCCACACCCATGTTGAAAACATTAAGCGATGGAACCACAAAGTTTGTGTCCGAGGTAGGACAGCCCATTCACAAACATGCTAGTTTGACAGCACACCTGTAACTGACATGGATGAACACAGGGCTGCATCATGAGAAATGTGTGGAACAACCGACCCATCTTTCTCTTCACAGAACAAGAACTTGCCCATTGAAAACACAACAGACTGTCTAAGCACTATGGCCAGTGTGTGTAAAGTCATGTTGGAAACTCCGTGAGTCACACTCTTCCTGATCTCATACTCTGCCAACCCTGACAGGGATCAGTTCATGAATCTAATTCTGCTTCCTATTCCACATGCGGATCAGTAATAACGTTAGTGTGCTGCGCCCTTTTACCTGTCCAGGGAGTATCGTAGTCGCTTCACCAGTGAGGAGACGGTGTCCTTCTGCCTGAGGGTCATGGTAGGAGTCATCATCCTGTACGACTACGTCCACCCTGTGGGGGCCTTCGCCAAGTCCTCCAAGATAGACGTGAGATACACTTTTCAATTTCAGTTTTTGTATTTTTAGGGGATTGGTTCATTTTTTTTCTTAATCTCTTCAATTTATTTAAATTATTTAATTTATTCGACTTTCTCTGAATATTTTTGCATGTGTTCTGATCTCTGGTGACCTGTCTAACACTATGGGGGTGTGTGTACTGATCTCTGGTGACGTGTCTAACACTGTGTGTGTGTGTGTGTGTGTGTGTGTGTGTGTGTGTGTGTGTGTGTGTGTGTACTGATCTCTGGTGACGTGTCTAACACTGTGTGTGTTTGTGTGTGTGTGTGTGTACTGATCTCTGGTGACGTGTCTAACACTGTGTGTGTGTGTGTGTGTGTGTACTGATCTCTGGTGACGTGTCTAACACTGTGTGTGTGTGTACTGATCTCTGGTGACGTGTCTAACACTGTGTGTGTGTGTGTATTTATGTGTGTGTACTGATCTTTGGTGACATTGTGTGTTCCTCAGATGAAAGGCTGCATCAAGGTCCTTAGGGAGCAGCCTCCAAGTAGCGTGGAAGGTCTTCTCAACGCTCTCAGGTAAGCAGCTCCATCTTCACCTCAGTGGCAGGACAGGGTTCCCCCTGGTCCTCCTACCCTGTCCCTCCTACCCTGGTCCTCCTACCCTGGTCCTCCTACGCTGTCCCTCCTACCCTGGTCCTCCTACGCTATCCCTCCTACCCTGGTCTTCCAACCCTGGTCTTCCAACCCTGGTCCTCCTACGCTGTCCCTCCTACCCTGGTCCTCCTACCTTGGTCCTCCTACCCTGGTCCTCCTACCTTGGTCCTCTTACCCCGTCCCTCCTATTCTGGTCCTCCTCCCTTCCTGCCCATGAAGACCTCCCTTCCGAGGTAGCTTCAGAGCCAGGAGGTGTTTGTGTCTAACCACAGGGTGTTGGAACCAAACCCCAGCGCATGACTGGGCAAGGCTTACTCTGCAGATACTACAGATACCAGACACACACACCTTGAGTTATCCACACTGCGATTCTTGCAGTGATATGTGTGGTATCTCCCCTGCAGGTACACAACAAAGCATTTGAATGATGAATCAACCAACAAGACAATCAAGAGCATGCTGCAGTAAAACTGGAACTGCTTGCCATATTCAAACCCCCCACCACCTCCACCAGGACCTGCCCCCCCCCACACACACATACACACCAGGAGACCCCCCAGACCCCCCCCCAG
>BROE01000024.1:8220908-8385451 GCA_036571765.1 Plecoglossus altivelis | reverse complement strand
GGGGAGAGGGGGGAGGGGGGAGGGGAGGGGGGGTTGTAAAAATGCTACTGCCGTTCTAATGTCTTTTTTGTGCCAAAAAAGAGATGTCCCTGAGATTTAATGATTTCAATAAAGGCCATAAAACTAATGGCAGCTATGAAAGCATTTGGGGTTTCTCTTATGTCGTTGTTGTTTGTTTTTGTTTTTTTCCTTGTGCAATGAGACGGGATTGCTTCTGACTTGAAAATTTTAAAGAGAGAAATATATGAGAAATATATATTATTTTTGTTTGATTCATTATTTAATATTGCGTCTTCTGCATGATGAAAATGTATTGTTCCTCTATTTAAAAAAACAAAACAACAACCAATGGTTCCATTTTAAATTTCTGCTCAATTGTGTTAAATGTTCTGTAATTAAAATGGTACTTGTTAATTTGAGATGATTTAAAGAATACTGTTAGGTTTTTATACATATTTTTTTAATAGGATTCGATTTGTGCGTGTCTTTTTTTTCCATAGTTGTGTTGTATTTTTCATTTGACAATTCATACTGTGATGTTTGCAAATCAGTGCGATGGTGGGAGGATGTACTGTAGGTAGACAGTACGTCATGGCTGGAAACAAAATAAAAAAGCAGAACCCTGGTTTCCAATGTCGTTTTTTTTCCTAAATTTTTTTATATATAAGATTATTGGATCGTGTTAACCTCCAGTAATGCTTGTGTGCTCCACCGATGATACTGTCTGTGGCATATTATGGGATGTGTGATATGCTGATCAACTGTCTGGTCACACAGAGACACCAGCTTCATTCAAGGAGAGATCAGTCTTGGATCTCCTTGTACCACATGTAAGAGAGAGGGCCAGAAGAGGTCACCATTTCATAAAGCTTAAAGCTTAGTCAACCTGCATTGCAGTTAGAAATTATCTCATTCTCCATCAAGGACATCGAAAGTGTGTTTGTGCGGTTAGAAGTTACAAGAAATGCGTTGTTTTTCATTCATGAAATGCCAAATCCACTACCCCTCTGGATGAATCAGTCAGTGCGTCACCCCAGTGTGTTCTAGTTGATTCATCTTCAAGGCATCTGGACCTCCCTCTCTCCTGACTTCAAGTACCTCCGTCACGGCGCTGGCATAGCTACACAAGTCTTAAATGGTGTTTGTATAAACTGTTAGTATGCTGAGCCCTTGGAGAAAGCCTATGGAGAACACACTTGAGGTGTGACTTGTATAGCAGATACATCCTGATCAAATACGAAATAACCTTTGCCCGCGGGAGAGAGAGAGGAAGGTATCTTTGAGAGGGGCTGTTCAGTTCAGAGGAAGTCAGAAAAACTATAGCAATCGTTCTTAATTCATACACAACTTTCATATTGGTTTTCCTGTTGGGAAAGGGAGGAAGAGGATGAGCATTGCACCACTTTCTGCGGCATGTTGGTGGACCACTCAGGGTCAGAGAGAGAGGGGGAGAGAGAGAGGAAGGTTAGGAAGACGAGAGAGCGAGGCGGAGCTTGTGAAGGAGAGAGAGAGACAGGTTGCTTATTGGTATTAATTGTGTCCCTCGGCCTCTCTCCAATATATGCTGCAGCTAAAAGATAACCCGACCTCCTACATGACCATCAACAACAAGACGTGAGCGTAGAGAAGAGGGAGGGACCCGGAGGGAGGGAGGGAGGCAGGAAGGGCAAGAGAAGGAGAGATAGGGAGGGAGTGGGTTGAGTGGGTCTGGAATTTCCTTGAGGAACGGTGGGATGTAGAAAGTGAAGGAGTAGCCATAAGAGGCAGGTATAGAGCAGCGGCTAACGAAGAGGTGAGCACTCATCCTTAATCTGAAGACTAGTCACGTGAACCAGTGCCGAAGCAGTATGCAAGATGAGATAATGTCTTAGCCGAGTGACATGCTGGGGCATTCAACGCGACAGGTGTGGTGCTAGCTGGGCCGGTTACCTTTGCTGACAACCTCCCAGCATTGTAAGTAGATAACTTGCTCTTTCTCCGGGCTTATGGGGAGAACCCCCACAATACCCCATACAATGCCCCGCTCTCGTACCCCCTATGCCCCCCCCACCCAATTGCCCCCCCCCACCGCAACAATAGCCCCTCAATGGAGTCCCATCTCTCCTTCCTGCTCAACTAAACATCCCTCCTCCCAAGTATTCCTCCCTCCATATGAAAAACCAGCACTGGGAGAACGTGGCGGATGTAAAGGCACTCGCTTACCACTGGGCCCCACTTGGGTCTAACTCCAGCCTGATATAAACCTCTCCTAATCGGCTCAACTCGGCTCAAATCCATACAATAGAACTTCACACCACCCATAATCCTGAAGTGTTATCCACAGTTTCCGACGGAATGAGTCGTAATTCTGCCACTGTTGCACTTGCGCTGCCCCTCCCAGAGGGGTTCTGAGGTTTCGCTAACAGGGGTCCCTCATCCCAGGACTTAGGTTCTGCTCACCACAGACAGACATGATCTAGGAACCTGGGCCTCGCTGACCTGTAGAACACAAGCACATGTACACACTGTACTTGCCCACGAATACAGGCACATGGAAGAGACACACACCTTTTCCCAATAGATGAAAGCTCTCTTGGGGGAAGGGGGGGTTATGATGACTTATGACGCTGTTCACACCTCTTTGCTCGGAACATCTCATTCTCACGACCCCTGACAGTCAAGGGCGTGCTGAGAGCCCAACGCCATGTGGCTTGCATTGTCACTGCCCTTCAGGCAGGCTCCGGTGGCTACGGGTGGTGTTTCAGGATGAAGTATGGCTGTTTCTGACAGAGAACAGCAGGAAGGGCACAGGTCAAAATATGTGTTTTTCACAGGACACAACTTCTAAAGAAAGGAAGACTCTTATGCCTGCTCAAAGTAAACACCATTATTGTGAGAATATGTCCTGTGTATCTACTTGTGTGGCTTGGAACAGACAGATCTTACAAGTGTGTGAAATTATTTTGTAATTGCGTCACCTTTCAATTGTGTTTTTTTTATGCACCCGTACAGTAATCTGCTGTGTATGTGGTGCTTCCTCTTTTTTCACATCCAGTTTCTCAATAACCAACAGTTAACGCAAGACGGTTTGACAGTACGATACTGCCTCTGCACTAAACTGTGGGTTCAGCTCTTTCTGAGAAGAGCAACGGCTATCTTATTGTAGACCGCCCAACTCTTTCACACACATACACAAACACACACACACACACACACACACACACACACACATATAGTACACGAACAAGACACAAACACACAAAAAACACATTTCCCACTTCCTCCAGAACGTTGCTATAATCGTAGAGATTTGGTTAATCAGCCGTGTCAGAGCATCAACCGTTGACATTTCATGCAAGCCAACCAGAATCATGGATGTTGTCCTCCCTGTCTGTTATGCTGATAGTGCTGTGAACTTGGGTAAGATCTCTGGACAAGACAGGAACCTCATGCATGAAAAAATCTCTCATCACTCAGGGAGTAAAAGCGGGAGCCCATTCCTTCTTCATGGGTCATGACATGATCTCGATCACAACCAACTGCTACACTCAAAGAATTATTACTCAACACATGTTCTTGAATGAAATAATTGCAATTTTCTGCTGCTTGCTGTCTGCTCCTGTTGCCTTCTAGTGCCTGCCTCCTGCTGCCAACTGTTTGCTCCTGCTGCCTCTTCCTGCTGCCTGCTCCTACTGCTTCCTCCTGCTGCCTGCTCCAGCTGCCTGCTCCCTGCTCCTACTGCTTCCTCCTGCTGCCTGCTCCAGCTGCCTGCTCCCTGCTCCTGCTGCCTCCTCCTGCTGCCTCCTCCTGCTGCCTGCTCCAGCTGCCTGCTCCCTGCTCCTACTGCTTCCTCCTGCTGCCTCCTCCTGCTGCCTGCTCCCTGCTCCTGCTGCTTCCTCCTACTGCCTCCTCCTGCTGCCTGCTCCAGCTGCCTGCTCCAGTTGCCTGCTCCAGTTGCCTGCTGCCTGCTCCAGCTGCCTGCTCCAGTTGCCTGCTGCCTGCTCCTGCTGCCTGCTCCTGCTGCCTGCTCCTGCTGCCTGCTCCTGCTCCTGCTGCCTCCTCCTGCTGCCTGCTCCTGCTGCCTGCTCCTGCTCCTGCTGCCTCCTCCTGCTGCCTGCTCCAGCTGCCTGCTGCCTGCTGCCTGCTCCAGTTGCCTGCTGCCTGCTCCAGCTGCCTGCTGCCTGCTGCCTGCTGCTTGTGTCTCATCAGAGAACTGGTCGCAGCAGGACGGAGAAGCTCGGTTCGACGCTCACGTTCACCTTGGCCTAATCACATCAAAAAAGACGTTGCACTCCAAATATTGAAGCTAAACTATCCAGAAGCTATGATGAGCATAGACCTGGACAGTTAAGATAATTACAAACGATCGGTAAAGGGAAGCAATAATGACCCAAGGACGTTTGAATTGAATAGCACATTTAGGTTTGTCCACCACAGAGGCACCCAAGTCTTTCCCATAGTGCTGTCTGCCCATCCTGGGATAAGGGGCTCAGCTTGACGAGGTGTCCTCACGACCCCCACATGACTTCACACTTTGGGCTTCCCATCATCTGTTCACACCTCCGCAGAGCTGGCAGTCGGGACAGGACAACGCTGCACCAGAGCATGTCACCGAGATTAACGTCAAATCCCACAAGTTTGGCTCGGCTATAGTACGGAGCATGGTGGAGCCGTGTTCAGCTCCTCTGCACCTGAAGAGGAGCGTCAGTTTGGGAGGCTCACCCTGGTAATCCTGCTTGAGTGTTCTGAAGTTACCACAGGAAGCTCTTCCTGACCCCTACGTGTGATAGAAGCCAATCAGAGCTGGCCACACCCTGTCCCTCACCTCCAACTTGGGGAGGACTGGGAGTACTGTATTTATAACCAGCCACTCAGGATACCTACAGGATATCACTATCACTACCCTGACTCTTCCATATGTTCTCACCTTCACAACATGTCACTCTTACCTACACAGCCACTGTGCATGAAGCCTCTAGGCTTCCTCAGGCAGGCTGAGAAGAGGCTGCGTGTTTGTTTAGGGGGATGGGGGGTTAGGGTGGTTTCCTCACAGTGTGGTCCTGATGGGAGGAGGCCGTTATCTGTCAGCCTGGAAGACAGTAAATCATGGGAAGAGCTCTGATGACTGTGCAGCTGCGGTTAGACTCTGCAGCACGCCAATCCCTGAGTCATGTCCCACAGAACATCCTTCTGAACAGGGAGTCTGGCAGTGTGTGTGTTTCTGCTTGTGTGTGTGTCTGTGTGAAATCTCCTGGTTTGAGATTTCCACAGCAATATGATTGTGTTTCAGAACCGGCTTCCGTTTCGGAGGTGGTTCTTTTCTAACCTCAGGTCCTCCAACAGTTTTTTTGTGTGTGAAAGACCCAGGCGGTAAATTAGGGAAGTCTACGCCACCACAAAGAGGAAGTGTCAAAGCTGCCCGTGCCAAAGAAAATTCAATGTACATTAAATTGATATTAATATCCTATTACTGTTTACCTGGAATAAGGTGTTTCCACAAATATTCCAGACTTAGATTCTATTTCAAGTCTGAGAGATGACAGCTGACCTGTGTCCCCAGTCAGCCAGTCAGCCAGCCAGCCAGCCAGCCAGCCAGCCAGCCAGCCAGCCAGTCAGCCAGTATCTCTCTTTTCTTCCTCCCTCATTCTCCAGTTGGAGCACTGCGGCTGCCTGGGTAAAGCGGCTGTTCCTTGTGTGTCATGTTGTCAAGGGGACAGGCGTATCGGTATAAGCCTCTCCCTCTGCTCTCTCGAGGAAACACTGACCATGCATGGCTCCTTGAAAAGGTGAAAGGTTAAAACGGCACATGGTTACTGCCACACTGCTATTTTCTGGTGTCAGACTGAGAGCTGCACTTTATAAATAGAAGTATGCATGATAGAAAAAGCCAAAACACCGCGTGGAAAGGGAACTTACAGGGAACTTTACTACAAGGTAGTAAAAAAAGCATCCGTAAACTTTGCATTTCTTTGTGTAGTGCTCCCCAGAATTTCTCCCTCTCCCTCTCTCTCTCTCTCTCTCTCTCTCTCTCTCAGACACACACACACACACACTACAGGCACACACACACTACAGGCACACACACACACACATATGGCCTATGCCTGCAGGTGGAGTAGTAGCACCAGCTTTGGCCTCACCCTGACTTGAAGAGGTGCTGACAGATACACGTTTCCACCCCCCCACCTCTCCTCTCCTCTCTTCTCCTTTCCTCTTATTCCCTCTCCTCTCAGCTCCTCCCTTTTCCTCTCCTCTCCCCTTCTCTTTCCTCCTCACTCCTCCTCTCCTCTGGTCTTCACTGCACCGGGAAAATCCTGATTCAGCTCTTCAGGGGGCCACATCTCGGAGGGCTAGGCTGCATTGCCAGTGCTGGAGACAGCCACACCCAACCCTCATCACTCCATACAAACTGCAGACCCTATACACCCATTCTCATTATTATTCCAAGAAACGTGTGATATGGAAATCCATTAACGCTATTGATTTTTTTGATGAAGGTGTCTAGACTTTTTTAACGTACACATTTAAAGCACATTTCAGCCATAATCTACAGTATTAAGTGAATACTGTATTGTTTTTAACAGCGTATTTGACTCAGAAATACAAGACGTCCTTTTAATTGTGATATTTTTACAGACAATTTGTTTATTTTTTCTCATTAACAGATCATGCATTTGATTGATTCTGAAATCCTCAATTCCTCACTCAAACTCCAAATTGATGCTAATTTTGAAGGATATGGTTCCTTCCTGGCATTGCTTTCCATGTGAGGACATCAGATCAGAGCCTGTTGCTAGGAGTGTGCCCCCTGATCTCCGCAGACTACGCCTAGCTGGCCGCACCCTGCGCCTCCCCATGCGCATAACCCCCCTCCCACACAGACATACACACTTCCCCCCTCCCACCGCCCCATGCTCCCTCTGCTCGTCCGCCGCCCCTCATGAATAATGCAGACCTGCTCAATCGTCGTCGGCGACATGCCATGACATGTTTTATTCACAGTGGAGCGCAGCGAGTCAGCCGTGGTGCCATGATCTCCTCCCCTCTCCCCTCTCCCCTCTCCTTTCTCCCCTTTCCCCTCTCCCTCCTCTCGTCTCCCCTATGTCCTTTCCTCTCTCCTTCCACCCTTCTCCCCTTTCCTCTCCCCTCTGTCCTCTGCCCTCTCCTTCCTCTCCTCTCCCCTCTGACCTCTTCTTCCTCCCCTCTCCTCTCTCCTTCCTCTCCTCTCCATTGTTTTTCCTCTCCTCTCCTCTCCCTTCTATCTTCTCCTCTCCCCTCTTTCCTCTGTTCTCCCCCCTCTTCGTCCTCTCCTCTCTCCTTCCTCCCCACTCCCCTCTGTCCTCTCCCCTCTCCTTCCTTTCTCCTTTTCCGTCCCCTCCCATCTCCCACTCTCCTCTCCTCCCACTCTCCTCTCCTCACCATCTAGGCATGCTCATCAGTTCAGGGTCCCCTCTTCCTTGACCCCGACCTCCCCATCACCAAGAACAAGCAGTCCAATCTGAAACAATGAGACCTGCTGCAAATATTTACATGACTGTGTATTGCAACTGTCACATCACACATACAAATGCTTCCCTGCTATCTCATTACTCCTGAATTTTGAAAACCATGGCTTCCGTTTTCTCTGGACTTACAAGGTAAACTGCATAATTGACTATGTTTTTTACAGAACCTACAGTACAGTGGGGCTACAGGGTAGGATCTCCTGGCAGACATGGGTAAACTGAGGCTTGAATATGTTCATATTTATCCTTTCATATAAACATTTCATGTGTCAAACTCCAACCGCCTACCTTCATGTTTTGGGTGTACACAGATTTTTATTGTGTGTCCAGCACACACCAATGCTTCCAAATGGATTTGGTTCCATGACTTCAACTGGATGTTTGTTTCCATATCAGAGTCCTGCACCTTTATCTCACCAGCCAATCAGCAGAACTTTGCCTTATGGCACCTTAGGGTGGGGTTACATTACTACATGACTACCAACAAAATGATGTCATGGTGGGGATTACACCTGTTTGATTTATTTCATGTTGCTTTTAGAACATAACAGAGGGTTTTTCTGAAGCTTCAAAGATAAGGGATGGAGTGTGTTATGAAGTATAACACACTCCAGGTCTTTCAAGAATTGTTTTCCATCTTTTCTTCAGATAATCCCAACTGTAACGTGGATGTATTGGTAACAGGCCTGGCTTTGTAGAGGCCTGTGTTCCTTACATCCCTCCAATCAAGTTAGTTCACCGTTTCACTAAAGAACAAGACAACAAAAGGATTATTTACTTGGTTCCCACACCCCTTACATCAGTTCGGACTATTTCCTAATCTGACCATTTTTGTGTTGTTAACATGTTAACAACTTAACACGTTTAAAATGGAATTTTGAACGTTTTACTTCCACAGGATTCGCTAATCAGACAATCTTTTGTTTCTAAATCTGTCAGAAGAAAGTGAGCAGGACCAGATGGGAGTCATGGCAGTCATTTCCAGCCATGGAGGAGAGGACCAGCAGCCTGGGTAGCTGCAACAGAACACATATGTGGTGTGACTTGCTGAGGACTCACGTTTCATGGAAACCGGCTTTCTCCAATAAAACAAAAACAAACCCATAAATAAATGAAAGATACTCTGATACAGTGACAGTAACTAACGCAACTTCTGTTTTAGGACAAAAATAAAAACCTATTATGCGGCTGGTGGTGCAGGTTTAGATTGGAACCATTGCTGCAGGTGTAAAAGTAATCAGGGTTAATGGAATATACGAAAAAAACATACAATTTTTTATTTGAAAGATGTTTTTTTGTTTATAAAGAAAGACTTGCTGGCCCAGTTTGGCCTGTTTTGTTTTGCAACAAAAGATTACCTGCAGAGTGAAAATGTAAGATTGGGATGATTTTGTCTGACCAGAGAAAAACTCTTCCAGCTGGTGTGTTGCTGCAGTTCAGGATCGGTGAGGAAATTTATGTTTTTTCTCTTCTGAAAAATAGGTCATAGGACTAAATAACTCATTGACAAGGTCACGCGAAACATCTCCATACTACCAGATACACAGCTAAAATTATGATGCAACAAGACGCACGGCTAAGCTTCTCTAGGCCCTAGACTTGTTGTTACTGTAAACTATTTGGGGGTGGAAGGTGTGTGTGTGTGCGTGTAGAGGGCTGGGGGTGGGGGGTGTGTATGTGTGTGTAGAGGGCTGGGGGTGGAGGGTGTGTGTGTGTGTGTGTGTGTGTGTAGAGGGCTGGGGGTGGAGGGTGGAGTGAGAAACCAGCCTAGCGCGTCATTGAGAGTTAACCTGCAACATCTCAACATCTGCTTCAGTGATGAATGGCAGGATCTGCCAGGTTTACTAAACACAGGGTTGGCCCTGAGTGGCTCTGGTCAGATGTCTATCTACAGTACAGAAGATGCAGTGAGCCACACCTGGCTGACATGGGTCATGTGGTCTGAACCCAAGTGGTTCTTCCTCCTCCTCTGTGTTCAGTGCCCTGCGGACACCAGAAGCCCCCCTCAGCTAACACCCCCCCCCCTTAACCATCAGAGTACCAGCGCATACACACACACACACAGGGGGTGGAGATGACTGGGGTCGCTGCTGTGTTGTGCCTCCTATTGGCTAATGAAAACCATGCTAATGTATTCAGTCTGACATGTGTTTGAAAGCGCACACAGAGCATGCGCTCTTCCTCCTTCCACGCTCGTCCATTTGTTTTGTCCTTACACGCACCAAACACCATCATGCATTCATCTTGTGTTGTTGATCTTGTTCTCACTCGTGAAGAGTCCATTCATCCAGGGCTTAGGTAAACATCCTTGCGCTGGAGATGAAAGCCTGAACGTTGGAGTATCTCTGCCATCTTTTGATGGCTGAGCATGAAGCATGTCTCAGTGCTGCAGTGTGTTCCTGGTTCTCCAGTCAAGAGCTTCTGTCTGTCTTTGCTGACAATGACAAGAGCAGGAGGTAGACATGGGGAAACAGGGCTCTTCGCTTGAACGCATGATGAGTAGTCGTTGAAGGTCTTGCAGAAAGGTTCAAAACACTGAAGAAACGTCTTTTTTCCAGGAAGGAAGCTGTCTATATTCAGGGTGCGTTTGTCATATGTTTAAACATGCAGTAGTCTTCACTGTGTACTGGAAACACGTTTGGCAGTTTTTTAATCTCTATATCTGTGCACACAAACTCACACACACTCTCACACACAGTCACACACAAAGTATTACAAAGGCTGATCGAGGAACACACACATACACGCAGACTCTGTTCCACACACACACACACACACACACACACACACACACACACACACACACACACGCACACACACAGAGAGAGAGAGAGAGAAGCTGTCCTGTACATGTCTTCTGTGCATTGACATTGATGTACAACTCAAATCACAGCACAGTTGGTAACTAATGCCAGCCAGTAACCCTATGTTCTGCAACCTGTTGGTAAGACATTCAGCTCTCTCAGCAAATGCAGCCCTCATGGCTGCGCTAATGCCCTGGAGATTTGGATAATGGTTTCCGCTCAGCTTAAGAAACATCAGGCAAAGTCAGACTGCTTCTCTTCTTCCACATGGTTTCTCCACCGCAACCCCCACCCATCCCCCTTCATCAAAGATGAATCTCAAGCCCCAACCCCCCTCCTCCCCCTCCAGCCATGCCCTGGGCCTGGGCTCAGCTGTTAGGGCCTTAGAGGAGGATGGTTTCTTCTTCAGTCAGCTGTCTGTTTCTGTCCTCCATGACCCCCCACAATACACTGCCTTTTCTCTCTCTCCCTCTCTCTCTTCTCTCTCTTTCCTTGTCTCTCTTTCCTTCCTGCTCTGTGACCTAACCCTCCATCCCTTCTCTCATTCCTTTCTTGTCTCGTTCCCTCCTCTCCTCTCTTCTCCTCCCTGTGTTCCTGGTAGCGTAGGCCCCCGCTGGACCAGGCAGCATCTGTCATCGTCACTCACTCCCCGGGCGTTTGATGGCTGACCTCTATGAGCGGGAGGTCTTCTACAACTGTAAACATTGTTCCAGCCATTATTGCTATCTATGTTCGTAGCCACACATCAACACCCCACAGAGTGCTGAATTACATGACATGACCTTGATTACCTTCACTTTTACAACAGCTATTCATGTTGTAATGGTTCCCTGCATATAGCCAGCACATAACCTATATTGTATTTATTATCCATGATATGGACTCTATGATATGTTGGCCTCACCACCCCATAGAAAGGAAGGACACATACTTCTTCTATAGTCTGAAGGTAAATGCTTTTCATATTGTTGGTTCGGATTGTTGTTTTCCTGGTTCCTAACCCAGGTTCTACAGACATCAGGGGGGGAGGAGCTCCCATTGAAACAGTGTGAAATCTTTACGATTGCCAGGAGATAGAATCTCCACTCCTTTCCCCTCCCTGCAGGCTCTCTCTCTCCCCTCACTGGGAAGTCGTTTGTCAAAGCCTGAACCCCCCCGCGGGAGCGCTACAGGATTAGAGGGTTTCCTCTGCCGTTAAAACGACTCAGTTCTCAGAATTACACTTATTCAGGATGTGTGTGAAAGGATTCGGAGAGAAAGGGCCGCTTGGTGTCATTCATGAGACCAGGCCCCTAATCTGTGCTGGGTGGAGCCAAAAAGAGCGAGGGGCCAACTGTCCCTGTCAAACACTAAAGAGCCTAGTCTTCCGCTGTATGGATTCATAAATCAATAACCGATGTTGTTTGAGATGCAAGCATGTGCCCCAATGATCACACTGAAAAAGGAACGTCCACATAATCTCCTTGTTGGATTTCTTGGGACATTCTGAATCACATCAGTGACATTTGGAAAATGTCTAACAGCGGCTGAGGAAAACACATCTGTAACTATGATCTTATACTAGTGTGTCTGTGTTTGAACGTCAGTGGGCGTTTTGTGTGGGTGTCAGGATCATGTGTGGAAAAGCTTACGGCAAACCTAACCTTGCCCAGCCTCTCTGTGCCACAGTGAACCACTGGCACTCATCTACTGTACTGTGACTCTCTCATCCATCTACTGTACTGTGACTCTCTCTCATCCATCTACTGTACTGTGAATATCTCTCTCATCCATCTACTGTACTCTGACTCTCTCTCATCCATCTACTGTACGGTCACACTCACCCATCTACTGTACTGTGACTCTCTCTCATGCATCTACTGTACTATGACTCTCTCTTATTATTCTTCTGTACTGTGATTCTCTCTCATCCATCTAGTGAACTGTGACTCGCTCTCCCATCCATCTACTGTTCTGTGACTCTCTCTCATCCAGCTCCCTCTCCCTTTTTCCTGTTCTCTTCAGTTTACTTTTCACTACTCATCTCCTTCTGACAACCCACCTCTCCTCACCTTCCCTCCCTCCCTTTCCCTCCCTCCCTTTCCCTCCCTCCCTCCCTCCTTCCACCTCTGCCTGCTCTGCGGCTCAGCTAAGGCAGCAGCACCAATGCCCTACTTTCCACCAAACAGCCAAACAGGGCCTGAGGAGAATCTGGTGAATAACACGAAGCACTCTAACTGGTGGGACTTCCTTTTTCCTGGTGCTGTTGCTAGGAGACAGCCGGCTCTAAATCTGGCGGAGATGAAGAGCACCTGCATTCTGGATGGAGGAGCACACGGTACTGTACCACCAGAAATACACGGTTATTTCAGCACCAAAACTGTAGAATAGAAATCTAAGTAGCTCTGTCATTTTTAACAGCATGGTAATTTGGCTTGTTGGAATAATAGTAGTTTTTACTGTTTCAACAGGCAGATATGAACCCCACGTCAGTGACATCACAGTCAGCGTTTAGGCTCTACTAAGGGGATACTAGACTGAGGCCACGCCCAGTTTACCAAACAATTCTGCCAAAGGTAATGCAAGATAAAGCTATAAATAATACATAATAAAGGGCACACGAAGAATATGACTCATTGCGAAGAACAGAACAGAACAGCCACAGATGCCTGACCCACAGTGAAAACCCCACACCCTACTGACATCCACTCTGCTCTGAAGGGTTTAATCCTTGTCGCTTCCTCTCTAACTCTCCTCCTGGTATCTCCATGGCACCTCAGCTGTGACATATCTGTGGGGGTCCACCCGTGGTTGCTGGTGGCCTTAAGAGCCTAAGTGCTAGACTGGCCCCTGTGGCCCCTCTCTAGCTCTGGTCTGGAAGGTGATCAGGAGGGCTTGGATGTCTGGGAAGCATGTGTGTGTGTGTGTGTGTGTGTGTGTGTACGTGTGTGTGTTTGTCTATAAGGGTTAAAGCTGGGATGCCAGCAGCCAATAAACACCTCAGAAGCCCTACGTGGCTGACCTGCTGGGAGGGGGAGTGTTAATTGTGGCGAGGGTTGTTTGACAAAAGCAGACACATTTCTGAGAAGGTCTCTGTGTTGGCGCTTGTGGCTCAGCTGCGTGAAACTCCAGATGAGAAACAATTCTGTTGTAAGCAGCCTGTTTTGACAGAGTTGACATGAAATTATGACTTCCCTTCATGTCAATGGATTCACGTGACTGTTTCCAGAGACTTGTTAATAGACTTACACACTCTAACTATCTACTGAGTGCCCTGTTACTGAGGCAGGCTACTTGCCTTCCCCAATAAGTGTCATGTTTAAAAAGGCAGCTTTTTCTGTATGCAGTTTACACTTCGTGTAGTTTATTGCGAGAGGTGAAATTTGGGGCTCATGTTTTTTAGAACAAGTTCTCTAAAAAGGCAGCCTCGTTCAATTGGAACAGATGCTGCTGTAAACACACACACACACGTGCTTATGTGCACGCACACACACCTGAAACACCTGTCACCTGTTTACAGTGACGACACCCTCGTGGTGCACGTTCGACACAAGTGCAAATAAATCATTTCAAATTGTCTACATTTGCAGTCATTCATCTGGGGCTTTGACAAAAAGGGGTTGCAATTTATTTCAGCAGTTTCGAAACCACAGCCACTTTTAAGAAGATGAAAAGAATGTTGAGAGGGTATACTTTGAAGCAGTTTCAAATGATAAAACGATGACTTGATTTACTGTACTGTGATTAGTTTCCGACATGTCAAATAAGTGTTTGAAAGCATTCCTCTGGAGGAAGGTCGCTGTGCGTGAAGCTAGGAATGTTGGAAACTTTGAGCCACAACATCCTTCAGTAGACTCTGTAAAAGAACTGAGAGTGGTCAGGTCAGATCACAGGTCACCGAATCACTTGAACAAGCTTTAGGGGTACAGGAACATGATGACATCAGTACCCTGGACAAGTGCATGTAAGCATGTCATCGTCGAAAAGTCGATACAAAACGTATCCACCATCAGCAGTATTCTAATTACATTTTATTCTTACAATATTCTTTGCTTCATTTTGTCGTTTCCAGTTATCCAGTATTTGCAGTAACATCATCATTATCATCTTTCACTCAGGTTGCTGGCTGTCTCCATTTAGCAGGTTCAGTCAAGCAGATAGCGTGGTATAGGGGGAAGAAGCTGAGCACACAGACTCCATCCTACCTCCATGTCTGTGGCATGGCGGGGGCATGTGGAGGGTATGGGGGGCATGGCGGGGGGTAGCATGGGGGAGGATGGGGGACATGGGGGAGGATGGGGGCACTCCCCTCTGAACGAAGGTGCATTTGATGGCTGGAATGTCTGGCTGGCAGCACTTCCTGTTGTGTCGACCTATTTTTGGGCTGCCCCCGGTGCCCAGTGTCTTTGAGGTTAGGGGGTTCGGAGGGAGGAGGGTGGGGGTGTGATGGCTTTGGAAGGCTGAAAATGGATGGACAATGTCTCTCCTACACAACTTGCTCATTCAATATGTAAAGGTCTCCAGGGCATTGCATTAGTGTGTGCGAGCATGTCTGTCTTTGAAGGAAGGGGGGTTGGGGGGTTTAGGGGGGCTGGGGAGAGCATGAAAATGTTTTTCTGTGTCTGAGAAATGTTTTGGGATTGATTCTGATTAGCCAGCTGATGTTCATCATACGAGACTGACGTACCAGTATGTGTGTAGTGCCAGCTCTGAAGATCCTACATCAATTCCCAATATGATTTTCTGGGGACTGCCATTTGCCTGATCCAAGACAAGTTTTAGGGAATGAACAGTCACCTGATTAACTACAAGTTTGTCAAAAATTGCAACTGCAGTGAAACAAATGTAACAAGGCTAAATGGATGTCTTTTAAATCCAGACTGACAGCCTCTTTTCACTGGGTGAGATTTGCCAAATCGCTGCTTGAACCTTTAATTCAGACATGATGAGCCGCTGGCAAGGTCAAGGGAAATCCAGTGAGTCTTGGTGGCATGGTGACACTTCACGACGACAGTGCCTTCACTTATTGTCACGTCTCCGCAGATGTCATCAGAAGTCGCAGAGAAACATTAGTTATTTATCACGCTGCCCATCGGAGATGCCAACCTTTTAACCTTGACGCGCTCCTTGCTAAACAGTATTTCCATTAGAGACCATTCTGGACTCTTGTGGCCCAAGCTGATGTCACCATCAATCTCTGGTTGGCGGGGCACAGGAGACCCTGGAAAAGTCGACAGACAGAGATCAAAGATTAAATACCTCCCTTTGATCGCTTCACAGGGAGAAACATTCATTCCATCCTTATAATACATATAGTGGCATCTCAATGGCTTTTTAGACATTTTGAGTTATTGATAAAGGTCTGTTACCTCACCATAGACTCCAGTTGAAGTGTACAACTTTCCTGCCTCTGATGCTGTATTGCTGTTTTCCAAGAACTGCAGATCATCCCACAAATGCAGCCAGCCAATGGAAACACAGTAGATGAGTTCTTCTTTGCAGTTAGAGGCTGAAGATAACACACAAGGGGTTCATGTGTAGTTGTCACCCTTTTGACGGCTAGAGTTCATGGCTAGCTATAAAAACACACTTCTACTTATAAATACTTGCCCACGCATTCACAAACACACGCAGACGTGAGACCATTCCCATTCCCATAGCGACTCTATCTCTTACTCTTCAGGTTCACCAGTGAAGGCCAGTGAAGGTCAGGTCTCTCTAAATCATCCATGAATGTCAGCTGCAGCAGTTGGGTGTGGACAGAGCCCCCCAGGAACCTGCGTGTGACAGGGCAAGAGCAGCAAGGTGGGAGCGGCATCCACGCGGAGCGTCTTGGAGATGTTGAACCAGGTCCAACTGGAGCCACGCCAGGGAAACGAGAACCTGAGGCCAGAGAAACGAGGTTGACGTTCTGAGAAAGGCGTGGCGTTTCCAAGCTATGTTTAAAGATGTCACAAGGTGATGAGACCTTGTGACATCTTCTCTGTGAGAGATGGGCGCGTCACGTGGCGGGGAGCTACGGTAAATATGTTCTTTAACACACAAACGGTTTAGACAAGCAGATTTAGCCTCTCTCCGTGACCTGAACATTCTTCCATCAGGGTCTGGTGAGTGCGTGTGTCCACCCAATTCATGTTCCTTTTTAAATGTACTAATCACTCAACGGTCAATCAGTGAGATCAAAAAGCCTTTTCTTTCTGCCTTCTCTGGCTGGGCCTGTGGACTTGGCCTGCGTGACACGCCAAGACACTGAGCACGGAAGTCTCTCCTCAGCTAATCAGACCTTAGAAAGGAGGTGACAGACTCCAGTGATGAGGGTAATCTAGTGTGATATTTGTTAGAAGCTCAACAGGACCTCTGCTGCTTCAGCGCCATGGGTTTGGGTCAGCGCCACTCATTTTTACTGGTTGGGTCTTGTGGTCAAATTTGGTGCAAGTAAGTAATTTACAATAAATACATTTTAGGCTGTGTATGTATTTGTTTAAATGCTCAGCAAATTAGCATTGATTTTCCAGTTTAGACTTAAACTACACAAAACCAGAATAATGAGATGAGAAATGTCTTTAGTTCGGACCCCTGGTCTCAGAGAAGGTCACCGCCGTGGTCTGGTGCAGATCTTTACACTTCATTCTGAATCACGTCCCAGCAAGCAGCCACAAGCAGATCTCCAGGCCGCTTTGATAATAGGAGTTAATAAGCACAACAACCTAATTGAGATCCTCAATGGGATTGGCCACTGTGTCTCAATGGAGCTGCAGGGGGTCCAATAGGAACAAAACGGCCCAGACCCAGCAGGCAGTGAACCTCCTGACTGATGGTCTGACTGACACAGTCAGCCATATCAAATGATAACAGACACACAGACATACAATGCAACAAATCAACATCACACTGAGGGCAAAGCCTTGTCGGGTCCCTATTGTGTTTGAATTCAGCATGAAGTCAAAACACTGGCATGACAGTCATTTCATACTGGAGACACTATGCATATATGACAAATTAGTATAAAGGTTCATTTGACTGTTTATACAGGTCCAATCTCACAAGAGTAGTGAAATGTGCGTTAAATTAATACTTGATTAACACTTCACAATTTGCTGAGGATAATAGCTTGAACATGGAGGCCCAACATGAGTCATCTCAAATTCCCTCAAAAGAATATGAAGGTACTCTACAGTTCATCCTGTTTCTCCATATTGTATGCATATGGCAAAACACACACAGACGTCAAAATCACTGCAGCTGCTGCTGTGGAATTTTTACTGCTGCTGGAGCTGCAATGACTAATGATTTACCACATACCATTGGTTCAAATTATATATTATATCTGTCAGGTAGCAAATCGCAACGTGAACAGAGAGTATGTTGCATGGTGTCACTAGGCAGAAAAGCACGGATGGCGTGTTTCTTTGTGCCCTCAAGTCGTCCTCTCTGGATGCTCTGGGCCATGGTCAAAGTGGCCCGGCATGACGTCCACCACGGGGAATCGTGAGGGTCTGTGGATCACTAAGGTAAACAAACATGACGTCAGTAATGATCTGAAATGTCTCTCCGCCACTAGCTTGATTACTCACACTATTTTACCGCTGAGTGGGATTTCTAATCTCTCATTGCTTCAGAATTGAAACGTGCTTCATGAAGACGTGACCTAATGTTAAACTTGGTATCTTCGGCATCTTTGACAATATTGTGTTTCCCGTCTGGTCATTTAACCCCTGCTTACGTGTTGGCTGAGCAGGAAGCTGAAGAACCCATAACCTTAAACTAGACCTCCAATGAAACCCAACCCTCACCCTAACTCAAAGACATTTCCCCTAAAGAAGCAATGCTGTGGTCAGATCACTCACGTGTGTGAGTGAGTGTGTGTGTGCACATCCGCAGTATTCTCAGAACACAAGTACACCAAAGGCATGTTCCTGCCGTCAACAGCATCTGTCTGCTCATTAATCCATGGGTGTGTGTCTTTGTGTGTTGTCATGCATGTGTGCTCTGTGTGTTTTGTCAGGGGTGGTTGTCAAGGTAATAGTTACATTCCCAGGCTGCCCTCGATGTCTGGATCAGCCCTAGCAGCAGGGCTGCAGCAAGATTCCCATCCATGTGATTTACAAGCTTCTCTGAGAATCGCACAAACCCAAACCTCATGTGTGCCGCCCCTCCCTCCCTCTTCCACCTCTTCCTCTGGGGGGAGGGGGAGGGGGGGTGCTTTTCCGGCCTCCCTCATGCCCCCCTTGAAAATATTCACAGGGGCTGGGGGGTCAGCAAATTCATTGCACTGAAGGTGCCACGAGCGAGCGCGACCCTTTTGATCTCAGTGTGGCGCTTGTCTCCAATAAATTAACTAGCAATCGAGGCTATTTATTTTGGTTTGGGGCTATTTAAGCAGGCATCGTTAAATGGCCAAATTCAAGCATTTATGGGAAAACATACGCTTTGTCCTCATTTAGGGGGATTGGGACTCTTTGTGAAGCCTGAAAGTGCTGCGCAGGGGGTTCTGGTTAAGATTGTTCTGACTCGAGCCCCCAGATGAACGAGTCGAAGGAGAAAGGCATGTTACTTTTTTATGAAGGCATTGTGGAGGTTGAGCACTTTCACATCAAAGACGTGAGCTCTTATTTTCATGGGGAAGTCCGAGTCTCTTATTACAAACAGAAGCTGTGGAGTTCCAGTCTCTCAGTGTGTTTGTCACACCGTAGTCATTAGTGGTCTGGGGTTGACATGTTGGATGCCCTCTGGCCCAGGTGCTTGTGAAGGCCTCAGAAAGAAAAGCTTTTAACAGCTTTAAGTCTGATGGGAACGCAGCCACCAATAATGAAAGAATAAATCTTTTATTGCTGTTCTTTAAAACAGACATGTTTGAATTGTAATCAGACTGGAGTACTCAATACTCATATTTAAGTGTCTTGGAAAACCCAAACGGCAATTGTTACAATGTCAGGCTACCTCAGGGACTGTGTGTTAAAACTGTCTCCCCCCCAAGAGCTTTCAGGCTGGTGCAGAAGTCACAACAAATTGATCATGTCTGGGGCCAAGTGACTACTGCCACCTTCCAGCATCCGGATCCCCCTGGCGGCAACCTGGCCCAGGCCCTGCAACGACCGGCCCAGGATCACAGGCCCCATGCGCTCTCATTTTAGCGCCCAGTGACAGGAAGCCCCGCGCTTTCATTTGCAGCCAAATCAGCATTTCTGTGGCTTACCGTCAATGGATTTCACATGGGCTCCTCTGAGAGGTGCCGCCGCTCCATCTGTCAACACCCCCCTACAGGTGGTGAGGGTGGATCTGGGCTGGCATCATCCACACACGTGATCCAGACAGTTTCTCTGCTTGCCGGTCTCGGTGTGTGTCCTTTGAATGTTGCTGCTAGTTGGGTCAAAGTGTTTGTGTGTTCACAAGGCTCGTTATTTATCTTCAATTCGCTCTCAAACCACCCAGCTTTGCTGTCATATTCTTCCATCCCTCTGCAAATGGACTGATGTAGGTGTGTGTCATCAGTGAAAATAGGACTGCCACATTGAAAGATGCTAACAATTACATATGCTAATATTGAAGCCTAGACAGAGCTAGAGCTTGGTGGCTTCCGGTTGGTTGGTTCACGAAGAGGCCTTGTGATCAGCGTGTCACAGCCACTTTCAATAGAAATCTAACTTCCTCTTAGGGAAGTTTGTCTGTTGACTGTTTAGTTGCTTATTGCTCTGACTGGCCATTGCAGCCAATCTCTCTCTCCCCCCCTTCCCCCTTGGTGGGACCTGCTGCTGTTGTGGTGGACTGAACCATAGTCAGGTTAATGGAGTCGCAGTAATGATTTACAGTTGTCAGGCCTAACTCAAACAGGATATTGCTGGCACTGACACGTGAGGAGGAGGAATGTGTGTGGTGTGTGTGTGTGTTTGATTGGAGGGAAGGGAGTCTGTGGTGTGTAGGAGGAGATGTGTGAAGGGGAGAGGGAGATAGGAAGAAGGTTAGAGAAAGAGAGACAAAAAGAAAGACAGCGTGAAAGAGGAAGACAGACAACGAGAGAGAGAGAGAGAGAGAGAGAGAGAGAGAGAGAGAGAGAGAGAGAGAGAGAGAGAGAGAGAGAGAGAGAGAGAGAGAGAAAGAGACAGAGAAAGAGAGAGATTGAGTGAGTAAGTGAGTGAGTGAGTGAGTGAGTGAGTGAGTGGGAGAGATGGTGGGGGAGTAAGATGATATAACCTAATTCAGTATTCTACACATATGACATGCTGGATATTGAATCTGATTCAATGCTTATCCATTGATTGCGCGGAACCATATCTGAAACAGGCACCTCTGCGTGTGCATTTCCATGTGCGCTTTAATTAAAGTTGACAGGGGGTCTTAAGGTTCACTTCCTAAAACTCAACAGAAGTGAGCAGCATGTTACTTCTTAGAAACATGAGTTGGGCCTCGGCTCAGCGTACCGACTCAGGGTACATCTGTCCATGTTCACGCACACAATCGAGTGGAAATTTAGGAACCTGCTTTTTTTGTGGAATGTGGAGCTCATCCAGTCCTTCACGGAACAAATGTAACGCAACTGACATGTAACGCAACTGACATATCCACACATATTAACCCAGTCCACACCAGTACAGGTTGACGAATACCCAGTTACGGTAGAAAATGCCTGCGTTAAATATAGGGCCAGAGCCATGTTCACGTTCACATAGGCAGCTGCAATCTCACGCCGCTCCCGGTAATTGAATATGAGCTGAAGTTATGCCGGAGTGTCACGCCACACATGAAACATGACATCCATGGTTCCTTTGTACAGCTCATGAACGTTCATTGGCAGGTTTAGCTTACTGGGCTCCTTTCAAAACACTTTTAATTTACGTCTTCTCTACTCAGCCCCCCGTCTTGAACTTGAAACCTTTGTAGGACTCTTTGATGCAGAGAGGGGCTGGAGTTTGGAGTCCGAGGTCCATAGGATGGCCTCTGTAGACAGTGACAGAATGTCCTGTCCTCCCTTTCCAGTGGCAGGGTCCCGCTTGCTGACAGGGGGGTGACATCACCAGGGGGTCCATTGTTGCATTATTTGGGAGGGGGGTTGGAGGAGGAGCTGAGCGTTGGAATTTGTCAGACAAAGGCTGTATGCTACTCTATCTACAGATCGGAGTGGACACAGCACTTTTGAAAATCCCTAACAAGATTAAATCACAGGGCAATCAGCTGTCAGTCCACACACACATGCACACACACAAACACACACACACCAGTTTCTGAGAACTTCTATTGAAAGTAAGCTGCTCTGCTCAAACCAACAGACTCGTAAAGAACGACCATATCTAAGCAGGCATGTTTGGAGAGGAGCTCTCATGACCACGCTGTTCCTTTATCTTCTGTCACTGACTATCTTTCATGGTCTGAATCCCCTTGAGCGCCCAAAAATCTCATCTCTCTGAGGGTTTTCAAAAGTTTCCTGCCACGCCATTGCCTGAAGTGTTGATGTTATTGGATGTCCTGTGATAATGTACATTTGTGTGTGTCTGTGTGTTATTTTATTTGTGAGTACTGTACATCGTGTGTGTGTTTTTCTATGTGTGCTTTCCTTTGTGTGTGTGTCCTGTGCTGGCTCAGGGTCCAGCTTGGCCTGTTGCACCTCTTGGCTGATGTCCAGCCCATTACATCACTGGCAGGCGGCCCAGCTTGGTGCTGACTGAGCTCCTGTAAAGGTTGGGGCCACAGGAATCACCCATCCTCTTGCGTTTCAAAGAGCCCCTCTCCTGCCCCTCTCCCGGTACACTTGACATGAGATCAGAAGTTTATAAATAGATGCACACTGTGCTCGAGTCAACAGCTTCCCAGAAACAAGCCCATGAATGTTGTCGTGTCGTCAGCATGGCTTGGTGACAGAGGGAGTGCTGTGATGTCTCAGAGACAGAGAGAGGTGCTGTGATGTCTCAGAGACAGACAGAGGTGCTGTGATGTCTCAGAGACAGAGAGAGTGCTGTGATGTCTCAGAGACAGACAGAGGTGCTGTGATGTCTGAGACAGAGAGAGTGACAGACAGAGGTGCTGTGATGTCTCAGAGACAGATAGAGAGAGTGCTGTGATGTCTCAGAGACAGAGAGTGCTGTAATGTCTCAGAGACAGAGAGAGGTGCTGTGATGTCTCAGAGACAGACAGAGGTGCTGTGATGTCTCAGACAGAGAGAGTATCTTGGATTTTCTACATGAGCATTTATAATGATACAACTTTGCATTGTCAGCACCACCTTCTTGTGGGGGATAGGGGGCAGGAAATTATGATGTTGCATGTATTATTATATGTTGTGGAACTTCTGTTTGACAATACGTCTATTTACGTAGAAAGAAAATGGATGAGGAAGAATTCCAGAGGATGAACTCTGGCATTGAGAATTAGATTACATTGTTCTCATACTCGCTGGAGCAACTTCTGTGTTGCAACAAGTCTACATAGTGTTACATGTATCAACAAATAGTAATAATTTGAGACAGGATGGAAGAATGACAGGAGGTTCATTGAAATAGCCCCAGAAGCTTCTAAAATGAAGTATTTTTCCTGACCCAGAAGCCAAATAAGAGATTTGTGTCTCAGTTCATCCAGCCAGTAACAGCTACAGAGACAGCCCATCATCATAAACGACAGTGTTCCTCCCTTTAAACATACAGCCCATTATTATGTTCGCTTTGACCGCCGTGTGCAACTACTAGAAAAACAACGGCGTGACAGACAGTATCTAATAAAAAGGACTTTCGACAATATACTTCACCTTCACTTTTCTCTCCCTAGAGCTTTCCTGGAGAACGAATCCCGACCACATAGATAACATTTTTGGCTCCGGGTGTTCATAAGCCATCTTTAATATTTTTGTTTGATGTCAGGCCTCACCATGCTTCAAGCTTCCCTACTGTCTGTATGCGTGTGTCTACCATGCTGGCAGGAGGCTGTGTGCATTAAGAGTCATGGTTTTCACTGTTTGCTTGTTTCCAGACGACCTCCTTTGAACATGTGCTGTGACCGTAAACATGGTATGGGCTCATATGTACATGTTTACATGTCTGCTCAATAGACTGAAAATAGCATTATATTAACTATCATAATATTTTAAAAAAAGAAATTACTTCTATTATTGTTCATCTATCTGCAGACATTGATATGATATCATCTAATGATCTTTCAGGAAGACATGTTGTTTGAGTGGGTTAAATATGAATCTAAATAATGACCTAATGACCAGACATGACAAGAGAAGGGTTTCTACTGTATTGGGGGAAGGGCTTCTGAGATTCCTCATGACATATGGCTGATTCTCCATTCCATGTCAGTACACATACAGAAGGTCTATGTTAACATATGGCACCTTTGGCCAAAGTCTGCTTTTCTCCTTGTTGTCTCCAAAAAGGCTGTGTAGCACTTGAGAGATTCAGAGACCGATCATGTTGTTTTTTGGGGAGGGGACAGGGGGGTTAAAGCTTTGAATGATAGACCATTAAGAATCACTCAAAGCAGAAGAACATGGATGTTTTCTTTTCAGACCGACCAGTATTGCATGCACCATACGAGCTGACGTGAAGCCTTTAATGAGACAGGCAAAACCATAGACGCCTAAATAGGTCATAGCCCCTAATGAAGATCAAGGGTTTTCTTGATTAGCAAGGGCAGTTTAATAGCCTCCAATAGAAAAGCACACATTTTTATGTTCTGTTGTGGCATTCAATTGACACAAAATTCAGATGAGTGAAAGACTGAAAGCAGCCATTACCTGGTTCTGTTGTTAACAGTGAAGTCATCGGTGTTATGATAATCGAATCAACAACGACTGGGGCTGGGTTGATATGTTTAATGCATGTTGCATCCGATCAATAACCACCATTCATACGACCTGGGTGATCTATGTACAACAAACTCATGTGTAAGCTTAACGTCTCTCAAAGGTCTATCAAAGTTGAAGATGACTGCTGGCCCTTGTCCACCCCCCCATCCCACTGTGTTCCTCCCCTCCTTGTCCTTCCCCTCCCCCCTCTGACCTGTCTTACTCCATAGTTCAGAGGTTACACCAGCACTGTAGCCAGCATGGAATTTAGAACACATTAATTGCCCCTGCCCAGTCCTCCTTAATTACCACAGGATGCATCAGGTCAGGTCAGGGCATCCCCACCAGGCCCTATGACACCAGCTACCAAGGGGGGCGTGGGGGTTGGTTGTGGGGGTGGGATGTGGGGAGGGGTGAGGGGTTATAATAGGAAAATGTAATCATGTGTGCTACAGTGCACCAGAACACAAAAGCCACTTTGCAATCTAATTAGCAAACAAAAGGCAATTAAATATGAAGCATGTTTTGTGGGTTAAAATGAAAGGCAAACTTGTTTCTGTCTAAAAGATACGTTTCTGGGGGCACTTTTTGGGTAACTTTCCTCTGTAATTTTCTTTAACAAAAATATCTATCGGCGTTTAATACAAAAATGTACCAACACATTGCATATCTGAGTGGTATTGATGGTTTTAGTGGTAGCTCAAAAACGAATGATTTCAGTTTAACTTTTATTTCAGAAGGATCTTTCCTGCAGATGAAGATCAACAATGGAGTTAAATATAAGATGCTCCATGTTAAGGTTACGTATAATTTGGTCAGATCTAATTACATTCCAGACAGCCTTGTCAGCATTATAAAACGCTGATCTGCACAGAATCTTCACGCTGTCAGTCAACATGGATTAACGTCAGAGATGCTAATGAGCTCTGGTGATCCCAGAGGTGAAACCTGGCCCATGTTAAACGGTTCGACGATCCTGGGTAAACCCTGGATCCCACTGGGGCCTCATCATCGCCACACTGGGCTTACAGACCAGCGGTTGAACCTGCTGGTGTACAAACCTCTCTGCCTCTGCTTGCTCTCAACCACACAGCCGGACGACACGACGGCAGCCAGCGAGCGCTGTCTTCCACAGGAGGATGAGTGGATCGGTCTCCGATCAGATCAATCCTAATGCTGATGCGTGTGCCAGCGTGCCTTTTCAGCGTTTCTCTTCAGAAGCGCAACCTAAGGAAAGACTCCTTCTGCACAACTAGACTGATTACATGGACTAGAGCTTACTATGCATCTTGCATAGGGTGCACACTGTGTAAATACGCACTGTGTATTTATAGATACTGTACTCTTTACAGGGTAAACACCAACATGGAACACCTTTACCCTTCAAGTGGCCCATGATACTGCTTTGTGTCCTTTAAAATACGAGGAACTGTGAACCAGCGAACATAAGTGGCCTCACCATGTATGGAAGCTCATGCTGGATGATTTGTTGACCCTGGTCCATTTGCAGAGGGAAGAAGGCCCCAGACTGGCCACGCTGAGCTCTAAGTTTGGAGCGCACACAGCCAGTCAGCTGCATTCCTTCTCCTGACCACCACGGCTTGTCTGTCCTGTCCCCGCTCCCGCATTCAACCTTGTGCAGTCAAGGAGCTGTTTTGAGATATCATCTAGCAAGAAACATCCTCACAGTCTCTGGAATGCCTAATTGTGGCTGGACAAACACATTTTCCCAGGAAAAAAAAAAAGAAACAGTTGAAAACGAAGAAATATGAAACAAGAACCTCTGTTGAGGTTTTCCAGAGCCCTCTTTATACCGAATACTTTAAGTGTAAGAGTCACACACAGCTGTGGATTGTGGAGTGTTGCTTTAAAGACCTCCAGAACATGTGGCCGCCCCCTTTGGAGGCCAATAAAACAGGCTATTTAGGTCTACATAATTACAGTCTAGACGTGCTTCTGTCGCACACCCAGAATCTGTGGAGCACCATCAGAATGTCAGATCATTCCCAGTCATACTGGACCAAGGCAGATCTGCAGTATCCTGCTTTGTCACTGTTGGCCGTTACACAGGAAGAAACATGGATGTTTGAAATAGACCAACCTCTGAAATGTTTGGGAATGAGTTTTGGTCAGAGATACGCGCCAACATTCTGTGGCTGTCAGACTTAAGAGGTCTATCCAGCTGGGACAGTGTTTTATGGGAAGGTCCCAGATTAAATTAGGGAATCGTTTGCCTTTTGTGGTGTTTTAGAATTGTGAGCAGGGTGGATTAAGCTGTGGAAGATTGAGTGTTGAAAAGTTAAAGTTACGAGTGGGAAAAAAGATCAATGCAAAGCATTTCCTCTTGAAGATATTTTTTTAACTTGTCTTCAAGCCTAGTCATCTGACCTTTCACATATTAAATGGTTCTTCCTCCTTTTTCTAATGAGGAATTTAAACACAACAGGCGAGAATGTCCTTCTGTACCATCTCTACAGCTTTAATTGCTTCAAAACGTTTTCGTTCCCCTTGAGAATTGGACTAGCAGATTGGTTGGCAGTGCTGTTTTATGCTATGGAAATAACAGAAACACAAACAATGTAACATTATCTTTATCATACCTTCACTTTGTTATCTACAGTATCAAATTTAAAATAAATGTCCTGGTAGATACCCCGCAAGGTCATCCATCAGCTTATTGCTTAGCTTTCTACAAAATCAACACCAAATAAATCAGTTTGTCCATTATGACATGCACACCTGAACATGCACTGGTGGCAATGTCATAAGAAGGTGACATACAGCATAATCAAATGCTTCAGACTGGAGAAATGGAAATGGTGACCTACAGACAGCCTTGAAGATGGATGAACAGTGGTGAGGCTCTCTGCCAGGGATAAATTAGTCCTTGTTCTGAATCACTAGCATATGGCAGTGATATAATCTTAGTGCAGACACGCAAATAAATCTGCTTAAACACCATCACATTTTCCCAGCTGGTAGAATACCTAAAGCTACAGTACAGTCCCAGTGCTTAAAGTACAGCTGAAGGCGTGTGAGATCAGGTCACAGATTTGTGCATTTTCATCCGAGCCGCGGTCGTGTTCGATCGCTGAGGAGACGAGAAGTCTTCTTCGTGGGGCATGAAACAATCTGATGGTGTGAAACAGAGCACGAGTCGGAAAATAGAATGTTTCATTTGACGATCGCTCGCAGGCATCGCGGCACTCCTGATAACATTAACGCCGATTACTTGAAGGCCGTCTCCTGCTGTCGTCACCTAACTGTAATGTATGTACAGTACAGGCTGCTGGTCCTGATTCTAAGCATGAGTGACTACCATGCTCCATTCACAACGCTGCACCCCGTCTTTGTCTCAGGAGAGCCCTTCAGCTAACGTGTCAACATTCATCACCAAGACCAAACGAATCAAAGGAAGACAATAACAATGGCGAACATCAATTAGAAGTGTATCTTTTATCTCTGGTGAGAGGCCGCTCACTCGCACACGACACGCCCCTAATCCCTCAACACTCAGATGAAGCACATCCTGCTGGACACCCATTTAGGAAAGAGAAAGTCCATCAATCAAACCCAGCTCCTTAGGAAAGCTCTGAAAGGCTAGACGTTACAGTTATTTGACTTGTCTCTATGTGTGTCCCCCCCTTCAAAGGCCACGGTGGTGTCGCGTTGTCCCCAGTAAGAGAAGACGAAGAAGGGGGAGGGGGCAGTGGAGGGTTAGCTACCATCTCTACGTCAGTTGTGGATTGTGTAGGAGCCATCCTGGTCAGGGGTGTGAGATGGAGGGGGAGAGGGCTTGGCTAACGGGGGACAACAAAAATCGTCACGTCTCTCCACCAGCTCCCTGTGTTGCCATAATGGGGCATCCATAGCCATTAGTGCTGCGTACCTCCCAACTCAAGAGTCCCTATTCACTCACTGTCATCATTCATGGCCATCACTTCCTCAGAACGTAATGGTTTCAGAGGGTCCTCCTTTTATCCCATTGTCTATGCGCCTCTGCGTCTCCTTTCCACTCTGAACCCCTCCCCTCCCCCTCCCCCCCACACACACTGGAGGAATGGCCTGTTAGCGGGGTGCTGGGGCTGACCCCTGCGCCCCCTCAGGAGGAGTCTCTTCCAGCTTTGTTTTGGAGCTCCGTCCCCCTTGCCAAGGCGAATCAGACCCTGGACGGGTCAAGGAGAGAGAGAGACACTGGGGGTCTCATTGTCTGTCCATTCATAACAGAGACAAGTTGTCCAGAGAGGACACTTAGCGTCGCCTATAGCCACACACACTCCAGGGACAATGTCCACACAAAGTGACAGCTCCTATTGGGACTGGAATGCATGTGAATCGAGAGGGTTCAAAGGAACGCAACAGTACACCAACGACATGGGAATGTGATTGGGGAATGACAAACTCTATTTCTCCCCCTTTCTATCACCCTGTGGAACCGAACATCCCCATATCGAATCAAACTATTAATGAAAATACTGAGGAATTAAATGCTGTAAAATCAGAAGAGAGTGTGTTATTGAATGTTAATTGATGCGGGTAATTGATTGATGTGATGATCAGGACGTTGCTTGCAAAATTCATGCACAGCAACAGGGATGAATAAAGTTGAATACGATCACTTAACATCCGACCAGGAAGTCCTCTTTGCCTGAGAGTGGCAAACTGTCTCTATTTGCAGGAGTGCACAGTTATTGACATTGTTGATGACAGATGTTCAGCTCTGACGTGAAGAGTTGGACAGAGTTGTTTGATCCTGGGGTGTGGAAGAACCTTTCCTCACCTGTCTCAGGTAACACCGTATAAAAACATCATCCTGGAAAATCACACCCGACAAGATACAAAAGAAAACAGAACAATCTGAGAAGGAATTTATATGAGAACAACTTACAAGAAACACCAGAAGTGGTTGGACCAGTTGGCCTTGACTGGAGTGAATCTGTACTCTCAGCAGCAGGGCAGACAGAGTCTCCACACTGTGCTCTGGCTGTTCTGGCTCTGATCCATAGGGGGCAGGGGAGGGCCTGCGAAGGAACCGGGGGGAGAGTGGCTGGACCTCACAGGCAGGGCCGCGGGGTCGGTGCAGGGCTGAGGGGGCTGGGGGGGCTGGGAGGGGGGGGCGGCTGAGAGAGGGCACGCGGTCCTCCTCCGCTAGACCTTCCCGCCATGGCCAGGGGCCAGAGAGCAGGGATTAACTGAGAGGGGGTCTAACCCAGGAGAGGATGAACACAATCCCTAGATGGATAATGGTTTGGGGGTTGGCATGCAGACATCTTCTAGTCTTTTTGAAAAATAATGAACACACGACACAATTACGTGGTTTTCATGTAATTGATTGGGTTCGAGGCATGACATTTTGGACTGGTTGCCCCTGTAGAACTAGTCAGAACAATCTGTGTCTACAAAAGGCATGTATTATCACAGTGTGGTCAATCATGCTGGTTCTCTGTGCACATCAACAGCAAATCTCAGTTTGCATCCACATTGACTGAGAGACAAAGCATAATCAAATATTCATTTTGAAACAACATTCTCCAGTGTTTGATTTTTAAAATCCTTGCTACCACCATCAAAGGCTTGGATATCCAAGGGAATCAATTGTAGTCTGACAGAGTATGTGATGTTTGCTTTCACTGTGCTTGTCCAGACTTGAGAATTAGAGTTGTGGCTCAGAACTTCCTATTGTCAGGTCCAAGAACAAAACAACACCTATGGAGCCTGTGTCACGCGTACAGACACACTCTCATTCTATCACAACACCTCTACAGCCTGTGTCACACGCACAGACACACACTCTCATTCTATCACAACACCTCTACAGCCTGTGTCACACACACAAACACACTCTCATTCTATCACAACACCTCTACAGCCTGTGTCACACGCACAAACACACTCTCATTCTATCACAACACCTCTACAGCCTGTGTCACACACACAGATACACACTCTCATTCTATCACAACACCTCTACAGCCTGTGTCACACACACAAACACACTCTCATTCTATCACAACACCTCTAGAGCCTGTGTCACACGCACAAACACACGCTCTCATTCTATCACAACACCTATGCAGCCTGTGTCATACACACAGATACACACTCTCATTCTATCACAACACCTCTACAGCCTGTGTCACACACACAGATACACACTCTCATTCTATCCGGACGAAAATAAACAGAGATAAAAGATGACCAAGAGACCTCCTGTGGATTTACCATCTCCCGTCCAAAGACAAATTCCCAGGTTCACCTGGTTCTCTCCTGGCTGGCTGCCCAGTGTGGTCCCAACAGGATCCTACCACTTCAGCCATATCAGTACCGTTGTGTGGTCCTAATAGGGTTCTTTAACACATGTTGGAGATACTCACAGCCCAGCTTCAATCACACTGCTCAAAGAGAGAAATTACAATATATGGTCCAAGTGTTACAGGAAAAAGGTTCTTCTCAACAAAAGACAAGGTGAAAGATTGATGGTATTTGCAGGAGAAACGGTTTTATCTTTTGGCTTTTGTGTTGGGGTTTAGGGATCCTTGTTAAGTTATCTGTGAGCTGTTGCTTGGTCTTCAACTAATGGGGACCCAAACAAACAAGGGTCAGTGATCAGACTGTAGCTCTGTAACACATATCTGGGATATGACTGGTCTCTCAGGCACAGAGAGAGATAACGAAAGACACAGCAAGACAGAGAGAGAGGAAAAGAGAGAGAATCGAATAGAGAGAGCTGGAGAGAGAGATAGTAAAACAGGAAGATTACCCCAGTGCCCTGAGTCGTTCATTTACCTGGTTACAGATTAGAGAGACTGCCCATCCCCCTTCAGGCCCTCCTCCTCTTCCTCTATGATCAAGTCAGATTCAAGTTCTCACCACCCTTCACAGTAGCAGGCATGCACTGATACCAGGGTCTCACACTAGGTATTAGTCCCCCTTTCATCTCAACATGGGGGCCCAAGACTGAAACCTAAGCGGCTTCACCAGATGAAGGGCTCACATTAACAGCCAGTCTCTGGCTGGGGGAGGAAGGAGCGTTTGAACTGACGCATTAATGAGAGCAGTACAATGCCAGTATGTGGTGTGAAAACGTTGGGTCCCATTGAGGAGGATGAGGATAAAAGATCTTGAGGGATCCCACCAGGGGGGTTAGGGTTAGGGTTAGACACAGTCCTGACCAACCACCTCTGCGTCTCTGCTTCAACTGGGGTAGGAAGGTGTCTGCTGTTAAGTAGAAACACGATCCTTTTAGCAAGGTACCTATTTGACGGACGACAGGGACTGATTTTATCTTGGATACTGCAGTAACAGTCGTGGCGTCACTCCAGGATGTGGCTGTCACTAGCTGGTTCATTTTATCGTCTTCATCTAAGACGCCGTCTGAGAGATTTTGTTTTACTGTGTCTTCTGCACCAAGACACGCTAATGACATACATGTTGTAGTACTTTTTGGAAATCTACCTCCTGTTTCCACACAGACACACGCACACACACTCTTTCTTCGCCCTGTTACCTCCTAGCCGTCATGGAATGTATTATGTCATCCGCTGCACACACAGAGCACACATTCTCACCTGGTCTCCCTAGCAACCTGACCACAGCGGTTTCCTCCCTGCTTGTGTCACAAGATTTACTCAGTGAAAAACTGTATGCATGTTCTACTCACTGGAGTCCTAAGTTGCCAGAAAGTTTATTCATTTGTGTTTTTGCTCCGACTAGACAAACTAGATATAAGAAATGACTAATTCATTTGAATATAGAGAGCATTTAAATAGGCAATACTACAGTGTATCTTTTCAGAAAATATATACTCAGTACAGGCTGTTCAAACGGATTTGCACACTCTGGCACACACACACACACACACACATGCACGCACACACACACAAGCAAACACACTCTGCTTAACCACTTGTAAGAACCGGCCCTGGCTAACAAACAGCTGGTAATGTCAGTTAATCGAGTCCTTGGCTGAAACCCTTTCTTTCTCTGGCAGATGACAGACCACATGGTTTGACTTTCTTCTCTCTAATAACGCTCAAGCACTCACACACATACACACACACATGGCCACACTCATGGACACACACAGAAACACACACAGGCAACCGTGGCACTGAGCCAGGCCTTATGTGTGACTGGCATGACCGGGTATCACCATGGCAACAGGAACGCTGGCAGTGCCAGTAAGAGCAGCTGGTAGTTAGTGGCAGCTTAATCTCCAAACAGATTTAAGGTCAGTCAAGTACCGCCTGCCCTCTGAAGTTTAAGAAGTAATAAAAAAAAAGCCTATTAAACTGGAGGGACAAAAGAACGAGAACAAAGAAAGGCTTGTAGCACAACTGGAGCTTCGGCGCTAAAGGCAACCTGTAAACAGAGTCAGCCTGTCAGTGGAGGGACAGAGGAGAGAGGGGGGGGAGAAGAACAGCTATCCCAGAAACAAACCACGACAGGTAGTAAACTCAGGAAGTGTACAGTGTGTGTACATACAAGCAAACAAACACTGGGACTGTTCAGTGTCTGGGTAGATTTGAACTGTTTCATCTGATATTTGTTGTCAGTTTGGCTTTGTCCTAAAACGAACTCTGGACCAAATGGACTCACGGATGGATAAAAGGTTCAAGTGAAATACTCAGGATAGACAATGCCAAATCTTCCTCTTCTATTATTTACAATAGGAATCTGTTGCTGGAGTAATCATTACAGAGCAGTGATTAACATGCCTACTCAATTAAATCCCTCCAGCACTGTAATCTGACGTTTAGCACCAGCAATATTTACACCTAGCTCTAATGCTAATTGTAGATGAGGTGGTTTCATTTAAAGGTTTTATATAACTATTTCTTTTATCTTCTGAGAGCTGGATTTATGGGAGGACTGACGTCACATCCAGACAGATGACCTGGGACATTGAGAGGGCAGCAAATCACTCTTTGATTAAAGGATTTAAGTATGGTGTCAAGCAGTCATTTTTTAGTCTGCATGGAGCTTAATATGCAATCTTTCTACACGGAAATACAATTGATCTTTACCTAGTGAGAGGCTTTTAAGGACAGAGTTTCAGACAAGACAGACACGAAGTGTACGGAGTGAACCCCTTTCTGCCTGAAAGCACCTGATTCACATTCAGACAGAGTGAGACTGTCTCAGAAGACTTGATTTCCATTAGAGCGTTTTATGTCCACCATCGTTGTGATTTACCGATTTTTATTGCATCCTCACTGAGAAGACATTACGGGAGTATGTCGTGCAGTGAGTGTAATGGCCAGACTCGCTGGTACAGCAGTTAATGAAATGTGCTGCAAGGCTGGATGAGGGTCTTGTGCACTGAGGTGGGTAAGGTAACAAAGATGATGGAGTGTAGCAGACGTGTATGAGGCCTGATAGGGTCTCCGTGAAGACGTCTTTTTTCCCACTGACGTCTCCATTTCATTAAATGAGCCGGCGTGCAGCTCGTCCACAACGTCTGATGTATTTATGTCTGAGGGCGATAACATTCGACAAGACTGGTCATCAAGTTCTCCTTTGAGGGAACGCACCACACTCCTTCCTCTAGCGCAGCACAGAACCAGACCCTTCATTCAGACGCCTCAGTCATCTGTGGGATGCCTATCACGGTCACCCAGAGTAGCATGGATTCATCAAACAATGCAGAGGTGATTCATCTTAAACAGGTACCAACAAGGACCAGATGAAACTAAGATCTTTTCCTGGGTCAGAACAAAAGAATGAGTTCCACCGTAGTTGGTAAACAGAATGTAGCCTCTAGTCTGATTAAACCATCTGAATATGAAAACAGCCCAAATACCGGCACCCACAATCTAGGACATAACGGATGGTCAATGTGAGTACTTTATGGTTTTATCGACCATATTATTTATTTTTGAATGAACTGTATCAGATGAATCCCAGTTAACCAGAGAGGAGAGGGCTGCACAATGTTTGAACCTGGGACCTCAGTTGGAGAGCAGACAAAAGCAGACCGTAGCAGACCAAAGGAAACCAGAGGAGACTAAAGGAGACCAGAGCAGACCAGAGAAGACCAAAGAAGACGAGAACAGACCGGAGAAGACCAGAGCGGACCAGAGCAGACTAAAGGAGACCAGAGCAGACCAGAGGAGACCAGAGCAGACTAAAGGACACCAGAGCAGACCAGAGAAGAACAGAGAAGACCAAAGCAGATCAGAGAAGAAGGGAGCCAGAACAGAGCTCCGTGCCAAAGGCTCTGCTGCTACCATCCTCACCTCAGCAGGCAGTGCAGTGGGAGGAGAGGTGCTGCAGTGCTGAGTAAGTCATGCGCTGTCCCAGACTGAGTACTTAAAGGTTTTCCAGAGGGAAAAGAAGAGATAATACATGATGGAAGGAAGATGTGCCAATAGAGTGGGAAAGATTGCAAACAGAGAAATTAACAGGATTTAAACTCCCCATGCATGATGAAAACAGAGACAAGTTTAAGCATGTCCATGTGGTGCCTCTCTCTCTCAGCCACCAGTGAAACCGTGTACACAGCTAAGATCCACTGAGCCTGAGATTGTTCTGGGATTAGATATCTTGGGTGGGCAGTTAGAAAACTCTTGAGCTGTTTTGTAATATAATTGACATCAATTTCACAATTTTGCTTGTCAGACATGGTGTAGTCGGGCTGGGCACCGTCAGTGTTGAGTAGGTAGTTCCCGAGCTTCCAGTCAACAGTCTGGGCTCTGTTCTAAGCCTGAAGACTGGGCTCTGGGGACCAGACCAGCACCAACAGCTGCCCTTTCTTTCTTCAAAATGTTCTTTTTGAAATGAGTTTTCAGTTTTGACCAACCAATTTGAAAATAAAACAAACACACAAACAACATCAAATCCATATAATGAACCACAGTTACATAGTTTCACATGTATGAGCTCATGGGCACTACTAATGCAGTGTCAATACCCCTTGAATGCATATTTTCATGTACACACACACAGTAATACACACACAAACATACATGACAGCTGTCCTGTGAGTTGTGGTCAACAGCAGCTGCCTGGTGATGGAGTACCAATGTTAGCTGAAGCAGAATTGGTCAAAACACAAACACAAAAGAAGCAGAGTATCAGAACAGGAGCTGAGGCACCTGCCATCCAGAGCGGAGCAGAGCAGACTCAGAGCTCTGAAGGAGGGACAGGACAAGACCCCTGCAGACAAACCGCAAACAGACAAAAGCAATGACTAATTAAACATGACAGGATTTCATGACACACCAGCAATTAGTCAGCAATTCACCCTACATGAAAATCATAAATAAATCATAAAACCGCACAGTGTAACAAAACATTGGCTTGTAACGTTTATAACATGGAAATATACACACAAGTAACCAGCGGCTTTCCAGCCCTTCGCCTTGCTTGTGTAATCTTATAGCCTGTAAGCTGGCTCCACTGGCTTCAAACCACAAATGAACAGCCCTATAGAGGCCTGGCCATCAGGCTTAGCTTATGAAGAAAGCTGGTATTCCACACATTATATACTTGTCTTAAATCTCGCCGGAGCAGTAAAGATAGGTTTTCACTGTACATGTATTCATACAGAGTTTTAATGAGTAGGAAAGGAGGTGTTTTTGTAAGATGTCCTACTATTTATATACTCTGGCACGACCCAGTGTGGTAAAGCCTATATTGTGAGGTACTGCCGCTGGACAAATGTTTAGCTGGGATGGAAGGAAATTGTTCTTGGCGGTGAACAATGAACACCTCAGCATTACCTACTTGCATGACTTGCTTGGCTGTGTTCTAAGGCGGTAAAGATCACACATCTATTGTCAGTCGGTTCTCCTATTCACAAGGTGTTGTACACTACAAAAATGGAATCGTGTTTGGTTTTTCTCTCTGAAAGGTGAAAGGCTTTGTCAGTATCAGTGTCTCCAGGAGGGAATAAGCACAATAAGCATGTTCGTTTTCGTCTTCACATCGATGTAAGGTCAGAACAGCGCTCTATAAATAACGTTCTGAATCCTCGCCTCCCTGGTTTAAGTTTGAATCAAAGCATATCATTTGGGAGTCCGGAGAACTTCTGCTGCTGCCTCTGTGAGGTTTCCCCCTCCAGTTATATAACAGTGCTCCTGTAGGCCTCCAGTCCCAATGGCGGCTTCCTCAGTCAGCCTGCCCGGTCTGGCCCCCATCCAGACCAAACAGAGCCCACTTTGTCCTCAGCTCTGTTTTTGGCACCAGCTGTTCACGCACTACTCCAGCAGCTGACTCTTTTGTTTAACTTTGCCTTTTTTTCCTCTTTCTTTCTTTCTTTCTTTCTTTCGGTCTTTTTCTTTTCCCTTTTTTTCTTGTCTTCCCTTCATTTCCTCTTTTCAGTTGGATGTGTTTCGCATCAGGGGCTGCTGGTCTTCCACTTTCCCTCCCTCCCTCTGTCTCTCTTCTCCTTCTTTCTGTTGACGTTTTTTTGCCAGTTTTGTTCCTCCTGTCCCTCTCCAGCTGCAGAAGAGGCTGTTAGGGTCATGATGTATGACACCAGCTGACACCCACCTGCCTCCCAGCCCTCATTCTGTAGGGGGTTCTGGAGACATGCTATTGGCTGCTCAGCCTGCAAACTGAGTCAGTCAATACGACCCGTCACCTGTTCTGACTCAACGTAAACACTCACAGCGGATTAGACTTTCTGAGGAAACGGATGGCTTGTCAATGGAGGCTTGTCAAGATTTAGCTGAGGTTTCTGTGATCCTAACCAGTTTCCATTAAATTGCAACATTTAGATATCAATCTAAATTTGATGTTGTTAAATTGCTGTTTTCGTTTCACGGAAGACATTATCATTCTTATGACAAGTGATTAACCAACCCAACAATAGCAATGATCTGCTTTAATTTGTAGGTTAATTGGTGTCTGAGATGGTCCTAATTATCTGAAATAAAATTAATTATGAAGAAATAGTCCCTGTGAGAGCAAAGTGGTTTACTCACTCTGCTGCCATTGGCTGAAGAATGAACAACATACCTACATTCCTCATGCCAAGTCCTTGCTGCTTCAGCATGTCACAGGTAGTCTGGCAGCTGGTGACCTTCTCCTCTATGTGAAGAACTCGCTCCCACTGGCTGGCATGCAGAACATCTATTTCTACCTCTGTTGAAGTGTACTGTTAATACCCACCACCAACCCCTCCATCACGCCTACTGCTCATTTAGACATCTGCCTGGTCAAGGAAGCTTCTGGTGTTGAAGACAGCGGTGGGCGCTGTGCATGTGTGGTGCGGTGGATGTGAACAGTGGTGTGTGTGTCACAGAGGGGTGGCGGGCGGGAGGGGTCACAGTGAGCAGAGTGAGGGGAGGGTGATGAGTCAAGAGAGTGTGGTGACTGGGACACAGAGACAGGAATCAATTATCATTGCTGCAGCGGAGCTCTTCAAGCTCAAGGGAGACAATGTGCAATTAGAGACGGTTTTTAAATGTAGCTGTTGGGTAGACAGACAGACACTGCCAGGCAGAGAGAGAGAGAGAGAGAGAGAGAGAGAGAGAGAGAGAGAGAGAGAGAGGTGGTGTGTGTGGGGAGGGGAGGGGGGAATTAGAGTTAGAAAAGATGAGGAATAGTCACAGTTAGGATTCATGTACAAGGTCAAAAGGTTTCAATCGGATGATTTGGTGAATCTCCTGTTCTTGTCAAAGTGATGAGCTGTCAGCCCTTACGGTAGCATTGAGAGACATTGATTTGTTGTCCTGGGCCACCTTGTCAAACCGGACGTTATGTCATCTGAACCATCCGGACGGAGAGCTTTATTAGCCTGTGAGAAATCAATCAATCTCTTGTGAGTCAATCTGAATGACCGTAATTTCAATCATTACGTCTATCAAGGGTAACCTACTGATGGTGCTCTGGTGAGCTTGATGTTTCAATGTCTGTCAATGTCAGAGTGATTCCTGGCTGATAGATTTTTGTAATGTATACAAACATGTCTCAATAAGATGTCTTGGTTGCATAAATAATGTAAATTCTTCCTGTGTGGTGCTGTTGGAAACAACATTACTAAACAGTGTCTCGGTTGTTGATGCATGCCTCTTTTCAGTCGGTGGTCACTCTAACCACTCAGAGTGATTATGCTCTAAAGGAAAGTCAGACACCTCCTCTCTCTTTTCCACTTGTTGTGTAGAGACACAATTATTCCCAAGGCATTGCTCTAATGGCCGCCTCTTTACTGGAGCTGTTTTGGACTGCTGCGCCTGCCCACTCACTCACCCTGCAGGTACTTAGAGACAGAGTAGGAGGAAATGGCTTGCTCTGGTGTGGGTGTGTGTGTGTGAGAGAGAGAGAGAGAGAGAGAAGAGAGAGAGAGAGAGAGAGAAGAGAGAGAGAGTGGAAGAGAGAGAGTATGTGTGTGAGAGAGAGAGAGAGCGTACGAGAGAGACGGAAAGAGATGGAGGGAGAAAAAAGAGAGAAAAAAGAAAATGTGAGAAAAAGAGAAAGAAAGAAACAGAACCAAAAATAGGAAAGTGTGAAAGGGAGGTTTCATTCTGAGAAAAGCCTCCTTCCTCAGCTGTCTTATGGGAAACATTTGTGCTGTGTAATTACAGACAAACAGGAGGGGAATGTGCTGATTAATGTCCGAGCGCAGTCAGATTCTCTCAGCATCTCTCCTCTCATTACCCCTCACCGTGACCCCACGCTTCCATCGTTAGGGTTTAAAACGGCCCGTTAAAAGTACACACACTGTGTGGTATCCTCATTAAAGCTACAGACATGATGATAATCAAACAAAGGCCCATGGCTTGTTTTTGTGTCTGCGCTGCAGTGCTGCAGTGCTTCAGCCAAGGGAGAGCATCTCTTTTGGTGACGGGTCGCCCCGAAAACAGACGAGCGGCCTTTTCATCATGCTCAGCCATTTATCTAGTGAGGGCCGATCACTTTGTGAAAGGAAATATGACCTGAATGATGAAAGAACATTTTTAGCTGAACAGTAAGTTTGATAATTGGGGGGGGGGATGGGGGTGAAAACAGCAGACAAAAACATCAAGACAACATCATAACAAAAACATCCTGATTTTCTATCAGGCAGACATGTCACTTTGTTCATGACGAATACAATTCTACGTCTGAGACTTAGTCAGAAGCTGAAGCGAAATCCAGTATATCTGAATCAGATGTCAGGTTTTACATCACCTCCGTCTATTCTTGGAAAGTTGCATTTACACATGCTGGCGTTTGTTGTGATGAGATGGAGTGACGATGTGGTGGTCATCACACTCCACACAACTCACATCCCTTAACGCAGCACACACACCGTAGCCTGTTCTACAGGTGCACCCTCACTGCCTGCCTCTATCCCTTACTTTCTAATCAATCATCGCCGAGAGGAATATCGCCCTGGAAACCGAGTCGGCCTCGCCAGACAGCAAAGGGGAAAGAGTGACTCATCGCATTCAATAAAACAAAGAGCAAACAGTGCGTGCGTCAGGAGATGGACACATCACACAGAAGCATCATTTCCCCCAGAACGGGACGGTCAGAGTCACAACAGAACACGGAGAGGACGGCTGCAAGGCCACGTCTCCTGACAGCGGTACCACCCTCCCTCAGGAAGACGCCAACAGTGCCGCTGAATCGGAGAGAGAGAAAGAGAGAGAGGATAAGGAGATCAGTGTTGCTCCACCTAATGCAAAACAGGGTAGATAAAACATTTCCCCCACAGGGAGATCAAACCAGAGAAGAATCAAAGATTATTTCAACACCATTTTTTGCAATCTCTAACTACACACAAAGATCCTTTGCAAACAAGGGGGGAAAAAACGCTAGTTTTCCCAACATATCCCTTGGGGGTGATAGAAGACACTACAAAGCAACATCTGCAGCTCATACAAAGCACCACCAACAGATGACAGTTTAAGTGTGCCACCTGGAGCGGTGGAGTGTCTACTGATCTCCGGAGGCCTCTGGCCCGGCTGGATGAACCTCTGTCAGCCTGACCTGGTCACTCCCTATCACCAGGGCTGCTGTAGGACCTTTGGCTGCTCACCACAGTTCTCATCTCTTTATTTCCTGTAGGATGTGGTAGATAGAGGGAGCTGCACTCCTGCAGTTGCGCTCGTTGTGAATGAAAGTGCGAGTGAAATAGAGCTGGATGACAAGCGTGTGTGTCATCGTGCTGCCACTACTATCCCTCTCGGAGGGTTGTATGACACCAGAGATCAGTCGCTAGGCGGCTTTTTCTCTCTTCAGCTCGACGCAGCAGGAAGTAAACGACCTGTTTTAGCCCATGATGTATTTCAGGATTATGGTATAATATTGGTTTTCCTGTCAAATTTTATGCGTGCGCGTGTGTCTGTGTGTGTGTAAGGGGAGGGGAGGTGGTGAACTCTTCTCCCTGAAAAGTTTCCTATCAGTAGTAATACTTGCATTCTCATGATGTCAGCTTTGTCTGTCACTCTTAGGATTAGAAAGAAAAATAACAATAATAATACTAATGAAACAGTTTAAACGGACCGGCTCCGCCCCCAGCCATGCGACCATCTGGCTTGACCTCGTTACAATTGGTCATAAACAGTTCTGGCCGCTCTCGAGTGAAAGGGTCTCGGCCAAATATTTGTTTCTCTCCGACCCCATTTGGTTTTTTGTGTTCGTCTGTTTGCATTGCCGTGACCCGCGGTCAGTGTCAGCGCGATGGCACGTGTATCCCTGACGAACACTCCCTGATAAGAATCCAGCAGGAAGAGGAGAGGCAGCAAGGCCTTCTGGGACAGCAGGGAGGGTGAAGGATGGAGCAGACAGCGCCAGCCTGCTCGTTCACACTCACACTCTCCACGCACGCACTCTCAACACACACACACACACTCTCCACGCGCGCACTCTCAACACACACACACTCTCCATGCACGCACTCTCAACACACACACACTCTCCACGCACGCACCCTCAACACACACACACACTCTCCACGCACGCACCCTCAACACACACACACACTCTCCACGCACGCACTCTCAACACACACACACTCTCCACGCACGCACCCTCAACACACACACACACTCTCCACGCACGCACTCTCAACACACACACACTCTCCATGCACGCACTCTCAACACACACACACACTCTCCACGCACGCACTCTCAACACACACACACACTCTGCACGCACGCACTCTCAACACACACTCTCCACGCACGCACTCTCAACACACACACACTCTGCACGCACCCTCAACACACACACACACTGTCCATGCACGCACTCTCAACACACACACACACTCCACGCATGCACTCTCAACACACACAGACTCTCCACGCACGCACTCTCAACAAACACACACTCTTCACGCACTCTTAACACACACACACTCTCCACACACCCCACCCCTCCTCCACTCGTCTCTGCTATCAATTCCCCACCAGACATCACAGACGCACACAAACACACACGCATCACTTTGAAATCTCGTCACACTGTGGAGTCTATGTTCGTCGTCTTTAAAAGCTCATGTAAGGAATTTGGTCAAATGAATGGGAAAATAATCATTATTCATAGCTTTATTATCTATATGGGGTTTGGTATTTCAGAGACCTCCTGCTATGTTTCTCTTCAGTAAGGCGGGCACACTAAATCCTCTGTCCTCTTAATTAGCCTGCATGCAAATCAAACATCAATGTGCTAAAAAAAAGTGTAGAGAGTGTGTATGAGCAAGAAGGAGTGATAGAAGAAAAATCAAGAGAGAAAGTGAGTGAGAGAAAGCGTGAGAGAGGGAGAGATAAAGAGATTGGGAAAGAGTATGTGTGGGTGTGTTCAGGCAAGTGTGTGCAGTTGGTGAGCGTGTGTGAGCGTGAAACTTTACGCCTGCGTGTGTGCTCACGTGCATGCGAGGATGTGTGTGCTCGAGGATGTGTGTGTGTACATGTATTTATTGCGGCCCTTTTTGAATGGCTGAAGACTTGGAATTAGCCAAGGAGGACTGGATTGTGTGGATTAGGGAGAGATTTTTCTCTTAATGCCCGCCCTACTCCTCGACTTGGCATACGGTTGATTCACTTTGGCGTCCTTGAAATTGTTTCTGTGAGAAAGCCGGCAGCTGCAACAGTATTGAGTACCCAAAGATAGGCAGGATGCAGCATGCACAATCTACTCTTTCTTTTGAAACAACATTTCGGTGTGTGTGGCGTTCGTATGTGAGAGTGTGTTGGCCTGTGTTGCAGTCCGTTTTTTAATAGTATATCTTCAGTTGTGGAGAGAGGCTGGAATGTGATGTGTCAGCCCTTCCTGACGCTGCATCTCCTCTTGATCCTGGCAGCGCGTGTCAGAAGCCAGGCTGATTTCTACCTCTCCTGTCTGTCTGCTTTCCCAGATCTGCCTTCATGAACCTGCGGGGGTGTCGACATGACTCTGGGGCCCTGTTCCTCAAGAACCATCAGGTTGAACTGAATGATCCATCATCTCTGGGTTTGTAAACGCTCCTGTTTGTGTCCGAGGGAAGTTAACCAGCCTGGTTGTGACGAGTCCTGACAACCTGAGGAAAAATCCTCCCCTGCTACAACCTCTGTGTCCTCCACCGCCTGACCCCCACCCCACACTCACCACACTCCAACAACCCCCCCACCACACCCCACCCCCCCTCTCCTCAGCCCTCCCAGCCTCTCACGGTCCCAGGTTTAAATCAAAGAGGGCTGCAAGGGGGACGACATGGAGGTGGGTATAACTCAAGGCCAGCGTGGCGTCTGCCTCTGGTCCTGGTGGAGCCAGACCATAAAACTCCCAGCTGCTCCCCTCCGTCCAATGAAGACATAAAGCATGAACAAAGTAGTACAGAACGTGCTGCTGTGTAAACTCTGGGCTTGGTTGGGGTGGGTAACACTACCCCACTCCAGTGGCCTTTACTATCTTGAGGGCCCACACAGAGCCTTACATTGACTCTTCAACTGACAATAACAAATACAGTCTCTCTCTCTCTCTCTCTCTCTCTCTCTCTCTCTCTTTCTCTTTCTCTCTGTCTCTCTCTCTCTGTCTCTCTCTCTCTCTCTCTCTTACTGTCTCTTACTGTCTCATTCTCTCCCAAACTTCTAAATGCTTGATTTCGATTGAATCCGGTACTAGCCTAGCCAGTCTCCGTCTCCCCAGTGGGCCAGGGAGAGGTTTATTGCTGCAGACAGGAGAGAGCTGGTCAGCTGACCAGCCTGGCTGCCCCAGCGGTACAGAGTAAGAGGATTAGAACATACATCCTATGATGTCACCGTCTAGCCACAAAGCCCGCGCCCGCGCTACCGACTCTACCCCAACTCCCCCTCTCCATCGCTCCGTAGCTATGGCTGTGATTCATCTACCCTACCTGCGCCGGGGGTGTGGGGGGTGTGGGTGGGCATTATATCTTCTCTGCTGCTTCTGGAGTGCTCAGATACTCTGCGAGATGGGGAGGGGGAGGAGGGGGTTGGAGGATGGGAAGCAGGGGGCTTGGGGGAGGCAGGGGGCTTGAGGGGGAGGCAGGGGGCTTGGGGGGAGGCAGGGGGGTAGGGGGGAGGCTTTGGGCTGGGGTGTGTGTGTGTGGGCACGCCGACATACTGACACACTGCCCACAGGAAACAAAGAACCATATGGATGCAGGGCTAGGTGACACATGAAGTCGTTAAGCCATTTGGTCTGTGAAAGAGAGTGGCAGACGGAGGGAGCCATGTCTGGGCATTGAGACAGGCCCCGCTAATGAACACCGCACACTGTTCTCCAGTCAACCTTCACAAGCAAGCACTCGCACAGCCCTTGTGATTGGGAACACAAGAAAGGCTCTTCTGATTGCTCTGCTCTTTTCAGCACTGGGCCCGTCCTGTGTCGAAGTGATTTAACGTGATTGTCTCCTGACCCGAAGGTAGAGGGGAGATACCAAACGCCCTTGCACTGTGATCTTTGGAATGCCGCATTATCCTCTGTGGTGCGCAGACCCTAACAGAACGACCCTCCGCTGTCGTATCAAGTCATTTTTTACGACCAGATGCGGGGTTGTGAAGTCTGCCCAACGACACAACGCCCAGCGAGCATCTCGCTGCCTCAGCGTTTTCTAAAAGGTTAAACCGAGGGTTGTCTGTTGGATGCAGGGTCCCAGGGCCGGACACTCACCTGGGATTATCTCTCCTCCATTAGTTAATAACCTGGCAGTAAACCTCCGCTAAGCCCACCACGCCAAACGTGGAGGCCATCCACTGCAATCAATCAGCATTTACTGTGGTTTGGCAGAGGAGAGAGATAAAGAGAGTCACAGAGGTAGAAGGAGAGGCAGATGGGAGGAGAAAGAGTGAGAGGGTGAAGGTAAGGGAATGAGGGACTGAGAGAGAGAAATACAGGTTAAGAGAGGGAGGGAGAGGTTGAGATTGATGGAAAGAGAGGGACAGCATACGGTAGTCTTGATAAGACACACAGCCATTAAACGAGTCCTCCTACATCTGCTAGGTTTAATCACACCATCAGGATGATGTGTGTTTCTGTGCAGATGGCCAGCATTTTCAATGAAATAAAGAACATATTTCCCTAAGGTTTTACTCTTTAATCACTTAATTTGAATGCAAAAAAACCCCTTTGTGATATCCCATGTATGACTTTTACACATTTTGTGTGATAAATGGTTGAGATTGAGGGTACAACAGGGCAACAACAGTTTTTGAGTGGTTACTGATAACATGGACTAAGGTTCAGTTTCAACAGTATTCCCAAACTTGTGCAGGATTGCCAAATAGTGCCAGTGAGTTGGGCTGACCAGAGCTGGCTTGGACAGGCAGAGAATAAACAAACAGTTGATAAGGTGCAAAAAACAACAGGTCATCCCTTTCATTGCAGTAATGAGATTGATGAGTGACAGTTGACATCATGACATACATTAATCAGAGGAGGATATAACATGGAAAATGTATGTGGAAATTGAAATGGGAAATGAAAATGAAATTTAAACCAGAATACTGTATTCTGCGGAAACGAGACCTTCGGAGGAAATTCTTTCTGTCTACGAAATATTAAAGTTCAACTGCATGAAATGCTCTCTGTCTCTTCACCACGGTGCTTTTCGTGATGTGAGAGGAAAAAAAAAGACTCGAGAGGGTGTTAACTGTCTTCTTAGGAACCATTCATAGAGGCTAGCCCCTGGAAGCGCTGGTGAGGAATTCTTGGAATGTGACTTCTCGGAGGAGATCAGAGGGGGTTGAACATTAACTGTGCTGAGTTCCTAACCCTATAGCTCTGCTCTCAGGGACAACTCTCAACTTCAAGGGTCCCTCAGGAGTCTGTGAACACACCGTGTCAACAGCAGGTACGTCACATGGAGCGATTACACGTGAAATCCACACCTGCACACACTTGCACGCGTGCGTGCGCGCGCGCACACACACACACGCGTGCGCGCACACACACACACACACACACACACACACACAGTGCTGTTCTCACTGTAGGGCAGGGAAGAGGAACATTAAATCAAGTTGTCTTTGCAGTTGCTTTTGGGCTTTTAGGAAAGAGTACGTACACAAACCTAAAGGTACATACGTGTAGAAAAAAGCATGACCTTGACACAGGAGGCACCTAGAAGAGACTGGGATGGCTCCGTGTGAAAACCCCTTCAACATGTAGCATAGCTTCACCTTCAACAGCATAGCGCTAGGAGGCCGTTTTGTGATGGTATGCGTAGCACGCTTAATGTTGTGTGTTTTGCAAGAGTGACCTAGCCACTGCTTATCCTGAGGTGACAACAGTTCCCCAAATGGGTTTGACACATGAAGTATGTTCACCCTCAGGGGAGATGGTTCAAAAACTGATTCCCATGAGTTCAATCCCAGGGTGACCTTGTGTGAGAGAGAGAGCCCCCTGTATCTACTGGAGAATCACTCCTAGCTGATATTCAGTAGAAATAAATCATCTGGAGATTGATGATTTCTTTGATAATCAATAATTAAATGAGCGATCTTTGAACAACCCCCCCACCTGTCTCTCTGTCTTTATATCTTTCCCTGTCTCCCTCTATCTTTCTCTCTCTCTTTCAAATCTTGCTTATCTCTCTCCACCCAACCCATCCCCTCTCCAATACTGACTCGCTCCATCTAACTGGCTGGGAGAGAGCTGTCAAGGCAACATTACAAGTCACTAAACATTCATCAGCAGTTAAATGTCAGTGTGATTGATCAGGGCAGTACTGGGAGCACAGGAGAGAGACCAAATAAAGAGACAGCAGGGAGAAGGCTGATGTTCAGGGCTCCCCACTACTACACCTGGGTCAATCACAGAGACCAATTACGAAGTCCATCAAAACAAAATAAGCTGGGCTTTACAGGACTGGTAGGATTAGATGAATTGCATTGGTGAGCCAAGTTAAGGTTACCCAAGTATTAGACAGTATTTGGAAATTGCAGTTGACCCAGGTTGGATCTGATCCCAGTCTCTGGCAATCATCCAAGGTAGAGGGGATGGGGCTGGGGGAACGACCACACTTAGACAGTGAGGGATAGGGACAGCCATTCAGCAGCTGTGGGTTTCTGTCACAGTGTCCGTGTGTGTGTGTGTGTGTATGTGTGTATGTGCATGTTTGTGCACGTGTGTGCGTGCGTGTCAGGACCACCATGTCTTGTCAGAAGCTGAACCAGCTTCTTGCTGGGGGCCAGGACAGATTTATGACCCGGTACTGAAACGTAAAAGACCTGACAGGATGTCTCTAGGAACCCGGAAGCATGTACATGTGAGGTGTGTGTGTAAGTGAGTAAGTGTGTGTGTGCGAGCGAGTGAGTGAGTAAATGACTGAGCGAGTGAGTGTGTGAGTGAATGAGTGAATGAATGATTGAGTGTGTGTGTTTGTGTGTGTGAATTCTTTGAATGAGTCACGCATTATGAACCCAGTGGTGGAATAATCAACGCTGATTGTTTCACGGTCAGTTAGCTACAACATTCCGACCAGAAGCCTTTTAAGTGGAAATAAGTGTGACTCCATTCCCAGTGCAACCAGACATGAGTATAAATGTGTATGAACTTCACACACAGTTCATGCCTTTAGAACCAAGCTCTCCTGGAATGTAGCTCAGCTGATGCAGAGGGCCACTGTACATTTCTGCCATGCTATGTCAGGTGCACTCTGGAGCAGGGGGATTAGCTTTGTGCAGGGCTGGGGTACCACAGGGCACGATGCTGTGAGGCAGGACAGGGTAACAGGGGGGAAGATGACTCAAGGTAAAACAGGGTACTAGAGGGCAAGGCGGCATGGGGTAGCAGCTGAGGTGGTCTCAGGGCCACAGTGGAGGAGTTATTTAGGGGCAGGCCCAGTAATGAGATGCATACTTGTGTGCTGAGCAGGAACACAGAAGGACCTTCATGTTCTCAGCCATCCTGAGCCCTCACTCCCCTCAGGGCCAACACAACCCACCATTCACTGGCAGGACCAGCCGAGCCCAGCGCTCACTGTCTCACTTGTACCACATGATCGTCATTGCTAGCGGCTGTCCTGTTTGGACTATTTTTGAGTGCGGTGACAGACAAAATAGACATTTCATCTGCAGGGCTTTTGGGAGGCAAACGACAACCAGACAATCGCATGTTTCTTTCAGTCTAAGTATGCTGTTTTATCATCTGAAGTGGCCAGGGTTATTCCCTGAAAGGCTAGTACAGGAAGTGACTGTTGAAAGGCTAATGCGTTTCAGTTGAATCATCGTGTTCCTATTTCAACTTCTGCCAGCAGTCCCAAGGCTCTTTCACACCATTATCGGCTGACGCTTTAAGGGGATATTAATTACTACAAGACTAGAATCTCCTTCAGTCTGTTGTAAGAACATTGCAGTTACATACCAAAGGATGACCGGTAGGCATCAGAGTTCAGGGAATTATTACTCAAGGAGAAATAGACTATGTTTTCCATGGATTTAAATTAATGGCTGAATCGATGACATGACTGAGGATGGGAAAGAAGGCAGTCTGTGCCACATCTGAGCTGGTATGCATTTGCAGTCAACAGTTCATTTTACTACTGGGATTAACATTGGCGTTGTCATAAGAGCATAAGAGCTATCTGTTGAGCAAGATGGGATCTGCGTTATTCTAGGGAGAATAGACCCAGTGAACTTCAGCCTGGTTGGTTTACGTGTGTGTGTCCTCTGTCATTTGTGGATGAACATTGTGGGATCTTCCTCCTCCAGGGCTACCCATCCCCAACAACAGGGGCCATATTATATGAAAGAGACGCTTAACGCCAACGCGCAGAAAATTATACGCTTTTATCCAATTGTGGTTTCTCTGTGAAAGAAAGGGTTGGAGGCGTTTGCCGTTTGTGAGCTAACGTCACGCGGCTGCTGCCTGCGTCTTAGATCCCAGCTTCACAGTGACCCCCACAGCCATGGCAAAGTCACGGAGAGAGCAAGAAGTGAAGTTGGAGAAGTTGCAGTAGGACTTTTTTCCAGTCAGTATTTATCCATTAGCACAGAATACAGCAATATTGTTAATGATCTTTTCTGGAATCTTACGTTCCATCCTTATTATGTTATTTCATGAATATGATAATTAAAATAAAATTAACAAACTCAATAAAATTAAAATTAAAAATAATATATGCTTGGTACGATTGGTTGCTTTGGGGGTTTAAAGGCTCCCACTTTAAGTCTTGTTGTTTATTAAAGTCTAATGAGACCCAACCTCAGCAGTCTGGGTCTTCCTATGTGTACCAACTGATGGCTTGATTCTGCAGACTACAAATTAGCTTTCCAAGCAACCATAACATGGAAACATGCCTAACGCCAAGTGGTTTCATGTAGGGTTGTGGACTTGAACCGCCAATTGATGAACCTCATACAGCCAGATCATTAATAATTTCTACTTTCAATTTGTATATCTGCTATTTGCAATTCAAATCCTAAATGCATGAAAAGAATCGAAGAGCAGCAGGCAAAGAGTGTATGTGTGAGTATATGTGTGTGTGAGTATGTTTGTGTGTGTGAGTGTGTGTGTGTGTGTGTGAGTATGTGTGTGTGTGTGTGTAGAGGTGGGGGGGCAGCAACCACCCGCTTCCCAATTAATATCCCAAAATGCTGACATCCTCCTGATCTCGCTCGGGATCTGGTCCACATGGGAGTCTGCTGTAGCCAAAGCTCACACATAAACACTCAAACGTCTAGGAATATCCCAAAAAGGAATATCGCGAAATCAGGCCCAGTGCTGTGTGGATGTCTTATTTCTCCATGTTTGTTTTACAGGAACTATGAATGTTTAAATCATAGTAACCTGAAGAATTCCACAAAATCGAATCTTAAAGTAAAAAGTTACACCTTACTGCACCTTTTCTTTTTACTCACGTCAGCTAAAAGAATGGGCTTACTTAACGTTCCACAGCCACATATCAGGCTCAGGAAACGGATAGGAAACCTGTTTTATTTTAAGAGCAGGTCTCAAAATGTGCCTCACATTCTTTGAATAGGTGACAATTGTTCCTAGAAATGGCTGAACTGTCAGTGTGGTGATAAGCTCAGTGCAGTTCTAAAGGAGGTAAACACACTTCCGTCACTTTGTGTCCTTTCTGCCGTCTGAAAAAAAACAAACAAATGAATGAGGTTTAGTGAGGTGAGGTTACTCTGCTCACCACAATAAAAAACGATTTGTTGGTAGAACTCATCTCCAGGATGCCTTGCAACTGCAATATTGCGCAATTCAAGTGGTGTTTTTTAAAAGGTTTTGAAGACTTCCGGACTCTTGAGAAATGCTTAGAAAAAGTAGACCAAGATCTCTGTTGTCTTCCCTGACAATATATTTAACAAGTTGAAACAAATATTACTCAAAAGTACAAGATCACTGCAAGATACCACCGAGCACTCTTTACCATCAGAATGCTGATAACACATGCGTTTGGTATTCATATCGAAAATTCTCTCATCCACCCCACTAAAAATTCCCCTCATCTTCTTCTTCTGCTTGATTGAGATCTTCCTTTTGCTCAAAGTGAAGGTTTACCTACGAAGACGTCTCTGGTCAACACTGGGGAATGTCCCACATGCTCTCTGTGGCCCCTTCATATGTGGGGGAACTGGCAACGTATGTGTCAACAGACAGGTAATTCACTTGTTCCTCCCCACGCATGTGCAAAGTTCATCTGACATGTTATCCCCCCACTTCCGTTTTCTCAGTGTGTCAGCTGGTGTATACCTTTCATGTGGACCCTGAGTTTGTGGATCTAGAGTTGGTTAGATTGCAGAAGTACTTTCATACTCTGCATTCATACTAACTTTGAAAAGAACGTTTTTCTTCATTCATCTTTTGTTACTGGCACAAAGACAGTTAGGATTGTTTAATGAATGCACAAACAAACAAATGTTTCTGGAACATAATCCTTTTTGGCTCAAAATATTGCTACAGTTAGTACATCCATACATGGGCAAAGCTAGACAGACAGGAGACAGATGGATATTTTGCATCAGTCGACCACATCGCTGTCCTATTGCACACTTACAATCACCCTCAGCTGAACAGGGCGGTCTATTTTAGACCAGGAAATCACATGCTCCTCTGACATTGCTGTTAAGCATTGAAAGTGTGAGTGGAACTATTCATTTACTTCCTGATACTGCTCTGGATCTGACCAATCATGCGGTTTCAAATCCTTTTCCTGGTATGTTTCTGAATGGAGCAGCATTCACATGTCTGTATACAGACAATTATCTCACAGCTGCAGCGCCTTGTAGTCAACAGACTTGTAGTCATGGCGGAGCAAAGCGAAGCAATTCTGTGCTGTTACCTAAAAGATTAAACCAGGTCAACACAGGTTCAACACACTATTGAAAATGAACCTTCTTCAACAGAGGATTGAAGAGGAAGTTGAGTGAGGTTGAGGTTACGAATGTTGATCAAAACTAAGAGAGACTGGCAGGGGGGGGGGCCCTTCCATGCTGAAACTGGAGTGGTTGAATCTCCTTGAATGAGACACTTGCCACGCATCACTAAGTTTAGTTTTATATGTCTTGAAGGGTAAAACACTTCTGACACTGACACATTTGTTTCCCCAGTTTTAAACATGTGTGCCAGCTATACAATGCTGGTCCAAGCTTGTGAACAATCCATTCACAATTGGACACAATGGTTCCATTTAAAGGTGAAGACGAGATTGGATCACCACGACGACATTCTGTCCTCAGAGGAGATGTATGGAATGACAGACGGAAATATAAATCCATTTTATTTGAAAACAATAGGAATGTCTGGGCTGAGAGCTAACAGCGTTACACAGTAAACACCAGTTGGTCACAGAGCACCTAACAATTACATTGTCGTATAAATTCTTGACAAAAACCTCATCTGTCACAACCGCATCTCCATCAACTGTGTGCCAAGTTTAGCAGCACACCAGGGTTGATAGAGACTGTCCCTTTTGTAGAACGCTGTGTAGAAATGTAGTGACAGATGCCTCCAGTGACTCCTGACAGCTTGCTATACACTTCAGTTGGCCCAGCAACATAAACATACTGTACCTTTGAGGTGTATTCTACTTATTTGTGATTCGATGCCAAGTCTTTGATTAAAGACTTCAGGTTGAATTTACATTGGAAATTCACAGCCCTTTTACAGTGCCTTGCCGTCCTCTGTGTTATTCTAAGAAATCGCCCTAACCCAAACAAAGATACGACTTTAACTGAAATAAAAGAGACCGAGCATGGAGGCTAGTGAAGCATGGTTCCTCAGGAGTGCTTTCCCACATGTGGGCGGGCGGATCAGCGGGACGGGAGCGAGTAGGAGCATGCGTCTGTGTGGCTGGGCTTCTGAGACAAGGAGCGGGTGGAATGGAACGCACTACTGACAAGTGGATGATCTGGACGACCTCCCACCACTCGGCTGCCTGGGGAACACGGCTGAGAACACAGGCACTGCACCACCCCACCTCCCACCCCGCCACCTCCACACCACCCTGACCACCTCACGGTTCTCTGGTTACTGTGGCAGACGCACAGGGAGCCTCTTCTATACACATGTGTAGAGTACATACACGCACACACTCGTATTTACTGTACGCAATCTCTCTCTCTCTCTCTCTCTCTCTCTCTCTCTCTCTCTCTCTCACACACACACACACACACAAACACACACACACAAACTCACACACCAGGTCAACTGGGACCTGATCCATTAGATAAAGGGATTAAATGAGTGACGGACTGAGCAGTCATTTTAATTGAGGATTAGCTGATAAGGACATATTAATGCTTAATGGGTCTATTCTATTTTTACCTGTAGTACACTGATTGAACTGTGCTCATGGGAAGGGCCAGCCTATGACCTCATAGTGCCACGCTCTCTACCTTTGCTGACCACACCACTGACGCAGGATCATCAGGCCTACTAGGACAACTCAATTAAGGTCAATTATTTCAGATTAGTCTATTAACAAGACAAAGCACAGTCCATTCTGTAAGGTACATTTTCAGAGAATTTGTGGAATATCCTGTTCACGGCCCATTTCATACAGGATGACAAAGTCCCTGTACGTTCACTCCCTGTTGTGACTCAATAGCTGTGCTGTGATTGGATAAGGTGATCCTTGTTTGGTTTCAAATAACGAGAGGCGTTGGAGAGAAAAGGAAGCTTTGAGAAAGTAAGGCCATCTCACTATGACCACAAACCACCACAAAAGCAGTGTAGCATGTCTACGATAAAGCACAGGGACAAAGAACAGGGGTTTTACTGTCTAGTTCGTCACCATGATGTGGCAATTATGACTCACAGAACTTTTGTTCTGTCTTGCTAACATGCAAGGATCATTAGATCTGATCAGGTACAGGTTCAAATTGTGTGCATGTTCTGTTCATGTGCAGGTTCTGAAGAAAATACACTGTGCAGTACGATGAAGATGATGTGTAGGGTATCTCTGCATTCTAATACTTTTTCTAAATTAATCTTTTGATTCAAAAATGTAATAAATTGACATGTTATTACAAATGGCTGCATTGTAGTTGTAAGATTGACTCTTTCTGCAATATGCATGGCAATGAAGACAGATTTGTGAATGAACCTCTGTTCCTTCCTTATATGGTCTGATTTAGCTGTTGTAACAAGAGGAACAGGATAAGAAGGGTTGGTTCTCTTTCACTATGCTGTACTGAACTATACTGTGTATTACTATTCCATATAATACTATACCATACTATGCTACTTGACTGAACTGTCAAATCAATGTCAAATAGTTGCATCTCCTTTTTATAAAGGTGATTTAAAAGAGATTTGCAGATAAAGAGAATATACCTTTTCATCTCAGTCTAAGAAGTCTTTGATAAACATAGATGTTGCCTTAGTTTGTTGCCATCCAGTCTGTGATTCCTATCACCCATGTGAAAAAGACTCTTAATGTGACACTGATTGTAATTGAATGATTCTACTTAGCGGTGACTCAGCAAGCTGAAATGTTAATATATATCAAACAAAGCATAGAAGGTCAGCGTAGCGGGCTGAGGCTGATAACATTGGGGTGGACTGTTTTACTTCCTCTTATGAAACTGAAATTTGGGAATGTTGGTGTGTTTTGAGAAAGATAAGAGTCCTTATCTTTATATTCTAATTGATGTTCAAACAACAGCTGGTCATTATGAAAGGGAAATGTATTATCTATAGCTATAATTCCGGTCAAATATGTCGCCTCTCAGTAACACATTGTACTTCTCTCACTGTAACTGATTCAATTCAATTTAACCTGATTTACTTCATTGATCGTGAAGAAAATTCGAGAGAACATCGCTCAAGTTACTGCATGGGCACACTGACAGAACAAAAAACTGTACAAAAGTGCCAATAGTACAGATAATACAATACTTGGAATAGTTGAATAATGAAATAATGAAATATAAAATAGGTATTAATAAATAATAATTAAAATCTATAGAATACAAATGTAGGTGAGCAGTCAGCGCTGACTTAAAACTGTAAGTCACGTTGTATAAAGTGCATGGAGAACAGCAATATACACAAGGACAGGATAGATTCAGACTAGCTGTGGTGTTACTACATCTGTCTGACTAGCAGTCTGATGGGTCAAGGGTCCAGACTGCCTGACCTCAGGTGAGAAGTCACACTTCACCTAAGAGAACCTGGAGGCAGTGGCGAGGGGCCAAAAGCCAAGGGCCAGGCCTTAGGCCAGGGGCCAGGCCTTAGGCCAGGGGCCAGGCCTTAGGCCAGGGGCCAGGCCTTAGGCCAGGGGCCAGGCCTTAGGCCAGGAGAAGTGTGAAAGAGACAGCACGTTTCACGCCTCCGAGTTTGAACGGCAAACAATACGGCGCCCTGCCTGTGCCAGGACCAGGGATTTAGCCTGTGGCACTTTTGCTGAATGGGAGCACAGACCACTGGCGCTGGTGAACAAACACACAGCCACATCAAAAGGGAGGGACGGCATTGACCAGGCTGGATTGCTGCCGCTGTAGGCAGGAGGGGGAGGCATTGTGAAAAGGGGAGGCAGACAGACAGACTGACAGAACAGCCATTCACTGCATCTTACAGCTCTGGCTTCTCTGTGGGGATTTGCTGGGGCTGACCTTCAGGCGTTCTTTTGCCCGATATCCTTGACTTTCTCATTGTCCACCAACACCGACTGCATGGCCATGAGTCCTGAGCCAAGGTTCTTGCGAAGAATTCATGAGAATATTTTTAGCATTTTGTAGTTGTATTTATTTATTGCAATAGAATCAAATTTAAGTCTTGCTGAATTTACAGAAACATTAACATCTATGTGACATACCAAGAAATAACAATTATAGTGCTTTGTTGTGAGAAGTTGACTGTTCAAGCATTATTAAGACAGGTTTTGTAAAAATAAAGCTTTAATCCACTGAGAGCCTCTGTAGCAGAGAGTCCTTCAGCTCTTAACATTCCTGCTTGTCCCATAACCAGTCCCTGTCCTTCACTATATAAACACAGGAGCTCAAAACCTGCTGGGCACACAGCAGGCAGGAAGAAATGCTCTTACGCTGCAGTTTACAAATGGTGATGTTGATTCTTTACGGTAAACGCTCAAACATAGCTTGAGGTAGGTTGAGGATTTCTCAATTACTAATCTGTAAATTCCCCTCTCTGTAGAGCAGGCACAGTAGATTGTGTAGGAAGATCACAAAAACATATCAAGGTGTCCTGGAGTACAGAGGGGGAATGTACTGTATGACATCAAATCTAAGAAGTGCTCCTGGGCCCAAAACCCCCTGTAACCCATACCTTGTCAGGGGCTGGGGGGAGGAAGGGCACCTGGGAACCAAAGTGCTCTTCTGCACAGCTTTGTGACATGTGTGATAGAAAGGTCTATGGGAGAGAGGGCGTGTGTGTGCGTACACCAATGCAAAAGGTAGTTGCGTGTGTGGGTCTCTGTATCAGTCCAAGGTTCAGTGGTTGGTTGTGTGTTTGAGATTGTTCACCCGTTTGCAGTCATGTCCGGAGCAGTACAGGTCCATGATAGAGCTCTATGATGGGAAAGTCAGTCATCCATTGCCACACTTGGTGTCAGGTTGTCCAGACATTTTTCAAGTTTCCCCAGTAGGTGTGTGTGGGCACCCCAGTTCATTTATTACCTAAAGTGTACATCTTCAGATGCTAACATAGCAGTGAAGCGTAAAGATGGGGGGGGAGGGCATGACAGAACATACCAGGAAGGGAGGAAGGGAGGGAGGGAGAAAGTGAAGGGGGGAGGGAGAAAGTGAAGGGGGGAGGGAGAAAGTGAAGGAGGGAGGGAGAAAGTGAAGGAGGGAGGGAGGGAGAAAGTGAAGGAGTGTTTTTTTGCCTCCTTTAAACCAGCTCTGTTTGCTTAAGCCTCTGTCTCGCTTTCATATCTAATTGAGTTTAAACTAAAATTGAGTAAAGACAATGGAACAAAATGAGTCACACATAACATTACATTTCCTGCTGTTTCATCAACCAACGGGACCCAGTCTGGGACATGATAAGCGATGCTAAGTGAACTTAGTGAAAGCTGTCTGGAAAGTCAACAGGTGTGTGGGCAGAGACAGCAGGGGAGGAACTCATGTGAGCCAGAAACAATAAACCAAATCAGCGATGAGTCGTATGTAAAGAAGTCTTGTTTCGTTTGTTCGGAAACACTTCAATGACTCAAATGGTTCGTTTTGAACAGAAAAATACTTCTATGATATGTATCTCTTTTTTTACAAGGGGTAAGGAATGCAGGTATGTAACATGGTTGTCAATGTCTAATGTCCTCTTTAATTCCTTTTAATGTATTAACTTGTGTCTCTTCAGAGGTAATTAAGCACATAACCCAGGTTTTGAAAGAGTTTTTTGAGTAAGTCTGGTGGTGGAGCAACAGAAAAACATCACACAATAAAAGAGTACACTAGCATGTGCTTTTGATGAACATTCAAGTGATTTATTCTGAATCGAGGCTCCTAGTTCAGAGAATGCGACAAAAACAAGGCTGATCACATGGAGATCAAACATGGAAGCTTCTGGAAGTCTGACATCAAGACAGAGACAGGGAGCAAAGAGAGCAAAAAAGGAAATAAGAACCTATTTCATATTTCAATTCCTATCAGAAAATAATATATTCTCTTGACAAACACACACATATGTATATATAGTCTACATTAATAAATGGTTCTGGTCCTCCTGTAAACTTACACAATACAGTGCAGCACCTTATACAGCATGCGTTCCACTGACTGAATAATCTGGATTTCTGAAACGTGACTCATGGCATTCTGTAAATCAAGTGTTTAACATGCCGTCCCGTTTAGTTTTCCCTCCTCTCTACTTCTCAAGCCGGACTGTTGGTTGTACCGTGTGTAGGGTTGGGTAAAGTTGCATGCTGCTTGACTCTCTGCAAGACACTGCTCCTTTAACTGAGCAGCGGATGTCCAACGTGACAGTTGTAACACTAGGTACTTCCCGACCACACATCGCACTGTGCACTACCACAGGGGGCCCATTCAGGGTGGGTCGTTCTTCCATATTCATTATGACTGTGAGGAAATAGGGAAGTGGGCAGTTTAGTAAGCTGCATCTACAACCTGTTTGCGAGTGATTACCAGAAGCAAAAGACCCTTTCCTGAAAGAATGCGAAAGTAAATTGGTCATTAGGCTAATAGCCGAAAGTAAGGGTTACGGAGCCAAACGTGATGAATTATAATTGAAATGTCCTTAGCGGTTCCTTCCATGCAGCCTTTTTTTCATGCAGGCCTCTAGTCTTCGACAGAGCTGTGTCCTTAGGTGCACTGAGTGGGGTCTTTAACCAAGCGCCTGCAAAACACAAAGACAAGAAACATGTCAGAGGTGCAATGAATAAGCAACGGCTTCTGATATGACTGGCTGGTATATTGTTCTTCAGATAGCATTTACCAGAACTGCCAGTCTTGTCACACTTTAACAGAGCCTGCATCAAATATACTTTCAGCTCCACTTATGAATCAGTCAAATACAGGAGCAGAAGTGACTGGTAGATCTGATCAGATGAAAATGATCAGAACAAGACTGTTGGTTCCATTTGGTTATGAATAGTGGGTGACTTAACAGTGTGATTATGATCTTCACTGCCCGACAGGCACTTGTGACGCGCATGTACAAGCCAGTTAGTTCTTTTGTAACAGGGCATGCTCATCTATTAGGTGCACCTAACGGCATGAGTCATGATGTCCGGTGAAACTGAAGGCTGGAACAGAATGAAGATTTTTTGGGACAGGTCAAGCTCCCGTCTGTTCCGTTCCTGATCCTGATGGTTGCTGAGGGGAACGCTGCGAGTCGGAGATGTCTTCTACTCTAAGCATGTTGCACCACAATCGGTGATTCACAGTGGGTGTTTTGACAGAACTATGGGAACAGTAGCTCGAAGAACTCACATCTACAGCCTGTTCTAGTAAATACAAGAAAAGAAAATCTGCTCAAGATGTGTACAAATACTACTGCAATTCTCTTTCTCCTCAGCCATGTCCTTGGCCTTGTTTATAAAATAAGCCAACTCCATGTCAAACACCAAACCAGTCTTCCATGCAGTCTTGCAAGGTGAATCACATCCTTTCAATACTGTCTACTGAAGGTAAAACACATCCTTTCAAGGACATCTCAGTTTTCTCAAGACAATCTTCAATATAAGATGTTCTGTTCTGAAACACAATAGCCTGGGAACACCTGGAAATCCAATGTATCCTCTTATATCAGGATAATGTGTTTGCTGTGGTTTACACCATGGAACAAACCCTAGTTTGTTGAGTGAAGGAGAGGTTTGGCTGCTAGTGTAGTATGTAAACATGACTTTAGAACAGATATTTCCCAAGGGTGCTGTATCCAATGACAGATATATATATAGTAGACGTACACCGTTTTTTCTTTTTTTAACATCAACCCCTCAGCAACTGCGAAGCCTCCTTCCACATCTCGTGTTTCTCTGACATATTGATTGCCCTGATCATTGTCCGTCCTGTAGGGCCCTCCTTGGTCCCTGTAGGGGCGGGACTGGTGCCCGGACAGCTGACTAGCTGCTACGGTATGGAGGTCACACGCCTGTACAGATGTATTTCCAGGCCGGGTGACAAACCAATGAAAGGAATGCGCATGAGAAAGGGGAGGGGTCACAAACAGGACCTGACTGGAGTAAAGAATCGCACCCCCCCTCCCCCCCTCCCCCTCCACTCCCAGCTCATGTGATGTTATCCTCTGGCAACGTGGAGGCGACCTGGCTAAACCAGCACGGGAGGAAAACCCTTCGCTGACAGACACGTACGAGAGCGAGGGACCAGCACTCGAGCAAACAGCAGAGCTAGAGGGAGCGAGGACCAGCGCTCGAGCAAACAGCAGAGCTAGAGGGAGGAAGGGAAAAGGAATGAGCCTACCTAATAGTATGGTCAATCCCTGACAGATACTATACGTGTATATGTGTACTTTCATGTATAAAGTCTGACTGACCAAAATTACAGTACATAGCAATCCACACTGAAACGCTTAGAGCACCGGAGCGTGAAAGTAGTTGCTGACACCGGTAACTTTCCTACACAGCGCACGGTTGGTTGAGGATGAGGAATCTCATTGGACAAGGTGTACATGAAACCAGGTCACCTGACTACATGGGTGCCACACAAGGCTGCCAGGTTCCTGGTAGGTCATATGGGGAGCAAGCTAGCTGTGGGCAATGGAGTTGTGTACGTAAGCGCGGCTGTGATCTCACCCTCAATGTGCAGTGTGATATGCTTGTTTTTTTTTATTGCGTCTCGTCTCATACAACGCAAGTCATTCTAAAAAAGTATTATCAGAGCTAGAGGTCATGCTGCTGTCTCTTCAGAGTCTCACCCAGCATAACTGCATCCTACTTAATCTTGATGAACTCAGTTCAGGTTGCACCGCTAGGCACGTTTGTGTGTACGTTTGTTCCTCAGGAACGTTTTAAAGAACGACATTGAGCCTCGACCTGGTCTAGGCCAGTGGGATAGAGGAAGATCTGCCTGTAACTAGTTTGGTATCAGGAACGTCAGTCCCTGCAAGTCATCTGTCGAACTCCAGGTGCTACCCATCTCGACTCAGCTATATGATCCATGTGGAATTTGCAACAGTATCCATGACAGCAGTTGCCGTGCTACTTGCAGTAGTGGGTGGGGCGGTGGGTTTTCAACGATCTGCTCCCTGTCATTCATCGACAACAAGCTCATTACCCATAGGCCATTAGAGCAGATTAGCACACCGGGGGGCCCCCGTCAGCGGAAATGATCATGGGGTCAGGTTAAAAGTCTGACCTGGGTGATGAAGTTTAGACAACCTCTTCTGTCCACTGATCGGCCGGTGTGGTCGTCCACAGCAGTGTACTGTGGATGCACTGGAAGGCTGAGTCACACCGCACACAGAGGAAAGACAACCCATTTACCAGTAACGTGGGGAGCTCAACACTAAAGTGTAGTTGGATGAACTTGTATTGAATGCCATAAACATCACACTGACAACCCCCAATCCAGTCTGTGCCCACCCACCCTCCATCCACACACAAACACACATGCAAAAGTACACACATTGAAGAACAGAAATGGCAGCAGGGAAACCTTGTCCCTTAATGGTGTGTGATGATGTAGTGTCCCCCTGCGAGAATCCTGGGCCCCCCTAAAATGAGATCAGGCTTGTTAGTGCTCTCTGTTTCAGGGATTACCCCCACACACACATTCTGACCTACATCTGCTGCAGTGGGCCAGGGCCAGGGTTGTAGCAGTGGCTTTTGGGTAATGTAGTAGGACTTCCCAGATGGATGAAACAACCTAGCCGACTTCATGACAGCCAGACTTTTCTCTCTCCCACTTAGAGAAATATTGTCGATCCCTCAACATGTCATAACTGCCAAGTCGCAGCAGAAATAAATTGGTGAAATGTTAGCCCCTCTTAGTAATGACCAAACATCTCCAAAGTTTCCCCTCACACAGCTGCTTAGCTCATAAAAGTCAGTTTTCTGAAGCCAAAGACCACACAGCTGAAACATGCCCTTACTTCAGTAGGCACCTACCATTGGACAGTGAAATACAATATTCACTCCTGTTTGGTAGAGCTACACCAAAGAAACATGTGAGGAAAACTGAACCCACTTTTTATACCTACATTCAGCGGCAGAAACGGAATCGAACAGCTGATGGAGAGGCCATATCAAATTGGGAGAGCTATCGCTCAGCTCTCCAGCGATGAGAGCCTTCCTTCTCCTCCATGTCTTTGACAGGAGGTGCCAGTGACGCCATCACAGCTGCTGCTGCCAGCCGTCCCTATACGGAGAGAGAGAGAGGACGCCCCTCCAGCTGAGGGCTGTAAATCCACGACGTTAAAACCTGAAGGCCTGATCCTCGTCTTGACAGGTGCAGATCTAGAATGAATGGAGAAGCGTTTTCTTTTACAACGACTTACCAGAACGAACACAAGGGCAAGAGAGGAGGATTGAGAGAATGTAATTCATGAGCATCGAATAGGTTTCCTGAAAACGCAACGTATTTGCATCTCAAACTGCAAAAAAAGAGGGGAGTTAAAGGGTTTATTACAGGGGTTATTAAACGGTTCAAAATTCTACACTTCATCACTCTTGCATCATATTTATTATAGCCTGAATTTGTTTCTTTCATTGTTCTTACACACTCCAACTGTCGAAGAGAGGATGGCTTGTTAACAAGATAACCCCTCACTTATCTAGTGGTCAACAACTGCCAAACGGCAATTATTTACAGACTAACTACTCTAATAAAAAGTACATGATGTTCTCATAGGATTATGACAACAGCCTTCATCTGTAATAGATCAATTGTTTCTGGCCCAGAGGGCTATGATTCTCTGCTCATTATTATTTTCCTTTCATCTTCATTTCCAGTCATTATGTATGCATCCCACGCAAATCCAATAAACGAACAGACACCCTTTACATTAGTATTCGGAGAGAAGGTTGGCAACTTCCTGCTAAGTGAATAACGTTATTGTCATTCTAAAAGAATCAGGCGCAAAATGTAAGTCTGTTTGTCTCCTGACTCCTAATTTGCCCATCCTCTGAAACCCCCCCCCCCCCAAGCGAAATGACAGTGCACTAACAACCTAATGGTCGCCTCAGTATGTAATACAACACTCTCAAGTCATCCTCCAACATTACTGGATTGATTATTTGCTTTACTTACAAGCAGACAGTAGTGAATGCCTTCACTTGTATGTCAACCTAAAATTATTTAACGTGCCAAAACATGCCTGAAGAGACTGACCTTAAAGAGGCTAATTCCAAAACGTTCTTCTGGGAATATGTGTGTGAACTTGCATGCTCTTTCAGGGATGAGGACATTTGCATAACAGTTGCACAGAATGAAGTTTCCCAAAATGTGTTTGTGATGACATAAAACCAGTCAGTTCCTAACTACATAAAAATAAAAAATCATTTTGAGTCATGTGTTTTAATCATTACTTTAAAATGACTTTTGACAGTAAACTTTGCAGCAATGTCAACTTCTATGTTGATAAAATGGAAATGACTTCAGCTACTTTAAATACCTATCTAAAATAGGGATCTTACATTCTGAGACAAGGAATGACAACATTTATGAGGGGTCTCCCCCTTTGTGAGGAAGCCAGGACAGTGTACCAACACTGACATCTGAGCCCTGTCCATGACCTCGCGTCTGCAGGAATGACCCCTCATCAGCTGACCTTTAGTACTGGTGATCCCTCCGACAAGCTGTCAATTAGATGATTGACAGTCACTACTGGCAGAATTATGACTAACCTGCCTCTGCAGGTTTATGAATGTGTGTAGACCTACATTGAATCTTAATTCTAACAATCTGGAGACAGTAAAAATGGGTCCAGTACCATCTGTCCTCTATTCAACATTGAACGCTAACTACCCACATGAGCCACAAATGAATTGGCCATGTTTATACTTATAAAGCCACTATCGGTTAAAATGAAAGTTAGTTCAGCACTTTATAGGGCAGTAGATTGGGACTTACTGGACCATGAACACTCAAATACGGCAATTTGCTGCCAGCTCCTTTATCTATGTATGCAGATACAGTATATAGAACAAGCGCACACACACACACAAACACTGTGTGCATTATTAGGAAGTCCGCGAATATCTTCCATTCATTTCTTTTGGGTGCCTTTGAACTCTGTAAAACATAGAAGGCTAAATATTTACACATCGACCCGTGCTTGTTTAATGTCGGAGACACAGTTGCGTTGTAGAGTAAATGAAGAAAAAGAGGGGTCAAATAAAACACCTCCACAGGCTGATGACTACCAGGCCACACTGCGCTGCTCTGCTCCCAGGTTCAACCTCCTTTTGAGGGCATGGTGAGTCAAGGGAGGTGGCTGGGAGGGGGGCTCAGCGCTTTGCTGACAGGGCTGTCTCTCTGAAAAGAAGAGATCAGTGCATTTAGAGTTGGCTCAGGCTCAGAGAGATTAAGCGTGGAGGTGTAGCCTTGTGTAGCGCCCTGTCAGGACATTATGGGAAGCTGGACAAAGGAGAGCCTCCAACCATCTGATCATGCGCCAGCATGTCACTTCTGAGGTGGAACCACAAGTGAACAGGTGTAGCAGCAGGATGTTCATATGTTAGATATTGATGTTTCTGTATCTAACCTGACACCTGGACTTGGCTGCTGTTCAGAGGTTGGGTCGACAAGGAAGGTTATGAACTCACACGTGGAGAGCCAGAATGGAGGCACAGAGGCACGGCGATAAAAGAGAGGGGGAGAGGGAAGGAGAAAGCGACGAAAGGAATGGACAGAACAGAAACAGATTAACTTCATATTCTCCTGATGAATCCTTGATGAGTTCACATGCATTTAAGTGTTCAGGCAAATTATCTACATACATTTGCCTCTCATTCATTACTGATGCAGGGACACGTCTGTCTCAGCACTGAGTAGGTGTGTGCACGTGTAGATGTGTATGTGCACGTGTGTAAATGTGTGTATAGACATGCAATTGAGATGTTTCCAATGGACCCATTTCAAGACTAATCAGTTGCTAATGGTCCACTGAAGTACTTATAAGGCCAGCACCTGGTGATCTACTGCAGTTTCATCTGGGTGAAATAGTGGCAGATAATGGGTAGCTGTCTCTAACAACAGTCCACTGTGAAGACGAAATCCATGAATTGAGATTCCTCAAGTCGAATGAGTCCAACTGAAACAGTTCCGTTATGTAGAATAGCACAATGAACATTCAACTAGGTGGTTGAGACAGCCAACGGCCATTTAAAGAGGGTCCCTTTTACAGCCACTTTCTTGGGAAGACTGCTCCATAATCTGCTGTGCAGGTATTGTTTAGAAGTGATTCAGCAGCAACTGAAAACGTCTTGTGGTTCTGCGACTCCCTGATAGAGGCCAACAGCTATCAGCACTGGCAGGAAACACAGACCCTGGCTATGGAATTCAGTCAGTTCAGTGTCAGGACATCCCCAACACAGGCGGAAAAAAAGAAGTATGTACCGAGAACAGCTTTAATGGATAAAGCACAAGGTTTTGCATCTAATAGATGTATCATGGAGCACTGTGTTTAATTACTATAGAGTAGCAGGAAATGGTCAGCTATGAGTCAGTCACAAATAATCTTTGGAATCTGTATGTTGCACCCTTAAACATGTGCTATGAATTGAAATCTTATGACTGTTAGTCTGGCCAGGAGAATGGGGGTCTGTACAGTCACCGGTTGGACCTTCTGCAGAACCTGATTAGATTTCAAGACGACGTCATCCCAGCTCAGGAAATCACTGTGCCACACTCTGAGCTCTCAACGCATCGGACAATTGCTAAAAGGTTAACTAAGACTACACCTCGTAGTATCAGAGCTTACAACGTTGATGAAAGCAACAGATTCACAAACGCCCTATTCAGTAATCCACATATTTGGCCGGAATCTAATTACTGCATCATCTGAGAGCAGGCTTATGACCTTCGTAAGAGGACATGCACACAATGTATTTTACACCACAGCCCTGGATGTCACCAGAAGGTCTCAAGGTCACCCCAGTGTCTGTAGCAGGACTAGCATGGGCCCTCTAAATGTACAGGTACCTACAGTATGCACAGTGCACAAAACCCCAATGGGACGACCAGGCAACACACAATGCCAGATGACAGTTCGCCTGCAGTGGAGAACAATACAGCTAAAGCTACAGTAAAGCTGCGGCAACATGGCGACATTCTTTCCCTGCGAGAAATAACGGGCCATCGATTTCTGTATGTCTGGCAACTCTGTGGCCTCAGAGGTGACCTGTGCACTGGCCTGCCAGGACGCTGTGCTCTGCAGCCTGGGAGCTGATGAAGATGGAAGAGGCTGTAGAGAGGGAGACAGGGGAGGCGCGAATGAGTGCCGGGCCCCCAGGGGGCCCATCTGTTTTGGGCACAAATCAACAGGCCCCCAATCAATGAGAAAACAGGGCAGCTCTCTTTTCCTACACTACCCTCCACCCCCCCCACCCACCAACAGCCTCCATCCCACACACACACCCACCACCCCTCTCTCATTGTAGAACAGGGTTATTATATCAGAGCCGAGATGAGCCGGCTGGTCCCATAGTCACCAGACAGCAGCCTTCCTCCTCCTCCTATTCCTGCTCCTCCCACATCAACCCCATTAGTAAAGGGCAGGGGTGGGAGCTACAGTCGGTTAGTGGATTAAGGATTCCTCTTTAAGGATTCCGCTGTTTTTATCATGCTGTCACCCTCCACTTTTTCCACCTGTCTCCCGTAAGAGCACTAACACACCAAAAGGTGAGATGGGCGGAGCAAAGTGGTGATTAATTGGCTGTTACTAAACAAACCCAATGGTTAATATTTGTTTGGGATTTTAGTTATTTGAGGATGGGGTGTGTGTCTAGAACCCAGAAGGTGATGGTTTACTTTAGTTCCAACATTTCATACCATATCATTCTCTCAAAATGCAGGCTAGCCCTTGCTCCACAGTGAAAGAGAGTCATTAAACTTTTCAAAGGATTCCGACATGAGGTGGCAGTCTAAAGGTTGTCTTTCCTGTGCGCTCTGATAGGCACAGGGAAGCATTGTACCTCATCCATGGAGATAAGACAGACCTGTCTCTCTGTCATGGTTGAAATGAGAGGCCAGGCAATGGAAAGAGAACAGCCATGCAAACAAAAAAAAGAGAAAAAAAGAAAGATGTTGCACTTTAATAGTATGATTCAGCAACGGTATCGCTTTCCCCAGATGGCAGGCTGTTGTCTATCTCCTATTGCCTTACATAGGGGGGAGTAGAGAGAAATCCTATCCCCCTGTTAAGGGACAGGCCGTCAGCACACCAAAGAGAAGCCGATCAGTGTCCTAAACCTGCTATTGGAGCCAAAAGGAGAGGGCGGGTGGGCGGGGCCAGTCTGTGACACACCACAGAAGTAGCAGACCCTGAAGGGAGAGGATGGACACCGTACACTGGTTCGTGGCTACCCAGTGACCTAGTCAGACCTAAACAGGAGGACCTTGTCAAGCTGGTGTGTGGTGAACCCCACCCCATTCCACCCCTCCACCCCATCCCACTCGCCCCCTTTCCCCACCGCCCAACCCGCCGCCACTCTCCATCAACCTTTTCCACATTGCTTCTCGCTCTCTTGATGTTGTTCCTCCTTACAGCCCTCAACCTTATAAAGAAACACACAGCCATGTAGACAGTTCGATTTTGTGACCGAGGACATGCTAGGTGGTTACCGTGACAGCCCAAGGATATGGGATATACTGGTCTACGTGGTGTGCATTTAGCATTCTGTAGGTGTGAATGGACGTCCTAGGACATGTGGTGACCCTGCACCAGCATCCATTCTCACAGCTGCCGAAACACCATGGCCGACACACCGCTCGGCTCCGGAGCCAAGTGCTGTCACACTCAGTAGCCATGCCAGCCCCTGAAATAACACTGGCAGCCAGTGCCAGGGAACACAGGCGAAGACAGAAGACCTGTCTCTAATAATACACCTGAAGAGTCAGTTAGACATGGAATGAAGTCATTTTTAGACCAAGTTCTGGAAGGTTCTGTGTTCCTCTGGCTACTATCGCCTGGGGGAACAAGTATGATTTTGAGTTCAAATGCACATGTCAGGCAAAAAAATTACTAAGTTGGTCTTTGTTGAAAAATCGTTCATTTAAAAATATTTTTAAAATATGATTTCCGCTCTGGGATGAGTCTGGAGTAAATGTGAATTAACCTTCGGCAAACACTGAGTAGTGTCAATCAGGCTAATGAATGCAGCCAGACAGGGAGAGGGGTGACCTCCGACCCCTGTTGAGCGCCTGATGGAGTGACTTGGCACGTGCCCTGAAAAAGGGCTATTAATATTTTATGAACATTGTTTCAATGCTCATTAAAGTGCTCCGTGAACTGGCCCACATACTGTCAGCACACATGATACTGCATGGGGTAGGATCCCACCCTGTAATACCAATTAATGAATGGAGGCGTGCTGCTTGAAAGCAAGCGATGAGACAGGAAGATAAGACATTCCTGGGTTCTATTTCCCACGGTGTGTGTTAGAAGGCAAAACACTCAGTGGGTGTTTAAATGTTGTTGCCCATCATATCACAAATGACACTTCCGTCACATTTATCTTCCCAAGGAAACACTGATGTATCAAAACCTTCTTCCATGTTTTAAGCCGTCCGTTTCCCTTCTGCGTCAGTTCAACAGAGTGATTTATTGGAATGTGGACAAAACGTCTCTCTTCAACTGTTCCGTATACTGATGTAGGTAGGTCAGTCTGATAGTTAGTTTCCCTTCCTGCTGAAGGTAAACGAACAGCGAAATCAAACACGTTGTTTGCAGAGTGTGACTCATAGTGTCTACACAACCTGACGAGTGGGGCAAGAGCTCTATCCTTCTGCCCTTTCTCTGCCTCCTTATCTGTCAGCCAAAGTCCCCTCTGACTCATGCTAATGACCTTATTAGGTTGTACGTATAAGAAAGATATAGGAAGAACACCGTACGTCGGAACACCTGTATGCTTTTTTTCCGTCTTCGATCGGCGGACACTTTTATCCTGAGTGACATACGCACGCCTCCTCCCTCCCTCTGCTTCTCCTCCCTTCCTTCTCCTGCTTCTTCTCTGACTATGTCAACTTAACAGAGGACTTTATTGACTCACAAAACCCCTGCAGAAATAGTGACAGTGCAATTGTACATGAAGGCAGCAAAGCCTTCAGGGGAGTGTTAGGAGTAATCCAGCCTGTATCCCACACTGTGATGGGCATCGCTGAAATAAAACCCATGATAGAACTGGCTCTCCATCCTGCTTGGCTGGGACGGCCCCCACACATCCACATACAAAAAGGCCTACAGATTCCAGCCATTCAGCAGCTTTTTATCAGTGTTCCATCTGTACACCGATTGACCAACGGCTCTGAAAAGTCTCGTTGTGACAAAGGGCTTTTCAGGCTTGACTTTAACTGGGAGATCACTGCAGTTGTGTTTGGAATTCAAACCCATCGGAGAGCCGACGGTTGAACCTTCAACACTTTGGCCGTTTCTCCGTTTCTTGTCTGCAGGATTCTGCTTCAGCCATCAACATGTTCCGAAAACACTGGACAGTTTACATCATGTAGTTCCATTTAGATATAAGACCAAGAAGGTTGGATGATGTCCGGTGATGGTACTCGGATCTTCAAAATGCTGTGTGCTGCGGAACGTGTGATCGATTTGATGCAGTCTATGACAAACTCTTTCTCTCCCAAAACGTTGACATTTTCTCTTTTCCTCTGTTATCAAGTTAAATGAGTTTTAAACGTGCGTATAGCTAACCAGAGACTTCACTCACTAGAGGGAGTTGCAGGGTTACATAATAAACAGACGTTACCCCCACAAAGCAAATGCTTTCAATCACAACAGAAACATTCCTAGGATCTCGCTCTTTGAACAACTCTCGAATTCTACTGTTGCATCGACTTTCCTTCAGTCATTCACACATAAAACCCCTGGCTGTATATAAATACTGTATGTGTTTTCATCCTCTACGCAAGACTTTTCTACTTTGCAAGTACACAAGATGATTAAGAGTATCGATTATTGGGACACGGCCAAGTCTGTAGAACAGCTGTTCCCTGTTTCTGCAGTCCAGCTTGGTAGGGGGAAGCCCCAGACCTGAAGGATCTGATAGCCTCAGAGGTTTTCTGTTTTAAGGTGTTCTAAAGCGCTGTCTGTGGACTACAGCTCTAGGTCTCTACAGCTTATTTCTTACTGTGCCTTCTGTGCCCCAACTCTCACACAGCAAACATTGTGCAGGGAAGCTCTTGGCAGTCAGACCAAGGTCCTTACTGCCAAAGACAACACAGACTGGCTGCCGGCTAATGGACAGGGAGAATTAGAGTGCATAGGAAAGAAAGAGAGGGATGGAGGGATGGAGGGAAGGAGGGAAGGAGGGAGAGATGAAGGGAGAGAGAGAGAACTGAGGGGAGGTAGGGAATAGGGGGAGAGAGAATGAAAGAGTGAAAAAGAGAGAGGGTGGGAGAAAATAAGAGTAGAGAAAGAGAGAGAGAGAATCCCAAATAGGAAAGTGATGATGTCATCTGAAAATCATGATGCTGTAAAATGAGACCCCGGCAGGGAAACAGAACTCCCTCTCCGCCAGACGACTCCACAGCCTTCTGAGGGAGTATCGGGGAGTTGCATGAACCCCCCCTCCCCCTCTACCTCACCTCTCTCACTAAAAACACACATTCTTCTCAGGGAGCCTTACATAACAGCAGGCCTCCTTGTATCTATGCATTCAAACGTGTGTTTGCAGTCCAAACGTGAGCGAGACTACAGCCTTAGACCGGTTGACTCTGGTCTGTTATATAACTGCAACTCATTGCACTTTCACCCACATATTATCCATGTTCAAAAGCAAGGACTATATTTGGGGTAATGTCTGTGTTGATGGGAGCGAGTGAACAAATGTAAGTTCCATTGATTCCAAGTAAACAGTGAGACACTGGAGAAGTGTCTTGGCAGATGAAGTTGCACTGTATCTTACTGGGAAAGAAGAATAAGACAATAATAAGCTGATGGAAACTGGTTGAGAGGAATACTATCTCTTCTATCTGAATATGTTGTCTGACTTAATAGGAGAGATAGGCAGCACTTAACGATTTACTTAACAATTTAGTCTGAATGTAGAACAAACAGATGTTATAACCTGTTGATCATTGACTGGGATTGGGAGGCTAACATAACAGTTGTGACATGTAAATCATTAGTTGTCATGTATGACTGGAATATAACTTGCAGAGATAACAACCTTGAGTTTAGATAGCATGAACAGATTACACAGGTTGACCACAGAAACCTTGTGATATATAATCTGAGTGTAAAAAAACATACTTTGAGCACATTTACAGGAGACTCTTGCGGAGGCTCATCTTAAGTGTGTGCTTTTAATGGGTCCACATCTGACCCCTTTAAGACATGACAGAACCAGGAAGAGGGTTGTATCTGACAAAGCTGTATGCAGTAGAGAGATCAACACCTGGACTTGTATTAAAGGATCAAAGGACACAGCAGTTGAAAATTGATATGCAATAATGAGAAGGGGGGGGGGGGGCATACTGCAGTTCTGTAACTCCAGTTCTTGGTTACCCCTACCCACAACAAAGGCAAAATGGCACCCGCCAAATTATGACACTCAGGTGGTGGAGCAGACGGGGCATAGTAGAGACTAAAAACAGAATGACACTGTAATGTACTATTATTAAACTTGATATTATTATTCAGTGCTATAACTAACCAGACGAGTATTAAAAAGTGGGCCTTACTATGAACATGATACTTTGGAAGCAGTTTCAAGTGCATAATAAACACGATAAAATAGTTTGAAGATTGAACTTGATAATGTTATGTTATGTTGGCTTTATAAAGTAGTTGTCCCAGTAATATGTATTGAGCAAAAAGATTAAAACCAAACAATATACTTACATAGAGCAGCACTCCTTAGAACAAAATACTGCACATTTGAGCACGTTAACAACGTGCATTCATGATTTCAATTTACTGCAACATATTACACTAAATCATCTGGCTGCTATCATGAAATGATTTAGGTTAAACATTTAAACATCGATACAAAAGCATTGCATCGCAGAGACTGATAGTATCAATAATACTTACCCTTCCATTCAAGCTGCATTTTTTGTCATATTATTTATATTCCATTGCCGCTTAATAAAGTGCGTGTCTTTGAGACACAAATCTCGACCTCATTTCCATGTGCTCGCGACCACGCGCTCCATGGAGCGCTCTGCATACAGTCAGATACAGTGGGTGACGTCACGGAGTGCGCTCGCTTCAACATCTGCAGATTTGGAGACTGCTGTGTAATGACAACACAACATGTCTGTCATGATACACCCACGTTCCAAGAGGGAGGGTAGGTGGAACTAGAGAGCCTGTTTGCATGGAATACATTTTCATTCGGTGTAGTTGTGTGTACGTTATTCAATTCTATTTCAATTGTCATGCGAGACCATCTTAAAACAGATTATTTAAATAATTGGCAGTAACAATGAGTGCGTCACAACCAGAAATATATATTTACATATAAATCTACTATCAACTGCTACAGCATGATGTGGAAGTGTGCAGGGCAGATTGCAGTCGTAAGTTAAATGGCAGCTTCATTCCACACTATCATAACCATGGGATGGGGACCACAAGCACTGTACGTGTGGTCACGCCTGGAAACTGACTTTCGTGAGGTCAAGTTATATGGTTATCTAGTCCATTTTAATTGACATTTTATGGGATAATAATCACATGTTGTATTGACTTCACAATATACGCTGTGTATCGTATGTTATCACAGGAAAATCAATTGGTATTACATTTAGCAGACGTATACTGCCTGTAGAGCATCAGATTCAGCTAAGAGGTAACACTTTATTGATGTATTAAAAATGAAAAACGTGCAGATATTTAACATATAAGATCTTCAATGCTGTCTTCTTCTTACCTGTCTTTCCTTCCAGTGGATGATGCAGAGAACAAGAAACTAGTGCAAGGCTGCAAGTGTCTTTAAGTGAGAATAGTAGTATTATGTTTTTTTTTAAAAGCAAGCATGATATACGTGTACAGGTGTAATGAATTGAACATGGTTTTTGTAGAGAGACTCATGAGTCAAGTTTTCAAAAAGAAACGCATTTATATTTTAGAAGAATCTAAGAACATAATATGGAAAACAATACACTGAAAACAACAGTGTCTGAACTTCCAGACAAGTGATCCAAAAATACATTTCTTAGGAAATATTAAGAAATTATATACAAAAAATAAAAAATTATTTTATGTTGGGTATTCAACAAGTTACCCACTTTTTTAATATTTTATTAATAAAAATAAACTTTAAATATTTATCCACCCACAACTTCAATTGAGGCAGTTTTAACATGGAAATCAGACAAGATTTCAAAACAACTTAATCTTTTTGCATTTGCATGCAATATCAACTATACACCAAGTCTGAACTTGCATAAAAAACATGAAGGGCGAAGAAAGTCTTTTGAAACACGACACAGGCTTAAACATGGGAACTATGCAACTGTGCGAGCTTCTGTTTCAAATGTTCACTTTTCCTCCTCAGCTGCTCCTTCTGAGACAGCAGCTTCTGCTCCTGTGTCTGCATGCTGTAGATGCACTCTGTGGCTTTCTTCAGGATCACCACCTTGGCTGCCTTCTCGTTGTTTGCAACCTCGGGGATCTCGTCCCGTAAAGCGAAGAAGCTGAGCTTGAGCTCGTTCCTCCGCTGGCGTTCCAGCACGTTGTGAGTCCTTCTCTTGTCGTAGTCCTCTGTGTCGGACGTCCGGGGGCTGGAGCACTTGCGGTTGCTGCTGATCTGTTTGAGGACTCTGCTACTGCTGCTGTTGTTGTTATTATTCTCCAGCCTCAGTCTCTTGACAGCAGGCTGCTCCTGGCGGGTGGAGGGATGGGCAGCGTAGTTGTGCTGGTGCGTGGAGACGTGGCACCTCTTCAGCACCAGAGGACTGTCGTATCTGCTCTCTGATGGGGGGCTGCCAGACGAGTCACACCGCCTCACCCAATGCCTCTTCTCCACTGTTACCACATCTATTTCTTCCTCTTCTTCCTCCTCTTCCTCATCATCCCCTTCCTCCTCTTCTAAAACAAGAACAAAATACTGTTCATCATCCCTTCTCAAATCCATGCTACAGTCTATGCACATGTTTAAAAAAACTGCATTCCACTCTGCGGCCCCTCCTTCCACATCAGCTGATTTGCACACAGCAGCCCTTTCCTTCAAACTAAAAGCATTGCAGTCTAGTCTGGGGTGCAGCAAGGGTGGTGGAGGTTATGCAACTGACTAACAAACTCTTGCATGACAATATTTTTTATAAAATTGCTTAGATATAAACATGAACTCCCTGTGAGATATTTTGGTTTGTTTTTACAGTTTTTCATGCATATAAACATGTACTTAAGGTGTCGGTCTGGGAAGGACATATTTGACAGAGTACTGGTAAATGACTTCAAACGAAAGCATTACAAATGACAGTTACATACCTGATTCACTTCCACTGCTGCTGCTGCTACCACTGTTAGGCGGGGTGTCCAGAGCCAGGTCCGTGGAGGGTGTCATCTTGCTTGGTTTAGGAGTTTCAGTTATTGGGTAGGGGAAGACTACTGAGGGATCGATGCATTCTGAGGCGGAGGTGTTGAGATCTTGCAAGTAGCTGGCGTTCAACCGTCCTGTGCACTCCGCACCGTGGTCAACAGCTGATTCCTTCCTTGCAGCATGAAGAGAAGCGAGTCTCTCGGATACGACTTTCTCCAACTTGGCTGCGGCTGAGAAACCGCTCCACATACAGTCCTGAATGATAATGGACTTGAGAAAGGTTTGGGAATAGTCGGCATCACATATGAAGCTCTGATTTACTACATCGTCCCCGAGAAACTCGGTCACCATTTCAAGTTGATCTGCAGTGGAGGGGAAAAGACTTGACAGAGACGGTCGACGACTCGGGGAGAGGGGAGGGGTGGGCAACAATTCAAATTTCTTCCAGATGTCCTCGCTCGGAGCCGGTGGCTGAAGTTGCTGGTGATAGAAATCCTCATCTTCGTTGTCATAATAAAAATACGGTTGAAGAGAATCGTAGTCATAGTCGTAGTTTTTACTCTCCAAATTTGAATTCAGCGGCATGTTGTTGGCTGTTATATCCGTAACTAAATGTTGAGGGGAATAATAAGGTAAATATGTCAACAATTTCATAAGGTACACCAGGTTGCATGCATGCAATTGACAGCTGACAGCATGCACACTTAAGTGAGCATCTCAACAGCCAAGCCCAAAACATATACTGTTCACGTGCAGATCATGCATAGGAATAGAACAGAACTGCAACAGCAAGCAGTTTGTTGTGCGTACGATATTTTGCTAACTTGATAGCAAAACGCCGGGGAAAGTGAAGATTCACAAGATAATGAACAAACGGTTTTATAATGCATTCATAACTAAGAAAAATATTACTGCCGGAATCTGTGGTAGCTGATGAGTAATGCGTAAGGTCTAGAAACACCTTACCTTATGTTTGACAACAATGTGGAGCAGCATACGCAGACGAAGTAAATTCAGTCCAAAAAATTGAATGGCAGAAGTATTCCGATTCGATAATAACATTAATCCTTTCCAGCATGCGAGGTGGCGAAACCTTGATTCGCTATTGGAGTGACGGTCTGACTGAAGGGCATGAATGAAGCACACAGACTTTGTTCGCGACGTAGAGCGATGTGTACGCTGTCATTTGCTGCATGTGAATCACAGCTGAGTATTCCGCGGGGTTCAATAAAAAGGTTGTTGTGCTCTTGGTGCGTCATGTATCCCTCCGCCAATCTTTCCCGCCAAACACCAAATACGGTATATTGAGTCAATGCACGATAACATAATTGTCTTTATTATTATCATACATATGGTGGTATCTTATGGATAAAAATATCAATAAAAGAACATAAACGTATTAATGCGATCATGGGACAATATTCAATTGGATCTATGTGTTGTGGAAGGACAAAAAGTGGGAGGGGCTTCAAAGAAGCAGAATCACAGACAACACTATAAGCAAAGTACCAGACAGGGAAGATGAACTGTATTTTGAACCTGTGTCACCGTGGAACTTGTAGTAACAGTACTTAAAAGCGATCTGGTTTCAAACCAAAGATACCATAGGTCAATTTGCTGTACGAATTGAAAATCATCACAACTGCAATCTTTTACCTAAAAGGTAGCCATTCTTCTTGATCTAGTAATTTGAGTCGAACAAATTCACATTATATTTACCCCCTCCCCCAAAAGGGAAACGCATTAGTCTACCCCAAACTAAGCCTTTTGAGTGACCTTAGCCAAATAAGATTTGAAGATAAAGTTAATAGGATGTCGATAAATCTTTGAATAATATAATGCATTTGATCTCACTCACGTCAGACAATTTCCCTAGGAAAGTGCCTAAGGTTACGACTTCGGCACTTACATGGATGCACCAAGCACACTAGCAACGCTTGATGTAACTGCGCGCGTGCACAGGCTTCTGCAGGTGATTCCAATTGGCAGTTAATGAAAGAGGGTAGCGGAGTAAAATACTCTTTCACTGAGATTTTGGATCATGCTTTACAAATTAATCACCAGTGTAAACAGATTTACTCTATGGAAAGAGTTGTTGTAAAGCTGTATCATTCGATATGGCAATAGCCCCCAATGCCAAAACTCACCCCCTACTGCAGTGCTGCTAGTTGTATTTTACTTGTGACTGATCGTGCCGGCAGAGATTCCACCGTAAACATGACAGACGAGGCGTTACACACATGTAGTTAGTGGGTGTATGGTGCCATCTGGTGGTATGTAATGAAGTCAACATATGATAATGCAAAGATTGTTTGAAGTGGTACCACTTTGAAGTCCCACAACGACCGTTATTGTAGTTGGTAAGGATGATACCTATTGTTAGTCAAACCCAGGCCTAATATTACGAAGCAGGATTCAGGCATGGCGAGGTAACTAAAATGTTTCACCCTGGGTTTTCAATGTCACGACAATGATTAACTTTTTACCAGGATAGATCGCCACGATATCTAATGCTGCCTGCTTACCCAACCTGCTCCGTTGCAGGTTACGTTCGCGATAACAGATCAACAAGCAGCCAATATTGCCCATCTTGTGTAAACTGTGCGGCTCTGGTAGACTTGTTTGCGATTGATCATATGGAGCAAATATAACAGGTTCATCGCTAGATTAGGAAACCCTCGAGTGATTCAACAAGTTGATAACCACGCGGGAATTGCAGTTAGGTTTGATGAAGCCAGCCAACGAAAATGAATCATGGGCATGATCAATTTGTGTCATTGCACAAGCCTGGTGCCCAAAATTGTGGCATAATACTGCATCTCGTAGCCATGGTCCTTCGGAACCCAATGCACTGCATCGTCGACGATTCCCTTTTCAAACATTCTTAATTCAAATGAAGAAGTTGTCATCAGTCTTCTGTTGTGGTTGATAACAACCCATTCATTTGAATCAGCTGTATGGGAGCAGGGAAAAGTAAACAAAAAATAATAAATATATATATATATCAAAAAAATGTAAGGTAGGGTCATTGAGGACCATGGTTGAGAAATGTTAGTTTAGAGTATGCTCCCGGAGAGTGAAACAACATGTGTTTCTGTGTTCTTTATTCAGAAATAAACACACAAGGTTCTATTGCTAGTCTTTTTGGCCTCACAATTCTTTCCCATTTATATTTCGGTTTTTCTTAACCATTACCCAAAACCTGTACCCCAAAATCTGAACCATAAACCTAACCCTAGTTCCTAACCCTGAATCTATCTCTGAGTCCTGTGAATCTAACCTTAACACTTGATCCAACCGTAAACACCCATGAAATAAAAAAAAAACTCATGGTAAACAAGCACACCAGTCCAATACGATTCTGTGTCTGTCTTTCCAGTTGACAGCCACAAGGAGTCAGTGTTGTGTCACAAATCAACTGTTCCTCGAAGAGCAATGCTTATTATTGGTAACCACTAGAACCTGGTTTAATTCATCTGGAACAGCTAAAGCACTGTTCTATGTGGGGATCAATGTCACAACATACCCTAAACCCCATCATCCGTTCAGTGACCACACCCAAAATTGGAAAAGGTATGGACCCTTATGCAACATTTCTCCCTGATGTGAGTGGGGTTAAGATGTCCCGTTCGTAAGTCTGGTGGTAACTAAGGGTTAGGGTCAGCAAAAAGAGTCTACTTGATATAAGGCCAAACCCTCTAGTTCCCTGCATGGGAACACCGGAGCAAGCCACCTAAACAGGATCATCAACAGGACTGTAAACCAATATACATTTCTATTTAAAGCCGATTTAGAAACATTTTTTCCAAACACATTTGTTTGAAAACATTGGCAGTAAAATGTTCAATTAAACATTCAATTAAGCCTACCATTTTAAATGACCAAATTTAGAGCTAGTGACGTCAACGAACGGATGAGCGAAGGCAGGCTCTAACGTACCTACCCACGTGTGGTCTTGTCGGTCGGGAAGGGCGAGCTAGATGAAATGTCTAGCAGATGAGCAACGCATCCGAGTCTGTAGTCACGAAATATGACAAAACACACACATGATGTTTTGAACCGACAATTTACTTGCCTTTTGGAGTTTTCTCAATGCGCAGTATACCTACGCTGTCATTTTCTCCTCGGATGACGAGCATTAAAAATGCGATCATCGAACATTTTTGGTGACCTTCGCCTCCTTTATAGCAGCTCTTCGCGGCGTTTTGGAACATCTGCTTCAAGCGTGTTGTTCTTGTAATCGTCAGTTGAATTTGCCTTGATTTCGTGAGGACTGGGGATTTGTTCTTCCATCTTAGGTAAACTAACCTTCCAAACATCAAGACAGCGGCAGATGCCCCTCGTTCTGGCACCCCGGCTGTATAATGATGGAATTTCCATCTCTCAGTCCTTACTGGCCTCTCATCCGCTTTCTGGTGCCTTTGGCTATTACCAATGTAGCCATCGATCTCGGAGAACAGGTACGTTTTTCTGCAGCAATATATCCTAATGTTTTGGCGAGGACACGCCAAGTAAGATTCCTAGCTAACTCTGCATATGAAGCTAAAAATACAAAACACTTTGCCTTAAAAAAAACGCACAGGCAAGCTCACTAAGGAAAAAGGCCTATGGTTTTTAGTGCGGTAGTCAACACATTTAGCAAGCTGTGATTCTGTACGCAGTGTTGCTGTTGATAAATTCACCCCAGGTGCCAAGGTAGAAATCCATCTGTATTTTTCCCATGGTGTTAGAGCTGCCTATGCTATTACAGCACTGTCGACTTTATGTTAGCAAATAGTACATTTAACATTAGATTGTCTAGTTAGCTGTTTTCTTGGCGGTACTGTGAAATGCAATGGGTGGCGCAATGACAGTTGGATATCAAGATAAAAATTGATTAACCGAGTACTGGGAGGAAACGGATCTGTTGAAGAAATGTATGTCAATTAGCAACCCGCTGAGCATACACAACCAGTAACCACATTCAGCATCCTGTCACTACAGTAAAGGGCTCAGTTGCGACTGGGGGAGGGGAGTATGTTTTGAATATGGGGTTAACGGACGTTTTGTGGTGGTAGATCAGTATCTAACCATTGGCTTTGGGTGGTGTACTTGAGGGGGCAGTCATAGCATTGACATTGTTGCGGGCGAACATGCATACAGGCCTGTATTGGCCGGCCTCAGTTGACAGACACTCCGCCGTGACCAGCTTCTATTCTTAACCGAAGAACAGTAAGAGTCAAAGTAAAAGGCACTGTGTGAGGCTCGGAGAGGTTAGGATTAGTCTTACGTAATGGCGGGTTGAGCTGGTATAAATAGCACCAGCTCCATTCTATGGAAAATGACAGCTGTGGATGCAAGAAGTCAAAACTAAACGAGAATACATTATTTTTTCCCTCCATGACTAATTTAGCAGGTTCTCATCACCGCAGTCATTAGTCTATACGTTGCTTCAAGAATTGTATTCGACAATGTCTGCCCCTGAGTTGCATATGTATACTGTAACACTGGTGATATTTAGTGCATAATGGCAAAATCTTACAATCGCTTATTTACGATAGTGGAGGATCAATCCAAATAGTTTTCCAGACTTGCTATGCTATCAAAGTGTAGGTCACATCACTTCTTCACCTGTCATTCACAGGCCCTAAACAGGGGCATAGCCACAGTCAAAGAGGATGGAGTTGAGATGCTTGCCAGCTACGGGCTGGCTTACTCCCTTATGAAGTTCTTCACGGGGCCCATGAGCGACTTCAAAAATGTAGGCCTGGTGTTTGTCAACAGCAAGAGAGATCGGCGCAAGGCTGTGCTTTGTATGGTGACTGCAGGCATAATTGCCTTCATTCTCCATGTTCTCATAGGTAAGTAAGGGGGTGGTGCGCGCGTACTGGAGTTTCAAATGATTGATGTCTGAATATGAACTCCTTGACGTGTGAACGAGGAAGGCAGTTGATCCAGTTTGGTGTTGTTTGTATTGAGTTTGTTATTCATTGGTCTACAAGCATAGGTGTGGATATATCATCTGTTGATGATCAGAGATAATGAATTGGAACAAGTTCTACCATATATCATCGGAGCCTGTATTTAGTTAGATTATGATTTATAGTCTTGTTCACACGTGTACACATGTCTGTGCCCTCTCCTACCCCCTTTTTCCTGTCTTCAGCCCACACAGACCTGGGGTACTACATTATCGACAAGCTCCACCATGTGAATGAGTCAATGGGCAACAACACTAGGAAGGCCTTCTTTTATCTGGCTGCCTTCCCCTTGCTAGATGCCATGGTGAGCGAACGGCTTCACCCTGCCCCTCCGTGACTCAGTGCTGCGGCTGTCAGAGATCTAATCATGTCAGAGGAACAGAGAGGCTTAAAAAACAGCTGACCTATAATTATTTTTAATAATCCTCTGCCGGTTGCCATACAGCGGAAGTGGATACGTCACAAAATGCTCGTCACAGAACGTCACAGAACTGCAAGTCCTGTTCGGAGACTCTGTTTTGTGGTGTAGTCACTAGGGTTAACGTTAGTACTTTAAGGTCCAAAAGTTGCCTGTTTGTAATGGTGTCAAAATTGGCTACAACATGGACTCAAGGTTGGCATGAATTTTAACCCTAAATATGTTCGATCCATATGCAGATCCTCACTGCACAATAACACAATTCTCCCTGTACAGAAGTCAGACACACCTCAGTTACAAAAAGCATAACAGATCCGCCTCATATCCGTGTTTTTGTTTACAGCAATAAAACAGTGGGTAGACAGCAGACTATCATCTGGATGGGGGTGTTTGTGTGTTTTTGTCTCCCTGCAGGCATGGATACATGCAGGGATCCTCCTTAAGCACAAGTACAGCGTCATAGTTGGTTCGGCATCCATCTCTGATGTGGTGGCTCAGGTATGAGAGCTCACTGCTTCATGCAAGCATGTGCAGTGGAGATGTATAGGTGGGGACTGAGGATGAACAATCCATTCGAGTGAGAACGTGTTGAAAACACACATCTGAATTTGCACTGTGCTTAATGCCAAATGAAACTTTGTAGAATATTTGCTTTGGCAGAAAATGTTGCTGTTGACCTGCAGATTGTAAAGTCATAGCAACTGCAAAACCTCAAGAGCATGCTAGCTCTAGAGATAGCCACAGCCCCTCATATGGAAGGACTCAAGGTCATTAGTCAAGATTGACTAACTGTGTTTGTGTGTTTGTCTGTCTGTACTCTGGCAGGTTGTATTTGTGGCCATCCTGCTCCATAGCAATCTGGAGTGTTTTGAGCCCCTTCTAATCCCAATCCTGTCCCTGTATATGGGGGCTATGGTGCGCTTCACCATCGTGGGTCTGGGCTACTATTATAATATCCACGATAACATTCCAGACTCCAGCGGACTGGACGTGGGGGTACGCACCTTTCCTGCCGTGTCTTTGAGAGACACTGGATAACTAGGCTCTGATTATGCAATGAAAACATTTTTCTTTGTTGAATAACCTTGTCCATAGACATGACAGCACTAGGCTACAGTTCACAACTTGTTCTAACACACTGTCAATCACATTAAATGAAGAGTGTTTACCACTGCCTCATATATGCATCATCCATCATTGTGTCTTGTCTATCTATTTAACTATAGTTTAACTGCTGTTCTCCTACAGGGTGACGCGACCATTAGGAAGATGCTGAGTTTCTGGTGGCCCCTGGCCCTCATCCTGGCCACACAGCGCATCAGCAGGCCCATCGTCAACCTCTTTGTATCCCGAGACCTGAAGGGTAGAGACGGGGCAGCCACAGAGGTGAGGTTGCACACTGAACCCTGTGTCTTACCCCTGGCCCTCGTCCGCTGTCCCTCCCTCCCTCCCCCCCAGCCCAGTACCTTACCTGCTAGCATCAGCCCAGTTTCCTGCGGCCTGCAACAGCCCAGTTTCCCATGGCCTTCCTGTGGCACCGACTGTGGCTCTGTCAGCGGCAGAGTTCAGAGCAGAATTCAGATGTTTATTTTGGTTGTTTGATTAGCATGGTTGGAGTGAGAAGGGTTTAGTGGATGCTTGTTAACCATTAGTTAAGAGCTATGTCCTCACCTATGGACACTGTTTGTTTGTTTTTTTTCTTTTACGTGCCAGTCCTCATATGAACCATGATGTATTTGACAAGACAACGAGCCGTATTTGAGTGTTTCAGATAAATGATTGGGAGTATAAGAGGATTTTAAAAATCAAAGACCGGCTTTTCCAACCATCTAAACAACAAGCTAGCTGTCCTCTCATGGGTGCTGCAAATGAAATGCCAAAATTCAGACAATCTGCCCTGGGTTCAGAGACTGATCTAGAGGCAGTACAAAGCTGTTTACCAGAAGCCGCTGGAAGGCATCAGCAGGCCCAGTCGCTAGTGGTTAACGTGAGTCACCATATCCATGTGAGCCTCAACAAGAGCTTGATCGCACCGAGAGGCTGGAAAAACATTCCTGCACATGTCTCTGCTCTTCCTGTAACAGGACTGTCAACCACCCCATTATTCCCACAACAGGGAGTATGAACATGAAAACAAACACGCAATAGGTTGGAAGCACGGCTGATTCTTTTAAAAGTTGGTTCTTTTGTATGCGTTGCTGTGGCCTGTCTAGATATCTGACCACTGTATGCGCACCTGTGACTGTGTCTTGTCCCATGCAGGCTGTGGCGGTCCTCACGGCCACATATCCTGTCGGTCACATGCCTTATGGTTGGCTGACGGAGCTGCGGGCGGTCTACCCTGCTTTTGACAAGGTAAACCCAACACCAGGTGTTGAGTGGCACCAGATCCCCCCCCCCCCCTTCCAGTTGAAGCTGCACAGTGCAGTAATGACATCCATGGGTGGTGGGTGTATTTGATGACATAACTCACCACTAATACTGCTCTCTTTACCCCAACAGAACAATCCCAGCAACAAGCTTATGGCAAACACACCGGTCAATAAGTCCCATATCAAGAAGTTCACCTTCTGCTGCCTGGCCCTTTCTTTAACCGTAAGGATCTTTTGGAATTCTGATTTGGGGATTGTTGGGAGCCGTACTCGAAAGTCGAACGGTGTTGTTTCAGTTGCACTCACACCTCTGCATTCATAATTCACACTGGAGGCGTCTGAGAAGGCCCAGTGTTTTTCTGTGTCTTTCTGCCATCGCTGACATGTGTCGACGAGAACAAAAACATGGCAGATTTCACCAGAAACGCTCACGCAAGACAGCACCCCTTACAAAGTCTTGTGGAAACACGCCTGTCATCTCCTGAACTCCGTTTGATAATTGGATTGCCAAGTTTACCTATTACGTTATTTTGGTTGGAATAGAATCGTGACAAGAATATAGTCAAGGTGTGGTGCGTGGACAGATGTGTACGGTATGATTGGCATGTTAGCTAAAGTGCTGATGCCTTGCTGTCTGCCTTGCTATCTGGAACACATGACAGAGTGGTGTCAGACCGGACTGAATAACACCAGTTAAAACAAAATTCTGTCATGGTGTCGACTCAGTAAGGGGTCCAGAGACCAATATAAAATGAAGACATTCTAACGGCTAGTGAACAATCTACTTCTAAATTGAAGCTAGCACTATGGTAGGTTATGAGTCTTAATCCAGAAATCACTCTCTTCCTTTTTTTATTTGAAAGAGAAGATTGAAATCCCTCTGTTAGAAAAGGCAAAGTTATCTAAACAAGCTTGGTTAAAGAAAATGACAGGAAGTCTTAAAGATTGAGTCTTAAAGGGTGGAGTAGGAGAATGGCAAACCAGATGTGGGATCCCTCAGTTGTAAACAAGTAGGTGGGGCATAGGCCTGGTGAGGACTGCCCTGGAGGGAACAGAGGCGTACTGAGAGGCAGACAATTCCTCCGCACTCATGCTAAGACTTGTCCTAATTACAATGAGAGAAAGAGAGACAGCCCTGCTAAGGTTGGACGCTACAGGCAGGAGGCTGCCATTGTTGTATTGGAAAAACATTGGCAGCATACCCACAGAGCGATTGGGTTTTGAGATATGTTTTACCCGTCTCACGAACTCTCAAAGCCAAACAGACGGTGAAAGAGTAATCACCTCAGACGAGTCAGTGGAAACATTGTCTTTCACCCCCCTCACTTTTAACCTCATTTAGACTCTTGACAGACAGCCATGTGATTTTGGTTTGAACCTATAAACCTTGTTTGCTATTTTTAAGTAAAAGGGTTATAATTCTACCTGTGTATCCTGTATCGTGGTCTCTGCTTCGAAAATTGAAATGAGCATGACTGACCTGTGCAGACAACAGGCTGCCCTCAACCTGAAACCCTTCAGTTTAATGACCTCTAATAAATTCTAATGAGGCGAGTTTCAGTGTTGTGTTGCCGGGCGAACCAGCCTTTCTCTGAGGTGTGGCCCAACACAGCTCAATGAATTCACAGTTTTTACCTTTCTTTTTGGCTAGCTTTGCTTTGTGGTGTTCTGGACTCCTCACATATCAGAGAAGATCCTGGTGGATATCATTGGGGTGGATTTAGTCTTCGCCGAGTCGTGTGTTGTCCCTCTCCGCATCTTTTCCTTCTTCCCTGTGCCTGGTGAGTACAGCAGGTCTGCCATAGAGAATGGAGAAATCGTCTTCCCAACATCCTGTTGTAGAATAACAAGTATGCTTTTCAATACTGGCATTATGCGTCTGTGAAAACCACACATTGCCACTCTTAATTGTGTGTTTGTTTTGTGGTGTAGTGACTGTGAGAGCCCATCTGACTGGTTGGCTCATGACCCTGAAGAAGACCTTTGTCCTAGCCCCTAGCTCTGTGCTCCGCATCATTGTCCTCGTCACCAGCCTGGTGGTGCTGCCTTATATGGGGTAAGGCACCAGGCACAGACATGGAAACAGGAACTGTCTTGTCAGTCTGTCGACTCATTGGACAAACCTCTGACTGGGTTTTTTCCATCACAGTAATAAAACAGCCAGACCCTTGCGCCATACTACACGTTTGATTAAATTACGTAGCTATTCACAAGCAGTCTACTAGCCAGGCATACCGTACTTGATCATGTAGACCATACATCAGGCGGACCATACTCTCAACTCGCCCTCTAGAATCATCCGGGTCGTCATGCTGCTGGTTTGCGTTGCAGGGTTCATGGGGCCACTCTTGGCGTTGGATCGTTGCTGGCTGGTTTCATCGGTGAGTCCACCATGGTCGCCATAGCAGCCTGCTATGTTTACAGGAAACAGGTGAGAGCAAATGCAGTAAACACAGTGCTTGTTAAATTCATATATGGATAATTAACTCAAGGACAAGGACTTTTTTTTCTTCTTTTTTTTCTTTGAAAGAGAAAATTAAATTCTAGAAGTATTGATGCCGTAAAAGACACATTCAAACACAGCTTATCATTGGTCCTTATTCCTCAGAGAAACAACGAGATGGCCAATGAGCTAGTAGAGGAAGCTGATGACTCCGCCCCCATGAGCGAGGTCCGTTCCAGGACTCAGATGGAGGCCATAGAAGAGCTGGAGGAAGAAGAGCAGGAGTAGGAAGAGAAGCCGGAAAAGACATCGTTGCCAAAAGGGAATTGCAGATCTGAGCTCCACACTAGCTCAGATAAGGATGGCCGGTTACCTCCATGATAGACTTAGACAAGACTATTTACTTATGACCCCAGACCGCAGAGCTTGATGAAGGGTCCTGGCCCTAGTCGCTGAGGTTTGAGAGACTCCTGAAGGTGGGTACGCTGGCCTATCAGCCATCAGGACGCACGCTGTACAGGAAGCCATGAACATACGCGTCCGTCTGATGTCAATTCCCTGATGTCTTCCAATCCTTTTGGACCGATTTCCGTAGTTTAGACCTTTCCCACTTTTGATTTGCTTTGTCAGAAGAGACATACGCTGGCCCAGGAGAATGCTCTTGGAGCAGATTTGTTAGGCTGCCGTTTTCTTTCAGATTTTATATTATTTATCAGGTTAAAAACCATTTGCTCTTTTTCTTTTAATGTTACTTTCTTGGACATTTTAAGGGACCTGCTGGGTGGTGCAATTGTATTTTACATAAAAGTGGAGTACAGAAATTATAGGTGTATTTTATATACTGTAAGTGATGCAGTATATATATATATATATATTTAACTACAGAGAGAGGGATCAGGAATCCCTATATCATTTTGAGCGTTAAAGAATCATTATGCTTGTCTACTATCCATGCAGTCTGGAAGTCTACTCTTTTTGCTTAGTACTGCTATTTTATTAGTAGTGTGATCCGACTGATGTTCTGTATATATTGTATAGGTGTTACTTTATTTGGCAAATAAATTGCTTTATTATTAGTAGTAACATAATTACTATGATACCACAAACACATTTTCCAGTCTTTCTAGAAATGATTTTTTATTTATTCATCACTCATCACCGTAGTCTGCTTCAAAATCTGACACTATTAGAAAATCCATGGCATCTTGGATAATAATATTCGCTTTGTTACTTTCCTCGTTCAAGAAGGAAATGGTCTCCTACCAATCCCAAATGTCCATTCTGTTTTGTGCATTGGTTACTAAGGCAACATGGAGTGAGACCAAGCTACTCTGTGACTCTGCCGAGTGGCTGGTAGCTGACAGCAAATCAGAAAACTGGGAACCAGTTTCTAGACATTTGCAGCAACGTTGGCACAAAGTTGTTTTTTTTTCCTACAAGAGCACCTTGGTTAAAGGCAACATGTTACACACATCTACTAACGGGCAGCAGGGTGATGGGCCATTCAAAACCAAGCAGTCTCAGGTGTCCCCACTCTGATCACATGGTTACAGGTTAGCTAGGACAGTGGATAGTTTGATACAGGTTAAAACACACGATTCACACTTCAAATAAACCAAATCATAATTACATTACTACATACAGACAGACTGGTACACAAAATGTCCCACAATAACTCCAGTGTTTCCTTATAACGTACACCAATCAGAACAGGATAAATCTGTTATGGTATGAATGATCATGTTTTGCCCTCTGCTTAATAATATTACATCACTAGAGAATATTTGTTAGAAACCTCTTCTGAAACACCTGATATTACTGTACACAGCATGTGCTTTTGTCCAGACCTGTAAACACTAAATCACCCCTTAAAAATGAACCTTGATGAGATTTGGCTGAAGACCCCAAGGAAGAGGACACATACTGCCTCTCAGAGCTTAGTGTCACATGCCCATCCAACACAATAGAGAACTGATCACAAAGCAGTCCATGTCTTTCTGGCAATAAAGGGATCATTTTAGTGGGGAATAGTCACTCAAATCAACCTGAGGAGTGCGGTTCTGTTGTGCAAAGCCACGAGCCCAACTTCCATAGAGCCTCAATAGGTTTGCAGCAAGGCCTTATGGGACCTGTAGTCCTACTCTGTCTCCCACAGGAACGTTGTAGTGACGGTCATCCTCGGTGACCAGGCACACTCCTGGCCAGTCGTCTTTATGGTCATCGGGGTAATAGGTGACAAACTCCTCCGTGTCAGCCATGTACAGTCTGTACGCTTGGATGGTACACTGGAGAGCGTAGCCTAGCAGAAACATCTCTACCTGCAACGCATAACGAGAGGGGAAGTTAAGCTTTAGAATGGACTATATCCGGTCCAACACTCCCAGCATCCGATATCTGACAGACGTTCCGGAATTTTCCATTCCCCGTGGATCAAAAATGGACGGACAGGAAAGTCCAAAGAACTGGAGATATGGGACAAGAGTTTACATGCAAGGCTTCAGGGATGGTTTTAGGTGGAGAGAAGGTTTCATACTACACTCCCAGACACTTAACACCTAGCCACACCCTGGTGTGATAGCTAGCAGCTAAACTGTCTAATTTCTGTTTTAAAAGTCCAGACCACACCGAAACTAATCTTTACACCCAATCAAGCATTGTGGTGTTTTCAATGCCAGGGACACAAAACATGCCAACATATAATAGCAGCCTTTAAATACCTTTTCAAATGAGAAAAACAGTGGTTAGGCGAGCAGGTGATACGCAGTTTGTAAACAATAAAACCATGTTTGGGTTTCCCACGGGTTAGTTGTGTTTGTGTTTCCTATAGTGGGGAGGTGTTTACCTGCTCCAGGCCCCCGCTGAAGCCCACCTGGCTGAGGTGGTTGGAGAGGAAGCTCTGAGGGCAGTCTGAGGAGTCGCGTGCGAACAGCAGCCAGCAGAAGATGGGAACTTCTTGTCCCTGCTGCATGCTGGCATGGAGCTCCAGGGCCCGGCCCAGCATCAGGACCTTCAGAGCCTCCATCAGGCCCAGCTCCTCTTCCCCTCCCTGGAACACTCGCTCACACAGACGCTGCCGCTCCTCCGGACTGGAGCAGCTCACTGCTGACTGCCACTGGAGGGGTGGAGTACAGCAGAAATGTCACTTAACTTAAAAAAAACTAAATCAGTTCATCCCAGAGAAAAACATGTCTCTCCCTTTCGCTTTCTGACTCACACCACTTGAATGCTGATGCGGTATTTTCAACGACAATGTTGCCTGTGTACGTAGTTTCGCTATTAAATCTGCAACTCGTGACTTGGGAACCAGTCCTGTGGAACAAGCTGGTGAACGTGTGTTCACAGCCAAGGCCTGGCTACAGCTGTCATGTACTCAAACACTTTGAAGTCAGACGCTCAGTAAGTATGAGGATTCCTGAAGAGCAGTTAGCATCCTGTAAATATTTGCCATTCACATTACCCAAGAACTCATGTTGCGATCCTTTGCAATCTTGAGAGTAGACCACATAGGTTCCTAACCTGCTATCAGGCAGCAGGGTAATTATCCCACCATAATATGGGCAAGGGTTAACTCGTTAATTAGCAGTGAGTCTTTTGAAAACATGTTTTCTCTCAAAAATAATACCTATAATTTACGTATCCTACAGTGCATATTTGTAAGGTGTCTCATTCAATCTCTACTATAAATTAGATTAAGCATATCCTGATTTGTGGGGAACCAATTTATACACTATTGTTTGGTGTTTATAATTAGTGAGCAGGGTTATGGTATGGGTGTTTGTGATACCCTAGTCTGAAGGAGTTCCATGTAGCGTTTTAGCTGCTGCACGGTGTCCTCTGGCCCCTCCCCTTGCCTGCATTCTACAGGAAACAGCCAGTTCTCAATCAGACGACCCCGAGACTGCAGCTCCTGAGGCAACTGGGGGAAAAAGACATTGTTTTTAGCATTTAGGAGTATTTGATAAGAGCAAACAATTTTCCATTCGGTTTTCTGGTTCCAGACAGAATGCAACATTACAGGAACCATGTGAAGGCATCCCTTAGGACACACCCAACAATAAACATCCCTTTGGGGAGTTAAGGCGAGCAACGTGCAACGTGAGCAGGTTTATGCTGTACCATGGAGATGTCGTCCAGCCAGGCAGGTAGTTGAGTGCTGAGGGAGAGCACTTGGAAGAGCGTGGCTCTCAGGGCACAGAAATTATCTCCTCTCACCCTCCTCAAGCTCCCAAACCTCAGAGACAGCTCAGCATAACCCTGAAGCACAGGAGGACAGATCCTCCACGTCAGCTATGGCTGGCTATTCTGCCAGCTTCCATTTCAAAAAGCAGTCCCTCTTGAACAATTGCTATGTTTTCTAAATTAGACTAAAACCCCCAGTTTTGATAAAGTTATAGTAGAAATAGTACGTGCCAAGGTGATTCAACCTACCTTTCTAATGAGAATACTCTTGGCTGTGTTTCCCTTCCACTCTCTCTTGCTGTAGGACAGGATGTCCACAGGGGGGGCCAGGCTACACCTGGGCTCCAGCTTGGGCACTGCGGTGTCAGGAAGAGAACAGTGGCTCAGAGGTCAACTCTGAGTATACGGACACTGAGGAATTTCTCCCCCAGAACGTTGCTGAATATTTTGGGCCAAAGAAAAGATACCGATACTGACATGTGATTTCAAACAGTGGCTCCTGAGTTGCAAGTTTGACCTGGACCCCTGGAGAGAGCTCTTCCTCTCCTCGATAAAGATCTTCCTCGCTAGGAAGAGCAGGGAGGAGGATTTAAGAAACTGCTACGCAGAAATAGTACTAAAGTGATTTGAAAGTAAATGTACCTTAGAAACTACCTGGTCACACTGTAAAGGAACTCTGACAAACCTGCTAGTAATGTCCTGCTCAGCACAGGCATTCAGCTGCTTCCCAGGAAGCTCCACCTTAGCAGATGTGCTGGGGCCCTGCTTCACCTCCACCGGCAGGCTCTGCGCTTGCTCTACCTCCAGGCCCGGCGCTTCCTCCACCTCCAGGCCATGTATCTCCTCCACCTCCAGGCCCTGCTTCTCCTCCACCTCCGGGCCCTGCCTCTCCACCTCCAGAACTTGTTTCTCCTCCACCTCTAGGCCCTGCGCTTCCTCCATCTCCAGGCCTTGCTTCAACTCCACCTCCAGACCCTGCCTGTCTTCCACCTCCAGACTCTGCTTTTCTTCTAGCTCCAGAACCTGCTTTACCTCCACCTCAAGGCCTTGCCTTTCCTCCACCTCCAGGCCCTGCCTCCCCTCCACCTCCAGGCCCTGTCTCTCCTCCACCTCCATGACATGCTTCACCACCTCCAGGCCCTGCCTCTCCTCCACCTCCAGGCCCTGAATCTCCTCCACCTCCAGGCCCTGCCTCTCCTCCACCTCCATGACATGCTTGACCTTGAAAACATGCTTTACCTGCACCTCCAGGCCCTGCTCCACACTCTGCTTAACCTCCTCATTCTGGCCTATCTCATCCCTCTCTCCATCCTTTGCTATGGCCTTTGTCTGACAAACCTCCTTCTCTTCCAACTCTACTTTTGTCTCTTCTTCCCCTACAAGGTCATCCAGGGATGGAACCTCAGTCAAGCCAACCTGCTCACAGAGGGTCTCTTTCTTTTCCTCATAGGACTTCAGACTGAGGAGAGAAAAGAAATTGGATTTTGCTTATATTTGACAAATTTAGCTTCCAGACAGAAGCAGAAGAAGAAACAGACCACATAATAGTCATAATATATAGTTTGTCTTGGCTTTACTATATGAACAAAGGGTCACGTTTTGACAAACAACAATACTATATGCTACATACATGCCCAAACATAAAATCATATTACAATATTATGGCATAAGGGTATTTTACTGCCCCCTTGTGGTAACAAACAACCACTACGACATACTACAGCTGTGGCAAAACCTCTGGTCATAAATGGAAAAGATTTTACTTTTGAACCTACTGACCAAATATCTACAGGCCTCTTGGCGACTGTCTCCTCAGCCAGAGTAGAGACGTTGTCAGCCAGGCTGCTCTGCTTAGCTCCCGTAGGCACAGGTGCAGGAGAGGCCATGTGACTGGCACGGCTCAAGTCACTTAGGCTGTCATCTACGTTATTCGCCGCGGTGACCATCTTCTCTGAGTTAACCACCTTCATCACAGAGCTACTGTAGACCGTGGGTAAGAAGACAGGGAAAGACTTAAATACAGTTAACACTGGCAAATGCCTCAGATTGTAAAAGTGAGTACTTTCATCGTCAAGGGTGAGTTACAGTTTGGAATCCTCTGACTTACTCTGTAACAGCTCCAGATGAGGGTGAGAGTGAACAAGAGATGTTGCCAGTGGAGGCTGACTCTACCCTGTTCTCATCACCTTTGTTGAGCGCAGAGCAATCCTCAGAAGCCTCAAGAGTGACCTCGGAGTCGTTTCTAGGAACGTCCTCTTTGCCATGGACACCTTCCTCTGAGGATGCATCCACAGCAGAGACGAGTCCTGCTCCTGAATCAGCGGCATCATCTGCAGCCTGGACGACGTGGCTCTCAGTTGGGATCTGTGCCTTGGGAGAACAAGGACCAGCAAGCCGTTTCTCCTCAGCCTCAAGCGCGGCAGCTTCTGAGACGTTGTTCACGACGGCAGAAGGTTCCTCCGGGGCACAAGGAACGTAACTCAGGACTTCTACAGGAAGCTTTCCCTCAGTGGCTTCAGCACAGTCCTTAAGGGCAGGGTCGGAAGTGCGCTTCTCAGGGCTGGTCACAGTGGCCGCATCACCTTTGTCTCGATCTTGCACTGCGGGGATGGAGACGGTTTGGAGTGCATTGTCGCATGGAGGAGGAGAAGGAGGAAGGGGAGAAGGAGACTTAGCCTGGATACATTTAGAATCTAAAGGTCCATTCTTTGTAGCCTCGGTCATGTCCTCCACAGTGGGTTTTCTGGGCGAGGTTCCCTGTAGCTGCTGAACATTCACCACCACCTCCACCTTTCCTTCCTTCTCCTTGGTGTCTGCATTCTCCTCACTAAGAAACGCATAAAACAAGGATTTTCCTGGAAGTTAATTGGTTTTAATGAATCAATTAATATTAGATCATTGAGATATAACAATAAGTAGTCAGAGTAAAAGATAATCGTTGATATCGATAATCGTCGATAATCGCGCTCAGTCATTTTAAGGGTTGATACAGTATCTCACCTTAACTGGTTAACAGAACTGTTGTACTGGAAACTTGCCACCCCCTCTGACTCTGCTGGTGTCACTGTGGTCTTGGTGGCATTGTTTAGCAAACCACTCGTTTCTTCCACAGAATTGGAGGGTTTGGACTGTCTGCAGCAACAGTTCCCCATTGAGCAGCTGTGGTGTCTTCTGCCCCGTGAGGATGGCAGAAGAGCTTATTGGAAGTCTGAAGATTTCAGGAGTCCAGGGTGAAAGGCCAGGCAAGCATTTCTGGGATCCCTGACCAAGTCGCTGGTCCAAAGAAAGGACATCACACCTGTACAAGTACATACTGCTTAAAAGTCACACACATAATCAAAAAATATAGGACACCCTGTGTAGTACTTGAGAGCACAGGATGGTTTGACTACTACAGTGATTGCTTTTTAAAAAGGGGTTAACTCTGAGCACAACTGTTGATCTCAATTTCAGTACATGGGCGTGTAGCTCGTATTTGTCAATCAAATAGGTCTAGGCTACAAAACAGGCCATACCCACTTATAAATAACACTACGCCACCGAATGCGCGTGCGCTAATTGAGAATGGCGTCCAAATTGTCCACACACGCACTACTACACTACAAAAATGAAAGTCCAAGCCTCACCAATTCAAACTACCTAGCTATGTTAAGGACTGTTGTGTTACCGCGTAGCTTATATTGTCTGTAATAAACAGATACATAATATGGATTTCCTATTTAATCGGCCAGTGTAGCCCTGTTCAATGCACGGAAGTGCAATCAACAAATAATAGAGCATTAGTTGCGTAGCTATGTTTGAAGGAAGACTTTGATTTACAAATATAATTGTTTTTCTTTTTTTCATTTGCGTTAGCCTAGTTCTATTTCACATAGCTGGTAGAGAATGTTAACTGGCTAGCTAGCAAGCAAGCTACTGTAAATAAAGCTGATGTTACTGTACCTAAATAAAGACGCGTTGTTTTAGCTTGAGGACGACCGCACCGGCTCCAGGAAGTTGCACTGACAGATTTCACTTCAGGCAATTTGACATTGCGGCACTCCTCTTCTTTTTTTCTAAATACTCTGATCCACACGTCTAGCTGTCAGGCATAATTGTTTGCTCTGGTCATGTGGACGCAGCTAGCTACATTCGAAACAGCCAGCATCACAACGCTATGTACCGTAGTAGCTAGCTGACTGTAACTATGACACTTAAGACAAAACGCTTCTAAATTAAAAATTGCCGTCAGCATCAGCTCTAATTGAGCAAAATTGAGCTAAACATGAAAACGAAACCCATTCAACAGTAGTGCATGCACCGGACTAGCAAGACTTGTAGTTTACAATAAATGCATAATATATCATTCTGAGTGACATTACTTCCGGGGCAGCATTGAGTCATTCATAATTTCCATGTGGGGTTATTTAAATGTACACATAAATTAAGAAAAATGGCGTAAGTCGGTCATCCATGATGTGTCAAAATTAAAACAATGTGCCTGTTTTCCAGAAATCGAAATGTATTGACATTCTTTTAATGTTTCAATCAAGTGCATATTACAGTCACTAAAACGAAATAATATAGCTGCTGTAAAAAAAACACTCCAAAAGTTTATTATATGACTGTTTCCTTTGTGAAATTGCTTCTATAGTAAACACGCTGTAAATTAAAATATAGGCTCATTCACAAATCCAATCTCAGACATCAAGAATAAATATCCACAAGTTTACATTTTACAATATTTACAAGAAAAGGTTCACACTACTCTTCAGCTGTTTCAAGTGTTGAGCCAGTTCCTCTGGTAGCCCGAGTTCCAACACCACCTCCAAGCAGCTTTGAACAAGCTCTTCTAAGCGCTCCTCAGAACTGAGGAAGGGGTCTATAGAGCTTGAACAACTGAGTTTCTGAGGCGGCTTCATCTCAATGTCTATATCCCCTCCTCTCTTGCAGCAGTTAGCAGCTTGACAGCCCTCTCCCCTGCATCCTGCATCTCCCTGATCCACCCCTAGGTCCTCCATACAGTCGGAGACATCACTAACACTGGGCGGGGGCTTCTCCAAGGCCTTAACCATTGCCTGAATGACAGAGTCTTCATGCTGCACAACCTGCTGGAGAAGGTCTGTGACACAGGCAGGAGTAGGGCTGTCTGGCCTCTGCAGCTGGCACCAGCACTGTATAGCACTGTGTAGAGACAGGCACAAAGAGGCAACAAACTGAGAGACAATAGGTGAGAGAACTGAGTGACACAGGCAGGGGTCATGAAGAGTAGAGAGGGAGCTACATTGATCTGGCCCTGCACAATGAGACCAGGGTCATTGTGCCCAACGTATGGAATGAGGAGGGGAAAGTTATCTGTGAATATGAATCAGCATCCATTGGATTGGCGTCAATTTAGACCCAAACCTTTTTATCTTCCAAAAATCAGTTCAACTGCATGTCTGGCTATATTTACTTTAATACCTTACGATTCCTTTTAGACGACCAATGGCCACAGTTCTGGCCGCTCCTTCTTTGTATCCCTGGTTAAAACCGAGCTGAAGGGACGCCTCTTTACCTGCGTCAATGCCGTCTCTGTACCCGTCCTGAACAGAAAAGCATGGAATAGTATTGTTGAACAGTTTCTAGAGAATTGTGTTGGCTTAATTGAATCTAGAATCTAGTAGCAGAGTGCATTGTCCCAGATTTTGTTAACGATAACTATACAAAACGCAGCACTGTAATTGTATTTCATGTAAAAAGGTAACATACAAATCTAGAGCTGTTTCCATTAGTTTCCCATCTTTCTTTTTCTTTTTTTTTTACCTTTACACGCTTTTCCATGTTGTATTTCCATTCTTTGTTCTGTAAAGTAATGTCATCTGCATCCTCGTCGAAGACATCCTCAACACTATGCCCAACTGTCTTAACCCAAGACATCGTAAACAATAAATTATTTTTCTGTATGTGTCCTAGGACAGTAAACTATAGACTATCAGCGGTAAGCTTCTGGCATTCACTTTCATGTTTTTCCCGTCAGCTCACGTGGCCAGATGTATTGTTTACGTCATCATGATGCGCATAATATTATTTTCTTCTGGTATTGTTAATATGTGCGACTGCCAAGAAGTGTTAGACACTGCCATCTCCTGCAATGGAGTACTAGTGCAGTATCATTAAAGTATTCACAACAAGATGTCTTGTATTACATATTTTTGTCGACAGAGGACGCTAAACCCATACAGTTAAAATTAAAATATTCAACTGGATACATCTTGTCCTTCATGTTTCACTTGAGCGTCAGTTTAAATGAAGTGGAACATTACTTTTATACTAAGAAACAAGTCAAAGTAAGGTGAGTCAAAGCGTCGATGCAAATTAAGAACGTTAAAGCAACCCAATGAAGGCCTTCTGAGAGTTATTTAGCTACACATCTCTGTGCATGTTGAATGTCAATTTAGAATTATAGGATGCTGCCAGTAGCATGTTCCAGTAATGCTCCTCCAACCAAAATGTATTTGTGTTTTGTGAAACCATCAAATCAAACTCGAGCTGGAGGAAAGCACACAAGTTCAGACAGGAATTGGAGGCAGTGTTTCTCATATTTAACTACATTTAATTCATAACGTATCCTGGTGCAGCTTTAAAATGACCTAAAGTAATTTATGTAAACCTTACACACCTTGATGACTGAACCTTGAAATCTTAAAGACTTATTCACAAAGCATGCTGTGAAGTTACACATTAACCCATCTTAAAAACCTGAGATACCAGAAATTCCAACGGTTAAAAAAGTATCCTACTTTAGTAGTGCCCATCTCTTTGAGTCCCTGCCTGAATATGGACCATCCTTATACATGAATTCCCCCTGAAACAGAGAGGGGTGTAAATACCTCATAGCAAAATTACTGACACAATGGGTGAGATAGAGCAACCACTACTTTACCTGTTCTATTTATTTTGTGTAAAGCATCTATGTACGAGATGTTGCTGGCCCTGCATATCCATCAAGAGATGCCAAATGTCCTTAGGGGCTCCATGGGCACACAGAGGGAACATATTTCAAAAAGCTTTACATTATTTAATTCCAGAAATGTATTTGTACCTTTGATTTCAAGTTGGATTCTAATGTGAATAAAATGGAATGCACATAAATATCCGATTTTGTTTTTGATTGTTTTTATTTAGCAGGAAGGATTTCAATTTATAATAACATTTAAAAAGCTTTGTTGTCTCATTCCCTCTCTCTGTTTCCCTCTCTCAGAGTAGAATGTATATTGAATCTATAAATATATATGTATGTCCGATGAAGTAGTCTATATGTATCACAAGTTTGCTGCAATGCAAGATAAAGTCTCTGGGTTTAGAAGACGTGTTCCGCTAACACAATTTGTCCACACAAGTCTTTTGCCAGCTTGACTGCATTTGTTTTCAAATCAATGTCTGGAGCCTTTTTGCCAAGTTTTCAACACGTAAATATGTTATTTGTGATGACAAACACATTACTCATTCATCAATATTGTATTTTACCCTCTGTCCTCTCTCCACAGAGAAAAGAGGAGAGAGAAATATTTTAAGATTTTTTTATTTTTCATGCTGGGTTTTATGGAAAACACAGGAGAGTCGTAACGGTGGTGGACAAATGCATTTGAGCTAGGTGGAATGCATTTGCAGGAGCTGGACAACAATGGCCTTGAGAATACACTTAGGCCACAGTGGACTTGACTGTGTTGTGGGGAAATAGAGTCAGACAGCAGGCCTCATTCACGGAAGCAACCACACCTTCCGTCCCCACGCTCAGAGAGCAAAACAACCAAGCAGGGCAATCACCTGACACATTTCCATCCAATTTCCACTGCAGAATGTGTTCATTTTCGGCCTAATGGCATGTCATTTTGCTGGAGTCTTTGGTCAAGAATTAATCCTGGAATCAAAACAGATTTTCCGGGGAGCAATCTTCCATCAAGTATTGATTTTTTTACACTCACAGAGCCTGTACTCCCTAATTTAACCTGACAGCCAGGAGCACAATGGACTGGGAGCACCTTGGCGTCTCACAGGGAACTCTCCTCCTTCTATTTCTTTATCTCCACCCCCACTCTCCCTTTCCTGTTCTCTCTCCCTCCCATCATCTTCTTTGAAGAAGTGAAAAAGAGGAGAGGAAAAATAGACACCAGAAAATATAAAACAAAGAGCTTTGGTTACAGAAAACACAGGACTAAAGCTTCCTTTTCTCGGTTTTGCCTCTAATTATGTTTTCAAGTACTGTGCAACTCAGCCAGGTGAGGCCGAGAGGGAAAAGAGAGAGGGTTCTGGGGCCATCAGGTGTCATTACCGGCCTGTTGACATCTCCCTGTCTTTGAGTGATTCCCATCTGTGATTTCCCCCCAGCCATTTTCGTGAGATGTGCGGAGAGGGTCTCATCATCGCCCCATAAAGAAGGTCCAAAGTGTCTGTATTGGACCATCACTAATAAGACAGGCAAGATGCATCCAACCACACCACTCTTTCTCCTTCTCTCAATCACTATCTACCCTCTTACTGGCTTTTGATACCAGGTCTCTCTCACCCTTTCTCTCTCTCCCTTTCTCCCTCCCTGGTGCACTGAATATACTATGTAGAGATCAGGGAGGGGAGAGAGTGGTACGAGGGGGTAGATGTTGTCCGTTCAAACAGCTCATCAGAAGGCCAGCTATTTGCAGAAACATCTCAACACATCAGAGGAACAGTTATTTTCCTTTGACCCTTAGCCTCTGTAATTCTCTGTTCTGGTGTTGCAGTCCTCAGATAGGTTTTAAACTCTTCTCCCCTCACTTTGAACTCACTCAACTTCTACTTACAATACTTTATCTTAACTTATAAACAGTCTAGACCAAGAAATTAACTGAGAATGTGTGTGTTTGTTGAATTTAAATTATTGTTCTAAGTAGTTTTATTAGAACCTTGCAAATTATGTTACCATCAACCACCTAATTGAATATGCTGTAGTTAAACCCAACTTTCATGGAGTATTTAATGTGGGCAAAGATTTTAGCAAAGTACATCTTGTCACTCTAGATATTTGACTTCAGTGCACGCTTTCCAGGCCCTAACTTCCAAATAACTTGATATCCTATGGTTTGTGTTGTTTATGGTTACAGTCTTTCTTTCTGCCACTGCAGTGCAGATCTTTAACAGATCAGTGCAGATGCATTTGGAAGGCTAAGACAGCTCAGAGTAAAGGGGCTATGAGTCCTGCACAGGGCGGGTAGAAAGTGAAATGGTCTGTGGACAATCCGCAGTTTGAGTCAGAGGTACCATCTCCATAAAGACCCCGGCTGGGTTATTAACTTCTCTACCTTCAAAAACCTCACACAGTGTCATCACTAATAATGGGACAAGGGAGGGTGGGGAGAGGGTGGGGGGAGGGTGGGGGGAGGGTGGGGGTGGACAAAACAACAGCAGAAGCAACAAGGGATCATATGCATGGACAACCCAGATTGCATGTGAGGATTGGTAATTGCACCCCCAGAGGCGTTGGGGTGTGCAGAACAGCAAAGTGGGAGATGCCTCTGTGACTCTGGCTTCACAGAGGGGGTGCCGACATCTCAACCTTGAGGAGGAAGTTGAAACGCAGAGGTGGATGGAGGGGAGGGATGGAGGGGGGCGGGGGGGGGGGGGGGGGGGGGGGGGGGGGGGAAACACAGACAGTTCATTTACCCAGAACATCAGCACCACTGCGCATTGTTTGAAAGATAAGGAAAGTGAATGCTTCATGGCTGATGGAAAACAAAGGCAGCAATTTAAAACCATCTGCATCCAGCGCTCTTGCACATGCTCTCTCTCTCTCTCTTCCTCCACCTCTCTCTTTCTGTGTCCTGACTGATATTGAAACATAATCCATTTGGGCCTCCGACTTGTCATAATATTTTCTCCAAACATTCTCTTCTCTTTCCAGACAATTTTAACTGGTTGCAAGTTGAACAGAAATTCATTATACTCCAACATGTCAGTCGGTTGACTTCTGAGGGGGAGGGAGAGATCTCGTCTTGACGGTTTGTAATGGATCAGCCTGGACTATCTCATTTGTCCTTGTGGGAGAAACAGAACAATGTGCTTCTACAGACAAATATGTGTTTTCGATGTTTCAAAACTGAATGAGATGACTGAGATAAATCGATGAATCGTGCTATATGGTAAAGATCATTGTGCAAATACTTCACCTTGTGAAGATGGATAATGGTTAAGCTGACACAGAATTGACAGATAACACTGAAATACCACAACTTATTTGTATGAAAATTGTTACGTTTTCCAACACGCCTTACTTTAAAGACATCCCTCTGGGTTCAGTCCATTCCATATTTATTTAAATGAATGACATATAAACTGTGTCTTTCTGTGCAATGGTTTGGCCATCTGTGCCCATCGATTAATCTAAAGTATGCGGTAGCTTTCTCATTCAAGAACCATTGCTTTGCCTCTGGTTGATGATGCAGAAAAAGTCTACTTTTCCCCCATAGACGAAATGGGATTTCTGATATCTGAGAACAGTTTGGGGTTTGAAAAGCTGCATCTGTGCATTACATCGTTAACAGGAAAAAATGATGAAAATGGTGAAAATACAAAACTAAAGAATATCAAATAGCTGTTCTACTCCGTACCCCACCCATCATCACTGAAGATCACATCTAGTGTTTTGAAATGAAGTGAAAACTGATAGAACGCCGAAAACATCTTCAACATCAGTTTTCAGCCTAATGTTAATAATTTATAGTCAGTGCTTTTTTATTATTATCATTTATTTATTTACTACTTTCTCTGCACCAGCCAGTCAGTTTTCAAAGGCATCACGGACAGCAGAGCTGTTTCAAACTTTGGAGCCTAGTTTCAAAAGGCTTTCACCCAAGACAGCTTTCTTTTTCTTCTATTGTCGTACACTTGTCTCGTTATTGTTATCTGGTACGGAAAAGAAATTAAACATTGATGTGAAATAACCCTGGCGTGTCGTTATTTCTATTGACCTTATGGAAATCTAAATGAATTGCTATTGAACCTGAGGTCTCGACCGGCTATCTTTTTGCTTCAGGGTGTGAACTCTCTAGTACAAGGTTAGTAATCGGAGAAAGACTTTATGGGCCCGCTTTCATTCTCTCTTAATCCCGTCACCATGAAAACAAAAGTTCACTGATCTTGGATGGAAACTTAACAACTGCTGAGTTTTACTGAGCATCTAACGTATGCTGAGTGCAGTTATAGTGGGTGCACTTGCCATGACCCTATGGAAACATAATGTCTTGAGCATATTTATGCTCCTTTGCCTGCCTTGTCAATAAATCAGCTTGTGAATAGCGTTCGTACTTGCTGGTAAACAATTATAATTTATGTGGTTTTTATACATTTTCAGAGTCTTGAGATGAGAAACTGTACTAATGTAGTGTAAAACACTTAAACAACAAATTCAATAATGTCAAACAATCGTTTATTATTAATTATGGATCAACGTGACAGACTTGAAGCTTTTAAGAAATACACAAAGTGCTGTGTAAACTGACCAAACATATATTGCTCAATAGAATTAAATACAGTTTTTTTCTGTATGTAAAATTAAAGCCACCCTTTGCAGGTGCATCAGCTTTGGTTTCAAGGTCTTCATAAGAATAATAATTCAAACCAGTTCATCCATAACTGTTCATGTTCATGTCAACTATCATCAGTCATTACATATGATTATCATTTTTATACATATTTGGGTAAGATTATAAAGACTTTGAATATCCTGGATTCTGAAACAGAGAACTGTGTTCACCACAAGGCCTAAGAGGGAATCAAATCAACAAACAACGATGTCTAAAAAGTGATACACGTGTGTGACCCTGTAAAAACGATTCACCAAAAAAGAGTGTTACACAGAATCTTGGAACAGATAAATCCACTCCCCCCTTACACCTGCCCCCCTCCCCAACAGGTTCCAATTACATCCAAATCAACTAAAATGTTTTTTTTATTCTATTTTCTTGTATTGAGGTGTGTGTATGGCATTTCTCACGATGTACAAAAGGACAGTGATGAGGTAAAAACTCTGGTCAACTTCGACACATCAATTTGTTTCATTTTAAAGATTGTCAACGTCTTCAGACCGATTTTTCTGTACAATGTGCATATAACTATAGAGCTTTGGTCCAGCGTTAGAAAGTTTAGTGGAGGCATGAGTCCATTGCCATCTTTTGGTTTTGGTTACAGCTACATTGCCCAAGCTATACCTGCAGCCAAATCAAAGTTGCTCATACTCTTTGTTTAAAGGAGGGGAACATACTTACACACATGTATTTCACATATCCTAACTCACAAAAGTACAATTTCCAATGGGAAACACAAAAAAAGAAAACAACTTCTTGGCTCAGGTTTCCTAACTGACAGAGAGGTAGCACTAGGAAAAAAGAATGTCATGTAAATAATGAAAAGCATGTGTTCCTGTGAAACAAGATTGAAATGGTTGATGATCAACTCATCACTGACAGTTGCAAAACAGCAGTACTATGTAGAAACCAACAGGTCTTATACTTTACAGCCTTTTCAACAAACTATGTTTGGTTTCATACGTGACAATAACATCATGTTTTAGAATTGAGAGCTACAGTAAATCCCTACTATTACCATAACAACAAAGGCTTCTGTTACGTGAACGTTTCGTTTGTTTTAGTATGGTATTAGATTTGAAATCAACAATCCACAAAAGGTTGATTGGCAGGGAGCCAACTGATATGACATGAAGAGGCCGATATTGAATAAAATACAACATGACCATGAATATATCGCATCAAATTCCTGACATATGCCACTTTCTCTCAACATGTATCTATTTCCAAGGGATTTTACTCAATCGAACATTTTAATGACATTTTATGATGAAATATGTCATTTGACGGTTGTTTGAATATAGATAAAAGTCCATAAACTGTTGTAGTATAATAACCTTGGAACTATTAAAATAACAGAGATTAAACTTTTTAAATAGTTTAGCTGTCATTCAAACTTCAAACCCTTTAGACAGGACATCATGTCTATGCGGAGCAAACGTATCAATTCGTTTAATCACAATAATTGAAGCTGTAGTAGCAACAACTATGGAATGCATGCTACAACCAAAGACTGTTTAGCTATGTAGTTATAATTGAATACTGGGGTTTGCTGAAGGGAAAAATGCTGCTGAATATAAAAAAACGTTTGAAATATGTTGTTTTTGATTCAAATGTAATTTAAATATTGGCCTGCATTTTCTGTTTTGTCCTCAGCATTCTTCAAGTCTGAAACATGCAAGGGTGGAGTTGGTAAACCGATCAACAGAGACATACATTTGAAAAAGAAGGGCATACACAACATTATATTTTGTTATGAACAGTGTTGTCAACAGACAGGACTTTTACTTTTGAAAGCATATTATCTGACACTCTACTGCCCTCAGCACACCCACAGAAAAAGCTTGCTAGAAACACACAGACAAAGAAAAGGAAGCAAACCACTTCAAGAAACTATAATATGTTATTGGCAAAGGTAAAATCTTCCCTAGTCCTTGAGCTGAATTAATGTGTTCTTTGGCTATCAGGCTTTGGCAACAGAATGACAGTAGCTCCACGTTAGTTGATGGAGTTGATGGACAGAGATCTGTACAGGTAGCTACTGAAAATCCCTTCACTGTCACTATCTTTCCTCCAAATCATAGACAATAAAAAAAATCATTGGTAAATACCTGTAAAAGTTGTACAAAGTTAGACCGAGACTGAAAATAGCTGCAGGCGATGGATCAGACATACAAATGACAAATACAATATGCTATTTTTGAAACAGCAAAGTTGTGGTTTTCAAAGAGAACTTTGACATTGTGGTTTTCAGTTTGATGACTGTATATTGTAGATATTTACATACAAACCCAAGAGGTAAAATGATGTGAGACAAAGATACATCACATGTAGATTTTTTGCCAGTACAAATGTAGAAATTTTGAACACATTTACATTAAAAAATTATTCTTAGTACTCAGATGACTTTGGTAAATAGTTAGTATTTAGTTTTGGTATGTTCTCTTTACTAAAATCTCCTCACAAAACCCCAAATTTGGACACAATTTTGGTCTGGGAGGCCAGAACCTAAAACTCTTTAGAAACAGAACACTGTATTTTTTATTTGTATTTTTCAGGTATTTACATATTTTTTTCAGGTTTTTGGTTTTCGCCAAGGTAATTTACATAACTGTGGTAATCACACTGACAAACACATATTTTTGTTAGCAAACGCTGATTAATGTCCATCGATCTGACTTTAGAAAAGAAGAGAATAGTCGGGTTTTTTCAGTCTTCATTCCACTTCATTCCGCCTTGCTCTGAGAACGTTCCCTCTCTCACTTTCACAAGGTTTGGTTATTCATTTGGGGAGCTCCTCTAGAGAATCGGAGAGTGGGTCCATCGGTGCTGCAGGGCCGAGATCAGGCTGTTTCAATCGCTTTATTGTGTTTTTCAAAGCCTGCCTCTTGTTGCAAAACCAGACGCGCACCACTTCCCTGTCATAGTTCAGTTTCTCGGCTATTTCCGTCATTTCCTGTCCAGAGGGGTGTGTGTTCTTCTCAAAGTGGCTGTTGAGGATCTCCAACGCCTGTGGGGTGAAAGATGTCCTCCTCTTGCGTTTTTTGGAAGGCTCACTGCCGATAAACTCAGTCAGGTTCTGCATGCCGGATCGGTGGCGGGCCTCTGCCTCGGCCATCCAGCGCTCCAGAACGGGCTTAATCTTCTGGGCGCTTTTTGGGGTGATGTCCAACTTCTCAAACCTGGCAGGATATAAAAGGCCAGGGTTCAGTTTGCCTGTCAGACTGCTACCTATAGTGTTCTCTTGGGCTTCCTGTGGTAGGAAAAAGTGGCTTCTCAGGATGGTGTGTCTGGGGAGAATTGAGAGAGAAGAGTCTTACTTAGGTGTCCTGCCAGGTCAAGAGATAACCTTGCCTGCCTTTGTGAAACACTAGGGTCTCCTCAACCAGTCGCATCTGGAACAGAGTCTTTGTTAGTCTGGTGACATCCCATGTCATCTTGGGATAACCAGCAACAGTGATTGCAAATATAGTTGAAGTGATACCATTGGGTTTGGCATGTGTTATTAAATGCTTATTGACTGGTAGGTGACTCTCTGTCCCAGATAGGCAAATTGGAGCGAGAAGACCCAGTGATTGGCTAAAAGAGACTTTTCAAAACAGACCCCAAAAACTCAGACAACGCTAAATCATACACTGCAATACTACAATTTAAAACAAAAATGACTATCTTTGATATTAAATCATCAAACTTTACATGAATCAGCATTTTCCATCCCCTCACTTCAAGTGATAAATATCAAAGTTTGAATTCAATAAAGGTCAAACAGGCAGTAGTGCATGCACTTCAATATTAACTATAATTTATTTACAAAACCAGTTTGAATTATTCATCAAAATGCACATTTTTCAAACTTTGCTTCAACTCCTCAGTGTATATTAACACATTTCCACCTTTCCATCTTGAATTGTTTTTCGCAAGTGGATGCATGAATCCTGGGTAAATATATTCTATTTCATGAATAGTGCACTTTAGTACTTCTAAAAGAGTACTAAAAGATGAATTCAAAAACATAACTTTTGAAAAAGCTGTGTGAAAAACCAACTGCATCAAAACCATGGCATTTCAAATAATTGTTACTACCTAAGCTGTTTGACCCTCTGTACAACAGGGCTGCATAGTGGTGACGCTGTTAGCTGCATGTCTCTGTCAGAGCTGGAAAAGATACACAGTACAAAGAGGGTGTTTGGATTAGCTGTGATGAAGATAATGGACTTCACAGTAAAGTCACAGGTTCTTCCCCAAGTCTTGTGACTTCTCTTTCTTTCTTCCTTCCCGCTTTTAATTCATCATTAATTATACCTTACTCTATTACCTCTCTATTTTCCGTACCTTGTACCCACTTCTCTCAACTACAAACACATATGTTCCTCTTTCTATCTATTTCTCAACACATTTCTCAGTACCCCAAGAGCAATGGAGACTGTTTTAGTGGTGAGGAGGGCAACCATATAGAACAGCAGGTTAGCAATGCGTGAGTTGGCATATTTCCTCCTCTCTGTTCCTGGACCTTGTTGGTGCGTTTCAGCATGTCGGCAGGGAGTATTATTTATAACCCACTTCTTTTAGAAAACGGAAACTAGGAAGATTCCATGGAGAAAGACGTACATGAGTAAATATGAGGAGTGGGTAGAGAGAGGACATTTTATGGATCAACAGGAACCAAAGCTACTAAAATGAGTAGGGAGCTGCTTGACTGGCTCCTCTTGGTTTAATACCACAGGGGAGCCAGAGGATTGAAGATGTGTCTCCGCCTCCACTACTCACAGTAATAACAAAAACACCTTATTTTAGGTCATGCATTACCAGATCTATGTGCCGTGCAGAATGATGCTATACTCCACTTAATGTTTTGTGCGTTAGCGCTTAAATGATATTAATGAATGCAACCGTTTTACGAATGGCACACACCAAACATTATTATTAAATATATATTTGATGTCTGTTGATGTCTCTGTGTAATTTGATATGCAAATTAAAGCTTTTTAATCTAGTCATTATGTCTGAATCATTGATGTGGAAGGTAATGTCTGCGTGTGTAAGTGTCAATGGATGTTTTCAATTCATGCAGGTCAAGTATGACAAGTTATTTTTCATCCAGGGAGTAGATGACTGTGTAAAGGCACTGTGATAAACTTGTAGGTTACTTGATAATCAAAAATATCTATGGATGCACAGAAAGCATCACAAAAGTAATTGCCTCCAGTATACCACTGTATGAAGTCACGATCATGCCATCATCGTTTCTAAGACGATGTTACCATTTGAAGATTATTTTTTGGGGGAGGAAAAAGCATGAGTTCAGGTTGCACTTCCTGTCTATTCCAAGCCCTCAACAAAGCCAAGACAAAATCCTGAGCTAGGGATTGGTCAGATAATATGCTGTCTCATAGACCAATCAAGTTTTTTCAGACAAAGTGAGCAGCAGATTCAGACAAGATGTAGGCATCTGTCACAGTGTGTTCTGCTGAGTTCCGACTTGAGGCCCAGAACTTACGTGCAGCAAGCCCATCCTTCTGTCTCTCAAAGTCATCCTCATGTCCTGGTTGATGTTAACTAAACTAAAGCATGTGATGTCTGCCTCTACTTAAAATTATCAAGAGATGGCTGTCATGTCCAATGTCATACAAACTGGAGAAAAAATGTCTTAACAGCGTGGATAAAAACCCACACACAGTGTTTCTTCTTTTTGAAGCTAATGGCTTTTAATGTATGTTATAAATATTTGAATTGTGCATAGTTGTAAATATTTGATATGTGATTTTAAGAGTTTAAACATTAGCCAGCGTGAGGGCTGTGCCTCATAACCATCCCCCCCCGCACAATTTCAGTTTTTATCTGCCCTTTGATGTTGATGTGATGAAATTTTTACTAGTGCTCGGCAGCAGTGTTTCACATAAGCAGCAACGGGTCATCAGCAAAGCCTATGCATTTGAGTGATGCATTAAAATTAATATGAACATGATAACAGGCCACAGAGTTGAGCACTGATGACAGTGGGGTGGAAGCTATGGTGGCAATGTGTTGTGATATTCAGTAGGCTGGGTTAAGCTATGGGAATGGGCCATTTTTCAGGAAGATCATATACCCAATTAGTTTGGGCGATAATATGTTTAAAATGCTTACATGTCAGATTAGAATAGGACTGTGAAACATATTGACAAATAAACACATTTATAGGAAGTACTTTTACATTTGTAAATATTTCACGTTCGTCGTACAGAGCTCTATAGTAACAGTTAAGCATCATTTATACTTTACATAATTTGTCAGGCTGGAGTTTGGGTTAAAACCACTGAACAGTGTGTTTGATAGATTTAGTTAATTTAGTGCAAATGTTAAACATGAGCAGACAGGAAATTAAAGATGAACATACAGTGTTACATTTGTTAACCGTGAGTGTCTGATTACCTAGAGATTAATATGTAATGTGCCCCATTTAGGGCTAAACGCATGCCCTTCAGGCACTGAAGAACATGGCAGTTTTGTCAAAGGGGAATCCTTGTCGAGATACTTTAGGGCTAAGTCAGAGTGAATGGCATTGGCCCTTAGTAATTATTAAATGCTCTAAGTGCTTCGTGTAATACTGTATAATGTTTTTTGCATAAGTAACATAGTACTGTCCTGTTAAGGGGAGGGAGGCAGAGGAGGAAAAGGACAAAGCAGAGATATGAGAGCTTCATTTGTCTATTCTGCTTTCAATTATGCAGTCATTTTAATATCTTAATGAGGCGTGTTTAAATATGGAATCAAATATGGATGCAAGACAACCACACCACCACTCTGGAACTGTGTGCAGTCAGACAGCTAGGCGCTTCCATCTAATGCACAGGAATATGGAGCCTTATTACATGGAGAAACTGTGGAAAGTTGTAGTGCAATATGATTAAACCGTTTGAATATTGGAAGAAAACTGTCAGCATAGTTTGTTCAGTAATTAGATTACCCAACATATTGTATATCATAATCATGCTCACCACGGCACCTGGTTTCATTTTACTTTTGAGAAATTCAGCTCACTTGAAATGAGGGATTGGAACATTGCTGATTTAAAATACCAAGATTTAATTAAAATCTGATAAAAATGATACCTTCCAAAATATTCCCATTTCAGATGGGCCACTTGAAGTACACCTTACCTGCAGATGGCAGACTGGCTGTAGGCAGGGCCCTCAGCAGCACTCAGTGCCTGCCCCACCTGGGTTTGGGTTAGGCCCAGGGAAAGGCGTCGGATCTTGAAAGCTTTGGCGAATTCTCGGATCTCCTCCAGGTTGACCCCATCAACCTCGCTGGGTGCTGTCTGGGGGTCTGAGACACAGCACAGCAAGGGCTTCATCACTCATCTGCTTTTGGGGGGGAACCCAGTCAAGCTTGCTGGTCACCATGCTGCCCCTCCATTTATAAAATGTAAATCAATATCTGCGATAAATGAATAGGCTATACAATACTTGTCATGTGATGGTTGGGATCTTTATAAACAGGAAGGAATGATGCAGAGATGCAGTATCATTATTTTTGTCCTTGGTTTGTTTTGAAAATCCTTCCAGCATTACTAGACACCATCTTTAGACAAGGTTTTGATAATAGACTATCTGCAGCTGAAAAGAAAGTGAATACAAAGCATGGCCTAAATCATTGCCCCTAAAATGAAAACCTTTTCACTTCAATCTTGGACATGAAAGCCAAACACAGTATCAATGTAGAATGTGTATTCAATAGGTTAATCTGCAGCAGTGATGCTACCATTCCTGGGATTCCTCCTGTTGCTTTCTGACAGTAAACATTGTGATAAGAAACAGCCCATCCACAAAGAAGACAGGAATGTTTATATAATTACAGCCATTTCCATTCATGTGTGCCAACTTGGGGGATTCCAATTCTTGCCCCCACACAAATGAATGCTGCACTCAATTATTTCAAAAATGAAAAACACACTGCAAACCACCATTGTTGTTTTATAAATTGTTGCTCTGCAGACCACACATCAAGGCTTTCACGGAAAAAACAACAACAAAAAAACTACTTTTGGTGAGCATTTTTGAAGAATTTCATAGCTAATAAAAAGTGATTTCACATTGTACATCAATGTCAGGTGCCCTGGCATCCTGCTTACTAAAGCAAAGTTTGTGCCATTGAATAATTCATCTTGGTCATTATCAATGAATTATTAAAGGAATCCTCCAAGCGTATTTAAGGAAAAATCTATTGGGCTGGCATGTTGCCGTGCCTTGTAAGTGACGCATGCATACGACTGGCTCCAGACGTGTGAACGCTGGGGAGACGTGCGACCAGAGACTGACTGAACAGACAGGGAGGAATGAGCACTCAGCTTCAGGCCTCATCATCTACACCTTGATGAGCAGCTCATATTCCTCTACTGATGGAGAGAAGGCCTCCTTTTTTAACGTGTTTTGCCGGCCTGCCTTTCGGTAAACGACTACCTGGCAGCTTTTTTCTCTCTTGGACTGTTTTTGGGGAGTTTGAGTTGACTACTTCTGTTGCTTTGAGAAGCAAGCGACTGCTACCCATCCTGAGCAGTGACATCTCATATTGTATCTGCCCTGCTTTGTCTAGGGAATTGTGCTCAAAATATTGTCACATTTGTCATGCAGGTAAATTTCATATTTCTGCGAGTGAACAAAAAACTTGTGAAAACCACGAATGACCTTGAAAACACTTTGTATTATGGAACATGGTTTACAGGTGACAGTTTATGACCGCTGGCCATTCAGAATCAAATATTCCTCAAACCATGAAATAAAACAGAGGAATGATGTTATGCTCTTCCAAATCATACTTTGGAGGCACTAGCCGAGAACACAGTAAATACGTTGGACCAAAGCAATAAATTGATGGGAGGGGCAGAGAGGGCATAAGGGATTACAGCATGTAGGATTTGAACCATAAGTAATGGTCCATTGTTCGTGTCCACAACAAGTTGATAAATGGCAACTTCTTTTTTATTCAATTCAAAAGTCAGTCGCAGATGCCTTTCAAATGAGTTTATCTGGAGTTTAAGGGAATTGCTTTTGACAAATGAAATTTATCTGAATAAAAGCAGAGTTTTTAAGGCACTGCCTGCATGTTGACAGGCTTGGGCCTGGTGATTTATAAAGGGTCTGCCAAAGGGACAAGCATTTGGAGAAAGTAGCTTGCGTTCATTACTCACACAACGTCTTTGATAGTCTAATAAACAAAATAATTGACAAGGCAGGACTGAAATAAACCCTTAGAAAAGGCAGGAGACGTTAAAAATACTCTTTAATAACATGTTTATCTGAAAATGTTTGACTAATAACTAAAGGCTGCACTTATTGCGAAACACTGTCAATATGTAAAATACTATGTAGCGTATGCCTGACCAGTATATCACCCTCAACAGAACACTTTCAATCTGTTAGATCCATGTATGTTGTGGCTTGTGGCAGGTTACTTACTGCTGACCAGCTGGCCCACACTGAGAGCTGAAGAGGAAGAGGACGAGGAGGAGGAGGAAGAGGCCTGGCGGAGTGGACTCTGACTGTGGGGCATGTGGAGGAGGCCTGGCTGTGACGATCCTGTCTGATTCTGCTGGCCCTGGGGCAGCTGGGCACACACACACACACACACACACACATATTCAGATAACACTGCATTATCTCTCTAACAATACTCACAACCAGTAACTTCATTAACATGATAATGAAGACTATCATTGTTATTTGACTGTACAAATTAGATTAGACACAATCCACTCAGTATAATTCAATTAAATATCCTAACATCCATACAAAGTGATTTAGTGGCTACTCTGACAGAAAGACTAGTATTACTTGGTTCTAAGCAGAGTAATCAGAGTCTGATTTGTCACAGTAGCCAGCAGACAGGAAGGAAAGGACTTGAATGGAGGCATGGAGCCACAGTTTCTAACAATCTCAACTTTTCTGTGACAAACATAATCGTTTTTCTCCAAACTGAAGTTTCTGTGAACAGCCATGACAATTCTAAGATGTTTCCTCTAGTTGTCAAACTTGCTGAGGAAATACTAAAGAAGATTTTGGACACAGCAGTTCCCAGATTTCAAACATAATTTATGATTTGCTGCAATGCATTCTGACTGTGAAAACAATGTATTTTCATGTTTTATGCACAATTGAATTGCTTTTACAAGATCAAGATGATGTGTCTTCTTTTTTAAGTGAAGGCGTCTCTTCTATAAAATTGGATTTTCTTTCCAGCTTTCTTTTTGCTATTAATTATTTTCTCCCCGGCATGTGTTTGTCTGCATGGTGCTGGATGTCAACAACGATGCACATACTGTCAGGGCTGTTGACAGGCAGGGAGAATTATCTGGCTTCACTGGAAATATTCCAGACTGCAGGTTCTGACAACCGTAAATTATACCGATAGAACGATGTCTATGAGTGTGCTTTGATGTGCAGGCGAAAAAACATAAACATTACTACAAATGCATTCATTCAAGAGTATAATCTGGTGTGTCCACCCATTCAGAGTCATTTAAATCAATTTTCCAAAGAGTTAATCCGTCATTTCTATTTATTATGTCTGACTCTCCTCTACTCCAGACACTATAATTTCAGTCAGTGAAGATTGTGCAGACGGATTTGGACATTTAATTAAAACCATTCAAAAGGGTCAGACTCCATTTTGTTTGTATTCAGTGTGTCTCTGACCCTGTAGTGAATATTTGAAAGTCATGTTAAGAACACATTTCCAAAAGGCACGGTTTTTAGCTCATTCACTAATAACCTTAAATTCTAGAGTGTGTGATTAATTTCAATGGGAACAAAACATACTGTATTGTACAGTATTTCATTGCGAGTGTTGTTTTGTTTTGCAGACCAGAATAGTTGATTGTGTACTAGTTTTATAAAAGACGTCATGCTCCCTGCAAATATTTGATTAAAAAGAAGAAGAATATAATTTGAACATGCCCAGGTCAAACAGGACACGTGCATGTGACTAATTGAAAAAGAGAATAGAGAAACAGAGAGAAAGAGAATTAGAGGAGTAGAAATGGAGGAGGGAGTGTTTGAGCTGTAAGTGGGGTGATGAAAGGCATTGTTTTTCGTTTGGCTCAGCAGGAGCTCTGCAGACTGCCAGAGAAGAAGTCTGGAGGCTTTCCTGACAGGTGCCCCCCACACACACACACACACACATACACACACGCACACACACATGCACATACATACACACGCACACACACATGCACATACATACACACGCACACACACATGCACATACATACACACACACATACACACACACACGCACATACACGCACATACACACACAGGCCTGCACGCGCACACACACATAGGCATGCACACACACCCACACCCACATGCACATACATACACACACACACACTCTGCTGCCCATTAGCTACTGAAAAAATAGTATTTTATCAAAGCTTTGACGGATTTTGTACTGTGCACTATCACTATTTCTTCTACGCCTGACTCCTACCCAGCCTGAATCAAGTCACTTGAAAGGTTACGAAGCAGCTGTTGTTTCTTGTTATACTACTTGTGTTACTCTTCAGTTCTACATTACATGTGAAAAGGAAACCATTGTGAGATTGTATTATGACTACATTCTTTGACTTGTAACCATTCTAAGGATTTGAAACAGTGTAGAGTTTACTTGTGAGTTCATAAGTGTGCGCATTTATTTTTTGTGTGTTTCTTTGCACGTGTTTCCAGCATGTGTGTTTGCTGTATGTGTGCATATGTTTGCAGATATGTGTGTGTTCGTGTGTGTATGTGTGTACTTGCACGTGTGTTTGTGTGTTTATATGTGTTCAAGTGTATGTCCAGTACGAGTGAGGTTACCTGCTGTCCAGGCTTGATTGGCGACAGTGTGATTCCCTGGGTGTTGATGACAGGCAGGATCTGATTGCCGATCACCGTGGCGATGATCTGGCCCTGGGCGTTAGTCAGAAGCTGAGGTGTGATTGGCTGGACCTGCAGCGCCGGGTTTCCAGTCCCTGATTGGCTGGAGGACCCTGCAGAGTTGGGCATCAGTGGGATTGTTCCAATTATCTAGAAAGGGGGTCGAGAGGAAGGGGAGAGAAAATCACTTGGGGATCTATAAGGAGTGAGAAGTAATAGTGTTGTTGTGATATTTGTTCTTGGAAAGACATACAAAAAAGGAAATACAAGCGACGAAAAACTGTAGAGGAAGCATAGCGTGGTATCAGAACTTGCCTTTTGGAGTTACAGTGGGGCTGGTGTGTATGAGTTGGTGTGTGTGTGTGAGAGAAAACGCACATGTGTGAATGTGTTTGCGTGACCATGGAGACATGTCCTCTGATCATGTGTCACTGGGGTGGTTTTACTGGTTGGAGCCAGAGAGGGCAGAGCACACTGCTGGGAGCACACTGCAAAGGTCAGGTCTGAGTACCTGTGTGTGTGCTGGTGCACACCACTGACTGTGTCATCCATCACAGCCTTGGAGAAGGATGTGTGTGTATGTGTCTTTGTCTCTCTCCATTCTGAGGGGGTTGATAATGCAGCCACTAAGAGACAGAGAACCCCCCATGATCCATCCACACACACACACACACTCATCCACACACACACACACACACACACACACACACACACACACACACACACACACACACACACACACACACACACTCATCCATGCACAAACACACACTCATCCATGCACACACATGCACACACACAATTCTTATTCAGCTGTAGGGGTCCCTGGGGTACTTCACCCCCTCCTCCCCCACAGTTCTCTTCCTTCTCTGCTGTAATCAGGAAGGGCAGATCAAAGGGGGTGGCAGAGTGTCACCATGGTGCTTTAGCTCTCAAAGCTGCCAGAGTGTGCCGAAGGATGAGGGGAAGGAGAGGAAGGGGTGGGGGTGGGGGTGGGTTAGGGTTAGGGCCTCTTCACAATGATGAAGGTTTAATAATGTCATCTAGGGACTGGTCCTGGACAGCTTTTGAGAAGACTTACAGACACACACCCTCCCTCCCTCCCTCCCTTTCCCTCCCTCCCTCTCTCTCTCTCTCTCTCTCTCTCTCTCTCTCTCTCACGCACACGCACACACTGATCTATATATACTGGCCCACCCTCATTATGATATACAGAGCAGGGTGATGGTGGAGCTGTCATGCCTTTGAAAGTCTCACCATTTGGTATATTGGAACTCTAGAACGTTTGGACAATGAGTGCAGGGTCCACTAGAACATACGCCTGTCTTGTTTTCTAGCGAAATGGGCAAAACTTTACAAAACGATAAATAATACTTTGTACCATTTAAAGAACATCACTAATTATATTCTAAACGAGCTTGTAATCTCGATAATCACCATTTCCTGCGATAAGACCTTAAACTTCTCTCCCCAAGTGTCAAGTTGTGTGGACCGTAGCACATAGGCAGAGGTGGCTGTCTAGTCATCACCATAGAGCCTGCAGAGTAGAGTGCCCCTCCCCACCCCCATCCTCCATCCCACCCTCTCCCTATCCTCCCCACTCTACCCCCTCCTTTCCCCTTCTTGTCCCCCTTCTCCCGGCTATGACATGATACGAAAGGATCAGAGCAAGGAAGGTGGGCTGGCAATCTGTAATTCATCCTGGCCACGGCTCATTTGCTTATGTTGCTTCACGTTAAGGGAGGGCGAGATAATTCATCTCTCTCTCTCAACGTGGCCTCCATGCATACCCTGTAACGCTCTCCTGCCACTTAACATATTTTATTGCACTGTCGCCGCTCAAGTCTCCTGATGCTTCCCTGGCTTTGCATGCCATCGTGGCAGACGACTTGTTCCACTCAATTATTCATCCTCATTGGACTAAGTGGTTCTTCTATAAGCATAATAAAAGAGCGGGGGTGCTGACAGCAGTGTTCGCATCTCAGGATGTACTGGATGACTGTGAGCGCTAACGTGGCTATACCAGGAAGTTCCATAGGAGCTCGTCTGGCTTTTCTCCAAGTGAGCCTTGGGGAACAGTGGACTAGTGGAACTTTGACTTCACCTATTTGTATCGAGAAGACGTCAGACTTCAAGGCGTGACATGGGAATGAGTTATTTGTTGATTTTACATGGTAATGACACTTCGTCATAATAGGCTGGTGAACTCCACATACTGAAGGGCCACAGCCTCCTTGTGCTCTGCAGGCTTTCAGCTTGCTGTCTATTTCCTTTCTTCTTTCCCGTCTTGCCTCTGTTACAACTCTTGACACTGCAAAGGGTCAGGAACCTGCTCTTTTCTTCTTCTCTTCTCCTCTCTCTCTCTCTTTCTCTCCTTCAGTCTTTCCCCTGGGCAGAACTCATTAAGATTATGCCGCTATTGTTTTCACTGGGATGTCATCTCTTGTCTCCAGCCAGGGCAATCTGCGACGTTAGCTATGGTCGCCAGCCAATATCTCTGCCCATTTTCTTCCCAACTCCTGTTCGTGCAGAGAATAGAGGCCCACCCAGGACAATGCTTTCTAGTTAACTCCTACAATGATATTATGTTGCCTCTGCAATGAAACGTGTCAGCCTTGAGATACTATGCACTTGACTTCATTCATTGTTCGAATACGCTTTCAAACGAGTGTATTCGAGGGAAAGGCACAATTGTTGTCTACTGATCAGCCAAACATGTGTACTTTATCATTAAGAGTGCATTGTGTAGGACGATTATTTGAGCCAGTGTTTAATTGCGTTCATCCCCAGTCAGTGAGGAGAGAACATTAATATTACACAGCAGTGGAGCTAACACAACCCTGCTTCAGTGCACACAGTAAATGTATACTCTCCTCTGAGAGCTCGCAGCCTTTATCAACGTGTTGAGTTGAATCTGTATGTGAATGGAGCCCTGTTGTGATTCTGGGGCCTCTTAACTGAGCATGTGCTTCCTCCAGCACCTGGGGTGTTCTGGGGTCGGGTACCTGGGGGGGCCCTACACCTCTGAAGTGAGAAACACATGTACACAAAGGGTTAACCAGGCTGGGCTTTCTTCACACGGACTGACTGTTCAGGCATGTGAAGACTCTTCCTCCCTGTTCCACTGCGTGAGTGAGCTGGCTCTTCACTTTCAGTCGACAATTCAGAGGATGGGCACATGGAAACAAATGGACACACAACTGTAACTGAAGGTCTGGTTTCATACTGGGTTAACATCCAATTCACTTTCATGAATGTGTACTAAATGACGGACTATTTCTACGATAGTTATTACTTTCAAAAAAAGCTCTAAAGAAGCTATTCTAGTCAATCTGCCATGGCCTTAAGTTTAACAAATACCTAAGCCTGAACAAAAGCTGTTCCTTTGTCATTTCCCGAGCTGACAAATTCTTCTGTTATGGTTGTCAGGCTTTCATGAGGTGTTTGGTGAACTACCAACCAAGTTTCAGGCAGATATTAGCCTCTATAATCCTAACATAACACAGTGCCTGTGTTTGTGTGTGTGTGTGTTACTACAAAAGGGTGGAGCATGTTTTAGAAGCCTCTGACTGAATAATGTTCTGGAATAATGAGGAGAGCAGCAAAGGCTGTAGCCCAGGGCTTTGACCGTCTCTGTGACCTGATTATGTCAGGGAGTGTCAGTCGCCAAGACACTACAAAAGCACAGAGCATCCCATCAAATCCATATCCATGGCGATCTGTCCTCGACGACGCTCCAGGCACCTTCAAGAGCCAGGGAAACCCATACTGTCTTATTAGCAACATTTAGCATCAAGAGGTCCGCACACATACACCATGCTCAGACTTGAACACACACATTCTTTCAGGTGGATATGGTATATGATAGACTGTACTGCATGGGTGATTTACTGTACCTACAGTGGAATTATGGTGGCAGCAAATGCTCAAAACAACATACACTTTTTAGCCGTCACAGCTGAAGTACCATAAACATGTTAATAAAACCTCTCAACATCAGTACCATTGCATTACGCTTGGTCTTATCTCAGGCACAAACAAATAAAGTGAAATGTAAGTGTTCTTCAGCCAGTGTTGTTTGTGATAAACAGACTAGCCAAGAGAGTGGAGGGGAAAGTATGTAAGCGAGGGTTGGGATGTGAAAGGCGTGAAAGGGCACATTGTCCATACAATCTTCCTTTAATATGTGCTGCGTGCACCTGCGATAAGATGATTCATTAGATAGTGCTGTGCTCTGACAAGCATCATCGTTCAAGGCTCTGGCTACTGATGGAACAATCCTGTAGCCACCCTGTAAATATGACAAGGTCAGCATTTTACTGTGATGGCCATGAGAAGATAAGAGAAAGGGGCTGTGTTTTGTACCCAAAAAGCTTAACATACGCCAGAATGTAGGGGTCCACAACGTACTAAGAAGCTACTCAAACATTAGGAACAACACTCGAAATCTCCCGCCAAACATGATTTGTATTGTGTAAATCTGATTGGACGTAGATTTTGTAGGAATGTGTCTTGTGTGGAGGGTGACCTGCGACAGATGATCCAGGTGATTTGTGTTGTGGTTCTGGCCGGGTGTGGAGCCCTCACCTGCCCTTGCGCGTTGGTGACCAACTGTCCCGTGACGCCTTGCAGGTTGGAGAGGGTGTTGCCGAACACCTGGGAGCTGGCAATGGAGCTCATGGCTGCTGCTGCTACCGCTGCCTGACTGGCCAGAGGATTGAGCTGAGGAAAACACAACTGACCAGTTAGCATAGCATCACATGTTACCCTGTATGTGTGAAGATACATGAACAAAAAACACAGCTGTTGTGGACTAATGAAGCTTTATAGAGTGTGCCAGCTCATAGTACAGGAGAGCATGGTGGGTTGAGGTGGATAATACATAGTCCATCATCTGTTTCCCAGAGGTCTGTGCTGTGGAGCCCGATGAGGGGCCCTAAGGGTAAGGGCAGGGGGTTGAGGGGTGTAGGCCAATGGTGAATAAGTGGGCATTTTAGCAGTCTAAGTGCTTCCTGTGGCCCTCAGGCCTCCCCCAAGGCTCAGGCCCAGCCCATACAGCTCTAACAATGGAAGGAACCAAGGTGGCCATGCATCACTGTAGCCTCTATCCCCTCCACATGCCCCTCCCTCCCTCCCTGCCACCACCACACCCCTGCACCCCCACACACGCCCTCCCTGCCACCACCACACCCCTGCACCCCCATTCACCCCCTCCTTGCCACTTCCACACCCCTGCACCCCCGTTCTCCCCTTCATCCTCCCCCCCACCTCCAAACTCTCTCCAGCATCATAATGCACCACCGTTGTTCCTTTAGAAGCACAGGAGCACAGAGGGAAAAAACAGACTGTCTTTACTTCTGCAGTAATGGACTCATCTGGACTGGCCCCAGTGGTTGTGGAAGTGTTTTTATCTGTGTGTGTGTGTGCACACATTTGCTTGTGTGTGTGTCTGTGTGTGTGTGAGTGCGTGTGTGTGAGTAAGAGAAGAAGCGGTTTGGCAGTGCCTGGTCACATTGCTTAGATTACTGGTATAAATCAAACTAACCACTTATTAGGGAGTGAAAATGCACTGCTGATTTGGTTGTAGAGCAGCAGAGCACAGCCTTATTAGGTTGAATAAGTACTAGATCAAAGAGCAGGCAGGCAGAGCAGACCGTCAAATTACTCATGGGAATGGAGAAAAACTAGAAACACTACTTAGAACAATCTAGATGCTCCTGGTTGGTAATCACACCTGACTCATACATATTCAAACAGCACCTATGACACGGAAGCAGTGGGCACACAAGAAAACAACAAATTACAAACTACGAACAACACAAGATAATACATGCAACGCAAACAACATTAGCCCTGTAAACAGATAAAGGGATGGCTTGTTTCTGGTGCAACCAGTCATTAAAGCTCCGCTCCACAAAACACAGAAACTGCACTATTTTATTTCTCCACACCACAGCTCTACAGGGATATCTTCTTCGTTCAATTCTTATCATTCCGTTGCCATTCATCTTTTATCTTATCCAGGCACCATACATTATTACGCTTTCTGAAATCAAATGATGAAAAAATGCCACAGAGCGATCAATACTTTTTCATTGACAGTAAAGGTTAAGCACATTAAGAATGACACTGCATTTGTCCTATGAAATCATATTTCATGTTGGTGGCCTCAAATTGGCCATGATTGATATTGCGTCCCCTAGTCTGAAAGTCATGGAGTTTTTTCTAGACAATCGCAAGATTCTCTTTTATTTTATGGGCCTGGTGTCCGTCTTTCTGAGTTCGCTTCGAACATGACATATGTTTGCCTTTTGACTTTAAAGTTTAATGCCTTTCATCAAGGTTAAGGCGATTTCATGATCTGACATAGGTGTTTCGTTGTCCTTGACAATTTGCAATAATCTCCGATGGATTACGAATTTAGCCACTATCTCCATAAATCCCTGGAAGGTTGTAAGATTCCTGACTGGGTGGGATTTATTCCTATTCGTATGGCCAAGGAAGGCTTCATGTACAATGAAACTGGAAGGTTTTGAGCGTAAGGCACGAGGAACAAAAAGATGAAGCATATGGTAATGATTTTCTAAATATGTCAGTTTCATGTGAAATGTGTGCCCCTGCGGTATCTTGTCATTCTGGATATCCGTTTGCAATGATACCCACTGTCTTCCAACCTTCTTCACGTGTCTCATTCACTTTTTGATTGATGTGAACAGAAGTAACAACAGAAGTCTATTTTCATTTCAGATGAAGAATGAAAACCTCAGACAGTATTAAAAGTTACATTTTTGCAGGGAACAAAAATGTCTCTAATCTAGACCTTCTGCAAATACAATTGATATTTAGACAGACCAATGTGCTATAAATGAGGAAATGTATCAGTCCTGAAATCACTCTGTCAGCATGATAATGAGATTTGAAATGGTGCCTAGTGTGTTTTGTAATACAGCAGTAATAAGTTATATTTTATAATACTATTATCAAACTACAGAACTGTTTGACATATTAACAGATCATTTTCATCCTCTTTTGAGAAGGAGTAACCCCAAAGCAGAAAGGTCTTTGATCGCTTCCTTTTATTCACTGATCTGAACCATCGCATCTCCTGAAAACTAGAGGGAGAACCAGAAAACAGGTCCTGTTAGGGTGAGGGGTCGAAGAGTCAGGCCTGCCCATCGCGCCTCATCACTGGATGAAGAGCAATGGACTCGAAGGGGGCTTATCTGTGGGGCCACATCTTCACATAAACACATCTGTGAGATGATGGGCGCTTAGGAGGGCAGAGAGTGATACCAGACAGGGATTGCATTAACAGATAATCCTGGCTGGTTCTCTGACTGGAGCCAACCTGTCTTTGTTGGAGAGAGAGGATTTGTGTGGGTTAGTATGGACACTGGTACTGGTAAAAAAAGGGCATTTGGTCTCACTGAACATGTTTTATAGAAAAGAACGAAACAGAATGATGTAAGAACAGCATGTAGCAGAATGTACCTGGTGTACAGAAGAGACTAGCGGCTCTTTGGGCTTCCATTAGACCACACATGGCTCTAATTTGTGTCGATCAACTAAAACACTGAAAACGCCAATCAACCTCTGATCAAATCACTGTGTTTGACTCGTTTTGTCTGCTCCTCTAAATGTACATGGGAAAAGGCTTGTGGTAAGAAGGTTACGTGCTTCTAGGTGCTGGAAATAGTGGTTGGAGGAGGAGGGGAGAGCAGGAGAACATGAAGGGAGAGTGGTGTTCAACATCTAAATAGGTGATTTTCCACCCCTGTGTCTCCTCTCAACACCTCAGTGGGGGGCAGGAAATGACAGACCTGCCCTGGCGTTTCTGCTGATTGCATGTGTTGCTGGAGATAAACAGTGATCTTCTTGTTTGCCAAGCCAGCATGTAAACCGTAGCGTTACATCCCATTCATTCCTCCTCCCTGAATAAAGCAAATATTACATTCAACTGATACTGGTCACCTGCAGAGTCTGGGACTGAACAAACAGCAAGCAGGAGATATTGACATGATCTCATTCTAATTTAAAGTGTTGGAAAGGTGCCTGATGCTAATGGTGCCACCTGTTAAGTACAAGATGTTCACGTTGAGCGATGTTGACTAAATCTGAGAAGAGCAGTACTGTATCAAATTCTATTTGAGCCTTCATTTCACAGGCTGCCATCATGCAGTTAGCTTCTGCTCAGATACTCTGACGCCACTTAATCCCTTTCATACAACGCTCTCCAACTCGCCTGAATATGTATACTAACAGGGTCAGTTGTTGGCAAAGCAAGATCCTCAGTGGATGGCCACAGAAATAATGTATGGGATTGAGTAGGGAAAGGTATTTGTGGTGGTAAAGGTAAAAAACCACAGGGAAAACTCAGACTGCTTTGGACACTCATGCTTCTGCTGACCATTTGGCCATGTGGGTCACCTGGAGCAGCAACCCGTGTAATCTCTGGAATAGAAGACGAAATCGCTCCTCCGGAACCGTGGAGAGACCTCTGGAAACTCAAGTGGTCGACACAAACTACTCAGTTTATTCTTGGCTAGTTTCTTTTATGTGGATGCTTTTTCAAGTTAATTGCTTTTCTGGCCAAGACAACAGGGTTGCACACAGCTGAGGCAATAGATACATTTCTGTTGGTGACCAAAGTAAGTACATTTTCATAGATGAAACGGTTAGATTTTATATATGAAACACACCAATAAAACAGTAAATAATGGTTTACCCATCTAGCGATGGACTTTAGAACGCTTCACTATGTGAACTTAAAATTCAACAGACAAGCATGTGATGATATGGAAGCTAGCATGTTTCCAAACCAAATAAGAATGACAAAGATAAAACCGTGACTGGAAATTTCACGGCAGCCAAAGTCACAGACACCTGTCCATCTTCCGTCCTCCTGTCACACTCGTCATCACCCAGCCAAAAGTGTGGCAAAGTGAACCAGTAAGAAAAAATGTACAATCAATAACACCATCGCTCCAGGACGGGAAGGGACATTGTCGATATCGCTAGAAGCACACAAGTATTCCTCTTCCCTCGCTCGCTCCCCTCTTTGCCATCCACTCCTCTCCGTCCCTCTTCCCTCCTTTCCTGAGCGGATATAATCAGCTGGGACATGAGAAAACACCTTCTCAGTCTGTCTGTCTGTCTGTCTGTTTGTCTGTTTGTCAGTATTCTGCAAAGCTCGTCCACTACTGCACCTCCTCTGCTGGCCTCCCCAAACACCTCCCCTCCTGCCTCCCTTCCTGCCTGCCATCCCTCCCCTCTCTCTCTCCCATGTACATCAAAATGCCATTAGGCCCTTCAAAACACCTCAGGTCCCAGAGTTTCTGGAGCCCGACTGCGACTGTGGTCCTGCACTCTGGGCCCTCTGAGCCCCGAGACCCCCCCAGCCTGGTTCTCAGGTCACAGCCAACAATACACATACCCAGGGACAGTCCTGAGGAGAGGGAGGAGGTATGGAGGATGCAAACGCCCCCCCCCCTCCCTCGTGGAGGGTGAAAGAGGTGTGGAGAACAAACAGGGGCAGCGAACGCCACAAAAATACAACACCATCACATCAGATAACCAGTCTGGAAAGTCGAACGTCCAGAGAGCACAGAGAAGAGGGAGTGGCAGTGCTGGAGACAAATGGAGTGATGTCATAAGACCCAGGCGGCAACTGTTAACAGCCGGGGTTTGGATGATCAAATAAAAAACATTAGTTTCAGGAAGCGGATGTCCAACGCAGGCGTGGGAATGGCTTTACTTAATGAGGCAAGATGCAAATGACAGAGCCAGTGAGCCGTGAAAATGTTGAGGGAGGCCATAAAAGAGTGATGAAGTGTCAGACAGCGACAGTCGATCTCCACTCTCATCAGCTTCATTCAAAATTAACAGCTACCTTAGTCATTACACAGAAAATTCTCCGCCCCATTTCTTCATAATTGTGGGGTTCTGAAGTTCTTAGTGGGTCTTTCCCCATCAATCATCCGACCACTGCATTTTCTGTGATCCAAGGGAATAGGGTGCAGGTTTATCACAGTTCATTCTCTTGAAGAATGATCCACAACATTTGGCCTTCCTTTATTTTTTCCCCCCCTTCTTTTGTTGAGATATTAAATGTGCGACTACTTTGTGATGAAGTATCCTTCCCCGGGAAGTGCTGACCATTTCATTGTAAGATGTGACATATTTGGTGCAGTTATTTCTGTAACATTCTTAAGTTGGGAAACATACCTATTTTACTCCTGTTCTACAGATGTAGAACAACACTGGGGAAGTTGTTCTGGTCATGTTTCTGAAGTGGATTCATTATGTGTCTGGTCTGTTCACCATATGTACTGCATTAAGATTTTTTTAGAGCAAAAATCCCAGGGCCATTGATTCTGTCTAAGTAAATATAGCACATGGTATCGTAACAATTTTACTTTGACAAAAAAAAAGATCAAGATGCAAAAAGAGAAAAATCTTGTACACAGATGGGGAATTCAATTTCACCCAACTTTGCCAATTCCCATTTGGGCAGAATGTCTTCTCTTTCACATTGCTGATGCTTGACATATAAATATAGCATTTGAATGACTTTAATATCCTCCTAATCAATGTCCAGTGATCTTTTGATGTCCCCAATTCAATATAGGAAGGGTCATCTTTGCTGCAGCTTTATAAACACAATAAAGGTAAATGATTACTCTCTACTGTGGTGTCCAAAAATCGCCCTATAATGAAGAGAAATGGCTGAGCTTCAGGGGAGGCCTGTCGTGTGTCACTGGGCATCTCAGAGCCCCAAGATTAATCATGAGAGAGGGGCTCTCCCTGGTTGAGATGTGGTCACCCCTTGATCGATAAACCCACCCCTCTCTCTCTCTCTCTCTCTCTCTCTCTCTCTCTCTTTCTCTCTCTCTCTCTCTCTCACACACACACACACACACACACACACACACACACGGTCTACATCAGCATTAAGTGGGAGATGAATTGATGACATTTACAGGCTTGGGTATTGATCACCTGCTTTTTGACTTCCGAAGGCTCTCCTCTCTTGTAGGAGTTAAGTTAACAAAATTTAAAATCTTCCGCTTTTGCATTGTGGTCCATTTACAAAAGCATCAATTTCAGTTTCAATCCCTTAATCAAATAGGTCAGCAACTAATCCATCTGAAGGAATCCTAAATACTTTAGTTATATCATATGTATCAGTCAAAACATTGTATTTATATTCCATGTATCAGTGTTTTGGAGGGGAGCAGTGATCCAAAAAAGAAGAAGAAAAAGGAAAGTAAATAACAAAAACCTTGGGACTGTGTGAGGAACCATACCAAAACCAGACGCATGAGGGATTTCTGTTAATATTCTGTAGGGACCGCAAATGGGACTTTTGACTCGGGTCTACAAGGAGGCCATAATGCAATAACATTGCATTAAAAGGGGGCTTTTTGTGGTGCGCGCTGGTGCACGACTGTTTTCCTTGTGTGTGAGCCCGGTGCTCTGTTTGCGGTCACTAATGGGCATCAGAAATTACAGCCAGTGGAATCACGCCCCGCGGGGAGACTGGCCTCCTCAGCGGAGCGGAGCACTTAGGCTGTGTCTTAGACTGTGTCTGTGAGAGCACTGGTGGAGGAGGAAGGAGGGAGCAGGGGGGAGAAGGAGGGAGGAGAGGGGAGGAGCATGGAGGGCTTGGGAGGAAGAGGGAGAGGGAGGGAGGAACAGGAAGAGGGATGGGGGAGAGGGAAGAGGGTGAAGGGGACTCAATGTCACGGCCAGGCCTGATAGTTAAAGAAACCCTATTCCTCTTTCACTGTTAAGTGCATCTTGGCAAGGTCCTCCCACACCCTGCCCTTGCCCCCCTGCCTACTCTCACTCCCTCACTGGTCTCCCTCGTGGGCGTCTAATGCGTGTCACCCCCTAGTGCCAGTGTGGACTGATCAGGGCACGGAGCCGCCCTTCCGGGGCTTGGTTTGGTCTCTTTGCCCACTTCTCCATCTGCACCAGTAGAAACACCAGCTAAGCGAAACAGGTTCAGAACCAGCCAGTAAGGTTGTGCACATGGAAGGGTGGTAAAACAATAAAACAACATCTTCATCTTTTTAACAGAGAAATACATTATAAAAATAATTCTATAAATCCATGAATTATATAAAATAGAAAGTAATAGCTTAGGGTAAAGTGGGAAACCAAATTACTTCACTGAATCAAACCCAACCCAAAATAATAAACACATTCACTGATTCTATCCTTATTCAAAATTCAAGGTGCATATATTTGCTCAAAAATTCAGTCGCTTTTCCCCTTAATCTCTCATTTAAAGTAAATAAAAGTAGTAAAGCTTTCATGGTCAGATTGTTTTCCCTCATCTGGCTTTATAATTATTCATATGAAATGTGGCAACTCTCTTATTTTCTGCTTCAGTCAACAGTGCACATTTGTATTTCTAAATGGTGCTGCGCTGGTTACGTAAGGCAATTTTCTGCCTTCTTAAAACTCCGATCTCCTGTGCATTAATGAGACCCGGAGCTGAACAGTGGCAGCCGAGGACTCTGCGTAGTGGCCGGGAGGTCTTCTGGGACTGCGTCTACTCGGTTTTAACACCCCCTCCACCTCTCTACCCAGCGGATTCCAGTCCTCCATATCAGCGGGAAACTTTCCGAAATGAGACGACACACTACTGTGCGTGTGATAATGTGGTTCCGTACAGAAATATTGAATACATCTGTAAAATATCAAATGCGTTTATCTGCGTTGGATTACGTGCGCATTAGCGCATTCATTTTCTTCTCTACAGGCAGAGTACTGTATGTCCGTTCTTCATCGAAATGTAGATATATGTCTCTTATTTAGCCTTCATTTCTGAAATGCCCTGAACATTTCATCTAGTTAAGTGTCTTCAGCTTCACTGACACAGTATAAGCTATAAGACTTCGGGAAGCGAGTGAGTTTAACACGCTAGGAGCTTGTCATTTTAATTTTGATTTAACACGCTGGGAAAGTACTATGGGGTGCATGAGTAAATTGAACAGACGTGCACCTGATCTGGAAAATCAATTAAGCGATGTGCAGGAGTGATTTAATACACATGTTTATATAATGGCAAAGACCGCCCACCGATCTTTGAAAAAGACCATGGGGGCAAATTGGCCAGTGCTGATTTTAACAGCGGTTGACATAGGCAAAAGTGTGTGCTGCGGCAAAGCCAGTGACATGGGTGTTTGAAGGCGCCTCAGCTGGAGACAAAAGATGTTGAGGAGGCTAGAAACTGAGAGGGAGGGAGGGAGCGGGACACAAGGAGGAGAGATGGAGAGGAGAGATGGAGAGAGTGCAGACAGCCAGGGCCCCTAAAAGCCCCGTTGTGGTTGGCAGATGCTGACCTTGGTGACGATGGGTTTTCACGAGAGGCCTCTAATGAAGGCTGATTGCCGGGGAACGGTGAGGGAGCCGAGGGGGAGCAAGGGGAGGGAGGGAGGAGAAGAAGAAGAAGGAGAGGAGGTGGAGAGAGCAAGAGAGAGCAAGAGAGAGGGAGCAGAGACGAAGGGGAGAGAAAAGGATAGAGCAGAGTCTCAGGTAATTGCAGCACTTGTGGGTCTGGGGCCCCGCGGCCCTCTGATGTCGGGGTGCGCTGAGGAAGGAGAGAGATGTCTGTGGACGTTTTGGAGGTAAATTGTGGAGCGAGGGGACAGAAGGCAGAGCTCAGGGCTGTAATTACCCCTGTGAGTGTGTAGGATGGAGACTGGACAGACCCAGTGTGCCTCTCTGACAGGGACGGAGGAGAATACTACAGGGGGTGGGAGGGCAGTCTGTCAGATGGACAGACAGACAGACAGCAGGGGCCTGATGGGGGGCTGGAGACAGACGCAGACCGTCTCTGACTCCTCAAGGCTCTGGATGCAGCCAGCCAGAGCCCGGCCCAAGGTCAGGGGCTATTACAGAACACAGCACAACCATGTGACAGGGCAGCCCAGTCTGGAGGGGGCAGGGAGATAGGGAAGCTCATCACGATGTACTACAGGGGCTGAGAACTCACAGGGTAGAACAACAGAGAAGATGGACGAAATGGTTCTGAACAAGAAGGGAAAAATACCTTGTACTCATGTCTTTGTTGGACAGCATTGGAGTTTTCAACTGCCCCTCAGCTTCAAATCAAGAAATGACAGTTGAAAACAAATTGCACTCTTGGCAATTTTGACATTTTTACACATTAAGATTTTGCACAACTTTTTTATTATTTATCCAAAATTGTGAATTGAAAGAATCAAAGCTAAATTGACCCCTGTCTTGCTTTAACATACGGCAATAAAAATGTGATGAAATCCGATAACATGAAAAGTCGAGTATGTATGTGTGTGTAATTGTGTGTAATTTTGTGTGTGTGTGTGTGAATAAGAGGCATCTTAGAAGCTTTGAAAGATGAAGTGGAAGTGTGTGTATGTCTGCGTGCGTGTGTCTGCATGTGTGTCTGCACTTGTGTCTGTGTGCGTCTGTGTGTCTGTGTGTGTCCGTGGTTGTATGCATGTTTGGGCCATCTTAGAGTGGCACCACTGGATGGCGCAGCGGGGTCACAAGGGCCTCTGCTCCCAGGGAGGAATCAGAGAGCGTTGATGGGCCGGCCTAAGCCTCCCACTGCCACGGATCAGTATGTAGCGCCTCTCCTCTCCCTGCCTGGCCCGATGTAACTCACTGGAGTGGCAAATTACACCAGACCTACAGCTGTAGCCCGACATTATGATTAATTTGATCAGTAATTTCTCCTGTTTTTCATTTTAATCGCCGCGACCATTCTGCTGTGGCAGGTCTTTCAGATCTAATTAAGATCAATTCCTGTGTAACAGACTTGGCGAGCGCCTTCAACTCGTCGTCAAATCCCTGAGCTCTCGGGGCATGGAGAAAACCCATGGCTCTAATCAATCAACTTCCAGAAAATCCAGCGGGCTCCAGCAATCAGCCCATTAACACACTTAAGCAAATTTCATAATCTCTCCTGTCTATTTGTCACCAGTGCTGAGGCTATCGCCGGAAGCCACAAGCCCCTTCCCTCTTGCTCACATGCTCCCTCTCTCTTTCACTGTACCCTGCAGGCAGGCAAGGTGCGTTTTGAGAGAAAGAGAAGAGAGAGAGAGAGAGAGAGAGAGAGAGAGAGAGAGAGAGAGAGAGAGAGAGAGAGAGCAAGCACTATCAGACTCTTAGTTAAAATGGGAGTAATACCAAGGTCACCTTAAGGTCCAAGGTCTAATACAGAAACAAGTCAGCAGGAAATAATTTGTTCTGGCTCCACTTGGCTGTGTGTCTGTCTCTTGATCACTCACTGTCACTATAACGTCATTGTAAGGAGTCAGTCAGTTAGTTATTGCCACCTAACACAAGGAGAGTTCATTTCTCCATTGCAAATACAAGAAATACTATCTCCTTAGGAGGTTTCCTTTTGGGACATAATCAGACATGATTCCTGGCCCACTGTGTTTTGACAAACGGTTGGATGGCCTCACATGTTTGAATAATAGGAAACTAATTGAGAAGGTGTTATCTGTGTGACTGTAGAGGGGAATAATGATATTCGATTTAATAATATTGACTCCCTAGGGAAAACATGGAGCCCGGGAACTTCCATTAAAATCCACACTAGGAAGACATCTGTGGCCAAGAGGCCTCTAAGAAAGGATTTAAGACTACTGAACTTCAATTGTTTTAGAGTGCGTGTGTGTTCATGTGTGTGTGTATTTTACTGTGTATGCACATGTGTGTTTGTGAGAGGTTACTGAGGCCTCTTCTTGGATGGAAGCTTCAATGGATTACCCAAAGTGATGCTCAGTGACTCCTAAATGAAAATCCAATCACTGACCTGGGTGGCGAGGGAGGGGGGGTCTAATACTGGGGCCCAAATCCTATTGCAGGTTTGGGTGTGTGCCGAAGCCAGGGCGGGAGCTCACTCTCTGGGCAGGCCTGTCCTTGGGAGAGACCCCCACTGGGTCACACGGCCACACCGTCAGTGATAGGAAACCGGCACTGACCCAAAGAGATACTAAACCCTTTACACCAGCCCTCGCTCACACAGGCAGACACACACATGCACACAAACGAGCCCCTAATCCTATTGGACGAGGCAATATCTTAATGATGTCTGATGTGGCCCTTCTGGCCTCCATGAGAGCGCTCCTCAGTCATCGTAATCAGCATGAAGACAGACACAGAGCACTCAGGGCACTGCAGGACCGGAATGTTATAAAAACCCAAGTTCCCACTTCAGAGGATTTTCCTGATGGCTGTGGTCCTTGTTCTAAAGGTCCTGATTCATTGGTGCTGGTTCTAAAGGCCCTGGTTCTTCTCCTGTCCTTGGCTAGTCAGCCACCCTAGAACCAGGACCATAATCGCCCGTGCTATGACTGCTCATTTTCCTGGCTGGATCTGTTGGAGACAGGCTTAGGATGCCATTAAATCCAGAGCTGTTTTTCCTGCTGAGTCTCCCCAGGCCGTGACAGGGCCGGAGAGAGGGCTGCGAGGGGAAACAAATAGCCCGACTCATCCCCACCATAAAGAAAGGTGCACTACCCCAACCCAATAAGAGCCTGACGCTGATGAATGGGACCAGGTAGAGGGAGGCGACCCTTGCCGGTCTCCACCAGAAATGAAAACCACGGGGATATAAAATAGGTTATTATCGTCACACCCTGACAGCCAGACAGACGGACGGGAGGGTAGAGATGGATGGACAGAAGAACGGACTTTAAAAAGCGGGTCAGAGTCAGGAAGGGTAGATAAGATGGAGTGACTGATTAATGCTGATGAGGTCAGAGATGGATGGGGGCTCGGTATCTAGGATCAGTCGGAACGGGCTGAGAAGTGTCGGACCTGGTTCTGTCAAGTTTAAATGTGACTCAGCACCTAGTGCTGTACCCACGCTGACCTTGTCGATGAGACGCCAACGGCAGAGCGTCCCAGTGACATTCTAACCATGTCTGTTGATAAGTATCTGAGGTAAGCAGAAGAGGAGGGAACACTGGATCTGGTGTACTTCCCAGACATTAGCATGAAGTTATCTCAAGGTTAACCTGCTGTGCCTACATCATGTATCCCATAATAACCTGGGATGACGCAAAATCCATTTCCAGTGGTCACAACTCAAATGAAGCTGCCATGTTTCGACAGTCTTTGGCAGATTTTCTATACCTGACAAGAGTTTTTTTAAACAACGTGTGCAAACAGGAAGTAAAAACAGGACGCACAGTAAAAGGGCTCACCTGCAGTGGCATTGGCGGGGTCACAGGTGAGGGCAGGCTGCGTGCTGGCGATTGGTTCTGTCTGAGGGGCGGAGACTGCGGTGATTGGCCGGGGCCCGACATGGAAGTGGTGGACGAGGCAGAGCCGGGAGAGGGGACTGAAATGGAGGACTGCTGTTGGCTGGGAGGGGTCATGTGATGCTGATTCTGGCCATGGGATTGGGGGTGTCCTGGATGGTGCTGTTGGTGGTGGTGATGGTGCTGGTGCTGCTGCTGCATCTGTTGGAGCTGCTGCAGGTGCTGGAGCTGGGAACTCAGGGATGAGGTAGCTGGGGAAGAAAAGACCACACGTCACCACCCTACACCTTGCAAATATGACAGACTTAAGTCTTCACCTTAAAGTACCAAGTACAACCCCAAGAAACAGAGTAGAATTGAAAAGGCTCATAACAATAGTGGTATTTGATATTAAACAAATAGCCGTTGTTTTTTTGCTCAAAAGAACTGTTTGAGGGACTTTGGGCTGGTTATGACAGGAAAGTCACATAATTCACAGGTCAACAGTTTTCCTGTCAAGTCCTGAGTCACAATTATAACAAAGCACCATGTGTTCTATAACACATCCAGGTGCCACAGCAAGAGTAAGTGGAGACAGTCTCATTATTCAAGGACCAGTGGTCACACCTCAGTACCAATATACGTGCATAGAGAGAGGTGTTGGATGCAAAGACAAGGGTCTGGGACGTCCATGTAAATTGAACTGTGCCACAACGAGGCCCACTAGGATTCGAACCTCTAACGCAGGGTAGGTGAGTAATCCACCTTTAGCCAGATGGAGGACAAATATGTCAACGCTGACTGACAAAAACTGCTCTCTCAGGAGTTAGACATCTCATTCTTTCTCGGACAACATTACAATCATTGGTTTTAATAGCTGGAAATCTCACGTGAAGGGCCATCCTTGACAGGAAATCTTAAGATCTCAATCCATTAACTAATTGGATCTGATAATGGCACACCATTATCATCTCAATTTGAGATTTCAATGCTAACACATTTCGATGGTCTTTTTCTACGGTCACGTACCCTGAAAACACGCACAAGCATTCTCAGAGTGGCTACACCTAGTGATCACATCCAGCCACACACATGGACACAGGTATAGGACACGGACAACCACACATTCCACACATACGTTCCACACTACCACACTCACACACAAACACGTACACTGTCACTGGACCCCCGATACAATGCAATGGTATACTTGAACATTTCTAAAATTCCATTCATCATTTCTAAGCCACAGTATGGTGCAGCATATTCAGGAATGGCTGAATTCCAAATTCATTCATGGCCTCTTACATTCTTACACAAAGCCATTTTGAGAGATTGTAAAGGCTATACATTATGTCCAGGACTTCACTTCTTACTGTACAATCCCTCATCCAGCCATATGAAACATGCCACACAAAAAGCCCACATCTTTCAAACCGCAAGAAACGATAGGGAAAAGAAATCACATCTAAAACTGACCTTTATGATTCAGTCAATGAAAGCACATGTAGCTAACAGTGAGCTCCGCAGCCCAAAAAGTGATCTATTCCATTTCTTTGGGAATCTAGTGATTGATTTCTTGACCTGCATCTTGACGAGGAACAACACAGCAGTGGATGAGTGTAAAGCTAGACTCACGAGGTCCTTCATTTGCTAGGATGATGCAGTGTCCGGCCTGGTATGATGTGATCTTGGGTGAAATGTTTTCAACAGACACGCTGCAATTTTGTTCAATCTCATGTCTATAATGTTGTAAAAACCTGACCAAAACCAAATTAAATACTTATCCCCCCAAATTAATGGCTTCTAATTAATTCATCAAGAAATAATGATTATGATAAATGATGAATAATTGAATGACTAGTTAATCAGATTTTACTTTCAAGATTATAGAGCTAAAATGACAAAGACGGTTAAATTCAATCTTCAAAATGTATTAAATATTCTCAAAGAATATGTAAAATATCAACCAAAACTGGAGAAAATAGCTGTATCCATCAATTGAAGGAACTGCTGTGTTATAAACACTGATAATGCAACAGAACATTTGTAAGAAGCCAAGTAGACAAGCTTGTATACATACTAAATCAATCCACTTCAATAATTAAACTATGCACTGTTTGATGTAAATAAAATATCAGGGCAGACATTTCTTTGATTAGTCTGGTCGCCAAGGGTACTGGACAGGCGCATGCCAGCATTTGATCCACATTTCTTCCTCCTTTATTCTCCACAATGCTTCGGAGCAGAAGAATCCTTGTGCAAAAGTCTAGGCTCTGTGAGCCAGTAAACAGCGCACTTTTACATTTTCTGCTACCTCCTGACACATTGACACCTCTCTCACACCCCACCATGAATTATATATCATCTGTGCTCGCAAAAGCCAAGAGTCCAATTCTCACTTGAAATGTTGGGGCAAGTTGTCTCACAAGCCCTGACAGGGCCTCTCTCTCTCTCCCTTGCAAGTCCGACCGCAAGCAGACGCTGGGCCGCTGTTAAAAAGGGAGAATGTGTGAGAGAAAGGAAAAGGGTGGAGAGCGAGACAGAGAGAGATAGAGAGAGAATGAAAAGGAGAGACAGAGATAAAAAAAAAACAGAATTCTGTCAGAAAATTATCGAAACCAGGGAAGATCAAAGACGATTGGAGAATTTCCTCCAGCACCGATGGTGCGGTCGAGGAGATAGAGGAACAACAAAAGAAACAGAAGAGGGAAAAAAAGAAAGCAGTGAAACCAAACACACAGGGAATATGGAAGAAGCCCCATGTGGCCTTATTATAAAGGCTACACCACAGGTAACTATATTCTTTAACAGCGGTGCTTTATAAATTCTGTCATCTTGTTAAGACCGTCAGGATCGCTGACCCCCCCCCCCCCCCACACACCCATCCCTCCACGTCCCCTCTCGCCTCCAGCCCTCCTGTGCCCCCCTCACCATGACACCTGGCTTTATGAGCCACATTCTTCTACCGACTGCTGTCTGATTAGTGTGGCTGAGCACATAGCCACAGCATCACGGTCTCAGCTAATTGTTTAAGCTTCTTCCCCAAGCAGGCCGACAGATGATGGAGGTACATGAGAGTACTGTGTGTGTGTGTGTGTGTGTGTGTGTGTGTGTGTGAGGGGGATTGTACACAGGGGCAAAGGGATGTCTGGAACTACCGGAGCTCATTACAGCTCCGGTGCATTTTCAGTTCCGTGCTCTTAACAGTGGTGATACAATGCAGCAGGCCCTATCTTCTCCCTCTGCCGTCATGCCCAATAGGCAGCCAAGAAGAGCAAGGCTTCCCCAAAGTCGATCCGGTCTGTATCCACCTCCAAAAGACTTGAGGTGGCACACATGGCAGACAGAGGTATATCCTGTAGCAATTAATGTCGCATATACAGATTCTACAAATCCCTGTGGAGTCATTTGCTTTTATATTGAACAAAATAACATCTCAGACAGTCAATGTCTTTACTCACTATCAAAGGAAGCCTGTTAGGGTGAATCCCCTGCTAAAGTGTGCAGCCATGTTTTTATACTGAGTTATATGACCTGTGTCTTCAGAGGCCCCAACAATCCAAGTATCTGCTCTCGTTTACTTCCCCCATCCCTCTATCTCGCCTCCACGTCAGAGTAAAAATCAACTGTCATCTTTGACTGCCGAGGCCCCAACTCGATCTGAAGCACGAAGCGAGACTGATTGTCAGAGGTCGAAAGGCTAGGTCAACGCCGGCTCATTCGTCAGACAAAATGCTATTTTTGTTTCCTGCCAGTCTGTGTGTGTGTTTGTGCTGCCGAAGAGTGGTAAAGAGAGGAGCAGCCATCGCTCTCATTACTGAAACTCCCCCCACCCCATTGACACACACACACTCAGTCACCCTGTCTCAACCAGCCCCCCAGTCCCCCCCCCCAGCCCCTCCTCCCCTCCCCAATTACAGCACTTTCCTCTCTGGGGATGATTTCCAGCTCTCCTCCTACTTGCTTTCTCATTCAGAACACAGATCTCCCTGTGTGTGAGTGTGTACTTGCTGTGTGTGTTTAGGTTTTGGGGATGCTTGGTTTATGTGTTTGTGGTTTCCTCTGCATGTCCTTATGCAATGTACAACTGGAGTAAAGACCTTTCAATACTGTCCCTTCTCCGCAACACTGTTTGAAAGTACGTGGACATGTTTGGAAGAAAATGTTTTTGCTGTTGCTACTGTAAGCACAGACAGTAACTGAATGAAAGTCTCTGCTGGCTTGACTAAAGTGTGAAGTTCTTATTGAATAAAGGCATTTGCTGTGACTTCACTCTCATTATACCCTTTACTCTCTGCAAAGGCCTGTTCAAGGCCATCATGAAAAGGGTTGGTGAGGCAATAGTAATCATGTCAACATAAAAGAACATTGTCAACCTTTTCATCCTTATTCCACCAATATACTGTGTGGAAATGACACATTGTACAACAATGCAAAAGGATTGAGGAATTGTGGAGAAAGAGAGGAGCCGTTAAGTCAAAATGGTTCTTCGTTCTTCCAGGTGCAGAACGATGTGCACAATGTAACAGGGATACACAGTATTCGACAACATTCTATGAAGCGGGTAATTGTATTGATGCTGCGCATAGTAGCTGGAATCCACATTCCATAGCTTAATGCACAAAAATTGTGACGTGTTTTTCAATACTTTATGCTTGACATTATATGCTGCATATCAGTAAAGATATGAAGGTCGTGCATTTCTTCTTGTGTGAGAATCTTCATGGACAGTAAAGCACTCCGCTAACTAATTCAAGACAACGTATTACACCACAAGTGAAACTTTTCCTTAGATTCTTTGCATCATACAGACACCTTGAGAAACAGCATATAATTGTATTGAACAAATTTCATCTCATTTCCTCTACTCTCCTTTCCACTCCTATGGACTGGAGAAATTAAGGTCTAATCAAAGAACTGAAAAGGACGTCTGCCTGGAGTAATGACAGCGTCCTGTATGACTGAACTGGCAGTACAGCGCTGTCTTTCAACTCTGGTGGATAAGCAGTACGGGGCAGAGGAGAAGGGACTAACACCATCTTATTACTGCTCGCGCTCACGTTGCTCTGTGGGAGTTAGTTTTGACTCCACTGTCTCAATGGCTTGTTCAATGAGCCACACTGATAATTACCTCACTGGAGGACGGTTTAGTGTCCAGGAGGCTGCTGGGTAATTAGAAACGTGGACGAAGGAAGGTCGTTTTCGGCTCCAGGGATTAAAGTAGGCACACCTTAGATTGCAACACTGTAATAAGAAAAGTTGACTTTTCAACCCTGAAACTTCATCTGTACACAACTTTCATTTTAACTTAATTTGATTTGTTTGCATAGTACAAAAGGCCCAGCCATTGAAGTACTATATAGTGAGATGCTCTATACTTGCTATACATGGTTTTACACCCAGCACTATGAGCTAAAGGTACTGGAGAGAAGAGCTCTGAATCATAGATTCTTTTCAGTTGTTTATTCAGAAGCTGGCATTGGAAACGTATTAAGAGGATGAAAATATGTGATTGTGAGAGTAAACACAGGGAATCAAACCGCAGCTGAAAAAAGGTATTGTGTTATAGTATTACCCACTCTCACTGTGGACTATATCAATGTTTCAGTCCCGCTTTGGAGGGGCTTACAAGGAACAGAAAATCGAGGCAGTAGAGATTTGAAATGAGTTGGCCACAGGGTTTAAGAGAGTAAAACACACTGCTGCAGGGGTGTACAGATGACACGTTCACTTTGTGATGCGAGGCGATATCAAGCTGCGATGAGGAATTCCACCCTCTGGAGAAAGAGGGATTTAAGACAACCAAAGCCACTCCTCGGAGATCTTACACGCTTCGCAGAATCCAACTGTAGTCAAATAACGGTCTTTTACCTCGCCTGTTGACTATGGGTGAGGACTCTAACGGAAGGTACAACTTAGAGCCCACCTGAGTCAATTCCTTTTCAAAGACACTGTAAAATTACTCGGAATTGCTTCATTTGCCTTGACCAGTCCACTGTATCCAATGAAGCTGTCCAGTAAGGAAGAACTATGGCAGGAAAGCAAACACACCTCTATTTCATATACTTTTAAAGTATGGACTCATTGGAGTTGATCAAGGTCAGGGCAGATATCCTACACTGTATCGATGCGCGCAAACACTGTAGACTCTCTCGCTAAGTCCTTCACAGAGTTCAGATGGAGCCCAGCTAGACAGAGAGAGGAGAGCTTCCCTCTGAAGCCCATCAGGCAGGCAGGGTAGTCCACTGTTGTTATCACTGCCTGTTTGCCGCCCCATCATGTGTCGTCAGAGTAAGTCAGAGGCCGTGAGTAAAAGCCTCATGCAAAATTTATGTTCATGCGGCTGTTTCAGTGGGTGGAAAAATCAATATTGCGGACCTGATGCACGGAGATGACTGAGTGCTCTCTGGCTTCCAGTAGCAGCGCAGAGGAGACTGAGAGGCCCACATTTACTGCTGCTAGGAGCAGAGAGCGGCAGAGCCTCCCCAAAAGGCTGCTCACCTTAAATTATAATTTAATCAGGGATTGCTCTGAGAACAGTTTTGATTGTGGGAGTGGTTTTAAGTCATTATGCCCACTCAACCCTACACACACACACACACACACACACAAACAAGCTGCGAAAATACATGTTGGAAGTCACTTAAAAAGGAGCTTTCATTTGGCTCTACCAGTAGTTACATGTGGGGTTATTAAGGCTTGCCTTGCTGTGCTCGCTCGCTCATTCTTTCACTCATTCCCACAGATATGAAATGATTCTAAAATAATGAAAAGACATTGTGGGGATGAGTGGGACATCATAAGACCTTTGTTCTAGGCTGCCTCGCTTACATATGCTTTTGAACGCACACCATATACCCATAGTGCATTTGTAGGAAGAATGTGAAACGCGAGAGAGTGAGAGAGCAAAAGAGATAGAGCGAGAGAAAGAGAATTCAGTGGGTTGAAATAACACCAAACAATAGGATTTGCTCTCTATTCTTCTGCCTCCATCCACTGTCTTTAATTATTCCCTTTGCTTGTCTGAGAGAGTGTGTAAGCACTTTTGTGCAGCACAACATGCCCAGCAGCACAACACTGTCTGCCCTGGTGATGGGAAGACTTCTGAGTGACACTGAGCCTCTTGTGATTATTAATGCTCTTTAATACAGCCCAGAGCAGACGCTGTGATTGTGGAGGGAAAAACAGATTTCTGAATGCGCTGCATAAGATGCACTAGAAAATGTACAGTATCGCACCATGGAATTCATGTCAAGCTTTTCTAGATGATGAATACAACTAAGGCACTTCTGTAATATAGATCCAGTGGACACTGGCAATACAGTATTATCTAACATATATTTCTGATCAATAAAAAAAGAAAGAAAGCTCAAGGAAAAATCTATTGTTTCTAAAGCGCCATTTTAATATTACCCCAGCTGTTCCCAAAGAGCTTCTTTGTGCCGGTTTAGTAGTTTCCTCCTGAATCACATATGAGATAGTTGAGAGCCCAGAACGATGTATGATGAATGAAGTAGCATGCTACTTATACGCTTATCATGCTCACTGACTAGCAACAGGTTCAGGAAAGGGCACTGGCAGTAAATGAAATTCACCTCTGGGACTATATATCATCAAAAGAAATGTATGCACCCGAAACTCACAAGCCTTCCCCTGACGCAGACAAGGAGTTTGATGGGGTGGGAGGAAGGTGTAGAGCAGGAAGGGGAGGAAGAGAACAAGGAAGGGAGGGAGGGAAGAGCGTATGTTTGAGTGGGGTGTGCGTTTGAGAAGAGTGTGTGTGTGTGTATGTGTGTGTGTGTATGTGTGTATGCGTGCTTGTATGTGTGAGAAGGTTGAGGGGCAGGCAGATTTGTTGAATCAGTTCTATTTTCATTTTGGCTGATCTGTGTCTATTAACCATTTCACTGCAGCCTGGAAACGAAAGGAGCTGGGACTAATTTCACAGTGAGAGCTCACTGAACAAAACCCCCATGGTCTGGAGAAAGAGGTGCTAAGTCTACTTTGTCACCACAAATTACAGTAGTGTACTTCAGAGGCAAGAGAGAGAAAGGGAGAGCAGGAGAGGCTAAATGGGAGAGTATTGAGTGCCATAGTGAGAAAGGGGGAGGGGCCTAAAAAGCCTCTTCTTTCTCTACTTTGAGATGTACTTAGTCGTGTTTACCTCTGATCAGTGGGAAATAGATACCTTCTCTTTTAAACAGGCCATCTAGCTCAAACGCTACGTAATCCATCTGTGATGTGTCTGCGGTTCCTGCCCTGATGGGCCCCCAGGGACCCACACACTCATCAGACCTCCTGGGGGGCCTCTTCAGCTCCACTGACACTGATAAAAGCCCACCGCCCTCCCTCCTCTCCCACCCCAACCCGGCCCTGGAGAATCCAAAGCTATTAATTAAGGTAATTAGGCCCTGTTCAGCAATTAGTAACCGCAGATAGCTTTTAGCAGCCGCTGAGTCGACCCCAACGGCAGAGGGTTTGTTTCCTAGCCATCTGCTGACAAATATCACCTCGGGATCTTTGGTTTCAGTCGGGCGAACCGGAGAGCCCCGTTATAAATAATGACCTCTGTGTGATCCAGGTTTCCGAGCGTGACCCAAACTGAGTCTGCTTCTTTTCACAGCATAGCACTTTCTCTCTTGCTGCTTTTTTGAACTCTACACAGCCTGGATGTTTGAACAACACATTAGAAGGCCAAGTGCACAGAGTATTGATCAAAATTAGAATTGTGCGATGACTTTAAGTGTTATTGATTAGTAGATTAGTCAGCATTGAATTTTTTTTTTGTATTATTGTATGGGAGTTGAATTTGTATTGAAACGTTTCTCATTTATATTGATCATTTGATGTATTTGTGTTCCGAAATGGTTAAGCTGTTTCATGTCCATTGTAATAAAACATGTTTACAGAAAGCTAAGTATTGATTCATTTGAACATCATGCCAATATCTAAAAACAGATGTAGTTTTTCTTTGAAATCATCCATTAAAGTCAATGGGTACTGATTCAGGCCGTACATATTCAAACACTCCAGTGTGTTTTCCATATACTCAATAACAGAAATCATCATTTCCAAGCATGAACAGCATCCAACAGCAGAATTGTGATCATCAAACGGTGGTTATCTGTTGTAAAGGAGCTTGTGTAACATGATTGTGTTGAAAGGACTGTTAAAAAATAGGCTGAATTTACACTTTCCACAACAGAGGACAGATGGTGCAATAACTCACATTACTAGGAACATTGAAAAGAATGGACCCAGCTGCTTTACTTTACACAATTCTACATTTGAAGCAATCTGTGATAACACCATTTTATTCCCTGTACCGTCCCATAAAATTACCATTAACATTACAACCCAAGCAGAACACAGATAAATGTAAAATGTCACCCCATTCTGCCAAGCAAGGTTTCTAGTTCCACAAGATTATCATCTCTGTCTGAGCTCTCTCCCAGTGCACCTTGTCTAATATTTCATTTACAACATTTCTTAAGTTCATTTTCCCCTCACTGACCATGTAAATCACAAATCAATTTTCATTTCACATTCTCGACTACAGTTTCTCCCTTTAAACATACGAACCGTGGCTCAGAAGATTGAGACGGACCTCTAATAGGCGGGCAAATCTTTTGGAAGCCTTGAGGATGAGAAAACAAGAAGTGGAAGCGATTTGTCTCATTTGAACAACTGCTTTTTTATGCAAATATTTGAAAACAAATGGGACAGGACTAAATGAATGACATAAAATCCACTAGATTCGATCGCATTAATCATAATTTTCATTCTTGCAACTTAGCTCAGTCAACGTTTTAATTTCCCCTTGGTTTAATGATGCATTATCATCGTTTTAGGAGTTATTAGAATGAGACCCGGCATATTAGGCTATTGTGAAAAGTGTATCATTCATTTAGGTGTTTGAAGTCTGTGTGAAAGCATTACTTCAGATAATGTCTGGCCCAATGAGAACATTAGACCTTGTATTTTCAGTGGTCTTTCACTTCTTGTGTTAGTGTTAATAAATAGAAAGACACATTACAAGGACTCTTTCACATAACATTCCCATGCTCTCTGTCTCTTCCTTTCTCCTCCTTGCTCTCTCTCTCTCTCTCTCTCTCTCTCTCTCTCTCTCTCTCCCTCTCTCTCTCTCTCTCCAATATTGTGTCTCTCACACCCTCCAAAGGAGTGTGACAATGCCCACTTCCAAAAAAGACAGGCCCACATGTGGCTAGCCAGGTCAGTGTAATGCCAAGGAAAGCTACTGGGTACAAAAGCCACTGTTTAATGTCATCCAGATCTTCATGTATGTAAACAAGGATGTCTCACATCCCAGAGTTAAATAAGAAGTTTTGTTATGAACACTGCAGTCAATTTGACTTATTATCATATTTATGAGGTGACAATTCTACTACAAATTGAAAACAAATTCTTTACATGTTTTGAGACAGCAAATGACTCCGCGGTGGGAGCGGTTAACATAGCTTAGTTCAAAAGGGACATACGAGTTGAAACCGTAAATCTCCAGGGATAATCCTATGTTTGTGCACCCGCGTCGGAGCCAGAGTGAAATCGTGCACGTTTGATTCGAACCTTTTGAACGCTGTTCAGTTCGTTCTGATTGGAGGGGGGAGGGATTTCCTTCCAACCCGAACTGTCACCAGCAGTCACCACGCACATTTCCACGCTGCTTATTGAAGACAAACAATAAACCCGTGGCAGATATCAATGGCAGAGATGAGAAGGCAGGCAGCAGATCTGCTGGGAACCAGCCTCAGCCCGCTCTCCATCTCCTGCAGCACCTCTCACTCTCAATTATTTGGCTCCTGTCACAACAAATCAATCAAATTACCGCTCCAGGACTGTGTGCGCAGCTGCGCCTATTGCACTCGCTAGTTGCATTAGCTTTGAAATGTATGAGGTCTACATTTTATCACTGTTATTTATTTAACGCAGCTCTCTCCCCTGCGAGTCATTTTACAACCGCAGCAAAGTTAAATCATTAAAGGACAACGTGGAATATATTCGACAGACGAATACTTCACAATTAAACAGCAATGAGGGATATGTACGTAGGTTGTATAATGCGGAGGATGCGGAGGTGTTGATGTAGGCGTACAGAGAAATGAGCCTTTAACTTTCTCTGATATTGCCATACTTTCTGATGTAGACGACCCATTGACATGTACCAAAGAACGCATTTTACCACATCTGCTCGGTTAGACCCTTAATCTCACAAGCAACACACGTTATATACAAACATGGTCACACAAACACACATCGCTCACACACACAGGCTGTTACACGTACACACCCACTCTTAGCACGCATGCATGCACACAGTCTGCTGACGCATGACACATTTAAAAACACGAACCCTGCTGAACAGCGTGTTTGAAATGCCCCGTGCCCAAACAGAGTAGGGTTGAAGAGGACAAAGATGTACACCATACACACAGGTTTGCTTTGAGCCCTTGTCAGGCCAGCCAATCAAGAAGCTCCCTTCCACTTGACAGCAGGCATCATAGCGGAGGAGATGGAGTCTGACTTGAACTAACTAGTGTGGAAACGTTTGGTTTCCTCCCCAGGAGCCCTGCCTTCCTAGCTGTAATGACTTGAGTGATTTCCCTAATTTGTCTCAAGCAAACGCCTCTCCACCCATGATACCACTGCTGAGCTTTTTTCATCCACTCAGGCGTCATTGTCCCTGTGCCATTTATTGGTCCTGGTCCTGACACGTTTGTGCTCATTAAGCAGGGCTAAGGACGCCAGGCAGCGTTTACCTGTGTTCAACCCTGAGCGCTCATCCTTATTTCCTTATGGTTGAGAACATAGGAGCAGGGTTCTCACTCAACCATTGCAAGTCTATATTTCACTTTCTCTCTCTCTCTTTCTCTCTCTCTCTCTCTCTCTCTCTCAGGTTCTCTCGCCCTCTCTTACTCTCTCTTTTTGCTCTCTCAGATTCTCTGATGTACACCTTGCATGCCAGGGCTTTGGCAAACAGCGAAAGATAATGGGATATCCTTATTAATATAAAAGGAAGTTTGACAAACTAGCTCCTTGCATTACTGTGAGGGAGTCCTAGAGAGAAGCCTTAGAAGAGAGCAGATACCACAGCTTGTTCTTCCCTCTTCCTGGAGTATTACCTTTGTACTTGTCTGATATAACTTGTTCTCCAAAGAAGCTAATGCATCATAGACTTGTTTATGTGATCATAACACATGTAAAACAAGATGAACAATTCAATAAAAAAAACCTTGTGAATGTATACCTATGGGGCTCGTCCTTCTCTTCACGGGTTCAAAGTCTGTTTCAAGTACACATTTGAAAATTGTGGGCAAATGTCACCTTTTTGATTAAGGCCTCATGTTTATGCACCCGAACCATAAGCCTAACCCAGTTTGTTCCTCAGTGAAGTCAGCTAGAATTCTGTGTGTACTCTGTCACAAAAGATAACTTTCTGCCTTGTTCAGTTTCAATGGGAATTTGTTCTTACAGAATGTTTCCAGGCATAAATCATTCTGACAAATAACCAGCTACTCTGGTTGCAAATGTTTACAGCGTCCGCTGCAAGACGCTGCTTTGCTTTTTACTTAAACAACCAACGCTCTAAATTTACTGCACACAGCCCCATTACAATGACAGTTATTCATCATCAGCTGAGAGCTGCCTCTCCCTCTCTTTTCCTGAAGCCAGAGAGAACTCTCTCCTATTTCTCCTCTCCAGATAGAAAGAACACTTCTTCTCTTCTCCTCCAGATTGTTCAACACACTCTCCTACTCCACATCTATTTTTCAAAAGACATCTCTTCGAAGAAGAGTGATCTCTAAGGGTGTCATTACAGATCTTGTGTGATCAAAGATGATCGGGTGGTGCGCACCTCTTGCTCAACTCTTTTGTACAAATTTGTGCGAATGTTTAACATCGTGCAGGAAATAATGTTGATAGCAAACACAAAACAGAGTCGCTTCTGATTCTTCTAATTCTGATAAAAACAACTTGCACTCACATCTGAGCTTCTTTGACTTCGTGTCTATAGGGGAGAGCATAGTAGACTTGTTAAAACACACACACACACACACACACACACCATACACACCGCGCCCCTGTTCCATTAAGCGAAACGGGTTTATTAGTTGGTCATTAGCCGGCTCATTACATACAAACACAGTCAGGGCAGGGGCTCCACCCGGAGTCTTATTACCACCATCGCACAGTTGTCTCTGTCAAATATGATGCTAATTAGCTAGCAGCATGTCTGGCTGTTGAACACACTCACCCCCGAGGTCATAGAAGGATCTGACTGGTCCATGGTCGGCTGAGGCAGGGGGCAATGGCATTAAAGGTGTGATTAATCAGGCCTGGGTTGGTGCAGGATGGGTGTGTGTGTGGGCAGGAGGACGGAGGGGGGGGGGGGGGGAGGATTGCCTGAGTTGGGTCCATCTGACAACAGAGGCGCAGTGCCAGCAGGACTCGTTCAGCAGAGCTGTGATGAGGCCAGACAGGGAGGAGGGGAGGGGAGCCTTGTGGCCAGAGGGGCCTGGACACAGTCAAGACATTTAGCTTCACTCCTGACTCGTGTCACTTCCTCTCCATGGAGGTCCCTTCACTACACCCCCTCAACAGCCCCCCCCCTCCCCTCTCCAGTGAGATGAACGTGTGAACAGCCAGTCTGCCCGTCAGGATGCACACTTATAAATAATCTGCCAAAATGGCATTTCTGTCTCCGTCTCTCTTTCTCTCGTCCTCTTTCACACAAAAGCTGCTCTTCTTACTCCCACTCATCATCCCACTGAGTGAATTATTTAGAGAGGGAAAGCCTCAATTGATGTGTTTTGCTTCGTTCTGAGCTGTATTACTCTAAGTAATGGTGGTAGTAGGGGAAGGCCACGGAAGCAAAGTGATTGAGAGGTGTTTGTTTGCTTCACTCAACTTTCTGACAATGTGTTTGTCAATCATTTCACACTGGGGGCCACTGTGCCGTCACAGCTGTGAGAGAGAGGAGATGGTTGAAGTGTGAGACGGCGGCCGAAGGGCCCATTACTGTGCTCCCGGCTGCTCCAGGACACACTGGTGCATCTTCAGAGCCTAGATGTGGGTTTATTAAAAGCCGTTCACCCAGTAGCGATGGATGCTGTTATTTATGCATGTTTGTGTCCATTAGGGGCTTCCAACTTTAACATTTCCTCACTCTGGGCATCTGTCGATCCATTTCCTCACATACAGTAGATGGGGGGGGGGACTCTTCAGCACTTTGTGCTACCCTGACATTATTGTAATCTCCTGCCCCCTCCCTCCTCTCCCCCCCTCCCCCCACGCACTACTTTACATGCAGCCTGGCATCTTCTTACATTAGCCAGACCCTCATCTAAGATTCATGACACACGCTTTCCCCTGTCCATCCCTCAATCTAATGGTATAAAAGAGACAATGTTTTAAACATTAAAATGAAAACCATTTACAACTATGATCAAAAGAGAACACTTGGGCATTAAAGTTTAAAAAGGCGCGGGTAAGTACAGCCAAGTGGATGGAGGGATACAGAGGAGAAGAGAGAGAGAAAAGAGGGGGAGAGAAGAGGGGGAGAGAGTACGCTGAAAAAAGGCATAAAGTGCTTTTGTGCTGCAAAACGTTGACCTGTAATTAATACGGCTCTTCCTCTAGGCTAGTTGAGCATGGCAGCTTTTTGGGATACAACTCCCTGAAGGATTCTTACCTGTTCCAGATTGTTCTAGAACATCTCTATATCTAAATGTGCATTGTGAGCAGAGCATGTACAACAGATCATACACAACAGTGTAGCGGGGTTACAATCGAGGTGATCATGTAAGACCAAATTCACTGAACATTCACCGACTATCTTTGGTTTTCGGTGCTATACACAATACCTAAAGATCAAACTGAATGACTAAGTACCTGAAACCAACCATGTTCATGCTCTTCCCATGAACAGTTTAAAACATCACAGAACATTTTAACCAGAACCCATAGCAGTCTTAACTATCTCCATATTTCCCTTGAGTGAGGATAACTACTCTCAACAACCCATGTGTGTGTGTCCCCCTTCCCTCTCCCACCCCCTCACCCCTTGTTTCTCTCACCTTGCAGGTTCTGTAGTGGGAGGGACATGAGCCCCCCTGCGGCCGCAGCTGCCACCAGACCCTGGAGGTTGGTGGTGGGCAGGGAGAGCACTAGGCCCTGCTGCCCGCCCAGGTGCCCGCCCGCGTTGAAGGGGATGAGGATGGGTTGATTCAGGCCTGGCCCTGCCCCAGACATCACCCCGCCCACGGCGTTGGCCAGCTGTTGAGCCACCAGAAGGGACTGCAACACACAGACACAAGCGCACAGAATTATTAAATGCAAACTAACAGGTTGAATTCAATCATACGTATGAATGCAAGAAATTTCAGCACGCTAACGCATGCGGAAGCCAAATGCACTTAAGAGTTCCAACACAAAAAAGAGAAGTAAATTGAAAAGGTATGGCACAGTATCGTACTGTACAGGAAGTCAGAAGCTGTAACACAGTTCATGGCAGCAGGTAGATAATGCTTTCTTTTGATTTGATAGGTAATGATGTTCTGAATAACTGTCGTACATTCTGAGGAAATCTAATTGAGACAAGCGTGGAGGAGTCAATGAAACAGCAAGATTAGCTCAACCATAATGCAAATGTCAGAGCTTGCACTTTCATGATCAAGGTTTTGATTAATGTATTTTATTATGTTGCCCATGTTACACGTGGCAGGCAGCGTGTGTTGTTGTGTATGGAAATAGTCTGGTTTGGATGAGAATGTGGAGGATGGAAAAATTCTCCTTTTTAGAGATACAGAAGGTATTTGCTCTGGATGAACACACTGCAGATACCACAGAATCTACCAAGGGCTGTTCACAGCTTTCTTGAAGAAGAAAAAAATCAGCATTTTCTTCCCTTTCTGGGAGATACAGTACATCAGCGTCTTCATGTCAGCATTCACTCATATTAGCTGAAGCTGAATCTGTGCGGTCACACCCAGGGAGTCTAAGATATGCTATCAGGGATATCACCAAGGAGAGAGAAGGGGAGCAGTTCAAATGTATTTTCCAAGGAAGTGGTTTGCAAAGAGACAACAAACCCATTTTCTGGGAGGGGAGGGTGCAATTCTACCATTTCAGATCTGTGAAGGCATTGCGGTATCCCTGCATTTTAAAAATTCAAATATTTTATACAAAAAAACAAAGGATGAAAGCCATACTTTAGTATTTGTCACAGGCCTTTAAACGATTCTGTGTTTAAGAATGTGGCGCGGCCCAGACGCCCCCGGTGACTCTTCTGTGGCGACCTGAGCCCACGAGGCTTTAACTCCTCCTGTCAGCTTTCTGAATCGGTTCTGCATGTTGTGTCATGTGCAGCAAACGGAGAAAGGAAGGGCGGACTGGTGCGAAGACGGCATCGTAATCCACGCACCGGCTGCTCACTGGTGACAGCGGTGTCACTAAGATAAATCCGTGTGGTGCGGAAGCCGCACAACCTCTCCAACGCAATCGCAGTTTAGGAAATGCGACGTCTCGTTGTTTTAAACTCAAATCCGGAGAAAGTCCAACGGATGGGAAATACATAGTTGTGATTGGTTATAGGTTAAGTGATCGTTGATTGTGGGATGAGTAAAGATAAGATTATGGGAGCTTCAGAATGCCATTCATTCGAATGCTGTGATGTTAGATGTCGTCCTACCAACATTATTTTATATGAAATAAATCAGAACGACGATTAGGGTTTTAAATACGGTAGCATGTTCATCATCATTTGCTTTCAAGCTTTATCACAATTGAACATGAAGAATGGCTGACAAAATTTGACAACTTTCGAAGTCACATTCGTCATTAACGTTCAGTGACGAATTAGTCATTTGAGAGCTCAAAGAAGCCACGGAGGACCCGAACAAAGGCGGTTTATCAACTGCAAGTGACATCTGTTTTAATCTTCATAAACTACATTTCATCTTGAATTGTTGCAGCAGATAATCAGAGGACTGCCTTTGAACATTTCATCTTCCAGTCAACCTAAATGATATTTTCTCATCTGACAAAGCTGACAAGCGTTAGCCTATATAGATGAGACTGACATTAAAAAACAATTCCACGTAACTCAGTAAGTCATTTTGTTTCATTACATGCACAAGTATAGTAAATATTGAGTCTAGTAAATATAACCTCTCAATATTTGTGTTCGTGTACTGTGTTGTGTGGCTAGTTTTTTGTAAAGAGCTATCTATAACTGTTCAACCTTGATACAAGGACGGAAATGTTTGACTGAAGTGTGATAATAGATTTTTCATACATCTGTTTTCATGAATGTGTCTCTTGATTTTTCAACCTGCACCCTCACACACAAGGGAGATGAATGTCTAGAAAACAACGAAAAACAGTCATGGAAAGACTTCAGTCTGCCTCTCTGGGTATTAAACTAATTCTGCACTCCCCCTACTACTACTACTACTACTACTACTACTCTCTCTCTCTCTCTCTCTCTCTCTCTCTCTCTCTCTCTCTCTGTCTCTTCCTCTCTCTCTCTCTCTCTCTCTCTCTCTCTCTCTCTCTCTCTCTCTCTCTCTCTCTCTCTCTCTCTCTCTCTCTCTGTATTTTCAGTGGTCTTTCACTTCTTGTGTTAGTGTAATAAATAGAAGACACATTACAAGGACTCTTTCACATCACATTCCCATGCTCTCGTCTCTTTCCTTTCTCTCCTCTCTCTCTCTCTCTCTCTCTTTCTCTCTCTCTCTCTCTCTCTCTCTCTCTCTGTATTTTCAGTGGTCTTTCACTTCTTGTGTTAGTGTTAATAAATAGAAAGACACATTACAAGGACTCTTTCACATCACATTCCCATGCTCTCTGTCTCTTCCTTTCTCCTCCTCTCTCTCTCTCTCTCTCTCTCTCTCTCTCTCTCTCTCCTCTGTCCAGGTCTAGAGGGGCCTGTGGTCTGTAGTTGGTGTCTGGCAGGCCTGACAGTCTGGTGTTGAGGAGTGGGCTCCCAGGGCAACTAGACAGACATGTGTGCTGCTGTGAGCCAGGCTCTGGATGGGGGGCTGGATTTCTGGATGAGGAACCCTGCCTCTCTGCCCATCAGGGAGCACCGCGCCCCTCCATCCACCTGGCAGCTCTGGCACTGAGAAATTGCCCATAATCACCCAGATAGCACACTTTTGTCATCCTAACTGCGAGTAGGAAAGGAGGTAAGGTGGATTCATGTTGGGTAAACTACCCTCGGATAATGGCTGTTCGCACAATATCCGGCTCTGTAGCGAGGATCTATCAAAACATATTGATCCAGAAGCAAGAGAATTGGTTATGGCATGCGGAGAGTCTTTGTTTCTGAAAAGTGTTAGCTTCACTGAGACTAGCCTGACAGCATTAATATATTAGACTGTGACAGAGGGAGACCAGCCTACACACAGCCTACACATTGCAGCTGCTCAGAAATATCCTTAAAATGTTGTACACTTATTCCTAATGTGCTTTCTATGTATTTCAGATGAGTTAAAATAATTGTCTTATGCCATGAAATGTTCATGATCGTCATTTGTAACTGGTGACTCACCGGAAGGGCTGAATGAGGTTTTTCATAGAGGAATGACTCACAGAGTTCCCCTCATGTTCCCCTTTCAGTTTACCGTGATGGGGGTTGATTGAGTGCATGTGGAGCCCTTCATTGAGAAAGAGTCCAGGGAGACTGACCTCATTAGCAGCGGTGTCTGTTGAGGGAACCCTGCGCAGGGTGGTGTGTGTGTGTGTGTGTGTATGTCTGCATGTGTCTGTGTGTATGTGTGAGAGAGAGTGTGTGTGTGCTCAGGGGTGACAGCGCGCAGCACTAATGAGATGATGTTCATTAAACACTACTGAGCCACAATGCCAATAAATCCAATCAGTGAGTTGACTGTCTTATTAAGCCTTCCAGCCAGGCTGAGGGCAGGAAGTCGTTGTCGACAGGGATTGGGGAAGTGTATGTGTGGGCAGGTATTTGCATAGCAGCTCAGACATACAAAATCAGCTGCCACTGAGCTTGCATAGTGTCCATGCAGTCTCAATCAAATGGTACGACTACTTGCAGATCAGTCCTTTTACTGTCAGAAGCCTTGTAAATGTATGCCAGACGTAATACTTCGGTTTATGCAATATACACTGGGCTGAGAGTGCAGACTCCCATGGGGCCTCTGTTTGGTGGGGAAACCTGTAGAAGATAGCAGGTGTGGTAGACTGACCTGTGGTCCTACTGAGTAGGCAGGGTGAGACTGACCCAACGCACTCTGCTCTGAGGGACTGCTGCTGGCATCTGACTGGACAGAACCCTCCCGGGCACCTGGGACAGGAAGATAGAGAAGGACAGAAAGAGGGATAGAAAAAAGACACATCATTCTACCTCTAAAGCAATCCAAAACAGACCCAAATGTGCATTCTCACAATAAACCAAGCTATCATGTCACAAGCTTCCAGTAGGGCAGGACAGAGGGAGGTGTGTGTACACGAGGGGGGGTGTAGGTTTATGTGTAAGTGCTTCATAACCGCCGCAGAGCGCTTCACAATCAGCGCTGAATAAATTACTGGTCCAGCTGAGAGGCCCATTGATGGGGGATAATGCTTGGCACACGCTCCCCGACGGAGCCGATTACATCTGAGGGATGGAGCACTGCAGCTAAGTGAGGGGACACATTATTCATCCATTTACATCATTGAGTACCAGCAGACATCCACACTGCCCCCGCCTTCCCCCTCCTCCTCTTCTCTCTCTCTAACTCTCTCTCTGCCTGCAGCAATGAGACATAATTAGACCAGTTTGCATTGAGGGCAGGGCAGAGCAGGGGGGAGGCAGACAGGGACATGATAATAAGTCTGCTGATGGCTAGAGGGAACACTCAACACAGGGCCCTCCAGGGTGGAGCCAGGGCTAAGACACAGGGCCCTCCAGAATGGAGCCAGGGCTAAGACACAGTGACCTCCAGGGTGGAGCCAGGGCTAAGACACAGGGCCCTCCAGGGTGGAGCCAAGGCTAAGACACAAGGCCCTCCAGGGTGGAGCCTGGGCTAAGACACAGTGACCTCCAGGGTGGAGCCAGGGCTAAGACACAGTGACCTCCAGGGTGGAGCCTGGGCTAAGACACAGGGCCCTCCAGGGTGGAGCCTGGGCTAAGACACAGGGCCCTCCAGGATGGAGCCAGGGCTAAGACACAGGGCCCTCCAGGGTGGAGCCAGGGCTAAGACACAGTGACCACCAGGGTGGAGCCAGGGCTAAGACACAGGGCCCTCCAGGGTGGAGCCAGGGCTAAGACACAGGGCCCTCCAGGGTGGAGCCAGGGCTAAGACACAAGGCCAGGGACCTAAGGATAAACAATCATAACACCAACTATCAGGGACTAGTGAATGCCCCTGATTATCAGGGTGTTGGTTTCACCAGAAGGGAAGGGGAACACACCTGTTAGCTGTGAATAGAGTTTCTATACAACTTCAGATATAAACGATAAACTCTGTTCATCTCTTGATATCTCACATTTCACACATGGGGAATGATCTTTCACTTGTATGTTGATGCGTAGTTTATGACTGTAGATAATTCAAATTAATGTCAAAAATGTGTTAATGAAAAAGGTTGAACAGCCTGACAAAACAAAGTTTTCTCAAAGGTTTTAAAGGACTGGAATGGAAGTGATGAATAGTAAATGTTATCCCAATATTTTCCAGTTAAAGAGTTTCTTAAGACAAATGGAACTCAATGTACCTCTAGGCTATGCTGCGTAATGAAATAAATAACGTGAATAGAAATCTATTTTGTCGAAAGGACTTTTCTAAGGACTGTTTGAGAAACAATTTTACTGCAGAACTCTCAAGACAAAACTCGAAAGTACGCAACAGTTCCCTGAGTGTTTGGTAAACCAACATGCCAATCTCAGCTTCAACATTTATGTTATATTTCCTGCCCGGTATGAGTGTGCGTCATCCTTTGTCTGTTTCTGTGCGTGCGTGTGCGCGCTTGCTTGTGCATGTTTGCATTACCTCCTAAAACTCCACTGCACCATCCAACATCATCTCAGCTTTACATAAAATCCAAATAATTGGTGATTTGGATGACCTACCAAATGAACCTGAAATGTTTGATGGTTGATTTGAAAGCCCAGGGGGGCAAAGAGCTCCCTTCTAGCTGGTCCCTATACCTCCAAATGAGTGGATGTGCGCCTGGATATAGGGCCACATCCACCATTCCCTTGGCTTGTCAACCTTCCTGTCTCTCACTATTGTGACAACTCAGCCTCTTTTCACCCATTATTTCACCCATTATAGGTCACACACAGTCCCACTGAGTGGCATAAATGTTCACAAATAAGAATAAATCGGTCAGGAGACATAGCATCACAGAGATGTTTGTCTTTGCTCTCTGTTTTAAGAGCAGGTGCAGTGTTGCATCAGCTAGTTCTTCATTTCACCCCTGTAGCAACCTCAACTGAAAATAATATACATTCAAACAGTACTGTTAGCATGCCTCTAGTATTTTATTATTTGACAGAAGTACACATTAAATGACTAGAAATGTGCATGGTAAGGAAGTACTGTGAACATTGCTTTGTATATCTGCTTAGAGATAATACTGGCTATACTTTTCTAATCAGGGAAATCATTCCACTCCATTATTGATGAGGGAATCATAGTTTACAAAACATTGCGACAATACGTTCAATAAATAATGAGACCATAGCTTTTAAACGTGGTGTGGCTTCACCACCAGTTGTGAATAATATATTATTTTTGATAAGCAGCGCAAAAGGATAGGTTATTAAATAACTGGGCTCTACCACTGTCATTGCATCATCTCACAATAACTTAGCAGTGGGTTGGGAAAAATCCTGATCCCCTTGCAAATATCTGTAACGTTAACACATTTATCCCTAGCAGAAGAAATCGATAATAAATAAATGTGCATGCACATCTTTTCCCCAAGGTGCTGGGGATGATTCCTTTAACTAAATTAAAACCTGACAGGAAAAATATCGAGGGATTCCATCTTCAATTCCCTTTTATTACCAAATCCTTTGTTCTTTTTAACCTGCTTATCTAATATAAGAATATCTGTTAAGGGGATTTGCTTTCAGACATTAACAAAGGTCTCACAGTAGCAATTCTGACATGAGAAATTAATAAAGCTTTTTCTGATTAGAAATCCGTCACTAAAGATTATTTCAAGGAAGAAAAAGGATGTACTGCTATTGCACCAATATTATAAAGCAAATCAACTTAAATGACATTCACGAGAAAAAGTATATGAAATGAAATGAATGAAACATCTTGGAGATGTCTGATATTCTGGTCCCGCTGTAGTTGGGGGCTTGTCTGAAGATGGACTGCGAGGTGTGGTCTTCAGTACTGGAGACAGAGCGTCAGGCTGTACAGTGTGGTGTTGTCATTACTGAGCCAAGCAATGCACTTCCCAAGGAGACTAATGCCCACAGTGCTTCTCTCAATCACAACTTATATCCTAGTATATCCTGTTTGGATTATTATTATTATCATTATTATGATTGCTTTTTTCATATTTACGTGAAGCACACAACTTTCTTAAAGGTATAATCTCTAGCGTATGTATATGATCTTTTTTTATGACTGGTTCCACATCTGAGATCAGCGTGGGTTCTACAGTGGTTTGTATACCTTGGAAATATTGCCAATATCTGCTGCAGTAAATTCCTTTTGCATTGATCACAGAGTGCTGACTGAAAGGGGGGTCTGAAAGCAGCAGAAGGCAAAGGGGTTTCCATGGGGTGTTAAGAGCTGTATTTATTTGACATCATCTGTAGCTTGTCTCAATGCAGAGTGCTGCCCCTAAGGATACCGCCCCCTCCCTAATCCCCCCTACCCTACCCCCCTCCCACACACACACACACAAAACAATTAGCCTGGATTTCATAAAGCAATCAGCAGGCCACCTTCTATAATGCAGCTGCCTCATACATTGACCATCTGAATGAAATGGCTGTTATTGAAGGCTTTATGTCAGGGCTAGCTCTCTGCCCCCCAGTGCCTTTGCGAATCAATTTCACCACATAAAAAAGCTTTAACACTTACAGCTATTTTAGAGGAAATGCCTTATGTAAGTCAAATGTGTGTGAGAACCACAGGCACAATTCAAGCCTTTCAACATGAACCATGTTAGTCTCTTCAAAAAGGTTAGCTGAGGGCATTTGCAATGTTTTGCAGTGCTGCAGTAACACATCTCTTTGTGGCTTGAAAATTATGTGAATGCTTAAGGCTAGTTATTGGATTTGTTAAATATCTTGAAATAGTCGATCACAGTTTTATCATAGTATTACAAAATGAATGACAGCTGTTAATATTGACAAATTAATTGATCAGATGGGGGGGTGAGGCTTTAAACGGAACCACATACATTTATTGGATTGTTTTATCAATGTGTGAGCAGTCAAAAAATAGACAGTAAATCCAAGCATCAGTGAATGATAGGATAGTCATGGACTGGCTAAATAAATGACATGTCACATCATACACAAGGTTTAACTCTGTCAATACGTGGTCAACTGGGCCAAATTGTTTGGCAATTGATTTCACTAATGCAGTTGGAAAACTTGCTTCTATGACTCTGACATTGAAACACTAGCCATGTGCACTTGACAAATTCATGAACACACACACGCAGATTCTACGGGGACCTAAACCTTTGACGCTTTGTAGATGATGGCAAACAAGAGTATCTTCTTAAACGTTGCCTCCTAGTCTTTCATCAGTCCTCTAAATCCCTCACCAATAACACAGCCATATTATCTGATGCTGATAAGGCCAGGTGCTCTTTGTTGGATGGGCCCCAAAGGAGCAGGGGGTGACAGTGGGGGTAACACTCTGACTACGGGCCAGGGTAGAGAGGATGCTGGGCGGGGAGAAAAGAATCTGGAACCCCCCCCCCCCCCTGGAGACCACTACTAATAATATTAATGTAATACCATTACGAGCACTAGGGAGGGGGCTGATTGGAGAGTTCTAATTGATGAAGGACCCACAGTAGGTCATGGTGAATAATGGATAGAGGTCCAGTCTATCTAGGTTCTGATAATAAAGGACTGATTCCCATTAAAAGAAAGAATGGCCATCAAAGGCAGACACATGTATCTCACACTTTAAGTCTTTAACCAATAAGAGAAAACATGGTGTGAGAGTAGGGCACCAGAGGTAAAGATCGGGTATTTTACATCTCAGTAGTTCCCCATTTTTGCGTGATTACAGAAAAGTGACGGAAATATGGAGAGTGAAACAGAGAGGAAGAAAGAAATATCAAGAGAGAGAGGGTAAAAAGATACAAAGTCAAAGGGACATAAGTAGAAGAAAAGTTCAATTATCCAACAGACTGCAAACACCACCAACATGTCATACTGTAAAGTAGTTTCCATGGAGATGTGCATAAAGAAATGACCTGTCTTGTACGGCATAAATAGCACTTGCTCTACATGTTAACAGCACAGACAAACAGACACTCTTCCACCCGCAGTTGAACAGGGCCTCTAAGTACTGGTCATCTGTATGGTAATGTGGCTCATGTAAGAGAGGGGAGTGCGTTCCCCTAGTTATGCTCTCAGGCCTGGCCACAGGGGACAACAGGCTCTCTGGGACAGAGAAGAGGTCTGGCTCTGCTCTCTACCTGGCTCCCCCTCAGCTGTGGAGAGCAGAAGAGAGGCCTGACTACAAGAGGGACAGGAGGAGGTAAATTGGAGAGGAGAGGTAGTGCTCATCCCAAAGGTCAAGAAGGAGAGAAGGTGTTTCGAAGGGAGAAGTGGGGGGCTGAAAAAGGAGGAGAGAGTGAGAGGGAGGAAAGGAGAGAGAAAGAGGGAAAGAAACGAAAGAAGGTGAGAGAGAAAGGGGGTGGGATGTGCAGTGAGAGAAAAAGAGAGAAAAAGAGAGGGAGAGCAAAACAAAGGCAACATTGGGACGGCTCTCTGGGGACCAGGACACAGCTTATGAGCACATCTGAGGTAGACCCATCTCCTCATTCACCAGGCAATGTCAACCTGATTACCTCAGGGTTGAACGAGACAAATAACAATCCACAATTATTCCTCATCCTTTTACGGCCATAAGTAGAGGGCTGGACGCCAGGATCAGGACCTGCCTGAAAGAGCTCTCTAAGCCTTTTAGTAGCCAAGGAGAGAGTTGAGGTACCTCCATCACCATGCTGCTCCTCCTCGCTTAAATCACTGAAATGATATTTGAGGTAAATAGGATTCAGCCTAGATGGCTCCTCCTTCCCTATCTTTCTGCCCTTCCCCTCCCCACCCCAGCTCACACAGCCTGTCTCATCATGAGGAGTATGGCCATATAGATCCATGTCATGGATGTCAGAAAAGCATTTGACATAATAGGTACAGTGCTGAGAGCTTCATTAACAGTAAATTCTTTAATCACATTTGAAAATGATGACCTACTTTTACGGAAACAATCAATCCTTTATCTTTAATGTGTCCTATTCAACTTTAAACCTACATACACAGTGGAGATGGAAACATATTTTAGCATCGGGCTGAGGACTCCATGTCCAAATAGAGTCGAACTTCCCACTCTGCATCTGGTCAAGTGAGAAAAAGCGCAGGACAATTGGGGTGGGGGGGAGGGGGGGGAGTGGTGTTGACTGTGGGAGGGGGGGGGGACTGGTTCAGCTCAGGGGGCCAGACACCCACACATCATACTTGACACATCAGCCTTACACCCTCAGGCTAACCAACACTAATGCTGCCTGTCTCGCTGCCCCACTTTCTACCCCCCTTGGCCCCCGCACCCCTGTCCTTCCAACCACCACTGTATCTGCCTCAAAACCTCTAGATTCCACACACTGTCACCTAATTCACCTCAATCAGAATCCCAAATCCATAAATGACATGTGCCGTGTCTAACTTTCAGTCATCAGGTTTTGGCCCCTCTTGAAAAGATGGAGGAACCCAAGCCTGTGAGAGCAATCAAGGGAAACACTCGACAGAGCAGTCCATTCCACAACCTGAGGGAGAATTTCCACTACACAACCTATCTGTGTTACCGCCACAGCGAGAGGGTAGGAACAGACTATTGCTTTGAAGCCCATAACTCCATTCCCAGGAAAAAAGAACCATAGTTGTGTTATTCCACATCCTCAGATATGAAGGAGAGAGAGAGAGAGAAAAAAACGTAATAACTTCTCGATAGACTGGATCTTGCCTGCCCTATACCCCCCCCCCGCCACCCACCCACCTACACCACTCCTCTCGCTCTCCCTTCCTCCACACCCCCGCCTCATCCACACACACCCTTTTCTTCTTCCCTCAATCTTTGGTTTCAAAGGAAGCACATCAGCCAGAAGGACAGAAGGTTATGCATTAGTACTGGTCATTGCTCAAAGAGCTGGAGTTATAAATAATAAAGGGTGGTGAAGGACACAGGGGCGCTGGGATCCATCTCTGGTTCACGCCACACAAGTCAAAGATAAGATTTGTAATTTCCATTCTGAAAATGTGACCCTTCCTGCTTCGATTACAGCAACACCATCTGTGTCAAAAAGCTGGAGTTGTAAGAGACTCTCTGTTCCCTCGACATGAAGGCCTTGTTGATGTTGTGGCAGACGATATAGGAGCCTATGCTAAAAAGTACTTAAAGAGACAATATGAAAGCAAGTAGGTATTGATATTCATACAGTTTTTCTTTTACAATATAGCCATGTCCTTTGGAGGATTTTCATTGAAAAGTAACACGCATTTTAGAAAATGCATTCTGACAGTATGCACACCAAGACTCAACCTCAGGATTACTCTGTCACTCACTTTGAAGTGCTGAGTGTCATCGCGAGTCGTATCAACATGATTGGAAGTTACATTAAAAAAACAATGACCTTCCATGCCTACATGTCCTCAAACAAGACTCTCAGCCAGCGTGTTTTTGTACCACGCTGGTGTTTATCGTTCTTTCCCCCAGTCTGATCAGAAGTGAATGACTTCTGCCTGGCATGCTCACAGTGTATTAGAAAATGTATGACAACTGCTTTGCAAGCATGCATTAATCCAGTTTTCAAGTTAACGCTGAGCTCATAATGAGATCCTGGACCTGAGAATGTAGAGGCCTGGCTCCCCCCCCCCCTCCTCCTCCTCTCCCCCCAGTTCCCCCGGTCCTACTGAGCAGACTCCCTCTTCAGGCACTGGGGGTTTGTGCCTCTTTATTACTCAGTCTGAGCGCAGAACATTACAAGCCTCTTTACATTAGCAGCCCCACCCCCATCAACCCAACACACAACCCCTCTTCTCTGGTGTATTCAGTTCACTAAGCTGATTAAATAATAAGCAAGAAACGCCGCCTCTAGCGCTGTCTGTGTACCTTGTGTTTCTATGTGTGCACATTAGTGAGTGAATGTGTGTGTGCGTTCATGTTTTTGTGTGTGTTAGAGTGTGTTGTTAAGAAAATGAGGTTCAATGGTATAGTTGATTCGATCAAAACTATATTTTTGGAATGGAGCCAAGCCAGTATTGTACATTCTATTCGAATTATATTCTATTCTCATCTAACTACTGATAATAGACTGTGAAATTAATCAAAGTATATGGGTGTCAAATTGTTATGATAATTTCATGGGGGGTCAAAAGGCTGAATCATGTTTTAAAATATCTGTTAAAAAGTACTGTTTGCAAAGGAAAGAACTTGGATTTTTGTGAGAAAGTTCCTGGTGCTTAAGCAGACCAGACACAAAATGCTAAACATCGTCACAGATCGTCTGTGATCCACATCATGTACAGTAGTTATGCACAGTAGGTTCATATATATCATGGCATATGACGAGGCACAAAGTCATGCATTACAGTATGTCTGTCCATTTGTCCATTTTTTGTTGTTCTGAATGACCTCCAATCACATAAATCTACAAAAGGTTCCTCTTTTCTCCCTGTTTTATGTGTAGGTGACCTTTCTGAAAATGTTCCCTCCATTTTGGCAGAGACTGTATAAGTGCAGGCCATTTCATGTGGACAGTAAGTGTATGAAAAGAGCGCTCCTGTCGTTCCAGCCCGGCTCTCTTTGACAGGATGATGATAGAAGCGTCACATCCTTGGGAGACTAAATGCAAACTGACAAGACACGAGTCTTTGCTAGCTGAATATAATACCGAATTGTGCTCAGAGTGTCTTATTATCTTGTCTGTTGATGTTTGAAAGGGGGAGATTTGGTTGAGAAGACAGAAAACTGCACACATCCATGCCACATCTCGTTCTCTACTTCCCCCCTCCCCCCCTACCCCCTACCCCCCCGCCCCCCTCCCCAAAAAGGGAATAGCTTGACTTTCTAACCACAGCTTTCCCACCTTATGATCACTTTTCCCTGGAATAAAGAGCCGTCATCAGGATGTTTGTGTTCCCTTACATTCTCTGCTGGCTGGACTTGAAGACTTATTCGCACAAGGCACCTAACAAGAGGAGTACCACCATTTCAGCAGGGAGCTGTGTGCTGTGTGTGGAGGCTTAGGAGAGACAAACAGTGGCCTGCTGCCACTGCCTGTGGCTGCGTCATTATGTTTAACCTTGGCACCAAGGCACCCACATGTATAGCTAAACTTACAATGCCACAAAGAGGTACATATTGAGAGATGCAATACCAACAAACAGAATCACACTTAAAGTTAGCGAGATGTGTGCATGCACACACACAAGGACAAGCACACCCACACAAACAAAAACACACAGACAATATATGACAGTTTGTGCCTGTGCATGAAATCCTGTACGGCAAATGGGAATACTTCTAACGTCAGAGGAACAAAAGCCAAAGAACAGTGAATAGTCTTTTATAAACGTTTTTTAAACTTTTACACAATATAGGTATTGTGTGCACGTGAAAGCCATTGATTGCCTATGGTACTGTATAATTTCAGAGTGTTCAACTCAATAGTTTATGACCATGTTTATTGTGTGCATCCACATTGTCAGAAAGAACTGTTGGCCACTGACCTCTCCATCCTTTTCTCCTCTCTTCACTCTCTTTCGCTCCCAACCTCTTTCTCTCTCTTACACACCCGCTCACAGACACTCTTTTGCCTAGAAAATTTGTTTTTTTTTCATCTTACCGTAACACCAGCCACAAATGTTAGTTTGTGAAAACTGAACGTTTACTCTTGAGTTCCTCACCTCCATGTGGAAGTCTTTTATAGTTACAAAGACTATAAGGACAGGCTTTTCTAAACCCCAACAATCCTATATTTTTTTACAGGAGCAAATCATTTTGGGGCTGTGAATAGTTTAGTATATAGTTAAAACTAAACGTATTGCATTCCTTGTGGCTTGGATATAGAGAAGCTGCTGTGTTGTCAGCTGAAATGCCACTCCCTTCTACACTCCCTTACTCTGTCACTTCCTGTCATTTACGTCTTACGCATCTTTAGGACCCTTGTTCTGACTGTCTCTGTGTCCCTTTGGCTCTCTGGAGCATTGGTTCCCAGGGCCGGAGTGAGCTGTGCCAGTCTGCCTAGAGCGAACCCCGCGGCACGGCCCCAGGCTGGCACCCAGCCCCCCCCCCGCCCCTAGTTGCCACCGCTAGACTAGGATGGAAGCTCGTTGCATCCATATATATATCCTCTTTGACCAATTGTACCATGCCTTTCGAAAACATCATAAAAAACAATATCAAGCTATGATGAAACCAGAACATTTGAGGTGGTTCAAACAATTTCAATGTTTCTATCATGGGATGATAATTACATGATTCAATCTGGTTATTTATGTGGTAAGAGGAGTGTTATTAGGGGAATGTGTATGAGAGAAATCAGAAGGGAAAGGACGTGGGAGAACGAAAGAGATGGAGGAGGTAGAAGAAAGCTTGATTCTTATTAAAGGCAATTGTACCTCTGCTGAGAAGAACATGTAACAGTACACTGGTCTTTGTTTTGGAGATTCTAGCCCAAGGATATTCTAAAAAATTCATCTGACTGACAGCTGGAAACCTCACACTGATCAGCACCACTTTTTGGTTGGTAAACCCTCCTCAAAATATTATTTAAAATAAAAACAATTTAACGTCTATTTGCAATTCTGCCATCGTCAGTGTGAGCACAGTTGTGTTGTACAATGGCCATGATTTACTTAATTATGATAAGTTCAGCATGGCTAAATTGTAGTGATTAGCGATGACTACTGCAACACAGAGACGTGTAGCTTTGATGAGACATCACTTGTTAATGTATTTTCATAGTGCTTCAGTTTCACCATAATCTGCTGTGATGTCAAACTCTAGCGAGCACAACATCTCTGTTTAGGGGTGGGAGGATGGATGGTTGACACACCTCCTCTCTAAAAATTTGTTTTCGCAGCAGACACGTGTCTGCGTCTCTTATCTGACTCAAATTGAGGTGGAAGTCACAAGAATTGCAAACAGAACTTGACAGACAGAGGAAAAACCATGAGCGTAAAGATGGGATTGTTTTGCTCTCTGTGGTCTCAAGGAAAATAGGAATAAATAGAGTTTCAGCTTTTTGCAACAGAAAATGTATGTTTAAAGATTATCTGAGTTATTATGCTGGGCCTGTTATGAATATGTTTCACTGTCTCATCTATGTATGTTTTTTGGGGGGGCCAGATGAATGATCTGAAAAGGTTTTTATTTTAAATGACATAAACACAATTTTTGTCTCCAAATTATGACAATGGTACCCTAAAATGTATGATGTGTATAATGCTACTTAAAGTACTTCTTCAACCCATTCATATACATTTCCCTACACAACAAAACGTGTATGGTAAATTAAAGATGAAGTTATAGCTTGATCCCAGTATTACATCCGACACAGAGAATACAAGTATCGTGTTTGCAGATTTGAGAATTTCTTTCTCCGAAGCAAACACATTCAGTAAGTGAAAAGGGTTCTATCTTGAACCTCAGAACTCTTTCTGGAAGCATTTTGGCAGTTTAATGGTGGCAAATGGTTCTAGTCTAGCATTGGTTTTTAGAATGTGCAGCACAGGGCCAGTTGTGGTTTACAGCCTTGCCTAGAATGATGAGATGTGTGATAAGTAATAAAGTCATATCATCCGTGACATTACATAGGCTTTTATGGAAATACAATAGAAAAGGTTGTTTGATATAGATCGCTTAATACTTATCATTCTGTTCACCACACATACAACCATCTGTCACAGTTGAGTGACCTAATACAATTTACAAGTTTAAATTAAATGCTTTGAAAGCTTATATTTGATCAGAATGATTTTTATGTGCACTAAAGGTTGTGAGAATATTGTTAATTACAAATTGAAAATGCAAAGCACTACAACCTATATGTATAACCAATTAATGAAAGAGATTGGAACATTTTGCAATATCAATAGAACTTCAAATAACTATTGCACAAAAGTAAAATATGAACAAGCACAGCAAAGGAGGTTAATATCTTTTAACCTTCACTGAATATCAACATTATTGTGATCCATAACAGATGTAATAACATTTGTGTTTTAATTACGCAGAAAAATACTTCAACCTCATTGCCCCTATTGATTTGTCATTGTGCCCCATGATTGAATCAAACTGTCTAAATAATTTGATTAACTTGTGAACAGAAGCATATCCAGTCACTTGGTGACAACTGAGGCCTTCTGCCTCAACACATAAGTAATGACAGCTAACATTAATCGGTTGACCAGCAATATGTCCCACAATTGTAGCATTTTAACGTTTAAATGTATAAGAAATTACATTTTCAAGTGCACACACCTAGACAGATGTACTTCCTTTTCCAATAAATCGATCTACTGTCCTATACAAAATATTATCGTATTACAATAAACAACAATAAAATGCTAAATGTAGTTGTATATCGTTTACTAATAAAAATGTATCGATCATTACAGATATGCTATGCTGTCTGAATTCACTTACATTTTTATGGTGGTAGGAAGTATGAAGAATGAGCATGCATGAAAGCTTAAATGAGGCCCACACAGCATCTCTCTGCAATGGCAGACAGCGACTCTTGTTTGATAAACCAAATTATATGTTTAAAAAAAATTAATGAAATCATTGCATCCATTACACCATTCTTTCCATACAATCCAAACTGTGATATGCCATGTTTAAGTCTTAAGAAACCATTTACACATACAATTAACTGAATTGTTATTAACTGAACAACACCTGTGTGATATATTGATCGATTTCCACTCAAAATCATGCTTATCTTCTAAATGTATTAATCTTTTAATTGATCAACTTAACCAGTGAAATAAATGTTGATCAGTTAAGGACTAAGTAGTTTCACATATTTTAAATCATTGTAATAAATTATCACAATGAGAATTGAAAAGAATCCTGCTAACTAAGTGCTGTTTTGAGCACTTGTTTCATTAAAAACCTTCCTCCACATCTCTGTCAGTCCTGTAGTGCTCAGGTCCTCTATACTCTTCAACTTAGTTTGGTGTCTGTCTGCTCACTTCTCTGACACTTTCTCCCACACACAAGTTACTGTGGAGCCCCCCTCCAGGGGGCATCCAGAGCACAGGCTACTGCCTCACCTGTCAAGCCCCTGACCAGCTACACAAAGACAGAGACAGAACGACAGATAGATGGATGGACTGGTCTCTGGCCAACTCACCGTACAGCTTGTTGGGAGTATCCTCTCTGTCATTGGCCTCAGAGGAGAGGAGAAGAGGATCGTCATTCAGCTCACTGTCCGGAGACGCCGGCGCTTTGTCGTCCGCCCGGAGTTCTGCCGCGCTCATGTCGCTGCGCAGGGAGAGCAGCGGCTTGCTTAGCTGCCCTGTAATCATCGGATCCTGGAGCGGAGCTGCCTGCGAGAGCCCAGGTGGGAAACACACAAAAAACAACCTGCTTAGATGTTGCTTCTCCGTCTCGCTCACGGTGCCTCCTCTCTCTCCCTTTTTCTCTCAATCTCTCTTTCTGTCTATCCGTAACCCCTTACCTCTCCCTCTACCCTTGCTCTCCCCTTCTATAGCTCACTCATCACTCTCCCTCTATCACTCCCCTCTCCTCCTCCTCCGCTCTCTCTCTCTCTCTCGCCGCGCTCTCTCTCCTTTATCTGAGGCTGCTGCCGTTGATATTGCTGGCTGCTGCCTGGTGAGGAGTTGTTACGGATCGCCTGGCTTTGCCATTTTAGCCTACAGCCTTAGAGGTGATCCACACTACTCAAAAGACCCATCTGTACACACAACACATGTCACACTTTCATCCACAGCCACTCACAGTGCAGGGATTACCCCGGGAATACAAATCTGCAATTTATAAAAATGTAAGTAACATTATGAATTCAATGATAGAATCTTGTAAAATATGTTTAAAAAAACACACACAAAAAAACCTAATTCATTATTCAATTAATATGTAGTAGACGCTGAACAAGGTTGGAAGGACTTCAAAGAGCAGGAAGTCAGAAGTAAAAAGTCAAGGCCTGTTTCAATCTGTTCAGGACCATTTGTCCCCCAAAAACTATAACAATTGATAGGAGAGTGTTTTCAATCATTTCCAATTGCTGACAAAACGAATCCTAGAAATTGTTAGGATATGACTGCAACTGTTTTATTACACCTTCAGTATTGTTCTCTACAGTAATGCCATGATGACAGGTAAAACTCTTCACATGTAATGTCTTTAATTTCAATATACAGAAAACCCCCAAAACTCACCGAAACAATGCTCCAAAAATATCAAGAAAAAGAATTCACAAAATGTTCTTCACAATGTCCAAGAGTTAGATGGAAACCTGCTATAACATGCCCGCCACAGAGTGGAGTCCAACTAGTGCATGTTTGTCACAGACCAGGGAGCAGCTACGTTGTAGATTCTTTCTACAAAACCAGAGACAGTCTCTTCAACCTTGATGCATCAGAATAGCCACTGCAGGTTCAAGCCTGAGGTTGCCTCCCAAGACAAGCACTGGAGATGTCACCTCTACTCTCTCTCTCTTTCCCTCTCTCTCCCTCTCTTGTTTCCCTTTCTCCCTCCCTCCCTCTCTCTCTCTATCTCTACACTCCTCCTCCTCTTGCCTGTGTCTCTTTCCTCTTGTGTCTCCTCACTGGAGAGCTCCTCAGACAGGGTCCCCCCTCCCTCTGGCTGTGAGACAAACACAAAGATCAGCCAGAGCACAGGGGGTTGAACCTCGGTCCCATTCACGCCTCCTTGTTTATAGACCACAGTCAGCTCCGACAGCTCCGAAAGGAGGACAAGGGACCAGAGCATACATAGAGGTAACGGGGGTGAGAGATATGAAAACGGAGCGAGAATATAAAAAAGAGAGAGAGAGGGATGGGTAAGTGGGGTGAGCCCCCCCCAGGGTCCTCTTTAATGCGCTCATCAGGGGAATCAGGTTGCTCTGATATGACACACGATAATCTATGAAAATGTTAATCAATAGAGATAGTTTAAGCTGTCATCTAAAGGCGAGCGGGGCTGGTCAATACTCATATCCCTGGTAACAATGTGTCTCGTCATCAGGCCTTCATTTGTGGAGCACTTAAATATGGGACTCTGCGCATCAATGCATCTCTCTGCCTGGAGAGGTAAACACATTTTCCCCTCTGTCTGAGCCAAGCCTCACTCTGCATGCATCCAGTCCCCCCTTCCTCACCCCCTCACCTCCTCCCTCCCCCTGCTTTGAGTCGCTTGATAGGTCCACTGGAGGGCAAAATTAATACCTAATTGAATCTTGCAGTCATCAAAATAATCAATACTTTTTTATTATTTATTCTTCACAGTCTGTTGGCTGTTTGAAAGCTCAGAGGAACAGCAGCATGGCCGGCGCTGAAAATGTCTCCCGTTTCACAATGTAATTTTCACTGGGGCATGAGAGTTTGCAAGACATATATAATGAAACAAAAAAATGGGAACCTTGCCTCTCTCTGGTAGGTGGGTGGAAAAATAAAGGAGAGAAAAGGGGAATGCGCCCCATCCCCTCTGCCTACCCTTCACAAGCTCTGATGAAAAACAGAATAAATAGAAAAAGAAAAACAACTGACACTTTAGAGAGGGTAGGGTCCCGCTCTGTCCATCCTCCCTTCTCTTTCTTTCTTCCCTCTTTTCTCCTTATTTCATCATATCAGGAGGGTGGCTCTGTAATGCTGGCATTTCTCTTCCTGACAGTCTCCAAACAAGTGCTGGGAATGAGATCAGAGCTCTAATCTGCCACTGGCCTTGGAGGCTGGAGGAGGAGGAGGACAGGCTGTCGCTAGGACGATGGCCATGTCCTTCTTTCCTCCACAGCTGTTAATTACCTTATTGAAAAGGGGGCTCTGCTAGATATAGTGTTTTAGTCCGAATGAACAGATGTATAACAGAGAGATTGCTACACTGTGTGTGTGTGTGTGTGTGTGTGTGTGTGTGTGTGTGTGTAAGAGAGGCAGGAGGAAGACAGAGAGATAAAACACAGAGGCTGAGGTTGGCATTTGGGGTAAACTCGGGTGAGAAGGGGGTGTTGGCAAGGAGAGGTTGGTGGGGGGTCATCTTCTC
>BROE01000024.1:7906202-8220417 GCA_036571765.1 Plecoglossus altivelis | reverse complement strand
CTCTGGCCACAGTGCAGAAACAGGGAAAAGCACTTGACTGCCCCCCCCCCCACACACACACACACTTCTTGTTGTCAGCCCTTACCCCCAGCGACCAGAGATTCAGTGGCCAGCAAAGGGTCATCAGTGTTCATCAAATATCCATGCTAATATCTTATGTTCTTACCGGTGCCATTCCAGAAGTGGCATCTAGAAGGGGGTTCTGTAAACCACGACTATGGTCTGCTGATCTGTGTAAAAAAAAACCCCGGAAAAAAACAGTTCAATTTTCTAAATTCTGCTCTAGCACTTTGTTACCGACAAGTCCATTCAGAACACTAAAACAGACACAGACACACAGACAAGACATTGGGGTTTGCAGGAATCCAAAAGCCAATAATCCATATAAACATGACAGGTCAAACAGCAACCGCAATATTATCATTGGGTCAATTATATTATCACTCGCCAAAATAAGAGATGTGACTTAGATAGGATAGGGATATGACAATGATAAGACAAGGACCATCCCCCTGACGTCCTGCTACAAGCCCAATAGAGCGATGCCTCAGCACTGCTCTCCAGCTCCTCTGGGCAGCTGTACGACGTGAGAGACGATGATTTGTCTCCCCCTTAGGGCAAGGAAACAAACTGTCCTGCAGAACCGTGAACCCTCCAGAGAAGGCTGCTGGTGCTGCAGCTGTCCGAGGCTCCGAGTCTGTGAAGCACTCAGTGGTAGTCGCTTAATCATTTCCTCATTTCTTCAACCACTCCTCTGCTTAACTGAGGAAATGAAAGGCAGGCCACAAGACACGCAGCCACGTCCTTTTAAATAAATTATTCATTCAAATTAAATTTGGCTTATTTATATAATACGTCAGTAAACGCAAACTTTTAGAATTGCATTCATAGTCTGGTATGTAATTGTCTGGAGGATGAGTCCTTTATGATACAGAATATTTCCAAAATAATTCCAAAATCAACCATCCAGGAATAACAGGATTGCTCGTTCTAAAGCTTACATAGGCGATGGGTGTCCAGATTTGATTTGGCAAGCATCTTCTTTCCGTTGGTCTTTAAAATGACCAACAGCTGCATCATCAGAAGTCTCTCTACTTCCTCTAGACCCAGATGGACAGACACTGGGCCAGGGAACGGGGAGGGATAGCAAAACAGGTTCTTAAAAGAAGAACTCTACCAGGAGAGTTAGCAAAAAAAACATGTGTATTTGTACATCAGTCTGTGGGGCAATCCTGAACATCCACACGTATTCATCAAGCTTCTTTTCTCTCTCTTTTTACTTTTGCTTGTCTAGGAAAATGCAGCATGTTTGAATACCGATTTCCTTTAGCAACTCTCAAAACAATTTGACAAAGGAAATCCAATCTCCCTGACCCTAAGAGAAAGAGAGAACTGAAAGTCTCAAATAAAAAGAGTCACTGAGATTCATATACATGCATATGAACAGGACAAGTATTACCTGGGTTGACTGTACACAAGACAACTTCCTTCAGCAGTCTCCAGAGACCTGCACATACACACACCCACAAAAGGTGTGAAAAACTGATTTCCCAAAAAGGATTGAAAAACCTCTATGAGGAGGAAGGCACAATCAATAAATCGTTGCTAAGCAGATTGTAAAGCAAAACATCCTTAGCTGGTGTCAGTGCATTAGGATTCTCCTGAGAATGGATGAAGATAGGTGTGTGTGCTTGTGTGTGAGTAGTTGTACAATGTGTGTGTGTATGTGGGGGGGTGGAGTTAAATTTGGTCTCAACAGTTAAGAGACAAATCTTGCCTTCAACACCTAGGAGTGGACTTACACTGTGACGTCCATGACACTGTTTTACAGACACCATGATGATACGGGGGAAAAACAACACACATTCAACACTACTTGATGAGTGTCCTAGGTTAGTGAAGGATGTAGATTACAGAAACCTAGAAGAAAGTTGTGGTCTTGACAAATCTGTCTTTTTTCTTCTCTTTATTCATAATATGCTATATTCATTGTATGCTACATCATTTATTAGCACATTAGAAAAAGCAATAAAACAAAACATATTTTAAATACATGGATTCTGATATGCAACCATTTAACACTAATATATATTTTTTGCCTTCATACTTTTACATTCTGTATGAACAAGCAGGTTATTTACAATCATTATTGGTTGTTTGGATTGTACAGTTTGTATTATGCAAACTGTATACTCCATACTAAAAGTTATGGTTACAATACAGTATGATGAAAAAATACACCCTCTGCAAAAAGCAAGCAAATCAAGCTTTCAAAAGTAAATAAAATAATGCAAAAACTAAAACATTGCGTCAAAAATGATTTGGAATCCTCCGTAAAATAAATTCTATCTACAATCTTGTAAAGACACTTGGAATAGCAAGTTTGTTTTGAAGACCTATTTAACACCATTGACGTAAATGACTGAAGCCAGTTATTACCAAAGTAGTTGTTTTGCATTTGATGCTGGATGTTCACAGGCTGGGAGTTCATGGAGTTGTTGGCAAGGCAGGCTGTGTTTAGGTTCTGGCTTTGTACACTGTGCTGAATATTGCTGAAGGATTGTCAGGAGGCTGAACTCTGGAAGCAGCATTGTGAGGGTGGAACTTCAGAAAGGAGTAATCCACATGCTGCTTCTGGATCTGAGAGGATTGGAATGTAGAGCGTTGCTCTTCATCCTGGTTTTTAGGATGAGAGAATTTGACACTAGCATAATGAAGGTTGTCCTGCCTAGCTGAAGAGGGATTGGAAGATGTCCTTGTCCAAAGCCACAGACAGGCAGGAAACACCAGGAGGAGAGCTAGGGTTAACCCAACATTGGTTATTATAACTATGACTGGTGAATGGATCAAAATGTGGTGGAATTTGCAACTCCAACTTCATTCTGAGCCTCACAGTAGCATCCTCCGCTGTGCTCAGAGCTGATGTTCATGATGGTGTAGTTCTCTTCAAAGGTTTTACATATGGCAAAATGTTCTTTGTACCACGTGTATTTGACCACTGGTGGGTTGGCATCACTGCTGCAGGTCAGAGTTACTGACTTGCCTTCCACTATTTTACCCTGGGAGCTGTCAAATATAGTGACATTCTTTGGTTTATATATGACCTCAATAGTCACAACGGAAGATTGGACTTTCTGATAAATAGAACAGTAGTAGTTTCCTGTGTTCTCGATGCTGGCCTGGTCTAGGTAAAAAGCAGCCAGTCTGGAAGCTTTTTAGAGACCCTCCATTCTTGTACCAGATGTAGGAGAGGTTACCAGTCAGAGGACAGGTGGTGCTGCAGGTGAGTGTCACCATCTGTCCTTCTGTCACTACGACAGGAGTCACCTCCACTTGCCAATCTGTGACTGTCAGAATTGTTTCAGGGAAATCTTCTCCCCAGTAGAAATACAATGTATCAGTGTTGAATCTGAAACAGTGCTCAGCAGAGTCACTCTGAGGTTGTTGGTTCTCAGGGTTGAGAAATCATCCTTCGTGTGATTTTCAACATGATCTGCCTTGTCCGGGTCTAAATAAAGTTCTTTACTTTGTTGAGGTCTGAACCAAAGCTGTGACTTAATTTTGTTAAAGGTATAAGTGCAGAAGATATCAATGTAGGAACCTTTCAAGGCGCATATCTTCCTCCTGTTGTAGGTAACTCTGTTGCACACATTGTCCTTAACACACACCACAGGAGAGTGGAGATCTTCCTCGTCTTTTACAGCACAGGAGTAGCTGGTAGATGAAGACCCACTTACATTTAGCTCAGGTGCTATGGTATTTTTATGCTGTTTTCCATTCTTGTACCAGATGTAGGAGAGGTCACCAGTCAGAGGACAGGTGGTGCTGCAGGTGAGTGTCACCATCTGTCCTTCTGTCACTATGGCAGGAGTCACCTCCACTTGCAGATCTGTGACTGTCAGAATTGTTCTCGGGATATCTTTTCCCCAGTGGTAATACATTTTTTTCTCATTGTTGAATCTGAAGTGATACTCAGCAGAGTCACTCTGTTTAAGATGCTTTATTGTCAGGGTGCAGCCACTTTTCACATCCCAATGTTGCTCTACACGACCTGTGTACTGTGGGTTCTGCCTCAGATCTCCAGCACCAGAGTTCTGTCTGCTGTACCAGCCAATGATAGCAACACCGCTAGGATGTCTATATGAGCAGGGCATGTCCACTGACAAGCCTTCCAAGACAGAGATTTTCTTTTGCTCATTAGTGACTTTCAGACTCTGCACCACTGTAAAGGAAAGATACATCACATGGATATTGTAGAGGCATTTCTAGGCAGATGTGCAGTGGTAGTGGAGGTTTGTTCAGCATGTAACTTGGCTGAGACCGTAACTTGGGTTAAACCATAATTTAAGGCTGGTGTCAAAAGTGGTTGACAAAGAAAAAATGTATATACTTCCTCTTGCTGATTACACGATAAGTGTGAAATGCAGGGGTAACGTGTGAAACCATGGCAACAAGTTCCATCTACAGCAGGGGTCTACAATCTTGGTCCTCGAGGGCGGCTGTCCTGAAGGTTTTAGATGTTTCCCTCCTCCAGCACACCTGATTCTAATGAATGAGCCATTACCAAGCTCTGTGGAAGCTTCATAATGACCCTTTATTAGACTCAGGTGTGCTAGAGCAGGGAAACACTGAAAACCTTCAGGACAGCGGCCCTCGAGGACCAGGATTGGAGACCCCTGATCTACAGGCTTTGCAACTAAAAATTTTTTTCTCATCTGTGCCCTCCTGAACTAAAGGCACATAAGATAATACAAGTCAACAAACGTCTCAGTAAACAAATTCTGTTAACTCGACCACCAATACATGTGAAAAAAGATCTGCATTAGAGATCATTCCGAATGAAAGCTGCTCAGAAACTATTAGTAAGATCCTACCTGCCACTGCCAGAGACCAGATGAGGACCAATAACTCACTTGATGTGCTCAGTGCCATACTGTAGGTGCATCCCCCTATTGCAGAATAGCTCAGACTTACACAGAACATACTAACTGTTTAAACAAATGAACATCATTAAACAGGGTAGTTTATGTCCTGTAATTCTTCCAAACTTTAAGACACACGGGGGTCTCAATCATCTTAAATAAATAAAAATGGCCCATGTGACACAGAGAAGTTTGTACTTACAGCCGAAGATCAGCGGTTCTGTTTCTTAAGTGTGTGGTGATGAAGATGTGATGGGGAAGGATCACTTCCAGTAGGCTACATTATGATCCAATGTCATGTTAGTCATGTATGTTTCTACTAGAGAGTAAAAAAGGACTATATAAATGTTAACATTTTCTTTTTTCCATCCATTTGAAGAGATGGTCAAACAGACAGATACAGAGATCTCATGCTGAGCTCAGTCGAAACCAATTATGCTTACCAGGCATTATGATGTACTTTCATGTTATGCTTTTTTAAAGCACAGATTTGTTTCCTACTGAAGAAATCTGTTTGTGACAAGGCTTCACAGAAACTGAAACAAGTACAGCTGCAAGCTGTATTTAGTATCCTGTGAAATCATGATATCCTGTCCACATGAATCTTCCATTTGGCGCATTATTTTAAACATTGGGTCATAGTCTTGAAAACAGTGAAGAAAGTGCAATCAGGCCTTATTGTCAAATTCACCTCGAAAATAGGACACAATAGATATTCCTACAAATGCACATTGTGTCAAAAGTGATCATGATGCACTGTCTTAGGACACGATTTTTTATGACGTCAACTTGAGAGTCTCGTCGACGCTCAAGGATAACAAAAATAACTCCAGCCCCCATAATGCACCCTGTTTGTTATTTCTATCATGTGATTTAGCGGATGACAGGAGCTGTTAGACAAGGATTCCTTGTCACTTAGCTAGCTTAACATTGTACTGTTATGTACAATTTTCTATGTGAATAATTTGCACACTATTCAACATTTATATTGTTGTTAGCTATTTCCAAGACCCGGCAGTGCAATGGCAGACGGAGAGGAGCAGGTGAGTGGTGTGCTAGTAGCATGTTTGCTAGGCTAGCTTTTGCTTATTTACAAGCAAGCCAGTCTTAGTTCTGTGTCATTTAACCATATGTGTTTTGTTGTTAATAAGCTTCGAGTGTCTTGTCATTCCATCCGATGGATGCCTTCAAGCCCATCGGAACTAACTAGTACTACCTACTCATGTATCCCCCCATTACATATTTGTCTTTAATCAAATCTATTTGGATAACCCTATTTACAAGCAATGTGACAGGGTCTTTACCAAAATGTAGTACTAGGAAGTCAGATTGCTTTCCCCACGTTAAACGTTAAGTACACAGACTAAATCATATAATGAAAGCGTGCTATTAACTCTCACGTAAGTTTGTTTCCAAAAGCAGTTTAATATTGCAAACGATCTACCAAGTTCTGCATCTGTCCATACGAGAACTACTAAGTAAAAAAGAGTGACCTTGCACGATTTATTCTCTAATTACAACCTTGATTACCTCTTCAAATCACGATCTTGTTCATCTTTGCCACATTTTTCTAGGCCAGGAAATCCAGTGAAGAATCTGCGGATGAATCCGAGGTAAGCAGTGTCTCGTAATGGCAGTTAGCCGACGCTTTTTGTCTACTTTTGAACAAAGTAATGGGTCTCATGCACATTGTTTTGCTTGTGTGTTTTTGTTACTCAATGGTCTGCCATGACACAAACGCACTGTCTTTTTATGTCAGAAGTACATTGTTGGTTGTTTTTTTTGTATTTGTTGTTGACAAGCTCTCATGCATTACAGATTGTGTTGTGGACTCTTTAAGTATCATCACCCTGTTCCAGCGTGCTACTGCACTGTGCCTTTGAGAATCACTAAATAAAATATAGCATGTCAGACTGCAAGAGAGTGGAACCTGTCTTTAAATGAAACAGAGAATGGAATGAAATGTCAGGCATTGAACAATTTCACCTCTACTCCCAAAAGAAAAACAATTCAGAATGAGAAGTGGAGAGGACTGAAAAAAAAAGAATTGAAATAATCCTTCCTTTCTTGTAAATGGGAAAAGGATGCCTGCTCCCCATCTTCTGCCCGGAAACAGGAGTCCTCTCCGCAACGTTAGCACACTAACACTTGCAGAAAAACATTTCCCTGGGACTGCATGATTGGGTGTCCCCTCTGAATGGCTGCAAAGCTCTGTTTATTTAGTTAGTGACTGTAGGTCTCCTATACGCTATGTGTCTACTGCTTCTTCTGGCTGGTCTGTCAACAGGCAGACTGGCTGACGGCTGTGAGGGCTCAGGTCTGCGTGTTTCTCGAAAGACTTTTCCGAAGACAAGCCAGCAGGACAGAGACAGAGAAACAAGTTAAAGTTCTGTGGTTTCGGAACGCTAGCTCTGACCTGTTACACGTTCACCTCCAGACGTTCATTTCAGTCGCAAGCTTCGATCATCTTGTATCCCTGAAGCTTATATGTGTGAGCGTTGTGTTTGTAGAGACCAGGCATCAGTGGCTCCAGCCTCGGCCTGAAGATTTTAAAAACTGTGTTAAATTGTTGTTGTTCACCAGAAAAGAAAATGACAGAATCAGGTTCATTCTGAAGTGCTATTTTTTTTTAAAGAAGTGCACTTGCACACCATAGGTAGGCTTAATTAGATGTGTCCCGGAAGCCCTCCTGCATCTAGTGTTTTGCTTTGTATAAACCCCATAGGTAGATGGGCACATACCCACTACTCTTACTACTCTACTTCTCTCTATGGGGCTGGAGTTTGTCTTTTGTTTTGTGTTATAGCTTGAAGTGCCGTGGCCAATTCACCCGTTGCAGGGATTTCACAAACGGGATAAACAGGAAATAGACATGGTGGTGAAGAGTGGGGAAGGATTGTTTTTTAAATGCCATTCTCGCCATGCTATCAGCCCCCCCACCTCTGGCCCAGTGGTACATAAAGGCAGGTTATGTTTTGTGTTGATGCGCCACAGGTTGGGTAGCGTTGGCTATAAAGCACATTGGGAGCAAAACACAGGGCCCAGTAATTGTTTAGGTTGGCTCTGACTTTCAGTGGTTGGGTTCCCGGGTGCATCAGTTGGTCAGGTTCCTTAGATACTTTGTGGAGCTTGAACTAATGTTTAAATGTTGTGAATGAGTATCTTATGACTTGGACTGGGTGACCAATCGTTTATAATCAATGAAAGCTTTCCCAATATTTCAGTACCATTATTTTGGAAGGCACTCCTAGAGACTGCTTTTCACATGGCTGATGCTCTGATCTTCCTAGGAAGAAGACAGTGAAGAGGAGCCAAAGTTGAAGTATGAGCGACTGGCCAATGGGGTGACAGAGATTCTCCAAAAGGATGCGGCCAGTTGTATGACCGTCCATGACAAGGTATGAGACCTGGGCATTCATGCCATGACTATGGTAGATTTCACATTTCAGCGTTCATGCATTTGTTTGAGACGTCCCGTTCAGAGTTAGTTTGCATCCTCTCCTTTCATTCTGCAGAGGCAGGCCATTCCTGCTCTGCTGTGCTCTACTCTGCCCTCCCTCCCAGAGGCTGGACACATCAGTACCCACCAGCTATTGTCTTTTTATTTCCCACTTTTCTATCTTTTTGCTTCTTACCTCCATACTTCAAACTGTTTTGTTGTTATTGTTGTTGTGTGGGACCCTCGTGTTTTGACGGTTAATCGTGGTGGCACTGGGTGCACTCATGCACGCCTGAGCGGACGACGAGTCATACCTCGTTACATCTCCTCTCCTGATGTTTTATTAACCTCTATTGATTTTCATTTATTTATTTTTACTCTCAGGTTCTTTCCCTCTTTTCTCCCTCATCTGCTTGAAAAAAGCGCCAGTGTGAGTGTGAGAGACATTGCTGCTGAAATGTCACTTTTTGAAATTTTATGTGGCCGTCTCTCTGGAATTGGTTTCCATGTGTACACTTTGCCTACCACCTGGCAAGTCGATCCAGCCTCCACCAACCCCAGCCAACCTCCCCGCACCTTTAAAACCATCTGCACCCACATCAACCCCATGTTGCCTTATATTTTAAGTGCCTGAATCAGAATTTCATTTGAACAATTCCATTCTGATAAATCCTTTTAAAAGTCGCTCCGCCTCGGAAGGTTGACCCCTTTATTTATTTATTTTATGGTTATTTTATTTGGGGAGATTGCAGGGGCTCTGTCTGACATGCTCAGTTGTGCCTGTAAATATAAGCATTTCATTATAGACTGCAGTGAAGCATGGTGGGCTCACTGCACACGTGCGCGTCTCCCGCGGATGGGGGGGGGGGGGGGATTAGGGAGGGAGTGGAGCCCGGCCGGGGTGGGAGAACGCACACTTAATCTAATGCCAAAAAGCTTCCCAGTTTTATAATTTCTTGTCCCAGCGGACTCGCACAGACACGCGTGCGCAAACATACACATACAGGAACACGCACTGCTACGTGTGTGTTTTAAACACAAGAAATGTGATAAATAATGGCTTCATGGTGGGCAGGGGAAGCGGTTGAATTGTGAGCAGCAGGAGGAGAAGCCAGATGTATGATGCATTTATTATGTTTAAGCGTTTTAATTTGAGAGGAAAAATACCATTTCACAGTGTCTGCTTTAATAAATAGGGTTTTCCTACTCCTTGTAATTTCACAGTTTTTGCCCCAGAACCCCTGCTCTCCCACCGTTTTCACCACGAAGTGTATGCACACACAGACACACATACACATCCACACACACAGCAGCTATTCTAGATTTTTAATCCTCCAGCCACAGCATTCGTCAATGCCATTTTGCTAAATCTAGAATTGTTTCCTTGTATCTTTTGGATTAATATACATATTCTGTGCTCTTTCCAATTCAGTTTCTCGCCCTTGGCACTCACTTTGGAAAAGTTTTCTTACTGGACATCCAAGGAAATGTGACTCAGAAGTTCGAAATTGTAAGTAGCAGAAGCAGGTTCTTTTAATCCAGACATTGATCAATCAACGCGGGTCAATCAATCCCAATTAAATGGATGGATTTGGATTGGATGGATTTATTGGACAAGTTAGTCCATACAGCTAGTCTGTTCATGATCAATTATATCCATTGTCTACACCATACTACTATGTGAAGTCTTATGTGTCTACAGAGTTCAGTGAAGATCAACCAGATCAGTCTAGATGAGAGTGGGGAGAATGTTGGGATCTGCTCTGAGGACGGCAAGGTGAGACATCTCTGTAGAATCTATCAATCTATGATATCCATCACTCAAACATGTAGGAAATCAGGACTTAGATCCTCCTCATGTCTTCTATTTGTAAAAAAATACACACAATTCAAGAAGCACATTTTAAAGGGGAGGGGGGTCTCCATCTTTCACTTTCATTTCTCATCTCTCCACCTGTCAGTCAGTCTTCAGCTGTGAATGGATACCCTATCCATGCTCCCAGTCTTCACTGTGCAGTTATCTTGCCTCTCATGATCATTATTATCATGCTTCATGGGTTTTGCAGTCAAGATATGCCCCCTGATATCGCCCCCCCCCCCCTTGCTCACACTCCAGCGGCAAAACAAGATCTTGTCGCTCAGAAAGTGGTGCCGACAATTAAAATCAATGCCGCAGCAATTGTTCGTCCTCGTCCAATTCAGTTTGCTGTTAATCCATGTCGATCTCCCAGATAATCCCAAATCATCTGTGCAATGCAAGTAGAAGGGAACAAGTGATAATGTTCCTCTTTTAGCTGAACTTTACTTCATCCTTTTTTGACTCAAAGAAGGGCTGTAGAAAAGTGTTCATACCAAAGGTCTACATCAGAGTTAGCCTCGCTGCTGCCTAGCCTTCCTTCTGCCTTTAGCTGAGACAAAGTGAAAGATTAAGACCTTGTTACTGTACCGAAACCCTGTGGGGAGTGTTCAGCTAACCAACCTGTCCACTAATTGGTGACCCGGAAGATAGGTGGGGCAGGGAAGAGATCCAAACAGACTGTCAGACTACAATAATTTGGCTGTTGCTCCTGGATAGTAGCAGACATGTGCAATTAAAACCAAAAATAACAAGCCTTCATTGAACGTTCCTGTGGATCACCTGCTCTTGCTGTTCTGATGTCTCTCCAGGTTCAAGTGTTTGGTCTCTACACCAGAGAGGGCTTCCATGAGAACTTTGACTGCCCGATAAAAGTAAGCAGACCCTGTGTACTTGGAATCTAAACATTGCTGCAAATGAAACTATCCAGTAATTAAATTTTTGTCTACCTTTTTGAGGTAGCTTGTCAGTGCTGAGGCAGGAATGGATGGATGGATGGATGGAGAGTGACCTCCGTCATTTGTACTTTTCCATTTATTCCTGCCATCCTCTCCTCTCTTTGTCTAGGTGGTGGCACTACATCCTCAGTTCAGCAGATCTAACTACAAACAGTTTGTGACCGGAGGAAACAAGGTACTTTTAGAAGCACTTAATCTTCATTCATAATTCTCAGCTACGACTCTCTATACAGCGCCTCCTCCCATTGGTGGTCCATTATTACTGTACGCTGACACGCCGTGCGATCTGAGGAGCTCAGGCTGAGGGCTGTCCGTCCAGTAAGCCTTTGTGTGAAACGGTGTGGGGCCCGTTTCTGGAGTGCTTCAAAGACAAAGTGGACGGCAAAAGAGTGGTCCATTTTCCCCAAAGTGCTGTTCACTCAACAGTGTTTGAAAGGCAATGCCTCAGAAGCACAGCAAATAGACATCGTTATAAAGAGGGCCCAAAGTCTGAGGATTTCCGGGCGCACGTTGACCAGCTGCTCGGTGATGTTTTGCACTGTAACCATACAGGGAGGGAAAACCCACTCCACAGCCTCCTTTCAGATGCCATTTATTGGTTTCAGATTAATTTATTGGTTGAGGTGCTCAACCAAATGCTTATGCAGAAAATGCCTACGCAAGCCTAGCCTACACGGACTTTTACGTGAATGAATTGGACATCTTTCATTCAGGAGAAGGATCATACAGTACACATTTGATCTTCATGGAAGCCTCATTGAACATTCGACTTTGCTTCTTGCTTCCTCTCTGCTGCTCCTCATTTTATTCCTCTCCAATTGGTGAAGACCTCCACAAGGTGCTGCCGATGAAAATCAATATGTCTCAACAGGAGAAACATCCTGTCAAAGGGAATTCAATTCTGTATCCACGTTTCCAGTGTCACATCCTCTCTTTGTAGACGGAGCTGTTAACTGTTAACATTGCCAGGCTGGCTGGAATAGTAAAGGGTCTTTGAAGTCTTGCCTTGGTCGGAATAATTATACTATTGGCTTTTGTTTATCAGTCTACATTGCTTTGACACTGAGCAAAGTATTCAGTCTCTTTGAAAAGCTTTTTATACCTGTGGCCTTCTCTGAGGGAAATTTCTATATGAGGACGAAAAGGAATTTAAAAAAGAACCGTCAAGTTTCTCAAATGCTATCATTTAAAAGCAATATTGAAAAAAAAATAGTTTGGAAGGACAAAGAATACAATATTGCCTTTACCACTAAAAGTATATATTGAGCCATAACAGCAGGCATTGATTAACTTTTGTATAGGGTTTTCTTTTCAATTCTTTGGGGTTTTTGTATCACTCATAAAAACTGCATTTTTATCAGTACATGTCCTCTCATTGTCTAACACTACCTTCTGTCGCTGTGCTCTACTGCCCCTTAGTGGTCAGACACAGCTACAAAGACTGAGGTTGCAGGCTTAACAGCACGGTACACCAGCTTCCATGTTTTCCTCTTACTCTCTCCAGCTGCTGTTGTATGAGAGGAACTGGTTAAGCCGCTGGAAGACCTCCCTGCTACACGAGGGCGAGGGAACCATAACCAATGTGCAGTGGAGGGCCAATCTCATTGCCTGGGCCAACAATGTGGTGAGACTCACAGCTAGCATGAACCCATTCCATTACCGCTCCTGACAACCTTTACATCCTTCTCTCCTGCCATCCTGTCTGGAAACAGTGAAAAGTATGCAGAGAACGTAGACTCCCGTCAACACCTGTGTTCATGGTTTATCTCTGGCTTTATCTGTTCAGGGTTAGGGCTCAATAAAATCATGGCTGCGGTGACGGTCCGTAGGGTGACAGTGTTTTTCTCTCCATCAGGGGGTGAAGATCTTCGACATCAGCACCAGACAGAGAATCACCAACGTGCTGCGAGACAACGTCAGCTTGAGGCCGGACATGTACCCTTGCAGTCTCTGCTGGAAGGACAACTCTACTCTCATCGTTGGCTGGGGATCCTCCATTAAGGTGTGCCTGTTTTTTTTCTTTGTCAGTGTGCTGTGTGTAAGCAGTGTGTGTCTACATCGGTGTGTGCATGCTGGTAAGGGTGATGTTTTCTGTCCAGATCTGCGCTGTGAAAGAGAGGGACCCTGCAGAGATGAGAGATCTACCAAGCCGCTACGTGGAGATAGGTGAGATGATGGAGCAGAGAGCGAGCCGGCCGGACACAGCCCGCTCAACCTCCACACTGCCACGTTTGATCTCTAACGAGCGTCTGATCTTGTGGGTTTCTCCTTGGCAGTGTCTGCGTTTGAAACCGAGTTTTTCATCAGTGGACTGGCACCTCTGGCAGACCAGCTGGTCACACTGTACTTTGTGAAGGAGAGTGCCGATCACATGGTAACCTTATTTTTTGTGGACATTTTCATATATGTTCTTTTATCCAAACACACTTACAAATAAGATTGTTCGCATAGTAAGTTGGCACGTATGTTTGTTTAAACCAGGAGGAGGAGTTCCGTGCAAGGCCTCGTCTAGACATCATCCAGCCTCTCCCAGAGGGATGTGAGGAGATCTCGTCAGACGCACTCACTGTCCGCAACTTCCAGGACAACGAATGTAGGGACTACCGACTAGGTAAGGCAATCCTAGCTATCCTAAACTATACACTTCGTTGTGTATATGCATATGTTAACGTGCTGCATTAACTTGTCCCTGTGTGTGCTTCTGTCACCAGAGCATTCCGATGGAGAGTCCCTCTTCTACATCATCAGCCCCAAAGACATAGTGGTGGCTAAGGAGCGAGACCAGGACGACCACATCGACTGGCTGCTCGACAAGAAGAAATATGAGGTGAAAGTGTTGGATGGCATATCAACCTACATAACCATTTACTGTACTTCAGAAGTCATAACATGAAGACGTCCACTTGAGATGTGTTTGTATGTATCCTCTTTAAAATCCCTCTTTTCTTCCTCACAGGAAGCTTTGATGGCTGCTGAGATCAGCTTCAAAAACATCAAACGCCACGAGGTTCAGGTATGCTAATGTACTAGTGACGGTGACACGCAACTGTGTCGAACCGCCCGTTCCTTCATTTTCATGTTCCTAAGGAAGCGTTTTCTCTGTCGCAAACAGAAAATCGGGATGGCTTACATCAATCACTTGGTAGAAAAAGGAGATTATGACACAGCTGCCAGGTACCACATCCAAAAGGTTTTCCTTAACATCTTATTAAATATATTTAAGAATATAGGAAATGTAACTGAAAAGGAATTGAGTATTATTACCCTCCTCCCCATCAATCCAGAAAGTGCCAGAAGGTTCTGGGGAAAAACATGGAACTTTGGGAGAATGAGGTCTATAGATTCAAGACAATTGGCCAGTTAAAGGTAAGTCACGCCTTGTAGATTTTTTGTGTGTGACTTAATTCAGTGAAATAATATGTGGTGGCACATTTATAAGCCATGACTGTCTATTTCCTGCATCTTGTTCTCTTCATTTTCACTTAATCTCTCACCTTTGAAACTCTCGCATCCTTCTTCTGCTGCAGGCCATCAGTCAGTACCTGCCCAGGGGAGACCTTCGTCTCAGACCAGCCATTTATGAGATGATCTTACACGAGTTCCTTAAGACGGACTATGAGGTTGTCTACTGTCATTTTACCAGGGGCTGCTTTTTACATTCCCCCTTTTTAATAACACTTGGAGGAACTGTAACGGGATATAATGTAATAATGTGCTTTGTCTTACTGATAGGGTTTTGCCACATTGATTCGTGAGTGGCCAGGAGAGCTGTTCAATAATATGACCATCGTTCAGGCTGTCACTGACCACCTCAAGAAGGACCCCAAAAACAGCACTCTGCTGACCACGCTGGCTGAGCTGTAAGTGATGCTAGAAGGAACATGCAACGCCTTGAACTCGTCCTGTAACTGTCCCAAAGATTCTGATATTTGTCACCTTTGACCTTTTCTGTACGGCCTCTGCAGTTACACGTATGACCAGCGATATGATAAAGCCTTGGAGATCTACCTCAGACTGAGGCACAAGGACGTCTACCAGCTGATCCACAAACACAACCTGTTTACGTCCATAGAAGATAAGATTGTTCTCCTCATGGATTTTGATAAAGAGGTAACCAGCCCATGAACGCACATCACCAGTTGTACTCCGTAGTAAAATATAATTTCAGGTGAACACTAGTGTGCTATTTGGTCAACTCAAAAACAGGAGTGATATCATTTTCTAATAACTTTGTTTGGTCGGCCAGACCACAAAGCCCATAATTCATTGTGTGCACTCCAATCTAATGTGTCCTTTTTATGTCTGTTGTCAGAAAGCGGTCGACATGCTCCTGGATAACGAAGACAAAATATCGGTACGTGTTCCCTCTCCTCTTACCCTTGATCCTTCACAGAGGTTTCAAGTGACAACACGGTAATGACCACACACTGTTTGCTTACCCCAAGTCCTCCTGTGTTTTCACTGTGCAGACTGACAGAGTGGTGGAGGAGTTAAGAGACAGGCCTGAGCTGCTGCATGTGGTGAGTTCCAGCATGTCTTTAACATGTTGGCTGTTGAAAGACAGTCACTGTAAATTGATTCTTTCTTTTCTTTATTGACTGAATTGTAAGTAGACTTATCTTTAAGAATACATTCCAGTTTAATATACTATTGGCAGCATTTGGATGGTATTCTTTTACTGTAATGAAATTGTCTATTTCTAATTTCTAATCCCCTTTTATTTTGTAGTACCTACATAAACTGTTTAAGAGGGACCACCACAAGGGTCAGAAATATCATGAGGTACAGATTGGCTTGTATGCTGAGTACGATCGGCCCAACCTGCTGCCTTTCCTCAGAGACAGCACGCATTGTCCTCTGGAGAAGGTACAACTTAGCATCTCATTTTAGAATGACACTTTAGCAGAGCTCTGTTCACTTTAAACATTCTATTTGAAATCGGACTGTTTTGGCTCTTTTCAGGCTTTGGAGATCTGCCAGCAGAGGAACTTTGTGGGGGAAACTGTGTTTTTGCTCAGTAAGTGTCTTAATCCCAAGTATTGTCATGTTGAAGTTGATGAATCCCCTGTTCTATCTAATGTGTTTTAAGTGTTGCTGGCCTGAATGAAAAATAAATCAATGATATTTAACCCTAAAGGTGTTCTTAATTATATAAGAAGTCAGGTGAGGTACCTGCAGGAAACTAACTTGGCTGTTACCTTCCAGGTAGAATGGGGAACTGTCGCCGAGCTCTGCAAATGATCATGGAGGAGCTGGGAGATGTGGACAAGGCCATCGAGTTCGCCAAGGAGCAGGATGACGCTGAGCTCTGGGAGGATCTCATCTCTTACTCAATCGACAAACCTCGTACGTCAAACCACACACTCTGTAAAAACTGACCTTTTACTGTCAGAAAAGATTATATGAAACAATCTACAAATAATATAACTTTGTCTTAAATTTTGTTTCACACTTTTGCTACAGCCCTCTATCTACAAGATGGTAGAACACAGAAACATGAAGTAAAATGTCTGTTTCCCTCCCTAGCCTTCATCACTGGTCTCCTTAACAACATTGGGACACACGTGGATCCCATCCTGTTAATCCACCGCATTAAAGAGGGCATGGAGATCCCTAACCTGCGGGACTCCCTGGTCAAGATCCTGCAAGACTACAACCTACAGGTAACATCAGCCAGTCAGCCAACAGATCATTACTGACATGCATTTTTAAATAGCCCTCCTTTATTTCAGAATGACAGTCCCTCCCCTTCATTAAAACGGGTTTTCTTTCCCTATCCTCCAGATTCTGCTGCGAGAGGGCTGTAAGAAGATCTTGGTGGCTGACTCCCTGTCCTTGCTCCAGAAGATGCACAGGACCCAGATGAGAGGGGTCAGGGTAGATGGTGAGAACCAGTCTGTGTCTAATGCCACAACAATGTCATCTCTCAAGATTAGAATCTAATTTACGAATGTTCTTGTTCTCTTTGTAGAGGAGAATATCTGCGAATCTTGTCATGCTACGATATTACCTTCAGGTGTGTGGTGTTTCTTTGGATCATTAATGCACAGTAATACTACATATATAGGATGTTTGATATTTTCATATTGACAAGACGTTGTTGGGTTTCTACTTCTGTGTTTTAGATATGGCCCTGCCCTTTAGTGTGGTGGTCTTCCATTGCAGACACATGTTCCACAAGGAGTGTTTACCATCTCCAGGAACAGTAAGTTCCTACAGTATGTGAGCAGGCCAGTAATGTACAGTATACAGCTTGTTAAATATGACTTTATTGTTTTTCAGATTCCTGGGGTTCAGTTTTGCAACATATGCAGTGCTAAAAAGAGAGGACCCGGAAGTGGAATCCTGGAGATGAAAAAATGATAGAATATGCACTTACCTGTCTTACTGTTGTGGCCTCTATGAAAGAAGCTTTTACCCCTGTTACTGTGCCTGCTCTGGTGTCAAATGCTTACAGTTCATATTAATGTATTGTCACTTTAAACTGAAATGAATATTATGGTAGCACAGTGAAATTACTTGTTCCTTGCTAGTTGCTTCAAATCATTAATCTGAATTGCAATCAGTTTATAAATAAAATACAAATTAAATGAATTGTGTTTCGTTTCTGAAAGTGCATTTCCCTATGTTGTTTCAACGTTACCTATAAATTTAACTAGTTAGCTTTCAACATTATTCGTCATTGTGACCAGAGCGACGACAGAGATCTCTGGTTGTAAATACGTACAGAGGGATTTTTTTAAGTGTAATTAATTTTGACACTCAGTACACCCCTTAGCCCGCCTCCTCGCTTCCGGTACCCTGTCTCCGGAAGTATAGCAAATTTTCTCATCACAAGAAGGATAAAAAAAACAGCTGTTGTTCAAGAAAACATCAAAGTGAGTTTTAGGGACGACGGTGTTTGTTTTATGTTCCCATGTGTTTGATTGTATCTTAAAGAATTTACCCTGGTCAAAGCGTGCTAATCGAGTTGCATATCTTCACTTGCTTTTTGCACTGATTCTGGTAGCTATCACTTAAGGTTGGCTAGTTAGCTTGCTAGCCTTCAAGCTAGCGATGCGAAATCAAATGGCACGGTTGTGACGCTAGTTGCTACTAGCTAGCTAGTAGTTAACTAATCTAGCATGCATAGTGATAAACTGGTGAATATGGCTGTTAATTAACTTTCATAACTCAAGGTGAAAGTTTTGGTGTGGATATTTTAGCGGAATGTGTGTGCCATTGTTGTCTTTGATAACCAAGCCAGCACAGGCGAGAACGACGGACGCTAAGTTAACTAGCTACCTAGCTGTGTTTATATTTTTGCCGCTGGCTACTAACGGTACAGCAAGTGTAGAATACAAGCCAAGTCCAGAGCTGTGATAATATGTGAATTGTTCTACAAAATAGATCGTTAGGCTGCCATCTAATCTCTAATATTGAAACATTTTCTTTCAACAGAATGCCAGCCCCTAAAAGAAAGTTGGACTCCCCTGATACAGATAGCAAGAAAATTAAACCGGATCAGAATGATCTTCCCTCACCAATCGAGAATACTACAGCTTCAGAAACATCCAGCACATCTGATGAAATGCCAGAGAGGATTACAGTTGCTCCCCAGGCCAGAAAAAAGTATTTAGGGGAGCCAGAAGAGGAAAGCACACCAGCAAATAGTGCCTGCCTCTCCTCTCAGGGGAAAACAACAGAGGTCACCTCCATGTCCAAGTCCAGTTCTCCTGACAAGAAAGCCAAGCTACTGAAAGCCACAAGTGCCTCCTGCGGAGAAGTGCTCTCAAAGGCCAACTCCAAAGCTGCCCTTAAGAGACCAGCCAGCATCTCTAGAACAGCCTCCACAGAGTCTGACGACGAGCTTAGCAGTGAGGGAAGTAAAATCGAGCTGTTCGAAGGGAGAGGTGAGGGAGACAGACCACGCTGTATCAGAAAATACTCGAATGGAGTGAGAGGCAAACGCTCTGCTATAGGGTCATCATGTGACCCGAAGGAGGCCAGCCAAGTAGTTCCCCCTGACCCAATACAAATGGATCATAACTATGGAAAGTTTTCAACCCCTCCAAGCAGCTGGCCCAAATCTGGCAGTGAGGGTGAGGAAACGCTAAAGGACAGATATATGGAGCCGACCAAATGCCCAGAGAGCCAAAGAGATGTGAATGTGAAAACTGATGCACCTGTACTGTTAACATCAGATCCTTCCCCAGAACAGTCGGCAGATAGAGAGGGAATACTAGAGTTAGCTCACACACCTCTGGAATCAATACAGACTGTAAAGGTCCTAGAGTCAGAACCGTCCCTTGAACAGATTAAACAAACAGAAGATGCACAGGTGAGATCTGATGCTGTCCCTGAGAAAGTAACTTCTTGTGAAGGGACCAAAGACTCTAATCCCATACCTAAACAGGTACATCAAAGGGATGAGATTGAAGATGTGGCTCCAGATCCTGTCCCTGTCCAGTTAAAAGAAAGAGAAGGAAGAAACGAGTCTGATCCCATGCTGGAAGTAAATCATAGTGAAGAGACACAACCTGTGACTTCAGATGTGGTCCCTGAGCCTGTGAATGAGTCAGCTCCTAGTCCTCATCCGGGTCATTCTAGTGAAGGACCTAAGGAGTCTACTGATGTCCTTGAACAGGTAAATCTGAATATGATGACCCAGGAGTCGAGTTCCAGACCGGAAACACAACCAGTGACTTCAGATGTGGTCCCTGAGTCTGTGAATGAAGCTCATAAGGAGTCAACTCCTAGTCCTCATCCGGGTCATTCTAGTGAAGGACCTAAGGAGTCTACTGAAGTCCTTGAACAGGTGAATCTGCATATTATGACCCAGGAGCTGAGTTCCACACCTGAGCTTGGCAAGGAGGAGAAGACACCTGTTCCTGATCAAAAGTGTGAGGGTACCAGCAACTCAGATCTAGCCCCTGAAGAGACCAAACATAATGAAAGAACTCTGGTTGACCTTGCTGTTCCAGAAGAGATTCATAGAACAGAAATTCCACAAGAGTGTAGTTCCTCCCCTCAATCTGTAAACCATGGTAAGGGAACACAGGATATTACATCAGATGCTTTTCCTGGTCAGGTAAATCATGATGAACAAATCCAAATGTTTGAGTTGGGGAATTCTTGCGGCGTGACCCAAGATTTAAATCCTGTCCCTGAACAGATGAACAAAGTACTAGAGAGGAACGAGTTGAACTCTGCCTCTCCACATCTGAAGCACAATGAAGAAGCCAAACAGGTGACATCAGATTCTGTTCCCGAACAAACGAAAGAAAGAGATGATCACACTGAGGCAGATCAAGAGGCGATACTAGAGACAGTTCCAGAAGATGTGCAGAAGCATGATGGGACCCCACAGTTGCCAACAGATCACATCACTAAACAAGAGATTGCAGAAGAAAGAGATCAAAGGCCAGTTCCAACACCTGGAGAGGTGAATGAGATTGAAGCGAGCATAGAACTGAATCCCACTCCTGAAAAGCAAATGCAGGGTAAATCCGATCCAACCCCTGAACAGGTGAATCTGATTGAAGAGAGCAAATATTTGAATCTCAGTCCTGATCATCATGTGAATGTGGGTGAGGGGGCTGAGGAAGTTACTGTAGATGCTATGCCTGATGACACGAACGAAGTGAAGGGTGAAAAGGGGAAAGATCTGAATCTTCAATCTTCTGAATCTGAATCTGATCATCAAGGGAATCAGAGCGAGGGGACCGAGGAGTTCAAATCAGATGCTGCCTCTGAACAGGTGAATCAGGTGAAAGATGAAAAAGAGTCTCATCCTACTCCTAAACATGAAACCAATCAGAGTGAAGGGAATCAGGACTCAGATACTATCCCTGAACAGCAGAATCCGATTGAAGATAGCAAAGACTTGCATCCAGCAAGTGAACATGCGAATCATTGTGAGGAGACCCAAGTGCGAAAACCAGGCGCTGTCTCTGATCCTGATTTAAACGAAGGCACGCAGGGACCAAATCTCATATCTGTAAAGGTGACTGAAAGTGAAGGTACTCAGGAGATGAAGCAGGTTGCTATTGACAACTCTGCCGATGAGGTCAGTGACGGTCCACCACCCCTTGATACACTGGCTAAAATCATCCAAGAGTCCAATATTTGTGGAGAGCTTTTTCCTGACATGAATGCCAGTAGACCTGAGGTTGTAAATGTGTGTGTTCAAGGCTCTGTAGAGGTCCTAAAGAAAGACAGTGACTTTGATAGCTCAGAGAACCTTGAGTGCTTAGTACCAACCCCCATAATTGTGGAGGACATTGAGATTGGCCACTGTGTTGTGGAGGTGGTGGGGGAAAGCCTGGAAGAGTTGGAGACTGATCTGGAAATCATAGACCAGAAAATTCAGGCAAAACAAGAATTCCCTGCAGTGATAAGATCAGAGGAAGTAGCACCCATCCAGCAGAAAATCCAGGAACCAAGTACCCAAAATGCAGCCCTGGTTTCTTCCAGTCAAGGCAGCACAAATGGTGTAATATCCGATGGTAAAAAGACTAACGTTATCACTGATAAGAAGTCTAAGAAACAGGAAATGAACCCTCAGGCCAGGACCAAAGCCCGCCTCGCTGCCTTAGCAGAGCAGAAGGCAGCAGCCTCCAAGAAAGCGGCCAATCGATTGAGGCAACTCAACCTCTTGGCTTTGTGTGAAGAGATAGCTGACGACATCGCCTCAGACAGCATGTTGATTAAGGTGAAGGAGGAGCCCACCGTTCCTCCCATTAAGACTGAACCTGCAGATGTGGAATGCCAGCCATCACCTTCCCCAGCTGTGACCCAGGACACGGACACTGCCTCTGCTGTCCCAACTCCAGCTGGCCCTGAGGAGCGGGTTCCCTCTACCACGCCTGCTGACGAATTCAAGCCAGTGCAACTAGCCGATGCCTTGCCCCCTGAGGTTCGGCCTGCTGAAGTCAAACCCGCAGTGGAGCCACCGAAGAGGCGCTTCTTCATTAGCCAGGTGACGGTGCCCCTAAAAGCCAACGAGAAGAAGAAGCTGACCCGCTTCCAGAGGCTGCGGCAGGTGGAGCTGCAGCGGGAGAAGATGTCCTGGACCAGAGTGAAGAAGCTCAAATCGGACCAGGCTAATCAGAAGATGGCTCCGGATACAGATGTGAAACCCACGTTGCCATCGCTTTGTGCTCCCCCTACTCCAGTAGCGCCCCCGGTGGCCAAAACCTCCCCCCTTACGCCGACTCCCAGTCCCATACCGGCTACACCCAAGATAGCTCCCGTTCCTCCTCCAGCGTCCACCAGCAAGCCTGCAACACCTAAAGGTGAACCCCCTAAAGTTGAGCCCCCCAAACTGACCTCCACGCAGGGACCCACAATCAGAGTTACCAGAAGTGGGCCTAAGAAAGTCCTGCCAGCGGTACCTCCACCCATGCCCAATGGTCTGACCAGACAGAAAGCCAAGCCTGAGGTGGACTATAAGCCTTACAGACCCAGACCCAGGTACTCTGCTGACGACTTTGAGCTGGACGGCATGGACGACGAACCCAAACCCGTAGTCAAGAAGCCAGTTGTTCCAGCACCGCAAGTGGCACCAGTGACTGCAAAGAACGGCAAGGCTCAGGTAATTGTCAAGGTCCTTTTTAGACAGACACTTTGGAAAATGATAGACTCAGAAATGTGTGATAAGCATGGAAGTTTGTGATGTGCAATGTGATTTCCTGACCATTCGTTTACAGATATCGATGAGGAGGGTACTCCCCTCTCCTCCTGCAGAACCTCAGAGAGGCCCTGTCAACAAACCGAAGCACCAAGACAAGCCTGCTGGTAACTTATTTCCTATAGTTTTTGTGTACTTGTCACATTTGTTTGCTGTTGTAATCCTTTCTATTAGTTAAACAACATCCTGTCCCACTTTGTGTCATAATACTCCATCTTAGTCACATTTTGTGATTTTAATACCTTTCCCTCTTACCATTCTCATAGTTAAAGAGGTTAAGACACCAGTACCGGATGCCAAGCCAGTGACAGCTACACCTCCACCAGCCATAGCAACAACAGCTTCACAGGAAACAACAACAACACAAGCAACAAGAACAACAACACAAGCAACAACCCCAGAGGCAACGACATCAGAAAAGCCGTTAGACCAGTAAGAATCCTTTACAAACTGAACCACTGAATTTACAGCAGCAATACTTGCCAAAACATTCAGGACACTTAACCGTGAATGCCTTCTTGTTGCAGAGGGAAGGTTGAGGCAGGAGAGAACAGCACTCCCCTCTCTGACGCACATCTTCAGAAAGAAGTAAAGAAGCTAAAGGAGGCAGACAAAGACGGAACTCAAACCATCATTGTTCGTAACACAATCATGTTTAACACTTCCTTCAGTGGAATTCGTAATTCATATAAATCATGGTGTACCATCAGGGCTGTGATCACGGTTGGTGCAGAGCTGATTGTGTGTGTGTGTGTGTGTGTGTTGTGTTCTCCTAGGATGCTGGGCAGAAGCACTTTGGCGCTGTGGCCTGCAGTGTTTGTGGGATGCTGTACTCTGCTGCCAATCCGGAAGATGAGTCCCATCACCTGCTCTTCCACAACCAGTTCATCAGTGCTGTCAGATACGTGGTGAGCGGGACATGACGCTCACCATCACACGTTCATTTGCCAGCTGCTCACTCTGCACCACACTCAACACTTAGGCTTTCTAATACGTCACGCTTTAAGTCCCAGTCCATCTTTTTAGCTCTCAGTCCATCTCTCTAACACACAGTCCATCTCTAACACACAGTCCATCTCTAACACAGTTCATCTCCAATTCTCAGTCCAGGTCTCTAACATGTCATCCTCAGTGATAGACCACATACAAACTCCAACATAAATAATGCAAAATACTCCCGATTAAATGCAGGGTAAGTAATGTTTGGGTTGGATACTTTCAAACTCAATCCATAATGGCTAGTTTCGCAAAACTTACCAACCCTGCATTTAATTTCCCACAATAAAAAAACGCATCAATTCACCCACCATGTGTTTGACAGGGATGGAAGAAAGAGAGGATTCTGGGGGAGTATCCTGATGGCAAGATCATTCTGGTCCTTCCTGATGACCCCAAGTATGCCCTGAAGAAGGTATGCTTGCTATGTTCTTACTTTAAAACGACAATTTAAAATAACCTTTTAATGGAATGCCATTACGGTTATGGAACATAAGTAATCTATCTCATCTAATCCATATGTAATAAATCTGGCTCTTGACATTTGTTGAGCAATGTGCCAGTGTCTCTCCTCACTAAGTGTGCTGGCTGGTTGTGCAGGTTGAGGAGATCAGGGAGATGGTGGACAATGACTTGGGCTTCCAGCAGGTGGAGACCAAGTGTCCCTCCAAGACCAAAACCTTCCTCTTCATCTCCAACGACAAGAAGGTGGCAGGATGCCTTATTGCTGAGCACATTCAGGAGGTAACAGCATGTGCAGTGGTCTGGGATTGCCTATGAAAATTAAGCAAATCAAACTAGGAGCTTTGATTTCGAAATTGAATCTCGACAGAATTCTCAGATATTAGCAAATGGTAATTGTGTGTGTCTGTTGTGTCTGTCTCCAGGGTTACAGGGTGATCGAGGAGCCCAGTCCAGAAGGTTCCGAGGGGGAGAAGGTGATGTTTGAGCGGCAGAGAGCGTGGTGCTGCTCCACCACAGCTGAGCCAGCCCTCTGTGGGATCAGCCGCATCTGGGTGTTCAGCATGATGAGGCGCCAGGGCATCGCGTCGCGCATGATCGAGTGTCTCAGGTCCAGCACCCCTCCTCTGCACACCCTCTTAGTTGAACCCAAATGGAGTTGATTGACACATTGTAGTTTGGGAAGACACACGTTGAAAAATCTTAAAACACAGAGTCGCTAACACGATCAGAATGTTTTTACATGAAACCTGTATCTACAAGAAATGATAAGAAGTATGCATATCATACACGCTGTGGACACTATGATATTATTACTCCTTTCATAATGAGTAACATACTGATTTGTTAACGAACACACTCACACACGACTTCACATGACAGAATACCTCAACATTCTTCCATTCTTTCATCTCATGCAGGAACAACTTCATCTACGGCTCATACTTGAGCAAAGATGAGATTGCTTTCTCTGACCCTACCCCTGACGGAAAGCTCTTCGCAACGCACTACTGCGGCACCTCTCAGTTCCTGGTGTATAACTTTGTCAGTGGGACCCGTTCAACCAAACCAAGCCCCGATGTGTGATGGATCATGTTGCAGGAAAGATGTTAACAGGCCAGTTGGACTTTCCCACTTGGACCAGTATCTGAATCTGATCATTGACTGTGTCGCTGTCTCCTTCTGTGACTCTTAGACTGAGTGGATAATTCATCGAGAGGCAAAAACCTACTGTAATGACATTTGGGGGGTGGGAAATCTTGGTTTTTAATCTCAGGTTGAAAACAACAAGATGTTGTTTGAATTAATTAATTCTCCCTTTAATCCCTGCATAGTATTTTGAAACAAATAATATTTTCTTTATGTGTTTTTTAAGTACAGAAACTGCTTTTATCGGGAGTATTATAGAGTTTACATGCATGAAACTTGACAGCAATAGAGTTCAATGGTTATGTCATGATTCAACCTGTTGTTTTGATCCATGAGCACAGGTCTATAATAGAGGTGCACTAAATTTGATTTCACACTTATCCTTATGATCTGTGATGGTCAGGCCATATAAAACATTTCATGTAGCTTTTACAAAAGGTTGAAGTTCACAGATATTTCAAACCTTTGTACGCTGAGGTGTTGCAGTTCATTTCTGTGAATGTGATTTGATCATTGCAGAGGTCCAGAATATGAAACTTTATGTCACTCAAAATAATGTATTCAATTTTACCTAGCTGTGTTCACTGGCAGTTCAATTTTCAATTATACTGCCATGTATCATGATAATGTGTCTTATAGTAACATATCCATTATTAAAATGGTGATCAGCCGCTTTTTATTGTGAGGGACCTGCTCTAATGATAAGATCATTCAAACTCCAAATGGGGCATTTTCCCCTTGAAGTTGCTGTAGAGATCGTTTCGAAAGTTCTCACACCAAATTGCCTCAAAAGTTACAGTGTAGCCTATTACTGTATTATGTTTCTGTTTCTTGCTGTATGGTTGTGCCCAAGAAGGCTCAAGGAGTTGCCTGAGGACATGTAAACGTACTTCAATCAGAAACAATGCTCACATTGACAAAGCAACAGAAATTTGTTTACTCGATTTATACTCTTTTGTTTTTATTTGTGATCTATATAGAATCTATATATGAACATCCAATGTTAATCCTATAAATAAAAGATTGAATACATTCTCACCGCATCTAAAGATGCCAGGAATGAAAAGACTAAGATTAATTGGTATTTGAAAGATTGAGAATGCCATCAGAAGGTTAAGTTTGTGTCCATAGTTCAGGCAGTTAGTCTGTCAGGTGGAGATGAACGTTATTCTAGTTTCTACGTGTAAATTCATCCATTTATGTTCTATCCTCACAGTTGGAAACATTTTTGCTTTTAGAAATACCATGTGTGTCACGTGTAACAAAGTTTGATTTATACAAAGCTGTCATGTAAATAGCTATTTAAAAATAAACTGGAAAATGTTCTTCCTCACTTTATTTTTCAAAACACTTCCTTAGTTGCTTTTTCAGTTTCTTGAAAAAACAAGGTTCCTCATGGATACATACTTTCCTTAAGATGACATTATCCTTATGAGTCGCTGTTGAATGGCCTGACAGTGTCAGCTGACTCCACCTAGTGTTCACAGGTTCATAGTGCAGAGACTTACGCTCTTAAGCGCAGTATAACGGAGACCTATTTCTGATGTCCATATGGTGATAATGTTGCCTTGCTGTGCTCTAGCCTCACAGTAAGGGAGGTCATGCGTGTTGTAACTTCGATTCCACTTTATCAATCAGCCCTTCTCACAGTAAAGTAACTTGATTTACTAAGAATCGTCATCCTCATCCTCACCTGCAGTCTCAGCAATGAACCAGACCAGAAGCCACCCTGATTCATCCTTGTTCCAGGTCGACATGTGAATCCCTGCAGTGTGGCCTTCATGCTGTTTGTCTTTGTAGAGGGAGACGTAAACACTCTGCCCTGTCTGTACATTCCACAGCTCTCCTGTCACAACACACGACTGCTGGACCCTTACTTCAGAGAAACAAAAGGCCCTTAGAACAACATGGATACTTCCTCACATGCAGTAGGGAAAGGGAGAGGCCCACAGGTCTATGTTGCTCCTCAGGAGCTCCAGGGCTGATGACTCGGTACACCAGATATTTGACAGACATGTATTTATTGTCATATCTCAAGAAACAAGATATAAACAGATAGTGCTTCGCAGCTGCCAAGTTTAGAAAGGTCTGTCTACACATCACAAGAAAGGTATGTTATCGCAGGACTATTTGCTGCTTAAAAGTTAGAAAGAAATATCTCGAAATTCATTACACTTTAGGGCATAGAGCTGCACATGACAACAAATAATCAAACGCACTACTAACATCTTTCTAATGTGTTTGTGAAGCTATTGATGTTACTGTAAGTAAAAAAACCAACATAAGTCCAATGGCTTTGTGCTGAAAAGGATGAAAATAGCATTGCTGACCTTCCTGAACCTAGCACAAGCCAGATCCTGAGAGGCACGCTAACCGAGTGAAGGGGATTGGTCCTCACTGCTGTGTGACATCTTTATGGACCTTATCTGCTCTAAGCGTTTTAACCAGATTACAGTAATACTCAAGATGCTCTTTCTTCAAACCACACACCTACAGAACAAAGAGCTGCCTTCAAGATTGGAAAACATGCTGGCTGCAAAGTCCAGTAACAGAAATATTCAATATAACAAGTTAAATTGTTTAGCTTACTTAAATATCAGAAATCTCAAGTCACTAAAGTCAATTACTTATGAACTATTTTCACAATGTAAAAACAATGCTTAAAGTTTAGCTCAGAGTTTGCATGTACAGCTATATCCTTCAGAGCTTTTTACATATTGTTCTGATACATGTTATTTTTTCTAAATGCATAAGTTTATATATTAATTCATATATTGTGAACGACAAAAAGCTACACAGTGTCAAATCTTAATGGCAACATTGAAGTTCAGGCACTAAGTGTCAGAATGATAATCTCATTTTATGAGAATAGTGTAAAACCCCTTACATTCTCCAGGCATACAGTACAGTAAATTAGTATAATTATAGTATTATACATGATATTTCAATTGCCTCTGGCAGGTGGCCTATGTGAACTCTCCAGCATGTCACAGGACTGGGCAGTGTTGGCCACAGAAGACATAAAGCATCTCCAGCACATCTGGCTCCTGAGGTCTTCGATTAACAACAGTCTGACCTTTGACACCTGTCTGACCTTTACCAGGCTGCACTACCACAACCACCTGCCCCTCTATGGTACCATCTTTCAGCGGGTGAACTTTATTATCCTTCATCTTGAAGTCAGTAGGGGTGAAAGCAGGCAATTTTCCGTTCTTCTTCTCCGCCCACGTTCTGGATTTGCCCTCCACAGACTCGTCTTGCTTCTCTGTCATGCGGTCTTCCTCGGCAACACTCCTGCTGGCTGTCCTCATCTCCTCCTGGTAGAGGTCTGAGTCGCTCCCATGGGGCAGTGTGAAATAGGTGCACCTCGCCACCTTGGGCTTTGTTTTGTCGTCCAGTTCAGAAGACTGGTCTTTATTTTGGGTGCTCATGCTGAAAAGAGAGTAAGGGATTTCTTCCTTTGTATCGTTACGCTTATTCTCAGTTTTCACGGACGATTCAGTGCCCTTATGTATTGCAATTGGTTCTGAGATGGACTTTCTGATCGGGGTATTTTCATTAAGCAGCCATCTGCCTTTGTCTATAAGGACGCTGTCCCCAGGCCCGACTTGTGCGTTGAAGGCAATACACCGCGTTGGTTCATTATAGGACTCGAACGAACTGGTGGCATTGAAGTATGAAAGATCAGACAGCACTTTGCTCCGAGCCATGTGGAAAGGGGACAGGATGCTTTTGATGGCACTTTCTCCTAGCCTTTGTTTTGATGGGGTCGGTGGTCTTTCATCATTGCTGTCCTTGACTTCATCTTCCCTCTTTCCATAGAGCCTTTCAATGGTTCTTCTGACAATTCCCTTGGCAATGGTTTTGATAACAGATTCATCTTCACCACTGGACACCTCAGGGGAGGCATGTGATCTGTGACCCCCACTGTCTGAAGTTTCAGGTCTTGAGTCAGAGAAATCTGAAGTGTTGGGGCTAGGGAGATGTCTATGCCCATATTGAATATCAGCAACACTTTTAGCCATAAACATCTCTTTGATAGACTTGACTTTGTTTCTCTCAGACTCTTTGGTAAAACAGCCACTGGAATCATAACTAAAGGCTAAAGAAGATGGAGGAGCTGAGTGTGTGGACAAGGCCGAATTAGTTAGGCGTTTTTCAGGACTTTCCCTCATGAAGTCATCAGTCTGGCCTTGCTCATTGGACAGTTGGGATACGTTTGTCAAATCGTCAGACTCAGATCCAATAGGAGCTTCTATTTGGGCTAATCGTCTTATACCAGGTGTCTCCACAATCACTGTTTTCCTTTGGTCTAAACCTGATACTTTCTTTTCCAGGATACCCACTCGTTCTGCAACAGATGGCACTGGCTTTACCACAGAAGGGCAAATCTTTTTTTCTTTAGTTGTTTCATAAGAAATTGTTGTGTTCTCTTTGTTCGATGTGCAGCATATTTTTACTTCAGTCATTTGGTCATTTATCTCCTCTTCAGAAGGTACTTCTTCTATATAGCTGTCCTGATACTCTGCATAGTTCTCCTCTATGTACTGCTCTGCGCTGATGTGTTCTTCTTCTGAGCTAGACTGTTCTTCCACGGAGGTGGAATGCCCCTCTTCTAAACTACACAGTTTGTTCTGAAGATTCAGAATTTCTTTACAATCTTGTTCTTCACAGCTGATGTGCTCATTTCCACTGTCTGTTTGATAAGTGTCAAAGCTGTAATGTTCTTCTATAGAGGTGGCTAATTTTCTCAAACAGTTTGTCTCCTCTCTGATTATAATTCTCGGCTTCTCAGCAAAGCCAGAGAGCTTTTCTCTCACAGTTTGACTTTCATTTTCAATGTTCCGCTCCTCGCAGGTTTGCACATCAGCATAACCCAAATCATCTGTTTGGCATCCCTCCATATCTTTCTCCTTATTCATAATGTGCAAGTCTTCACATTTCTCCTTCCTTTCCTCCTCCTCCTCTTCATCCTCAGGGGTATAGAGGCTTTCCTCACTGCTTATACTCTGATCCAAACATCTAGCAGGGGTTTGTCTGTTTTCTTCATCCTCTGAAGTGTTGAATTGTATTTCTTCTTGGGTCGGAGGGCTTTTGTTGTTGGTGCTAACCTGCAGCCCATTATATTTCTCCTCAGGCTCCTCTTCCTCAAAGCTAGCAGGCTCCTCCACAGGATGTTCTTCACTGCTTTCACTGACCCTCTGCTCTGGACAGTTATTTGAATACAGTGTATTCTGCTGTTCTTCATCGGATGTGGGACGTTTGCCTACAGTGGTGGGAGGTTTCTCTTCATTGGTAACCTGCATCATCTCACTACTCTCAATCTCTGGAGTCTCTTCCTCAGATGTCAACTGGTATTCCTCTGGGCTGGACAAGCTATCCTGGCCGCTTCTGTTCAACTCTCCAGAGTTTTCCTCTAGATCAATACAGTTGCAGTAGTCCTCAGTGTTTAATTTTTTATCTTCTTTAAAGTGTTCCCTGTCTATCGTCTCCTCACAACTTGATGGCTTGTTGAGATGTTTTTCTTCATGTTCTAAAGGGCCAGACAGACACTTAGTCTGCTCTCCTAATGACGAATGTTCAAAACAGCTATTGTTGGATGACCATCCATCACAAAGCCAGAATTTGTCTCCTTTTAAGATTTGATTGGCTGGGCACATCTGCTTTTGTCTATGGCTTAAACAGCTTGTGTTTGGAGACACCTCTTTGGGATGCTGAATATTCATGAATTGCTTTATCATGGATTTAACATCCACGTTAGGTTCTGCTTTACAAATTCCTTTGTCGACATTGACGATTTGTTCCTGAAGGATTGAGGTTGAATGGCCATTTATTTTACCATCTTTTATAACTTCCATAGAATTTTCTCTTTCATCACCCTCCATTTCTGCAATCTCTGGAAGAGCTGCCAACTCGTCCTTCAGTTCTTCAGGCATATCAAACTCATTAATTAGCTCATTGATAATGTTCCCATCATTGCATAGTTCTTCCTTCTGGCATGGTACAATTAAGAGATTGTGCTCTGAACTATTGGGTGTTGAACTACGACTTTTGATTTTGTCACTGAGTTCCTGAAACCCCCTCCAACTTTGTAGCAGTTGTATGGAGGCCGACATCTGCAAATCTGTCAAACTAGCTTGCAACTTGCTTGCATCCTCCATACTAGCTATTTCTCTCAGAGTCTCAATCATTTTCAAAGCCTCAGCGCAGCTTACACTGTTAGCATTCAATTCATGCATTTTAAAGTTAGCAATGCCTTCCTTTAGAGTCATAACAGATAGAAATGCCAGGAGAGCTTTAGTGGAAGACCCGAATGTAGAGGCCACATGGGAAGAGAAATCTGGTAAACTGTTAGACTTCTCCAGGCAGGACCGGCGTTTGTTCTGTGTTAACTTTCTAATTGACTGAATGGAGTAGCAGAGTTTCTTAAGCACAGGCTTTGTATCAGGCTGGCCAGCCAGTATCAATGACTGTGGTGTAATGTGCCCTATTGTTGAGGGCTTAACTTCTGTGGCTGTCATAGTGTCTCCCACTCTGGTCTTGCTTACTTTATTTTCATTCTTCTTCTTTCTGTCAGGGTTTTGTAGTGAGGGACTAGGTAGTGGAGATGTATTTTCCAAAGACTTTGGTTTCAATTTAGGTGAAATCCTAGTTTGGAGTTTTCTTCTCAGTGAGGGTGTATTTTCATCAGCTGGGTTGTCCAATGAGTGATTACGAGTTAATGATTTCTTCTTCAATTTGACTTTTGTAGGTGGTGAAACAATTTCCAAAGACTGAGAATAGGGTGACAGTCTCTTTGGCAAAAGATTTTTGCGTGGTGCCGGTATCTTGCTGGTTCCTGGATTTGTGGGTAATTGGGTAGTTTTATCAAGTGAGGGACTGTTAGGTAACCCTGCCATTTCCAATGGTTGATTTCTTTGTGGTGGTGATTTACCCAATGTTGGACTACCAGTAACTTGAGTCTTTACTCTTACAGGATCACTCTGTAATTCAGATTTTTCTGAAGAAGCCTTTCTCGCTAACAGTGTTCTTTCCAGTGAGAGATTACTAACTAATCGTGTCTTTTTCACTGAAGGTTTTGGAGACAATGGAGGATCTGTCCGAGTGGTGACCAATGGTGGTTTGACTTTCTCTTCTAATGACCTGTCAGTTGGTGATGGAGCCTCATCCGATGAAGGACTAATTGACAGTCTACCCTCTGATACCAAACTGCTAGGCGGTGTAGACAGGATATATGAGGGACTACTAGCTAATGAGGACATATCCAAGATGATATGGGATTGTGGTGTCTGTTCCACAGAGATATTACTTGGAATGCATTTTCTTTCAGATGACAAACAGTACTGCGGAGTATCTGCTGCTGCTGTTTCAACCGGAGGTGATGATTCTTTTTTGGATGTGTCAGTGGTTAATGCTGATTTCTCTACAGAAGCTTTCCTTTGAAACATTTTCTTTTCCAATGAGAGATTACTGACCAGTCGAGTTTTCTTTACAGAAGAGTTTCTGTATAGTGACGTGTCGTTCAGAGAAGGTTGATTGGACGTTTTTGTTTTTTCATTAGTTGGTGATGAAGCTTCATTTGACAAGTGGCTCACTGATGCTGTCCTGTCCTCTGATGCAAGACTACTGGGTGATGAACACATGTAGTACGAGGGACTACTGACTACTGAAGTCAAACCCAAAACATTGGCAGATTCTTTCCCTGTGTGCTCTGTACATTGTGAAGTCTTCTCCAATGAGAAACAGTTGGATGGTGCCCTCTTATGTACTGAGTTTATAGGAGTTCCTGTGTTTTCATTCAAGGCGTTTTGAACTTGGGTCAGTGGGTCATTGGACAGCAAAATTTGAGCACTTATTGATGGAGTCTTTTCACTTTGTGCCAATGCTGTTTTTGGTTCTAGGTTCTCCTGTATTATTATATTTGTTGAAGGTAGTCTTTCCGAAAATGGGACATTTGGTGTTTTTTCTTTGTTTATTTCGGAGACATCTGAAACCATCTGTGAATGTTCATCTGGGTGTACATTTGGACTAGGTTGAGCTTTTTCCAGCCAGTGTTCAACATATTCATTGACAACAGAAGGGGATGAGTTTAGTCCCTGCAATGATGCATTCTTAGTTTTTTCTTCATGTCCAGACATCCATCTCTTCAGTGTTTCTTTACCTTGAGTCTCTTCAGAGTGTGATCCATTCATCGTATTACTCTTGAAGAGGACTGAAGTTTCATTCTCACAAATATTCTTCTGTTTCACAGGTGATGACTCATTTTCATTGTTGAACTGAGTCTCAGGCAATGCTGAGTTTGTCATTTTCATACTGCCACCACCATCTGCTTTTCGTTTCTTTTTTAGCTTGAATATACTTTTGAAAGTTTTTGGCCTGAATCCATAAATTTTCTTTGACAATGCAATGCTAGAAAAAACAGGTTTTGCTTTTTTATAGCTGTCAGAAACAACAGCCTTTATCTGTTTTTGTCTTTTTTCAGGGGTCATACTTTGACGAGATGAGTTCTTTTTAGCTTTAGGTTTTGAGGAAAGACGTTGGGCTTTCTTGACTGCTTTGAATGGTGAGTTTTCTTTGTTTGACGATTTGTTTTTGGAGGGGTTAGAGGGTTGATCTTTGATGACTTTTACTACTTTACGTATTTGAGAAGGTAAAGTACCTACTTTATTATTTTTCAATTTTTGAGGGGTGAGCTCAGAACATAAAGACATGTCATCAGTCTTCCACACACTGATTGATTCTGAAGCTGTAGAGGGTCTTCCCAGCTCAAAGTCATAACTAGATGAGAAGCGTGCTGTATCTGAGGTGGCTGGTCGCCCATAAACCAGGCCATACATTGAAACACCCTGTACACTAAACTGGCTATTTGCCACAAAATTATCTTGACAGGTCTGCTGTTCATATATGTGTAAAACTGTCTCAGTGATTTCCCCCCCGCTGTCATCCATCTGTAAGATCTCAGCCTCCCCTTCAGATTTCAAACTGCTTTGATTTTTGTTGTCACTGTTGACATCCAAGGAGCTGACTCTTCTTGGTTTGGGCACTGGCCTGGTACTGCACTGTCTGACCATGCAGTACTCCTCTGTCACCTTCCCAGTTCCAGAATTCTCTCTATAAGAATACGAACCAATTGTGTTCTGCTGGATCTCCTCTGCGTTCACTGTTTTGATACTCTCCAATGAGGCTTGGTTCTGTCTATACTTCCTGGGCCCTGGTGTTGGAGCTCTCCTGGGAAAGACCCCATCTACCTGGGGCTTGGATTCCTCCCCCTCATTCCCACCCGTGTTTGTAAGTCCATTTTCCGGTGGCATGTGATCGTCATCATCTCTGAAGTTGTGTTTGTTGATGGTGTCATCAGAGGTTGGGGTTTGTGGTTCTAAGGTGCCACCCTCAGGGTCAGACTCAGGCAATGAGGCCGCACTGAACTGGTTGGCCACGCAGGATCTGGTCAAGGTAGTCGTCCAATGGACCGTCTCCTCCTCTTTGATAGTCAGGCGTACCTTCATCTCCACCGTCATGCTACCATCCTGGTTAACCCGAAAGGACTTTTCAATGTCATCATCTTCGGGTATACAGTTTCCCACCCCTTCCATCCCATCCTCCAGACAGATGTCTCTCTCTGTTTCTGCGACAGACTCCAGCAGTTGACCAGTTTCCATTTCCACAGATCCTGTTGCGTTACTGGGGAAGTCACACAGACTTCCAGCTATGGAGTTGTGTATCTGATTGACAAAGTATCTCTCTGATGATGAGGAGTAGTTCCTTGACTTACTGCCACTGGATCTGGTTTTCTTTTTCCCTTTGGAGAGATTGACACGAGCAGAAGAATTGAGAGTACATGTAGAGAGGCAGGTCACATCAGATCCATGTATTTTGGGAGGATATTCCAGAATTTGTCAAAAAAAGAAAGAGAAGAAAAATAAAGTTAGAAAGGCACTGGGCAAGGAAGCCAGTGCCACAATCCACACAGCTCATACTGTTAATGACTGGCTGACAATGGATAGAGTATGTAGGTCACCCATGGTATTATGAATGATATTCCTGTCTCAGCACCTTCCGTCTTATCATATGAGTAGACAGGTAGGGGCAAGCTTATGGTCAGGCAAATAGCTACATTGCACTTTAAATGTCAAACAGGAGCTATTTATTAATGCAATAAATGTGATGATGTTGAATGAATGAGAATGGAACTAAGTCTACTTCACTAATTTACTTTGAAAAATGTGTTAGTGATACTTGAGTACATAAACATAGATAGACTTACGAATTATATGTTTCTTTCTTTTGGTTGCCATACGACTGGCTGGAAGCCATGTTGGAGCAACTGATTTCTTGGTGTTGTAGTTTGCAGATTTGAAGGCCTCTCGGCCTGTGGCCACTACTCTTCCAGAGCACAAGATCAAGGCTGGGAGGCCATCCACCTGTCAGGCAGAATGACAAACAGATACATTGTTTTCAAATTAACAATATGAAACCATTCTTTCTACAGAAATGTATTTTGTAATGACTAGCTAAACCACCAAACAACAGAAGAGCCATTTCCATGGGTCCTACGTGTCCTTGAAGGCCTTACCCTACACTAGCCAGCAATAGGATGTCAACTACAAGGAGGATAATCATGCTGCCTCTTTTCAGGCAATTAGGGTTCATCTACTCAAGGTAAGGAAACAAGATTCTAACTGGCCCACTGAATGAGGTAACTATTAATGATAACCGAAAATCAAAGCATGCGAGAGTCTGGATTGAGATTTACATCTCGGCTAGTTAGAATTATGCTCAAACATGAAACCACAGACAATTTTAACATTGACAAACTAAACCTCAGAGGCAAGAAGGAAATCAGTTGCTGACCATGTGTACAAATCAGATAAGCAAAAGCACTCACTCGTCCTCCATCAGGTGTGTGCAGTTTAACCACAGGAAACTGCATCAGTTCTGATACATAATCCAACAGAGACTCAAAAGTGGGTGTTGTCCTCCTCTGAAGCATCACTGTGTGTTTCACACTGGGATCCCCATTCCTGAACACTGTGAGCTTCTTGGGAGTCTTCGCAACCCCCTGTTCCTGCTTCCTCTTGGGCCGACCTGGGAACTTCCTGGCCAGTTGTAGTGCCTGACGCCTGGCACTGATTGGCCTGGCATGGTACCAGGGTGGTGGCTTCTTATTGGCCAATGCCAGATTGATAGGTTTGACCTTCCGCTGGTCAGAGCAGATGTAGGCCTTCCCATCCTCCAGTTCATCCAAGTTATGCACAGCATGCACCCCTCGTGGAGTTGTGATGTTCCTCACTCCAAATGGCAACGGGACCTTTTTGGAGAGGCTGTCCAGAAGAGCATCAAAGGTCTTGAAGGTGCGGCTGTTGATGACCATGCGCAGTCCATTGAACTGAGGGTCCCCACTCTTGTAGAAGCACACCCTCTTGGAAGGAATGGGGTCGATGACGTAGGGCTGGCGGGAGGTGGTCACCGAGTGCCCGCTCCCGGATGACTGGTCCGGAAAGGGCTTGCGCAATATCATTTCATTCATGATGATTTGCTTGAATTGAGAGAAGAGGACAAACAGGAATGAGTGATAAAATGTATTAACTTGCTAAAGAGTCAGATGCAATTTATTAGCCAGTGTCTCACTTGCTCTCTTATGCTGCTCAACTTTCTCAAGCCAACACACTGTATTCTCCCAACACTTATGCTTATGTGTTCCACCTACAGTGTTCCACTTACAGTATAACCAAAAGCAATACACTGCAGAGTATCAAACACTTATAAACTGTCTGAAGAAAAAATGTAGTGTCTTGTATAACTATTGATAAACCAAATGTATTATTACAAATAAAGATTATCTTCATTATGTTTTTAATTTACGTACATTTACTAAACAAAATGGACGTCATCGTATTATACTGGACCAAATCAATAATACTGATTTTATTCTAATTGGCTTGCATGATGTCTCAAGGTCACATGTTGTTGACTTCAACGTACTGCTGTTGCTACCCTCAGGTTGAACAGATTGATTACTAGACACTTTGTAAGCCATTGACATCAATTACTTAATTAACTTCTATGTTTAGGACTTGCATGACACAAAGAGAAACATTTCAAGTACATTTAAAACATAAAATAATCAGAACACGCTAAAAAGGTTGATTAACTGATTATGTCATTTTAAACCTGATAGTTTATATAAGTTTGAAAACAAGAATTAGCCTAGTATATATTTGGCATGAAGATCACCTTATTCACTGTTTTATATTTGTTGCAAAATACGAATGACTTAAATACTTCAAAAATGGTTTCAAAACAATTTGTACTTAAGAAGAAACAGACAACAGACTGCCAACACCAAGAAATGCATAACATCATTGATCTGATTCAGTTAAAGAAATTAAACAATATTGACACTATTTTAACACATGATTTAAGACACGATCAATCAAAACTCACCTATATATAATTATATATAGAAATCCCTCCCGTTTTGAGGATCCATGAATGTTGTTCGGGACTCTACTTCATGGCTACTGTTAAAGCAACTGTGCTTGAGCCAAGGATTATTTTGGGGAGGTACCATCATGGTTAATTTGCTTAATCTTTGTTTAAAGTTAATCTTCTCTACGACAGTGTTGTGTGTGAGGAGTCGTTACTGGAAGAGCATGTATGGGACATACACACAATATCACTTCCGGATAAAAGAACGTTTTGATTCTCTGATTACTCTTGCTGTTGATAATAGTAATAATTTAATAAATCATCAATTAAATTAAGTATAACAATTCTACAGTGGAAATAAATTATTATATTGGATATTGCATACTTTTGTTATTTACTTGAATATATATTTTATAATATGTTAATTGCAATTAGATTCAGATTTTTGTTGACACAGTCATGAAACAATTATAAACATACTTACTGTACATGCCAAACTGAGATTAAACATTTCACTATCAAAAGCAATGAGAAGTCCCTTTCACTTATTTATCAGTACTTGCACATTTTCAGAATAAACTCATACAACCCTGGTTTTCCCCATGAACAGAAAGTAGTAATCTCCATTTTGACCGATAAACAACAGATGGTTCATGCAAGTTGTAATTGCACAATGTAATCTCATTGGTTGCTTCACTAGATAATAAGGATTAGGGGGCTTTTCATTAGGACCCTCTGTGAGGAAGGCCTCATTTTCAATGAGAGAGGTGTGGATGACACGCAAGGCCATCGTTCTCAAAGTTTACTAACCTTCGCTCTCATTTCATATTCTCCCTTCAATAACAGGAATTTAGTTGACTTTTATGGATTTATTAGTGTAAATCGTGTATTTTGGCTATAATAACCAGATTCACATACGTATTATTAATCAAACATGTTAATACTGTATATTTATTGTTAGTCCACATAGATAGTTCAGAAGGTTGGATTAGAACACGAATGGTATTCTTGGCAAAACAGTTTTACTTCACTGAAGTTATGCAACACCTGCTAAAACTGCACTGCCTCTATTTATAGAAAAAAAGAGATTACGAAGGATGACTTCACCTCTCACTAAACCTGGAGGTAAAAGGTAGGGACCACAGATGAATCACAAACACATTACTCATAGAACATGTCTTCAATTCAAATGTAACAAATGTGTTCATGCTGCATACTTATATTGGTGTAAATGTGTGTGTGTGTGTGTGTGTGTCCCATGTTCCAGGAAAGAATTCCCGCTGAACTGGACCAGGCAAACCTGGAAGAGTTCCGGAATGCCACAGCATGCTCCCCACACACCCACCACACTCACCCGTTCCCAAAACAACAAGGAGCACAAAAATGTGAAAAATCCTTAAAAGGAAGTTGGATGGAACAATGGAGGAAGCCTTCAGAATAAACAGGTAGGCCTGGAGCCTGCATGCCCGTCATTCCAGCCCTCTGCTCCAGTGATAAGCGACAGGGGACACTTTCAATCGAGGGGTTTTGCAGTGTTGGCGAGGCAGAGACAGAACAGAAGAGATCCTAGTGCGCAACTGCCCCCACAACCTTCCATTTAGAACATGCCAAAATACAAAGATTAGCAATAATCGTTCATTCACCAGCCTGAACTTTGATCCAACCATGACCTATTCTGTCACACACAGTTCTATAAAGCCATAAGCTGAGATGATAATTACAGTTTTTCCTTGACACAATTACACTGAAAATCACAGGCTGCCATAACATAGATATCAGTCCCTCACATGCCATGTGCACTGCCACCCATACCACGCTCTATTTTTAACCCATAGAGTCTAAAACGTATTGGCGTCAAGTTAGATTCAAACCTATGCTGTTAATGGGAAAAAATGTGTGATATGTTTTGGCTCTTGTTCTCCTTCTATATTTGGCCTGCGGTTCTCTATGCAGCTGCTGGTGAAGATCTGTCTGCCTTCACTCCCATCAAACAAATCTCTGGTTTACAGCATCAGTTCACCAACATACACGTACTGCTTTCTCCAGTGCTTTCTACACATAATATTATGTACAGGTCAACCGTTAGTCTGCAATATGTTACACAAAAACTGATGTACTTTGCCTTATAATTTAAAAGATATATTCATGATTGCAGAACTGACTTTCAAAACAATATGTTTGTACTGTAGGAGGAATTCAGAGGCCTGGTTGGGACTCCAATTGCAGCTGCCAGGCAACCAATTAAATGTAATACAATTGAAACCTCACCAACAACAGTCATGACGCATCCATTTAAAATCAAGTCAAACAGCTGGTCATATTGTCGTCTTATCTGAGCCATTCCCTGTAATCATCACTTTGAGGTCTGTAACATGCAGCACAAAAACAGCAAGGATGATTCTTTTTGTGTTTTTAATAGTTGTCATATGAGGTTGTACAAATTCCTTTCCAGTCCTCTGTGGCCATTTGTGTGTGTTGTAAAAATGGAAAGGTATGCCCAACAAAATTGGCTAACTTCAGAAAAATGCTTGCTATTCAAAATTCCATTCAAACCACGTCATCTTTTCTGGGTTACACCTTTTCATTTTCCTGTGGAATTCCCAACTTTTGAATGAACAGTGTCTGCCACACAGGGCTCATAAGTTCACCCCCGGTCCCCCCCTCCATACAAACACACGGACAGACACAAACCACACCTATACACACATTTCAGACTTCAGAGGTCCCACACCCCTTCCATTTTCAGCGTTCTATCAGCTGTGCCAAGCGTTTAATCTTGCCTGGTGACATCCCTGTGTTTCCTGCACGGGGCAGAGAGAGATAAGCATTCTCCTCTGTGTGGTAAATCACTCCACACACACACTCTCATTCACTCATAAAGGCATTATTCAATTAGTCTGCTCTTACAGTGCATTGACCAAACTTCCAGCTTCTAACAATAAAATACCTCAAAGGTCTTGTCTGTAATTAACTAATGACTTACCCTCCACAACTTTGTTTGTTATTTTGATCCAGGCTACGTGATAGGTCTTGCATTTAGTACTACGTGACCCCTCACATGGGCCCTGCTTAAGACTAAAGCAATCTGAAGCACCGATGAGTTACAGTGGGATCTTAAAAGCCTGTGCGGCATGTATGCAATGAAAACTATGCATAATAAAATGCATTATGCTAAGTTGTGACCACTTACCTTTTAAATCATCAAGTACACTCAGTGAACAATTGCACTTTCTATTGATAGCCCACTGACGTTATGTCATCCTGTGCTTTCTTTGGATATTTTGATGGGATTTATCACTTTATCACCATTTAACCTTAAGAACAAATAAAACTGTGTCTGGTGGTCTCCTGTCTGAACCCCCACACCCTCCAGCCTAGCGGTACGCTGCGGTCTGTGGGGTGCGTGGGGCTGGTGGAGGACAGACGGGAGGAGGGCGGGGGGTAGGCCAGACTGCTGCCGGGGTCGGCCTGGCTGCGCTCGCCCTAGATAGCGTCCCGGGGTGAGGAATGATTTATCCGTCTGTGCCGGGGACCAGGCCTGCATCAGACAGCCTTCCTCTGATTAGGGGGCTAACAGATCGAGCCAGGGAGCTGCCAGCTACGGAGTACGCGGGTGGAGCGGGCGAGAATGGTAGCCTTCCTCCGTGAAACACCGCCACATCCTGACCGCGGCACAAATGGAGTTTCCATAAGCTGTGGAATGAATAAATACTCAGGGGCACACACACAGACAGAGGCAGGAGTCAAACCTATTGAGCTGGCCTTGACATTTTCTTAACCCAACAACAAAAGGATGTGGTGGATCTCAGTCACCCTCCGTTAAACTTGTGTCCCTGTGGACTATTAAATATCTCTGTCTTCCTAATGCTCTGAGTTCAACTGCAGGTTATGGCCTCCCATTTTACAGGCATGGGGGTCTACTCTGTGGTCTTTCAATAGGCATGTTGAATACAGAACAGAACTTTACTTTCTTATTTTTTATTTGATTTTTGATTATTCGTTCACTGTTCTGTGTCTAATGAGCTATTGACTAACACAGAAGAAGAAGAAAATTATCCCCAAAAAATTACTATGGAAAAAAACATACATCAAAATCCCCAAAATAGAATTGCGAGACAGAAAAATGCTGCAAATTCACATCAGAAACTAGACCTAGTGTATGTTGTCTGAAATCATTTCCCAGTCATTCAAGGAAATGACTGCTAATCAGGGTAGATTAAACGCTGAACAATACATTGTAAACTGACCACACAGCTACTCTTTCCCCTCCCTCTCCATAAATCTACAATTCTCTTGTCCACAGTATCCCAGGAAATGAAGGACAAAACCTGGAAATATACCATACGAACTCAGACAAGGCTAGACTAGACTAGGACATTTACCACCAGTTTCCGTGAGCGATAAGCTGCTCTCTTTAGATGCTAAGACAATAAACTATGAGTGATCTGTGTGTACAGATCTACATGCGTGATGTCATGTACAGTATTTAAAATGAAATGATCATGCAGTTGATAAAGCAACTGTGTCCTTACGTATTTAACCCTACTGTTGTTTTTACATTCTATACAACTCTAATGCAAGTCCAAAACTATTTTCTCAACACGTTATGCCTTATTAAATTGTAAAGTAAGTAAGAAGCAGATGATCAGATGTCCACACACTTTGCTTTCCTTCTATTTTTCTCTAACCATTATTTTCCCTCTACTTCAAGTTTAGGACTCCCTTATAAGCCTACTTGAGGTATCACAAATCCACATTTGTTCAACAAATGTTCAAAAAGAAGCAGTCTATCAAAAATGGACAGTGAGTGTAGTGTGTCATGTGACACAAACCTAGTGGCATGCCATTTAGGCCCACACCTTCACCTCTGAGTGGGATTACTGAGGCCAGTAACCCCTTCTTTTGCAACTCGCCTTTTGGATCTCAAGGTGGTTTGAACTCTATCTCACCCGCTTCTCTCTCAAGAATTACAGAGCTACAAATCCCCACCTCACCTGCCCTTGTCTCTAACACTAACATCGATTCATGTGACAGTTACACGCACTTATCCGTTTACTACGGTGACACCGTCCGAATCACTTTCGTCACTGACACATATGTCATTACTAGACTACTGTAGTCTGTTTCGTCAGCTAGGTGTATCGTATTAACGCTATTTAACGTTCTAGTAATTCATATAGTAATATCTAATCGTGTTTACAATCTGATTTGTGTCACTTGGTTCAATGCCGTATACTTTGTAGGGTACATAAGTCAGTTTGCCGACATTGTCCAGTATCAAATTGATTTAATAAGTTTCGAAATTAATAATAAAAATTATGCAAAAGAACATCGTTTCAGGGTAACGTCATGCAGTTTACCAGTAAATCCATGAGCCAGTGGAAAAATGACATGAGGTCTGTCTGGCATTTTACCATTTGTAATTGCAGGGTGAACTTTCTGCTATGGGCAAGTAGCCTAAGCCAAGCCGACTATAGGTCTACGTGTGTAAATTGACCGTTAAATCAACTGAGTAGGCTACGACTATTGAATGACATGAACCAATCTGCTGGGTCGCTTATACCTGTGGAAAGATACATTTTAAGGTTAATGTTCAACATTTCGCTCCAACAAACTGCATAAGATCGACCTCTAGTGGAAAACAATTACAGCTCAAGGCTCCCTTAGAATCTCGTTTGATGATAATAATTTAGCAAGGCAGCAACCTTTTTTCAAAACACAATATTTTAAATATATTAAATTAAATGGACTCGACGTTAATTACATGTACAGTTTGTAGACTAATTGCAGATGAACGACCAAAATTAGTAATCCAAATGCCAGTCGCCGTTGCGTCTGTATTGACCTTACAATGAGCCGGGCCTTCTGAAAAGGAGACATTGCTTTTATCATGGAGGAAACCGCCGTCTGTTCTTGGGGAACTGGAAGTTAACTGTTTGCTATTTTAATGACACAGTGTACTTGTTTGAAGTAGTTACAGCTCAAAAATAAATAAGGACATTCCCTGCAGTGTGTGAAAGACACTGACCAAACCAATGACTGCACCTGGAGGAGGGTTGATATGGAATTTAAAAAAAAATTGTTCTGGAAAGAGCAGTACTGTAGGCTATGCTTATGCCATACACAGCACATATGGTGTATTCTTATATAATAGGAGCTATTTAAACCTTCACAATACAGCAATCCCATAAACTTCCAAATATGTTCCGGGGTTGTTCAGAAATGTCTTATTGCGTGACGGCAGCAAAGTAATAATGTGGGTAAGTCCGGTCACTAACTTTCTCATCATTTGATGCAACTTAGGGGGATCCCTATCATGTGACAGTGTTTTCAAAGTTGCACCTGAACTGACATATATATACACACAAACAAAGAGTCCTGCCCTAGGTCATGACATCTTTCCCTCTGCCACTTTATTTAGACTATATTTTCATTTATTCTTGTTTTTTAGGAAATCCTACCGGTGGTCCCAAAATGGTAAGAGTGTGAATTTTATAGAACCTGGTATCCTGTCTGGTAAAGGATGTTCTCATCCCATCTTTCATGGATGGAGCAAACAGAAGTCAGTGGAACCAGGAAGTGTGGACAGGTGCTCTTGGAAAGATCCACAGGAATAAAGCACAATGGCCCTCTGCATTTATCATTTCAGCAATGCCACAGAAAGCCCTCTCAGTGTGCCTTTGAAAAAGCAGCTATGTCATGTGAAGCATTTTCATTTGAAGTTTCAGTCAAGTTCAAGCACGTTTCATTTGGTTTAATACCGTTTTAAAATCAGATTGAAAATAATGCACACTTGTTAACGCTTGTGTTCATTGGTTCATGTAATAAATTGGTCCAACATGGCTATTATTAATTTGTATACAATTTTGAATATATTATTTTAATATATTTTAAATAATGACATTATCACAGTTTTTCATCTATGGTCAAACAAAGACATTACGGGTGAGAGTTAGTCACAGTAAGTCAGTGTACAGTGACAGACCTGTGATTTGCAACATTTCTCATTATTTCCTGAGAAGTGCTCAGGCCTTGACCCAAAGGGAATTCAAGTTAAGAAAAGATACCAGTAGCAAACACTGTGACATGTCTGTGTGAAGACCAGGCTCACCCACAGACCTCACCCTGCCTCCCTCCGGTCTCTTGGGCTTCCATAGGAAAACACAGTGGAAAGGAAACTGAATGCTGATGCAGTCATCTTCTAATCACTGCTTGACTGGACACCAGCTAAAAATGCTCCAGGAAGCTAGAGGGGATTGGGAGATGAGACCAGAGAGCTGATCAGAATGACTCCTGGAACTGATTTACTTTTCTGACTCCAGTCCTGTGACTGTGGAGCCTTCTGCTGTAATTAGTGCACTGGTCTAGACTTTTAATCTGAGTTTGAGAACTCTTTGGGAGGAAATACTTTTCCTCCCAAGTATAATTACTTAGCGGTTTCTGTAGGATTTCCTGCATTGTCTGAAATGGTGCTGTGTTTTTGTACTCCTAATGAATTCAGGACATTGAGGCTTGGATAAATATAATCTCTTCAAAACATGTAATGTTTGAGGGTGTCAATAGTGTTCTGAAAAGGGTTAAACAGTCCATTTTGAAAATGTCATTACAGTATATGAGTGGCAAGTGTAATATATTGTTTTCAAAGAATCATGGCACTAAAAGTAATATCGAACTGGAGGGGGACCCATATTATTTTCCTTGTCCTCTACTAATGTGGGAGACCAGAACTGTTTGTATGAGATGTGGCAAGAGACAGAATCAGTAGGAAAACAAAGTGTTGAGTCATTGCATTAAGCATAGATTGACTCTATGTGTGGACTATATATAGTAGCAGTACAACTGGGCCACAGACTAACCAGCGGCCCTATGAAAGCGATCAGCCCAGAGAAGGAGTCCATATGCCTGGGATTACAAGCCACCCTCCACCCAGAACCCTGGTTTAGACACGGGGACACACCCTCCACTGCAGCTGTCTCACATACTGTATATGCAATCTACTATCAATGACTTAATCAGCTGGGGCTCCCGCCGGGTCACATACTCTGCACACGGACACACACGCACACAAACACACACACACACACACAAACACACACACACACACATACGCACACAAATACACGCACCCGCACACATACACACTCTTCCTCTCTCCTCCTCCTCTCTCTTATTCGCTCTGCAGTATATAGCTCACTCTCTTTGTCTTTTGGTTCTGGGTTTTGATTGATTGGCTTGTGCAAAGATAAGGTTTAAAGTGTCAGAGAGCCATTTAAGTTTCATTTAAGGTACATTACCAAGAGTCATTCGGAGGGACAATTTTTATGTTTACTTAAACAGGGTGGCCTATATGATAAAACTCCGTGGCTAATCTAGTTTTTGGACGTTGACTGTACCTCCAAGATTATGTCAGATGCTGATTTGTTATCATAGTAAACCATGCCAGAAACTATAGTTGAGGTGTGAGGTTCGAGCAGACGTTTTAAAGACAGTGTCATAGAATCACAAGTCATGTCTTTGTACTGAAATACTGAACAAACAGCTGTAATATCAATAAAGTTACATTTGACTGAAAACGTTTCGTTTGTTTCTTTGCTATAATCCAATATCGTTTGCAAAGGTTTAAAGGCCATGTGTTGATTAGGAAAGGTTGACAAATGTTCGTGGCTGATATAAGCATTGCTTACTGCAGTATTTGTTATTGTGTCTGTGGTTAAACTATGCTATATTTGCCTGTGTGTTTGTAAAAGGCTGCTACCTCAGGTGAGATTAGTTCTATGCTGTGATTAAGTGCTCATGTTAATGTAGCGAGCTGCCAGGTTGTAATCTCCCTGACTGTTCGCTTTCCTCCCCTGCCCCCTCCCTACCTCCCCTGCTCCCTCCCTACCTCCCCTGCCTCCTCCCTACCTCCTCTGCCTCCTCCCTCCCTACCTACCCTGCCACCTCCCTCCCTCCCCTGCCTCCTCCCTCCCTCCCTACCTCCCCTGTCCCCTCCCTCCCCGCCTCCCCTGCCCTCTCCCTACCTCCCCTGCCCCCTCCCTACATCCCTTGCTCCCTCTCTCTAACCCTCCCTGTCAGATAGGCCCCAGGCCGGACACCTACAGGAACACTGCTGAAAACCCCTGTTTCCTGGGCTGTGGACTTTGTCTGTCACTGCCTCTCTCTGCCTCTACCTCTCTCTGCCTCTACCTCTCTCTATCTTTCTCTTTGTCCTTCTTTCTTGCCTTTTTATCCTTCCATAGCCAATCTTCTCGTGTTTGTGCTGACATTCAAAATTCCGAAAGTACACATAGACTTGGCGACCAATCTCATTCTCATTCTCTGGCATGAACATCAAATGAGTAAATTTACTCAAACAGTCTGCTAACATCAATTAGTCAGGGAGAGATAACTTTAGCTCTGGGAGGTCTGCGTGTGGTTGTTGTCAACCCGCCCTTCCAGGTGATCCACACCAAATCCTGCATGCTGCTGCAGGGATAGTGGTCTGAGCCTGTCGTTATGTACCCATTAGCTAACACAACAGCAGCTAAGACCTGCCATCCAGCTGTATGCTCAGTTTAAACAGATTCACACCAATTAGCCTGGATTCTCCTGCCTGGCCCAGCCCTAGGGGAAGTGTCTCACCTGCCAGCAGACTTGGGGGTAGGGGGTGGGGCTGGGAAGGGTTGGTAGGGGAATGAGAGAACTGAGTTAAACTCATCACCTGTAGCATGTTTGTTTAGAGGTACAGGCCAAGTTTTGTATAGGGGTTAGTTCATCCCGCAAGCGCATTGTTGTGTTGCAACTAAGCTGTGTTTAAAGAAGTCAGAAACACAGCTGACTGAAAACAGAATACACAGTCACTCACCGAGGGAATCCCATGATAGGATAATGCAGCTAAAGAATACAGGACCAACCACTTTGTCTAAAACATAAAAAAACGGCAGGATGACATCACCGTCAGGACCGTGGGAAGGGCTTGCCATATTTACCTTGAGATGCAACCTCTGCTTGTGTGACACAAGAGAGATTTCAAAACATTGGATATGAACAAAGTGGGTGAATATACGCCTCGGTAACACGTTTCCTCTGAAGTGCTAAAAATGGATTCTCAGGTCAGGGTGATTGACCCTGTGGAGAAGAAGCTCTTCCTTTGAAAGGAAAATTGGTATTTATAAAACAGTGCCTCTTCTAAGTCAGCTATGAATAAACCTGTGGGGGGTCTTTGTGTTCTGTACAACGTTGCTTCTTTATCCTACATTACTATCTGAGCCACGAACTTTCACGTTAATATTGGCCTATAAGAAATACAATGGCTAGGTTTTAACCAACAAGTTTATGTGGCATAGGCAGTCCATTAGCGCATAAGTGGTCATGTGTTGTTTTTGGACTGCTATTTATCAAACATTTTTGTGGAAGAATGTATACAGCTTGTTTGTAAAAAAGCAGGAGTGCCATCAATATTTTTATTGACACAACCAGCTCAATTGTTTAGTATAGGTGTAGCAAACACAATAATATTTAATGGCAAATACCATTAATCACAAGAGACTAAATCATTTACAGGCAGGATGTCCGGAGCATAAACCATGCTCCCATGCTGGGAAAACAAGGCGCCATGTGTAAGTCAGCCCCTGAGATCACCTCTGCTCTCGCTGGGACAGGAAACTGAGCAACTGACTGCTCACCACTGGGGAGAAAGCCAGCTTCCAGGTGAGGTGTGTTTTACCATGAGGTCATCAGGTTGGACCTGGTTGAAAAGATATCAATTCAGTTACAACTGATCAGCGCATTTGAGAAATGTACTGACTCCAGAGTCCTTTTTATTTACCAAAAAGAAAAACGAACAAACGTGTTGTTGCATGTTACACAACGCATATAAAAAATTATGGAATGTGCTTTTTCTTGTTTTTAATTTTAATAATTAAATAATTGTATTAAATAAGATCTGATGACGATTAAGTGAAAAACGATCACAACAAACGTACAGAATAACGAAAATTAACTCTTCAATCGAAATTGTGTGGCTTTTTCTTGTATTTATTGACACAAAAAAATGGTACAAATATTATTTTGACCAGCCAGCCAGTCAAATCAAGACGAGATTAAAAATGATGGTTCAAAACTTTATTTTTCAAAAGTGCAAAAGTATAAAACACATATATAAATTCATTTTGAAATAGTAGCTGTACATTTATTTAAACAAAATGCATTTAAATTTCAGCTCTGGAGCATTCCCCCAAAAAAGATCATGAAAGCCGATGTGTGAACAATAATATCACATTACAATTATTCCTCTTGCACCGTTGAATTACTAAAACCTTTTTCAAATCAAGACCAAAATAACCATGTGTATTGCCCAACTGTTTTAAGAGCACACACGTGTGTTGTCTTAAGAGGGTACTGATGAGGTCATTAAAGACAGAGAGAGGTGTCAGAATGAGAGACATACGTCCAAGTTCAACATATGTGCTGTTGAATTAGTTGACAGGCAGACAGGCGGGGTAAAGGCTACGAGTTGTTGTAGTTACAGTAGTACACAGCTGTGCTGGCGTCGGACAGCACTGAGGATATGAGGCTCTCTGGTCCCTGCATGTTGGCCTCATGTGCCCCGTACGCTAGACCTGTCAAGTCTGCCCGAACAGACGAGTTCAAATACTGCTCAAACTCACTGCGGTCCACCTCCCCGAGCAGCTCTGATGGGTGCATGTGCTCCACGCTGTCCGCTGGGTGGTTGTGGGGATCTGGTGGAGGGGAGGGCTGTCCTGCCCCGTGGCCTGTGTGGCGTTTAGGGTGACTGGGACTGCAGTGCTGGCTGTAGTACATGGCCAGGGGGTTGGGGCAGCCCATGAAGGATGGTGGAAGGGGGGCAGCTTGGCCTGCCTGCTCGGGGGCAGGGGAAAGGTGTCTGTGGAGGAGTGGGTTACTGTGGTGGTTGGTGGTGTGGTGGTCCTGGGGTGGGTACTCTGCTCCCTGCGAGTGGTAACCATACGTGGGCATTACGTGGCAATCCTCCTGTGAGTGCGGAGAGTAGAACATGGAGTCTGATTCTACAGCGTCCAGCGGGGAGGTGTCAGGGGTTGGCAGGCTGTAGGCTTCGTAGGAGCTCCCACCCAGGGCCTGAGTGTCACGGTAGTGGCTGAGAGACTGTGGGGGCACCTGGTAGCCATGCTCATGGTAACCCAGCCCCAGGCCTTCTAGGCAGACACGGCCATCCCCACCCAATGAGGTGCCCTGGTGGTCAGACACCCCGTGAACCAGGAACCCAGAGTCCAGACGCTTAATCCTCTTGACCTGCTTCCTCCGCCTGGGCCGGTACTTGTAGTTGGGGTGGTCCTGCATGTGTTGGACTCTCAGCCTTTCTGCCTCCTCTACAAAAGGCCGCTTCTCTGTTACAGGGAGGGCTTTCCATGACTTCCCTGCAGATCAAGAACAAAGTTGTACATCAGCCATCGCACCATCAGGCATGCAGTCTGGTGATATACTCAAAAATAGCCCATCACTATTTTAGCATCCACACAGGGAACTTCAGAACATCACTGTCAGTTAATGTCTGTTATGGTGGAAGGTTACAATGACCGTCTTTACGTAATTAAGTTGGTTAGTTAAAGTTGCTTAACATCATAATACACATCAGGTTTATCCAATTAAAATAAGACCATATCAATACACTGATGAGTCATTTTTCTCAAGTACTAACATAAACATACTAAAATAAATTCATTCTATTCAAGCGATCACACATGTGCTGCGTAAAACCGAGTGTTTTATAGACGAAGAAGACGCAGTAAATTAATCATTTGCTATAATATAAATAGGAAGGATCTGTAGTGAGTACAACACATCGTTGGTAATAACTCAGGACGTATACTAAAGTAAAATGTCTTACCCAGCATTTTGCTCAACTCCGCATTGTGCAGGTCGGGATTCTGTTGCGCCAGCCGCTTGCGCTCATCCTTTGCCCAGACCATGAACGCGTTCATGGGTCGGCGGATCCTCGGCTCACTCTTACCACGATTCTGGCTACCGGAGTTGGATGCACACGACTCGTTTTTCACTTTGGTTTCCCCGAGAGGACTCATAGTGTCTGCCGGCCACGTACAGTGTCCGTGTCCCATTCCAGGCATCATGATTGACATCGCACTCCTTGCCTGGTTTTGATCGTCACTGGCGTAACCCGCATCCGGACTGCTCATCTCTGTCCAGCTGTGAGTTATCGTGGACCACCAGTTTTCTTCGCGCAAAAAACAACAAATAAACAGAAAAACTGCTGTTTCCTTACAGACTGTGGATACACTTGGACGCTACAAAGATAATTCACAATAGTCAACTATTCCAAAGTAAATTAAAAAACGATATAGATGGTCTCAGTGCAGTGGGAATGAACTACAGGACTATACTGCCTTTGCTAACCAAAGATTCAGAGGCTTTAAGCGCAGAGACAACCAATCGCAATGGGGTGGGAGTGCCCAGTACACCAAAGGTGTAAAAAGTTTATAGTAACCCGCCTTCTCGGCTTGTTTGGAGAGAGATAGAAACCAAAGGACAAGCACTGTTTGACTTGTCTGGAGGTTCAACATATATCCCCAAAACAGGCGATTTTGAGGCTTGTGTTAAATGAATTAACTTACAAGGACAGCACTTGGTCTCATGTTTGAAAGGCATTCAACTCGAATTTGTGTATTGTAATGATCTTTTTTAACTGGTAGTGCACGTCCACGCTAAAGATGATCTACAGAGCAATTAACACATCAATCTGGAGCCATTGCCCACAGACGTTAGCATTCGAAATTATGTCAATGAAAACGGCGTTAATTGAGGATTATAAATGTGTATAGGAGTCTGTATGCAAGTGAATGGGTTGATGGGGAATGTTGGGGATGCGTAGACATTGACTAGATAAACATCAATTTTATATGCCCTTTGTAGTCTGCAACATGAAAACCCACGTTTGAGGAACCACAATTAAAGCTTCTGAACGAAGTGCGTATACGCTCGAACCCTCCTTGGACTGGATTAAGCACATCTTGATTGCTGCATCTCTCGGAACCAACATGTTCTATACAAGATGAGAAATAAAAAAAGTTAACATAAAATGTTGGACAAAGAGCACTTGGCAAAATGTAGTCAGGCTCAAGGCCCTATGGATGATGAAACCATGATCAGAAAGAAACGTGAAAGGTAGATTTGACCAGGATCCTCTATTTAACTGCAGGCACATGTTCGTTTGCATAACATTAAGGACAAACAACTAAAATACAACCACAACCCCTCTTACAGTATAGGAATTTTTACAAGACAAAAAATCACTCCGTGTTTCCTGTTACCATATGGTAACAGATTGTTTCAATATGCATTTAAAACATTGCATATTCACAACTCTTTCCTATATGCACATTCACAACTCTTTCCTATGTCCAGTAAATGGTACTGAGGTGCCACCCTTCATGAGAGGGCTTGAAAAACAAATGGTTATAAGAAGCTCTGCTGACAGATTAGTTTAGAGCGCAACAAACTGAGCAGCTCAATTGTCCCTAGTGGTCAGAAAGAACCCAACAGACTTGCAGACTAGCGTGTTTTCTTATCAGTGCATGCAAGGCTTAACCTGTCCGCTTTGTCTTCCCTCTGCCCGTCCTCTGATTCCCATCATGCAATGTAAATATGGTCCGATGCAATGTGTCAGACATGGGCCTTTCCTCCCAGAGTCTGACAGGTCAAAAAGAGCTGACAGAAATATGAGAGATGCCTATGCAGCCCCTCTGTGCCCTGTGCAGACAGGAGCAGGCGCTCCAGAGAGCCCTGGCTGACCTCCCAGGGGGGTTTGGAGGAGGAGGAGGGCGATGGCGGGGCGGGGGGTTCTTACTCAGTCCCAGCCCAGCATGGGGACAGGATCTGGCCTATAATACTGTCATCGGCTATTTTACCACTGATGACCTGATACAGTTTTCCCCCACAAGTCCCTAGAGACTATAGTGAGACTGTGCATGTAAGTGTGTATGCGTGCAGTGACATCTTCTCTCTCCTCTCTCTCTCTCTCTCTCTCTCTCTCTCTCATTCTCTCTCTCTCTCTTTCTCTCTCACTTTCTGTCTCTTGCTTAGTGTCTGTGTGAGAGGAGAGAAAAAGGCTTTCGTTTGATGGAAGAAGTCATAAAGTCTGGTGTCGTGGCCACATTTCCTCTACAAGGTGAGGTTCAGAGTCAACCCAGAGGAGGGAAAAGGGGGGGGCACAAGGCGTGTTGCCTCCCTGTACAGTCGCCCCCCCCCCTTCTCCCTTGTCCCCCACCCCGTGCCTGGGGAGTCTGGGGCTGGGTGGGGGCCAGGGCTCTCGACGCCAGCCTCTGGGCTCCGCGCTCAGGGAGAGGTCACTTGGCTTGCTTACACAATGGCATTATCTCAGTTCCAGCCTCGGCTACTGCAGCGGTGAGCACTTCCTGTCGCTCCGCAAGCACTTCCTGTCCTTGGCGCTGCAGCACAAACTGTCCGCCTTCCAAGCGAGGTTCTGACACACAGTTGAGTTGCTGGTCGCCAGACCCGCTGTATAAATGTCCGTGGGCGTCTTTCTTGGGAATTGCACAATGAGATTTCTGGCTCCCTTTGTGTTGAGTTGCGAGGCAGTAGTGTTAGTTTAAATCACTGGGACGGAAGACGTATATATGTTAGCACTCTGCTCAGGTCCCCAGACACTCTAGAGTTGTTAAGGCATGAACTTGGTTTTGGCTAAAGAAGGCCAAAGGGTTACCAATTGGCTAATCATTTAAGTACAAGCTGTCAGCTAACTATTAAGGTGGTTATGAAGACAATCATTAAAAGCAGATAATAATAGATTCAAATTTACCAGTAGCATAATAACTGTAAAGTGTGTTTAAGTGTGCTGTTGGTGCAAACAATATTTTTAAAAATCAAGAACATTACATCGTTCAATTTGATAATTGTTATCTAATATATTTCTATCTGTGGCAAGCTATCGATCTTTCAATGAGGTCTCAAATCTCAGTTACTGTTACTATAAGAAACAGTTCATGTTTTTATGGTGAAAGAAGTTTGATCAAACAAAAAGGGTGAGTGACAGAACATTTAAACTGTTAGACCATCTCACACCTGGCCTGATGGCACAGCGAGGAGAAGGAGTCATCAGAAAAGGGGGATGAGCAGGTGGAGGAGGGAGCAAGTACTGTAACAGGTGCTGAATTGAGGAGAAAAAAATCCTGTTGCTTTTCCTTCATCATGATCGTCACTGAAAATAGAAGTCACACCTTCACTGTTGTTAGGACTAAATGTAAATGTCAGTTTGTGATTAGAAGTCAGACGCCATCTCCATTTGTGTTAAGTATCATTTGCAGAGATGTTTTGGGCTGTATGTTTTGTTCCTTCTATGTTGTGTATATTGAATGGTGTAAGTTTCATTCATGCGTGCTGCAAATTAACGTAGTTTTGTATCACGAGAATTAACAACATCGAACTGATAGCAGAACTGAAAAGTCAAGGGTCATGTCATGCTCGGATGATTGTGGAAGGTTGTAAAAAGGTGCTGGTTGACTGTGGTTGGGGTCTTTCCCCAGTTCCCTGTGTTCGTGGTTCTAGAGTTTGAAGTTTAGGGATCTGGGTGATTATTTAACTTTTGAAAGAGCATCCAGTATGGATAAAGGCTAAACTGGCAAATAGTCAGTGGTTCCTGAGAGAGAGAGGAAGAGAGAGAGAGGTCTCCCTCTGTCTGTATATCTGTTTTTGTTTGTGTGTTACGGGGGGGTTCATCCCTCTCAGGGGATTTCTGGGAACATGTGGTGTGCCAGGAGCCCACACTGCAAGCCTGAGGAAAAGGGGTGCACAAGGATGTGTGTGTTGCAGACTAGCACAACACATAGGAAACACTGTCCGCTCTCTTCTCATTGTTCTGGAGGCGTTAATCTGTCAGGGATCTGCTGGGAATCAGGTGGGAATCTCCTTGGGTATGGCCATTGTTACTGGTGTGTCTGTCCCAGGAGGGACATGAGGCATGTTGTTGGCCAACCCCATAAACACACACACACACATGTAAACACACAAAATAGACACATTCCCACTCATACACTCACTCACTCACTCTCTCACTCACTCACACACACACACACACACACAAAACAACTCACAAAACAACTTACAAAACTATCTCCTAGATTGACTGATACCATCTCCTTGGTTTATCATCGGTAACTCGGACGATGAATCCTTTAATCGTTTACCTCTGAAGGGTCCATCCCCCTCACCTCCCTGTCTCGCCTTCAAGTCTCCTTCGGTTTGATTCCACTGATTGTCAGATCCAAGACAAATCTTCAGTATTCCTTTACTCATGCTAACATGCGGATGTTTGGAAAATGTTCACCAAAAGTTGTGATGACCTCTGGGTTTGTGGCCGCCTGAGGTCTATCAACAATAAGACGGAAAGGAAAAGTTAAACAATCAAAGTCACTTCCCTGACTTCATCTATGGTAAGGTTATTTCAATTACGTTGCATAAAAGGGTTTTCTAAAACCCATTTTTTTGTGACCAGTACAATGATAATATCAAGTTTGTGTAAATGTCAAGAGCCTTATGTATCGAAAAAAACTAAAACTAAACGTACCTGGGAGAAGATAAGACAAACTAAAAGATATGACTGAAACTGAAGCCTTGTTTGGGGTTAATATGCTAGTTTGTGGTGCTTTAATAATCCTGACCCTCAGCTGTCTTTGATATCTACCATCCATGTGATTGATTAGGAAATCTATCATCACTATTCTTTTGCGTCCACTGGTGGGAAAAATGAGAAAAGCTTAACACATAAATCATCATCTATTTATAGTCACCTGATTGGATGGTGAAATCACAAGGGTTACCGGGGAAAGGGAAAACCCAAGGTTTCCTTACCCAAATGACCAGGAGGTCAGCCCCAAGGGAGGGCCCTCTCTTTCATCTCCACCATTTCACAGTCCTGACCTTAATACTCTCCACCAATGACCAGGGCATTGTCTTGGCTAGGGCTAATTGAGACCAGTGTTTATCATTTTTATGACTTTATCCGTGAAGACAGAGGTATGGCTGACTTCCTGACTTTCCATGCTCCAATGTGGACCTATCGCATTATTAGGGTCAATGGCAGGCTCCAATCACACATCTTTGGATTGTTCTGGCCAATGTAAGGATTTTCCCGAACTGATAAAACACGTTATTTTAAGTTCTTTCTCCAACAGTAATTTGTCTTTGACCCTGAAGGGTTGCTGTAAAAAATGAAACTACTCAAGAAACCCATAGTGAAAAAAGTTGACAAAAATAACTTTAAAAAGTATAATTGACTTAAAAAGTATAAATCAAGTATTACCATTTGCTTCATTATTTCTGTGACCAAAAGAGTTTGATGAAGAATACCAAACTAACTGACATTGGGAATTGACAGAAAAAGAGAAGAGAAACAGATCATCTTAAAATAGCAGTTATTGTTCTTCAGACACCAAGTAGCCACGCAAACAGTGACCTCCACAACTTGACCTGTTTTTGACCTCTCTACCGAAAGAAGTCCCTCAAACCCATCTAATCTATTGCAAACCCGCTGGAACAATGCACGAACACCAGATTACTGTTCATTTTCATCCCTGGTTCAACAGCACACTGTAGAGATAAATGTGTTTTAATCTGTGTCAGATGCAGCAGTGACGATGAGCCCTGATATGAGTTAATCACTAATCTCAGACCCAGGTTTATATCTTTGAATGGGTGGGGAGAGACAGTGGGGCCTTTGTATGTGACAATCAGGGTGTGAATCGACCACTAAGGCAATCAAACATTGTCCACCCTTTCATGTGTGGCCTTTGCCTTGTCAAGGTACTAAAGCGTCACTGCAGAACAAAACACTAACACCCCCCTGGGAGCTAAACAGACCGCGTTGGCTGGGGGTATTGAAGGTGATCAATAGTGTGTGATCAGTAAGAATCTCTGGCACAGGCCAGGCTTCTGTCGATCAATACAACAAAGCAGGGGAGCTGGAAGGGAAGAACGATCTGTCGAGCTGCAGATAAAGAGGAAGACCGCCGCATCCCACTTGTAACACTCCTGCAGGTGCAGACTCCTGCGTCGATACAACACAGAACGGACTCAGAGACTCATGTCAACACTTTCGTAGAGCTGTGACGATGGAACGATAAAGTGCGTTAGCGATGATGCTTTTGGGTCTTTATTGCTAACATGATAATGTGTTTATAAAGTCATGTGTCACTGATATGGCACGACAGTACTGGTTTCCAGAACTTCCTCACAGACAAAGTGTTGTGACTTCTGGTTTTGGTGATTTGTGGTTAGTTAGCTTGACGATACTGTCTGTTCATATCCTCTTTACACTATCAAAACCACTTATTAATGGCGTTAATGATCCTACTGTAATACCACATTTGGGAGCTTTTTGAATACATTACAAATCTATGTAATAAGGCTTTTAATACTTCCTTGCCTGGCATCTTTGTATTCAGTCATTTCCAATGATGTTTCATGAGCAGGATACACTTTTTTCCCCTGCATCAAGCCATTACTGTATGCATCTCTATCTGAAGGGGCATAAAGGCATAAAGAGAGATTCCATTGTCCTGCATGGTGTTAGGTAAAGCACAGGGAGGACAGGAGGAATGCGTTCTGTGTTGTTTTCACACAGCTGTGGTTTTATGGAGGAAATGCACTGAGTGTGAGTGCTTCCCTTCCGTAGTTGTTCCCTTTACTCTACGGGGGTAACGAAACAAGTATCACAGACAGGAAGACCGCTTTCTACCTGCTTCTGATTGACAAACGTGGAAGGCTGCAAGGAGACAGCAACAGGGGGAGAAATCCTACAAGCGGCTTGTACCTAGACAATTAATATTCATAGATTTTCAATGACTTCTTTAAACAGATGGCTGGGTGCCAATAATCATTATAAAAAACAATGCCTGCCTTGTGAAAATGTACCGATATTTTCAGACTGACACCTTTTTTTCTATTCCTTTATTATCGACTTTGGGTGTAAAGTGCAATTAAGATGCCATACAGTGGCTAAAAATATTACCCTGCCAAATCAAGCAGTACATTTCTCTTTTGCCTTCAAATTCCCTGACATGTATGGTTTGGAATCTTTTTTAATCAACACTTTAGCTCAAATATCTCCTTTATCTTAAACATCAAGGGAATGCTTTGCTCAGGTGAACTTTCCAGTTCACCTGACGTTGGCACAGAGATTATCTGCTCGCAGGTCATTTACACACAATGGTCTGCAGTATCACTATCAGCCCCTCACCCTCACCAAGTCAGTGCATCATGGACACCTTAACCTCGATGTGAAAGGTCACAGCACTGTGCTCAGCACATGACTACGTTTAGAAAACACTCCCTATATTCAATTCCAACAGTTTAGCATGACATATTCTTATCCTTCCAATGGTTCATGAGTGCCAAAACCTTATTTTACAATATAAATCCATTCATTTCTGGTTTGACAGTGCTGTGTCAGAATCAAGTCACAACACAGACACCCAGTTTACTTTTGATCCTACAACCTAACCCCAGTGACCTGCATCAGCTGCTGAACTTCCCTGTGTGATATTCTCACAAGATAAGAAGGCAAACATACATGTACAGATACACACACACACACACACATACACACACACATACACATCAATACCATTACGTCACTCAACACAGACAAATATTTTCCACCACATCCTCGCATTCTGAGAGTAAAGCTGGAGACCTCAAATGAACTTCTTCCCAGTGAACTGCAGGCTCTAATACTGCGATCAATGGACATCAAGTGGACCTTTAACTTTGCAGTTATTGTTGCATTTCTGAAACAGGTTAGGCTTTCTGGCTCAGAACCATCCAAAACATGTCTTATCGCTTGAGGGTCTGAGGAGTATGGGTTCTTATCTGATGGCCTTGTGGCCTTACAATAACACAGGCTCTATCAGGGCCAGGCAGGCCGTTATCTGGCAACACTGCCATACAACAACAATAAATACAGCATGCAAACCACACACACGCAGACACACGAGCACATGCTAGCACACATGCACTCACACACCTAGTCAAGATGCGCATGGCTGTACTAACCACTACTGCGGCATTCTGGCATTCAGCATAATAACTGATGACGGGAACGAATCAATGTGACGTGGAAGAATATTTGGAAAATGCTGTCATAGAGCATACACAAATCTCAAAAGATACAAATGGTAAGTGATATTCTAGTAGGCTGGTATTCTGGCAGGATTCATTAGAAGTTACATAATAGTAGGAATAGTAGGATTTTAAAAATAAAATAAATAATGTCCCCTCAAAACATGTGTGAGTTTTTGAGGGCATCTGAGAGTTGTTTAGCAACACACAGCTCAGTAGTGGTAAAATAACAATCAAAAGTTAAAGCCAAACTCAAGCTGGAGGAGTGCAGGGGTTCAGACAATAGTAGGGGGCACCTTTTGACATAATTATTTTATTTTATAATGTTACCTAGTGCAGCTTTAACTCAGTCTATCCCTGTCTATTTGTAAGATGTTGTGTTGTGTTGTGAAGACGTTACCTACTTATTAAGACTGGCACTTCATGGGATGCAAGTATAGATACAAAGTCATAGATGTACAAGTATATTGTACAAAGTCATAGATGCTAGTAACACACCATGCTCTACTTTCTCAAACTGTGAGAACCACACAGATTTCCACGTCTCTTCTGGAATGACACATCAATGCACTCCTTGTGATTTATAAGGCCCAGATTTGCAGAGTAAATCAGAGCTGCTGATTTCCTCCATGGAGAGGAAGCCTCCTTCAGAGGAGAAGGGGCTGATAATGCTTCCAAAGCACCCTGGCCTTCCTCTCAGATAAATAAATTGCATAAATAAAAACACATCCGAACACTCGAGATTTATTGTTTCTCATTGGGCTGTGAAGTAGTGAATTATATTGTTTATAATAAATAAATCCGGCAGCAGGTTTGGCCCAGGTGGTCGACGGGCCCTGGGATATCCCCCTCTGTGGCCCCCTCCTTTACCTTCGCTTCCCAGTCCCAGGAACAGTAGCAGAATGCTTCCATTTAAGGCGGTGGTGGCCAAGGAAAAGGGGGGAGGGCAGAGGGAGAGTTGCTAGGCTGACTAGGCTGAACCCCTGTCACGTTTTCTCTAGTGATAAGAGCCGGAGCAGGAAGACGCAAGAGGGCAGGAAGGAAGAGAGCTCAGGCCTCTGGAAGAGAAAGAGAGAGAGCGCAAAAGAGAGAGAGAAATGGAGGGAGAGGGAGAGGGGAGGGGGAAGAAAGATGGAGAGAGACAAAGAGGAGTAGGCAAAGAGACAAACGGGGACAAAGAGGTGGGGCAGAAGTGGGGCAGAGGGAGAGAGAGAGAAGGGAAAAGGTGAGAGAGAGCAAGAGAGAAAGATAGGGAGAAAGAGAGAGAGGGACAAGGAAAAGGCAACGAGGGTTGAGAGCAGAGGCTGCAGGGGGGAAGTGGACAAATGACTAAATGTGGTCGGTCAGGCCAGCGTGTTGGTTGGAGGAAACACTCACCTACACCTGTTTCCCAGAACTCTAGCAGACCACACAATTACCAGGAAATCAAACATTATGACTATTAATTTGTGTTTACGTAGCTTCAGCAATAGAAGCGCTTACAGTGGTGCTGGGTTAGGGTTGTATCAGAGATATCAACGACTGCTGATCCATCTGCTAATCAATCTGCTGATATGAACCTGTAAAGTTTCACGTTCACATAGTGTGAACTAGATGAAGGAAGGAGACTATGTATTATCAATAATACACACTCAACCCCAACACATTGATGCACATCCTAACCACTGAATTAATATTCAAAACCAAACAGCACCTCCACATTGACAGCAATGCTTTTTGTCACCATGGTTACTGTGAATAATCGACAAGTTGAGGAGAACCTGTCTGCCCAGTCGGATCCAGTAACATGATGGTAGAGATTTTTGTGAAGTCAAAGGTGAGAAAGGCAGAAGCTCTCTTTCACCACACACACACGCACACACACACACACACACACACGCACACTCACACACACAAATATCTCTGTATTTCCCCTTTCTTTTTAATCAGTTTGTTCATCTAAAAAGGATTTCTCTATTCTGAGAGTTTTAATCCAGAGTCTGTGTTAATCTCCCAAACTCTGGGATTGGAAGGGCGGACGGACGGGTGCATCAAAGCCACTCAACTTCGTCCTGCTCTCACAATTACACACACAAACATCAAGGCGACCAATGAATAAAGCTCTCATAATGCCTCTCTGGAAATTAATTTAGCAAAGCTCAGTCAGAACTGCTGATGGTCATGTAGGTCAAACAGTCACAGCTGGTTTTTGTTTTATTTTCACAGTATTTTTGTGTCTGATAAAATATGCTTAGGGTGGAAGTAGATGATGGCCCCAAATTATCAACATAGAGGCAAGTGTAAACTGGGTGCAGCGAGATCTGACCTCGTATCAATGGGCTTGTGTATTCTGGCCAACCCTTTTAGGATTATGGCTCTGGAAGTACAACAGGCCTTTCTCCTGTCTCTCTCTCTCTGTTTAATTCAGTTACACTTAGATTTCAGTTAGAAGAAACAGGTTTGAGGATCGACGATCTAGGTGGATTTCAACACGTAGAGAATGAATGGGCTGTGCTCTACAGTGAACCAGACACCAGAGTGAGCCCTCCACTGGACATCACAGGCACTGCAGCAGGACTCTGCGGCACGCTGCTACGTCAGGGTAATTCACTCTAAAGGGAGCTTTCTCAAGTGTGCAATGTATTCCTCATGGGAAAAGCCAATCGTAACACAACAGACTGCATGCATTTAGTAGCATTACAATCAGTTGTCATGTCAACTTGTCATGTTAGTTGACATGACAACTAACTAACATGTAATCCCGCATGTTCATACTGCGGGATTACACACATATAAAACCAGCCAAAATATATATTAATAGACTGTATATACATGTAAGTTTGACAGTCCATGTGACTGATCACACTATCTGGTCCAAGTAAAATCCGGTAGGTAGCCCAGAGCCCCCCCCCGTATCCCACTGAGATGGCTTTATGGGATGAGAATCAGAGCACTGCTATCAGGTACAGGTTCCTCCCTGGCTGCCTCTAAGCAGTAAATAAATATGAGCCTATTGTATTCCTGTTGCCTAACTGTCCTTGCTCTCCCATGCTGAGTAAACGCACACATACAATGGGAGGCCGGGCCGTCCTGTCATTCCGATCCCCCCTGGATAGCCACTCCAAGCCCTCAGCATGGGAAAGTGGCAGTTGAGGAAAGGAAAGGCCAACAATAAGGTGAACTGCAGCCCAGGGATCTCCTTGAGATGTTTACATGAAAATGGCCTGCTTAGCGAGTCAGCTGGCTCTCAAAGCCCAGTTTGGGCTGCTTCGCTGAAGTCCCTGCGCTCTGGTTAGTTTCGAGCTCTGACTGTCCAAATGCTTGGATGTTAGAAGTGCTGTGTCCTTGTGTATGATATCAAAGTACGAATTTCTAAAACGAAAATTAAATAACTCAAGCCATTGTTAACATGTGTTTATGTGAGTTGCCGGGAGAGCATGACCATAAAACTAAAAGTTGTGAGGATAGCTGGCCAGGCCACCTCAGGGTGGATGGTTTCCTCTACCATTTCTCCACAGGAAGGTGGACAGGACCTGCTCATATGCCGACAGTTCCTTGCCTGGAAAAATGAGAGAGGCCTTGAGCGAGAAAGAGGCGAGGTTCCCCCCTTCTAAGAAGCATATTAGTCAGCTAAGCACCCCCCTCACTCCACCAGTCTCGGGGGCCAGCCCAGACCTGCCATCACAGGGCACAAGTGGGCACAACTAGTCACTAGCGATCCCTGATGACAAACACGAGTACTTTTCCAGATTGGTTTTCCTGCCGCTCCAGCTGCGAGTCGGGCAAGCAGCACAGGAAGAATAACAGAGGTTGCCGGCAGGTTCGCAGAACGCAGCCTTTAGAAACAAAACACAAATAAAAGTTGAAAGACGCTGTTGCTCGGCTTAAGAGGGTTAAGTGAGAGGGTTGACGGGGTTGAAGGTTTGGGGAAGCTGGGGGGAGGGGGTTGTGACACCGTTGTCATGAACGCATATACATTTTTTGCAGTTAGCTAAATTGAAAGGACGTGTTTCTCTTTTAACAGATAGGGTCTCCCAGGTATCCAGCTCCCTGGTTCATAGGACATAGGTGACAGGATATTGGCATACAGTTCTGTCTGTGCCTCTGCAATTCTGTAGTTATACTACTGAGTATCAGGGGCCTATAGAGAAGCAAGGACTGAGGTTACTGAGGTTAAACCAATTACTAGGGGTGTCAAAGTGCTGGTGTCAAGAAAAGGTAGGTGCATGCTATTTAGAGAAGCAGCTGGAGGAGGAGGAGGAGGAGGAGGAGGAGGAGGAGAAGGAAGAGTGAAAGGATTTGGAGGAGGAAGATGCAGAGGAGGAGGAGTGTAATGGGGTGAGAGGAATACAGTTCATCATGACTCTTGGGGGGGCCATTGTATGGTAAGACTGACAGACACACACACATATACCAAATTCACACATCATCAACAGATTCCTTTTACCCCAAACAGTAACAGGTCAACTAGACAGTTAAAATTCCCAAGTTAGATCAAAGAGTGAGATGAAATGTCATGTATTGGAGCAGGTTTGAATGTCAGGTTGTGTTTGATGAAATGCAGTACAATGTAAGTGTTTGGTAGGGGTTACCATTGGGTTTAGAAGAGGCTTGATGGTTCAAAGCAGCTTGTTAGAATTTGGATCCACCAATTAACTAATAAATACTTATATCTTTCTCACGACTTTCATGACAGTAATAAGATGGCTCTGTAACCATGAAACATTTAGGATGTTTCAGGCGCATGTTGTTTGGAAAAGACAGGTAATCCCTTGCATGGCATGTGGACATCTGGATGAATCATTAAACCATTACGATCACGCAGACAAACACCACCCTCTCTTAAGTCATACACACACTGTCTCTCTCTGTCTCCCGCTCTCTCTCTCTCTTTATCCGACACAAACGCACATGCATGCACTGTTTCTCTCTGTCTTCCTGTCTACCTATCTCTCTCTTTCTCTCCCTTTATCCCCACCCACACACATAAACACACACACACACACTATCTTTCACTTTCTCAGATACACAAACATATACACATTACACACATTACACATTACATACTCATTGGACTTGAGGAAGAGGTGTGATGTTATTTCAGAAGGAGGGGACATGGTTCTGGAGCAATAATATCTCAGGTTTGCGTATGAAGCAAAGGCTTCTATTTCACTTTACATAACGTTATAGCTTAATGTAAGTTATTAATAAAACCTCCCACACATAAACACTGCATCTATCTAACTCTCCCACACACAAACACATGGACACAAAACATACACTCCTGTAATTAAGGATTGTGTATAGTTGATTGTGTATAGTTATGTACTCCTACGTGTTTTGTTGACAGGTTTTAGAAGGCTGTGATAGAGTATTGTATTTGCACAGCGGGTCACTGGGACACACCCAAGTACCCCATTCTATTCTGAGTGTGTGTCCGGCCCCCTTCACTGGTAATCAGCTGTCCGATGCCCTGGCAGCATCTCCTAGTGTGTCTCTCGCTGTCTCCCAAACACAGGAGAGGATCCTAACAGGGTCCGCTCTCTGCCTTCCAGCCCACAATCAGAGTACGAGCTCAAGACGTTCTATTAAGAATCTAATAACTAGATACATGTCTTAGACACTTTGAACATATGTCACGATCAGAAATGTCACTGTGATTAAATTATACTCATCCACATGCTATCCACATAAACTCACCCTCGAGTTTTATATGCCCTCTTGTTCAATCCTAGACCACATGGACCTGTGAGACATCCAGGTCAGGAATCATTGAAGCTGTACGACTTAGTGCCGAAAGCCCTGATTGTCCAATTGATTAGAGGCATAATTATACAAAATTCAGTGACACCCTCTGATTTGATATCAAAATCAGGACACGTTCAGTTCAGACAATAATTGATTGAGTCTGGAGCTGTTTTGATAGTGATTTCATGGTAAGTGGTCTTATTTGAAGCTAAGCCACAGGACATGCCTGCACATGACCTTTGTGTGAGAACACCAAAGGTTCTCTCCACTAGAACACCTATCCTTCTTCCTGTCAGATTCCATGAGGAATTCATCATCAAGGCTCAAGGCTCCCTGTTCTGAGCTATGGAGACACAAGGATTTCAGTTACAGTAAGAAGCTGTTGAGTGTCTCCGTTTGGAATGCTTCCTGTTACCGTTTCCTTGTCTGTTCTAGGCAGTGGACACATTCCAGTGGGAGGAGAATTCACGGATGAGAACTGAGCAGAACAAGCCCAAATTCACCCAAAATACTCCCTGAGATTGAGGCAGGAAATTATTGATGACCTTCATGGATGAGTTGAAAGAAGAGCACATTTAATTATAGTTCACAAAATCTGAAGAATGCACCATGTACACCAGTCCAGTTCTATTTTAAGGTCTACTGTAAACCTCCTGTTATGCACATACTAATATTTTACCTACATAATTCTAATATTTAGAGATTTAATATCTAACTATGTGACTGTTCGTGCTCTTGGAATGTCCACTCCAGACCATAGAGATGTTTCACAATTCAGGCATAGATTCCATAAATTCTTTAGAACTGATAACACGTTCCTTCATTCCTTAGTGGTCTAAGAATGGATTTCTAATACATTCCTCCCAAGAACAAGGCATGTATCACTTACGTATAATGATATACTATACATTTATATATATCCTGTCTCAGAAGATACTGTACAGTATATTTAACAATGTTCTATTCTCATCTTCCTATTGAACCATTGACAGCTTCGGTCATCGTCTTCTAAATGGATCTTCATTCTTTATTTCAACATGTTTAATAATAAGCGAGGTATTATAAGGATTACCCACTCCTCTCAAGTTTGTCGTAGATCACATTTTCTAACGTAGGTTTACTTGTTTATCTTTCAGGAAATTCCTGAAACTGAATATTAATTGTTGCTAGGAGACCAAATCACACACCAGAGCAACACCGCTGTGTTCAGTGATGAGACAAATAGACCCAGAGAGGGAGGCATACCAAGAGAAAGAGATTTCTGACCTCCCAAATTTCCTGTCCATTTGAGATTGTTGTTGTATTTGACGTCGTGTTTTTGCCCTGGTGTCATGGGACCGGCCCTGACGTCAGGTATCTTCCGTTTATTCAGGTGGTGAAGAAATGGAAGTGCAGGTCCTCAGAGTCCTAATCAGCTCTCTCTCTGTCTTTCCTCCTCTCTCTCTCCACCCCCTCAAACTCTCTCTCTCTTGCTGCTGCCCCTCTCTGCTTTTCTACCCTCACCACTTTCCTTGCTCTCTCTACCTCTCTCTGTTTCGGTGTCTCTCTCCGCGCAGGCAACTGAATCTTACCTCCTGGCCTTTATCAAGAACTTCCTTCCAACAAACCATAACTCATCATGTAATATTTCCTTCTGGGAGCCCACTTATACTTTTGATGAGTGGGGTTGCCTGAGCAGTGATCTGAGGGGGGGGTAGAGTGTGTCATGATGGTATGCCTTTCACTGTAGCAGCACTCATTTCTTGGCCAGTGAAGCTGACCTTGCGCTCTGCCTCCAAGCAGGGCAGGGCTGGGTTTGTGCTCCCCGGCCAGCGGGGCACGATCTCAGATAAACATGTTCACGAATTAATAAACATTTGGCAGCCAATGGCACATGAGTCGGGAGATATTGTGTCGATATTTGGCATATTTTTAGAGCCTTTGTGAGATGTTTTAAAATGAAACAGGAAGTTGGGAAGTTTATGCCCCCCAACAGCCCCCTGACTTCCCTCCCCCAGCTAAGACAGACAGAGAGCCAGAGATAAAGCTATGTGTCAACAGCTTTGCCTCTGCCAAGGGGTTAGCAATCAGCCTTACGTTTGTTGACTTAGCTAATAAATATCTGGAAAACAATTTATAACCGTCAAGCCATCATCGCAAAAGCACCAGAAACTATTTTGGACTAAACTACGTTCGAGACATCAATGCTTCCAGTTATTTTAGGTTAATTTATTGAAACAACAAAATGTTATAAAACAGCATATGACAAACATTCAGCACATTTGACAAAATATACAAAATTATAATAATTTCAATACACTTGATACCAAATCTTTAAGTAATACTTGGAAATAACTCCATAATTTACATAAACAATACAAATTATTTCTAAAAATGTCTTAGTCGGATCTGTTGTTGATAGCTTGATTCCATTGGTTCTGGTTTGTGTGGGGATGGCCCTAGGTACTGTTCAAACTCACTTCGATCCAGATCATAGAGCGAGTCCATTTGGACCTGTTCAAGGTAGAACTCCAGGGTAGAGCCTGCAGAGTTCAACTGTCCAGCACAGGGCATCATTTCCCTCTGCTGTCCTGGATGGCTAGGACAAGCTGGGCTGGAGGCTCCATACTGAGGCACGTATTGCTGGCTGTGGTAAGACGCCTGAGGCTCTGCAGGGTAAGAAGGAGCACTGGGGAACATCACAGACTTGTTTGAAAAGTTTGCTGCAGGATCTGGGTTGTCCGACTCGTTTGAAAAGGACCCCTGCATACTGGAGAAGTGGGTGGAGGAGTCATGGAAGGTGGCTGGTGGTGCAGGGTATACTTGGTTCTGAAAAGAGTAGTTGAAGTCGTAGGGTATGGTGAGGCCCTTGGTGCAGAGAGTGAACACAGGGGCCTCCTCAGTCTGGGCTTTGAAGCCCTTCTTGGACTGCTTTTTTCTGCGAGGACGGTACTTGTAGTTGGGATGGTCGATGGTGTGCTGCACTCTGAGTCGCTCAGCCTCCTGCATATAGGGGCGCTTCTCAGCCAAAGACATGGCCTTCCATGTTTTGCCTAAAATAAACACAAAGGTTAGTAGTAATCAAACTTCATGACAAGGTTGAAATTTTGTGTTCACAGACCAACCACACATTTTCAAGCATCAAGAATACAGAGTGATCTTGGAAGTGATCATGTAAATAAAGTGTTATTCAAAACATTAGATGATAGAGTATTTGTGTGTTTGAAAGTAAAAAATGTGTGTCTATGTAATTTACCGAGAATTTTGCTCAGGTCGGTATTCTCTAGTTCCGGGTTAAGCAGAGCCAGGCGTCGTCGCTCGTCCTTGGTCCAGATGATGAAAGCATTCAGGGGCCTTCTTACTCGCGGCTCCACCGATTTCGCCTCCGTACTGGAGTAACTGGAGTCCGAGTTTACCGAGTGCGGACTGGAGGGGCCAGAGCCTGGAGACCGTACGTCTGTCACGCTGGTGGAGGACGCTGCAATGAAGTTCTCGCTTTCAAATATTGCCTTGGTTGCGCAAAGCTCAAAATCGGATTTAATCCGATCAAAGTACATTGTTACGTCTACGGGTTTGTCTGCTGAAGGCCGCTCTCATCCTCCAAGGACTGATGGAGACGGACTATATGCACCACATCCACCAATTGGAGGCCAGGAATGGATTCAGGTGTGAAAACCAGGTGTTTCCTCGAGTCAGTGACAGATCTCGCTCAATCAACAGATACAAGAAGCTAAATCTTTTTTTAACTTAATCTACAAATTAATTTAAAGATTGTGTGTCGCTTAATCTGACGGACTTCGATTTCACATTATTCAATTGCCCGTAGACTATTTTACTTCTTCGATTAAAAGTATAGTTAGACTAGTGCATAATTGGCCTTGTTCTAAAGGATTACAGAAAATGAGTAAAGACCAGATATAATTACAAAATCCCTTTTATAATGAATTATCGAAAGGAAAATAAAAGGGATGTTAAAAATGACATTTAGTTTCCTCGTGAGATCAATGAAATCGCATCACTTGAGATCAAAAAGGTTCCAACATCAAAGTTTTCTGTCGGAACTGGTTACTCATTACCAATACATCGACGCTTATCTCGTCCACTGTCTATCAGAGCACATTTTACAGGATTGAAACAAACAAGATCATCAAGGGAAGTTTATTATACGATTACCTGGCATAAATATTGACCTAACAAGCAAGATATCTAATTCTCGATACGGGCACATGACAAACTCAACTAGTTTATAATCCAAGTCAGCCGGGTAGCCTATTATATAAAGCAGCCAACATTCATCGTGTTAAGCACAAAAAACATATGCAAAAACAACTCTGGTTCAGTCTTGCTGTGAGATGCATGTTGTGCAGTGTCAGGTTTTCTGGAGTGATAAGGATTTGTACGGGAAGTTTTGAAAGGTCAGGAAGGAAAATAAAGTTCTAGACGTGAGTGGTAGCCTACAAGGGTGAGGTTAACTCTCTAGAGGACGGTTTTGTTTTCGTACAAAACATGTACTAGTTCTCTAATATTGTTCAGCTAAATTGAGTCTTCAGTGGTAAACAGCAATAGAGCATTTCGGCAGGCTTGTATACAGATTGTTAATTATCTGTTCTGCAGGATTGTTATTTGATGTGCTATTAAACTTAATAAAATCTCCTCAGTTTCAACGAATAGTCCGTCCTCACTTTGAATAGCAAATACCACATTTGACAGCGCATGCATTTTAACGCACACAGTGGAGGTAATTACGGCAGTTTATGTGGACTCCAGAATACACAGGTTTGTAGGCTAGCCTCATGCCTGTCGCTGTGGCCTGCACCTGTACTGTATTGTTTCAGGCTATTTGTGCTTTCACATTTAGCTGTCATCTCAAGTCTGAAAAGGTATAGTCCACGATTGTCATTGTTAGATAACATCTCATACACATGCACAGTGTTGTCAGACGGATTTCTGGCATGGTCATATATGGATGTCTTTAGGTTGAAGGAACTTGACACCTTGATCAAACAGAAGGTTCAATGTGACATCATTTCATTAACAGGGTGATCAGGGGTTTTTCTTTGAGCTAATCATCTGTGGCTCTCATCAAAGCAGAGGAATCCTCCAGCGCGTCGGCTCAACGAAACTTTGAGCAATCAGAGTTAAAGGCCGGTTTATTGTTCATCGATTCAATCTAGATTGCTTTTAAACTGACTAAAGATACCAAAACGAAGTAATCGAATTTGAGAAGGGTTCTTATTTAACTCTGCCTAGACAGTCCAAACGTGATTATTAGAAATTAACCAGGGCTATTCTCTTGTAGGGCATGAAGGCCGATGTGTTTCGTCTTATGCTTTGTTTGAATACATATAGTTGTTGTTAGTTGTAGCCAAATTATTTCCTAATTTTTAATACATTTCGTAATATAATAGCCTATTACAACGTTTGAAATCCAGATGGTTATTCACAAACACAAAGACATGATTTTATTTTTTAAAGCCAGGCTGTCAGAATTAGGTCTGGAATCCACATCGAAGTGTCAAATCGAACACACATCCCCGCTGTCGTGTGAAAAGCGCTAATGGATTTAATCAATTAGTTAAAAGGACTCAGCATGAATACAATAATGTTAGTTTCGGCAGGCATGTATGTCGAAAGGGCAAATATTAGACATTGCTCAAATAATGTTTAACTTTTAAAGTGGTTTCTACCCACAATTTACCGCTTTTAGGATCACAGACCAGAATAATTTTGGATTGGAATTTCATACAACCAATAATACAAATAATTGCGAGTGCACGTTTTCAAAACAGTACAATTATTATTTGGTAGACCACAGATATTCAGTTACAGAATTCCTCCAGTGGGATCACTCAAGTAGAGGGCAGTGGGGTGCTCAAGGAAGACAATGCATTGTGTTGCGTAGAAAAATGGAGAAGGCTGCGGTTGAAATGCAACCACGATGTCTGAATGGGGATTGTTCTCGGGCATTCCGATCACAATGTTCTATTGTATTGGACACAAGTCAAATGTGGGACGCTCCTCTACCCTTTCATTTTCTGTCAGACAGGCAACACGTAGAGCTGCAGTCAGACTCACACGACTCTCTGACCAAGCACCATCTATTCTGGGACTTAAATATTGCTGGACTTATGCTTAACCTTTTGAGATTTTTCCCCTAACTGGATTTCCATGGGAACAAGAACAATCGAATCATGTTTGTGTTTGTATGAGAATGTGATGGATACACCTGTTACATAGGACAAACTGGATCAAATGTTGTCCTATCGTCTGAAGGGAAGGACTGATCTCTAAGGTTGAATGTAAGGATACCCGAAAGGATACAGACACACAATGAGTTGTTTCACCAATGTACATGGTTTGTTTTGCAGGTTGGATTGTCTTTATAAAGTGTTGGAAGTACGTTTTAGGTTGGATAGTGTTGTAGATCTTGATGATACATGTGGTATGCTAACACGAGGACATATGTGAGTGCAGGCCAGACTCATTCCAATTCATTAAACAAAACATGCATCAGCTTAAAAGAACTGCAAGGCTTTATGTTGTAGAAGCAAAAACAGTGAATGAAGGGGAAAAATAACAAGAGGATGCAAAGCAAGGCTACATGTTTGGCTCTTAGGTAACGAAGCTCTGTATTCTGCTCTGGCTTCCTCACTTAACAGCCTGCTCCAGGATATCTGTGTTTTCCACACAGTGTCTCATCACTGCCCCCATGCACACACACACACTCACACACACTCACACACTCTCCGAGTAGCAGCATTGTTCCACAAGGGGCTCAGGTATGCATCCTCCAGGCACAGCAGGACAGCATCAGATACACTCACCCCTGACTCCATTCTATGCAGTGGCCTAACCAGCACCCCCTCCAGCCCTCCTGCCTTTTACCCTCTCCCTCTGCAGCCAATCCATGCTAATCAGGTGTTGGAGCCCAAACAGAACCCAGGCCCCAGCCCTGAGCTTGATCCTAACACTCCCTAGTAAACAGCACCCTATCCTGCCCAGTACCAAGGGGTAACTGAAGGGATTACACACCCCCTGGGGTAGATTGGCTTAATGTGGCCTCATTAGCTTGACACAATGATGTCCCCACCTCTCAACACAGATAACACACAAACATACACTCACAAACATACATTGACACAAAATAGAGTTGATAAAGCCTGCAGACACACTTAGGACCCCAAGCCAGACTGGCTACCATACAGTGATCAAGATCAAGGTAGTAAGAATGTGAAATGAATGGAACGCGTGCAAAAAACGTAAAAAAAGAAAGGAAAATTTAATTATGTTTCAAACTTTAATATGCCATAATGTAGCCCGTAGAAAATCCTTTAAAATGACTGGTGTAAAGAAAAAAAATACTTGGAGTCATTGATACATTCAGTACAACACTTATATTTGCCTCGCTTTGAAACCTTGATAAAAGTGATCAAAGATAGACATGCTATTCCTGTCATTCTATTATTTGCAAATGAGGGATTGTATTCCAGACCTGTCTTCTGATAAGACCCTTATCCGCTTAACTGAGTGCATTTTCCAAGTCTCTTATTGTCTAGGCTCAAGAGATCTTGGCATTTGATGGAGTATTGAATTGCCACAGCAGGCCATGTCACAATGTCCACAGTCTCAAACTCAACTTGTCTCTGCTCTCTTCCTCCAGCTTCAATGAGAAAACTAGAGTCTGTCAGTCTGTCTGTCTGACTACCCTCTCGCCTGTCTGGGTGCCTGACCCTCAACCCAGACACTATTCAACGGCTCCTAGTAAGACAAAACAGACAGAACTTCAATTAGCAGCAATCCACTCTAATTATTATGGAGTTTCCTAGTAGCCCTCAAACCTGTGAGACACTGTGCTATCTTGGTCTTTCTGCCTGTCAATGACTACTCACCGTTTAGAGATAACCACAATAATCTGATCTGGTCTACTTCGACAACGACTAAACAACGAACGTTTAAACGTTTAATTAGATAGTGTGAACTGGTTAGACTCGGGCATTAGATCAGTAGGATAACAAACTATGACACACTCCTTGATAGATTTGAAAAACAAAATATTTTAGTTTTTTCTCGCAAGTTTGTGTGAAATGAGCTTATTGTCATCGCAATTTTGCAGAAATGAATAGATGTGTTTAATAGTTTATTCTCTTGATGCTTCCTCATTCTCCACCCAAACCCCCTGATGAAAAACTTGAAATGGTATCTCCTTTCACCTTCACACTGTAGTTGGAGAGCAAATCTGGATTCAAAAGGATTTCTGCTGCTTTGAAGATAAGGCCCATTGCTCTGCCATAAACAATGCTTGTGCAGTTTCTTTCCTGTGCAGTGATTTATTTAAAGTATAATGGTGTAAGGTTTGGGCTTGTTTTCCCGGCAGGATTGTTAATGCATTGATGTGTCAATTTATTAGAGTCAATTATTTGAGATTGAGGAAAATAGTAAACCATGAGAACTCCCTACCATTTGAATATCATTTTACAACCACAAGGTATAAACCTACAGGGCATCACCGTATTTCAGAAATTAGGCCTACGATGACATACACAGCAACGAGTACTACTTTGTAGAATGCTAGAAGTTACACACACACACACACACACACACACACACACACACACACACACACACACACACATGCTTCCTTCGATAAAGAATTTTATTCCACCAGGAGTGCTGTCAATGGCCCTAAGGACATTGTATGCCAAGAATACCATGTTATTAATAGATGGCATTATACATTTAGACTTAAAATAAATATTGGAGCAGTGGTAAATTAAATTCTGTGGGAATTACATTGTAACACAATCAAGTCTTAAAAAATATGTTGGCATAACAGTCACTGTGGGATTGCGTTGCCAATGTTTTACTCAAGCAGTGTTGGAAAAAGCCTTTCCTAGGGTATTTATGTACTTCTGACATTTATTATTGAACTAAACCTGATGACAGATTAGGCAGATTAAACAGCTACTGTCTTGTTACTAATAGCACATGACAAGTTACATGGGTAAAATGTTTACAGTAAATTAACTCCAATTAAATACATTTACGTGTTTTATGAAATCATTTTGCATATTCAATCTGGTGTTGGTTTGGCTATATCATTCATACGTTTAATTGTGTCGATTGATGCACCCAGTGTAGCTACGTATGTCTAGATGTTGAACAGTGAAATTGTCTGAATGGAATGTCAGGAATGTAACATTCTGTTGAGCACCTTCGGTGACTTCAGGACAGGATTATCATTTTAATCAGGAAGTGTTTTGCCAGCATTGCAAGAAATATCTCCATTGCATTTTCAAAATACCTATACTTGCAATGGTACTTACAGCATAACAGGGGCAAAGACTGGAGTGTATGCATCTGATTGTGTTCCGAGGGGGGTCAGAGTTGTTTGAACGTCCAGGCCAGGATACAGCTGCCTATGACTAATTTCAAACTCCCCCATCTACAGCCAAGGCAGCCCGTTTCACATGTAACACACATCACCAGGCATCTGTTTCCTGTTTTCATTCTTTGAGTTATCTTATTTTCCTTATTTCCCCCTCACCTGTTACAGTCCACGTTTCTTCCATTAAGTTGCGCAAGTCCTTTTCTCAGCACCGACACCAGCAGGGGAAATATGGCACTTTCATCTCAGTGCGGTGGGTGTCCAAGAGAAATCCATTTCCCCCTAAATGGAGTCCTAAAACCAAATGTAAAACCAACACCAATTTTCCTACATTCTCTACTTTATTGCTGAAACAGCATCCATTGCAAACAGAATTGGTGTAAAAAAAAGAATTAAAGTCAGGTATACAGATTTAAACATCGATCCAATGACATTGATGGCCACACTCAGCTCTGATACATTAGGGCATGATAGAAAGGTGACGTCAACAGGTCAACAAATTTCGCAAGGAGACATTAACTCATCAGTCAGCATGTGATTTCCAAACATTAAACCAGGTTTATTTCACAGACTTGTATTTTACGAGTTGTAATATCTGAGCAGTTCCTTGTCCATGGGTTTCAGGATCTTTTTCTCTGCCATATTGACCACCCATCCTGGTGAAAGGCCAAAGAAGATCTGCCTCACATCCTTCCTCATGGACAGCATGTGGTACAGCTCATCCTTAGAAATGTCCGGTAGAATGTAGCCGTACTTCTTGGCCAGGGCCAACCGTGCTTGTTGGATCCCCTCCGGGTCTGCCAGGTAGCCCCTGTTTACGGCATCTGTGTAGTAAGGAACCAAGTTCTCCCCTGGCAGCATCCTCTTTGGAATCGGCTGACCGGCTAAAAAGAAAGGGACCGGCTTACAGAGTATTGCTGGAAAAAAAGTGGTACATTGTTACTAATACTGTATTTGCATTTCAAATGATGACATGGAGTGAAGTGTATGAACTGAAATGTTACTTACTGAGACTTCTGGGATCATAAAACCCTGTGGTGATGATCCCTCCATTTCTCTCTATGGCAGCAATGGCACCCTCTGATGCCATCTGAACTTCAATGTTGACTTTTGCTGCAAAAATGTCAGCCCCCTGAGAAATAAAACAAGAGAGTACATGGATTTATGAGAACAAATTAACATGCAATCTATCAGGACAAGCTGTCAAAGAGTGCCACCTAGTGGCATAGTAAAGTGGCAAAAAAAATTATATACTCCGGAGAAAGCAGGTGATTTTGGATAGTGGACAGTGTCATGTCATCACCATTTCATTTCAAATCAAACAGCATGTAAATCTAGACCTAAATTTACCTCATCAACAAGCTGTACACCATAGTCTCTCTTCAGGGGCTGAACAGTCACGCCCCTACCGTTGACCAGCTGTGTCAGGTCAATAGGCTGAGTGGGATCAACTCGGCCCAGGTCAATCAAGTACTGCAGCCTCTTCAGGGACAGGGGCTGGTACTGTGGTCTGCGACTAACAGAAAAACAGCACAGGTTTGAGAATGAGCCATGTGGCTATTTTCTGCTCCAAATACATTACATAAACATGTTGAGTAAGAACAGGCTTTCTCTTAAACATGAACTGAACTGTGTGTGTACACACACACATACACAAACGTACACACATACACACACGTACACACATGTATGCACGTTTCACACACACACAGTCTGTTACAAGCACTGGCATGATCTGGGTTATCATCACTGAAATAGCCAGGTTTCTGTGTGACTTAAATATCACAAATTAAAAACATGAAGCAAACCTTTAAGCGAAAAAGTACAAATATATTGATGTGCATCTATACACGTTTGAGGTGCCTCATACCTGTGGCCCTCATTGTAACCATATTTGGGGATAGAGAGATAGAAGGGAGATTGACCCCCCTCAAACCCCAGACGAGGCCGATTGCCTCTCTGCCTTTCTCCTTTGTGACCCCGGCCACTTCTGTTGCCTCCGTGCTGACCTCGGCCTCGTTTTTTCTCCTGCAAAACGACACGGAACACAGAATCAAAGAGCAGCCACTACTGGCCAATGTATATTAAATGGCCATATAGGACATGCACAGTCTGTAAAGCACACCGTTTTTTTGGAATTAAGCCTATTCCTTAGATGGACAGAGAAATTTAAGTACATTAAATGTGCAAATGTGAGAGTGAAGGTCCATAATGTATGCACTTTCACTCTGTAAATTAGCTAAGTGAGTACATAATTTGATTGTTAATATCTGAAGACGAAATAGTTACGCAGATATATAGGCTGTGCAATATTAGCTAACATCATCTGCTAATTTAACCTAACTATGAACAGGATCCACTTACTGCTTTTTTGGTGCCGGGTTCCGCCCGTAAATTAGCAAGGGTAATGCGGGGCAAGTTTTGCAATACCTCTAACGCTTTCCCACCCGGTTTTTTTGTCAAAGACATGGTTCTGCTCACATGTCAACGTTGTCCAAGGACAAGAACAGCCATCACAGAAGTAACACACGGAACCGGAAGTGTCAAGCTTCAAGTGTCTGAACCAATGTCTGAAAGGAAAACAGCCCAACAACCAATCATTACAGGAAAAAGGCGGAACTTCAAACTGTCAATCAAATTGAGTTGAACGTCTAATTAGTTGGTAGTAACAGTGTTTGTGTGATCCACGTTTTGTATTTAAAAGAAGCAATATTTACTTAATTCACCAAAGACAAAAACAGGGATAGATCTGAAATTAGTTATTGAAATCACGAAACAAAATAGATTGTCCAAGGTCGATCAAAAGGACGGAAACTGTATCGTATTGGTGTAGCCTATGCGGATAATATATATTACGTTTTTTATGTTTTCTACAACTGCGTTGTATGTGCGGCAATAATATGTCAGTTCCATTGCCTGCCATTGTGCCTGCTATACGGAAAGCTACTGCAGCGGTGAGTTGTGCATCTTACCAGATGCAACGATCAAGACAGATTTGACAGATTTTCTGACTGTAATTTATGGTATAGCGTTAGAAACTGTGTATTTCCGATGTGGTTGAAATTGTTTGTTGTTGCAGGTTATATTTCTTCATGGCTTGGGTGATACAGGGTATGTACCAAGCTGTCCGATCGTCATTACGCATGTTTAGCCTCATGCCTCTCAACATGGCTTACACATAATAGGCTAATAGTATTTACAAAGCCATTTGGCCCACAGATGTACAGTTGACACATTGGTATATTCTTATTGTTATGGGTATGCCGATGTTTTAGCGTTTTACGTCTCAGGGCTGTCAAAATCAAAAGTTTGGCATGAGACTACCATACCTGTCAAAGTTTGGGTACAAACGGTGCGCGAGAAATGGCTCTAATGCGAAGGCGAGATACTTGAGAGCCCTGAATTTTTGTTAACAGTCATGGCTGGGCCGAGGCTTTTGCTGAGATCCGAACTTCACACGTGAAGTACATCTGTCCTCACGCGTGAGTAGCTGGAAGCAAGATGGCATTTTTCATCATCAGTAAAGATTATAATGATGGGGAGACATACACTTGCCTTGTCTCACCTTTTTAAATCACGATGTGATGTACTTTGATTCATTTCTCAGGCCCATCATGCCTGTCACCCTCAACATGAACATGTCGATGCCCTCTTGGTAAGACTCGGAGCTTGTAAAGATTTAAAATATTACCATGGATTATTTATAAAGAGAGAGTCAAGGGAGTTCTATATGATTATTTCTGTGTGTGTCATAGGTTTGATATCATCGGGTTGAGTACAGATGCTGAGGAAGACGAGTCTGGGATTAAAAAAGCAGCAGAGAATAGTAAGTGGGATTTTGGATTACCGTTGCCGCTTCTTTTGCAAATAGTAAACGTTTGCATGATTCACTATTGACCTGTCTGTCTCTTTTCTGTCAGTTAAAGCGATGATAGACCAGGAAGTCAAGAACGGAATACCCTCCCACAGAATTATCCTGGGTGGGTTTTCTCAGGTAGAATTTATCCCGTTTATTTATTTCAGTGGCGAAACAATTATGCAAAAATTGTGAAATATATGACTGACTACATTCAGGCTACATTCACCAATCCATCCCCATCTATTAAACCTTGTCTTTTCATCGATCATCAGAACATTTGATTGTTCCTCAGTAACACAGGGCCACATGTTCCCTGTGTGTTGTTCTGGTGTGTGCAGGGTGGAGCCCTGTCTCTCTACACAGCCCTGACAACACAGCAGAAGCTAGCAGGAGTGGTGGCTCTCAGCTGCTGGCTGCCTTTACGCAGCTCTTTTCCTCAGGTACTGACTTTGCATAAGGAAGACACTGAACCAGTTACCGAAGTTACTGAGGTTGAAATGTTCTTAGGCCACCAAAAGCAGCACAAAGCAGTTCATCACTTCCTGTGATACGTGTGACTTTGTCCCTCACTTAAGATCCTGCTACTACGCTGTCTAGCATCTAAACAAAACAAAACTACGTGAAACTTCACCCATAAGTAATGATCTTGTACAAAATATATGTTTTCTGCACCGTATGTTGATATTTGTCGCTTTGGATAAAAGCACATGCTAATTGAATGGAATGGAATCGTACTGAGGTAAATGTGTTCTACTTGGTATACTTCTAGGAAACAGTCCAATGTTATCAACTAACACTATATTTTGTGTTGTCAAAATGTCACGTTTCAAGGCTTCGGCTAATACGGTCAACAAGGACATTCATTTCCTCCAATGCCACGGTGAGGCGGACCCTCTGGTGCCATTAGCATTCGGTAGTCTGACGGTAGAGAAGCTGAAAACTCTTGTCAACCCAAACAACGTCACTTTAAAGACCTATCCTAGACTGCCTCACAGCGCTTGCTCTGAGGTTGGTACGGTCATGTTATAGTTTAACAATGTAATGTAACAAAATGGTGTACAGTTTTATGCTTATATCATGGTGATGATGATAATTGATCATTTAATCTTCTCTCTTTCTCTCTCTCTCTGCCTCCGTCCTACAGGAAATGATGGATATTAAGCGGTTCATTGAGAGGCAGCTTCCTCCAGTTTAGCTAATGGTTTTCTTAGTAGCCCAAACACCATCGCTGACTAGGTCCCTGCCTCTCATCAAGATCCTCAGAACCGCTGACTGACTTGACTAAATACCTACTCACCAAGTTAGGGGTAGGCTAAGGGCTACACTCAGTGTACGAGGAGCATATACACAGGCTGTGGTGTTTTGGACTGGAGCTATGACTTAATATTTGACACATAACGTCAGTAGCCGTTGTTGTACAGCAGTGCGCCTTCAAATCTCAAGAAATACATCTGTAGATGTGGCAGAATATCTTTTACTATATTAGTTTGTAAAGCTAATTAAAACAATCTTTTGATTTACAATAGATAGCAGAGACAAAATGTTTTAATTATCCATTTCTCTTCATCTAATATACATACAAAATGAGATGATTAAAATGAAAAAGACCATATATTTATTGTGCTTTATTAAACTTGTGTAAAGGAAAACAGCCAACTTTAATTGGAAAAATACACCAATAAGTCTGTGGTTGCACTTTCACAATGTTTCTTCTTTCTTAAACGTATTTGTTCCGTGTCACAACTATGCCTTTTTGGAAAGGATATCTCAATAAGAATCACAGTATTTAAATTCACAGGCTATTTTCACTCAGCTCATATTTTCCGTAAAATGTAGTAAAACTATTATTCTTTGAGAAGAGCTGAAAGCACCACCATATTATATAAATGAATTGTCGCACCATTCAAACTACTGTGATAGTGTAGTAAGATCTTATGCCAAGGCACTTTCATAATCTTCTTGATAATATTACCTCTTTTCTCTAAAACAAACCTAAAGCACATTAAGGCTGACAATATACTGTACCTACACATAAATATAGTGCTCACAGATACATGCTTATCTCTCATTAAACAATATACAAAAGTGCAATATCAAGCGCTAGGGAATATATAAAAATATAAATATGTCTTGAAAACATCTACTTGTCTGGAGCTGGACCGAGTATTTGTTCTTGCTCGTTTTAAGGAAAGCTTAAATTGTGTACACAAACAGTAAGTACCTGTTCATCTATCTGTAAAAATCTAAACATTTCAACTGCAACTGGAGGGTAAAAGTTTTTTTTGTGGGATACATGCATCATCTAGCCAACTTCAGACACAACAGCTCAGATGTTTTTGATTGGAAATGTTCTAATGTGTCTGCTTCAAAGAAAAAAATAGTTCTTACTACTCAATTCATCTGATCTTATGTAAGGGCAAGGAAAACAGATGTTCTTGGTTTCGGAATCTGGCATTAGTAAGTGGGGAGGGCTGTTTGAGACCTTATGTTTCAGGTGGAGGCTCTGCCAGGCTCTGCAGTAGATCGGTGTATGCTGAGGAGTTCATGTAACGCGGGTACGAGTCTCTCTGCATCAGTGTGTAGATCTGCTGCTGGGCATCCTCGAATGTGTGACAAGTGGGCTCCAACATGTTGTGGTTAATCACCTCTCGAACACGCGAGTCCAGACTCACCTAAGAAGAGGAAAAAGCACATCAACTCCATCCAATAGTTTGAGCTGTAATTGGGGAAAAAGTAAACGTGTTCTGTTTAATCCGTCGAATGGTCAGTGAGTTATAAACCATTGCTGGGGTCAGAGCCTTTCTAATGAGCTTCTTTACAAGAACTGAAAAGCTGTTGGCCCCGAACCTGAGGCTTAGCTCACCTCTTTAGGAGATAGTATTGAGATGAAATCCTCGTATATTTGTCGCACTTTTTCCTCCACTATGCTCTTATTGGTCTCCTTCTTGAGTTCCTCGCAGGCCAGCCAGAACACTATGTTCTCCTCGCTAAACTCGGTCCGCAGGAACTGGCGGAAGCAGGCCCGTCCAGCCGCGCTCTTCATCAGCTTCTCAAACGACATAGACCAGGAGCGTGCATCCTCAAGGGTGGGCTTAGGACTTATAGAGAGATAAAACACATTCAATCCCCTTTAGGATTCTCTAAAAGTGTCCCATTTTTTCAAATAAGAAGATAGTAAAAAGCGTTCGAAGTGAGTCATGGGGTAGGTTTCCATTCTCTGGAGGCTGCTGTTTTATAGCCTAATAAAGTATGTTTAGTTGGAAGTGGAGACCACAGTGCTCAATACTTTACCTGTCCTCACAGTTTGAAGTTTCCTCTGACCTCCTCTCATATGTGGTTCTCTGGACCCTTTCATCTTCACCCCTAACAGTCAGACTAGGAAAGACACAATTCAGAAATTTATGCCATTTAATTAAACTACAGTATTGAAATCGTATGTAGACAGTGTGTGTATGAGTACTTTTTATAGTAAGATTATGTAATGTCTGATTCTAGAACATTTGATTAAGAGCCATGACTGTAATGTTATCACAGTTTTACACATAGGTTGAAGATTACTAGCCCAGCCTTCATGAATGTTCCTACTCTCCAAGGAGGCCTCGCGTAAACACAAATGTGTATGGTGTCGTAATTGAAATTTTCTGAACACCTGATGTCTAGAGTCACCTGTTTTCTAATTAGATTCAGGCTGAAATAAGGCATACATCACAGTACACACCTGACCCAGGAGGAGGTGCAGTGCAAGCACTGAAGATTTACTACAATTAGCAGGAATTAATTGAGACACATGTGGAGGCAATTGTTGTTTGGTGTCCCTGAGGAGTGAATTAACATGCTCATAGTCTGCACATAACAGGTAGGGAGGGTCCTGGGGGAGAAGACTGTCCATAATTCCAAAACAGTAACGTCTCAGTGGGCTTGGCCCAAAAGATTAACTGTGTCATCTGTCTGACTGATTTCTGTGTTTGTGTGACTTGGAGACTATTGCCCATTCAGACATTTAAAGTCCATTGGATTTTTTTTTTTTTAAACGATTATAGAAATAAATCCAGCCACCAAAGCAACACTTGCTCTGCCTTCCTTGTCCTGCTTGGTGTGGCCAGCAGAGCTTACCAGGAGCAGCTACAACAGCAGCACCAGCAGAAACAGCAGGCATTTGAGGCGTTGGAGGGGGCGGTGCCCATCCCGTGGCGAGCTTGGAGGACACTGGCAGCTGCTTCCTGGTGGATCTGCATCTGTCTCTTTCGCATCTCCACCCTCTCCGACCCCATGGGCTGCAGTTAAAGTAAACATCGCATGTTGAGTGTAGGAAAGACACGCCCTGATTGAAGAATATATAATTAAATACAGCAATTAGTGAGGTCTGACTATATCCTACAATTCATTAGAAAAATAAACAAAAACATTCCAATATTACTGGAGGAGAAGAATGGAGTCAACCATTCACACTCATGTCTCCAAATCAATTATCTCACTGCAAAGCTACATTTTCTCTTTATCTAATTATGTTACATATATTTTGTTACTCATTTGTCTTAGGAGGACACATCTCTGAGATAATTAATGAACAAGATAGGAAACACACTGCCAGTACATGGAAACCCTCCCACACTCATCACTGAGGCGAAATGCAAAAACGGAATCACCGTGGTGTCGTCAGTGGCTGTAATAGCAGCTGGAGCGCGCATGTCTCCTGCGGAATGCTCTGACCACTTCTATGAAATGATCCCTGCCCAAACTTCTTTGCGCTGAAAGGGTAATAATCAAATCTATGTGACATCAATCGTAACCGTTTCCATAAATGCCGTCAAAATACTGAACTCCAAATGTGATATATATATGTATAATTCTTTGTGCAAAACGCGTACTGTTAAGCACAACGCACTTGCAAACCAATGAAACGCAACTGGAAGGATGTTTGAGAGAGATGGTTGAGCGGTTATGATAGCGAGAAGGCGTTGCTCGTACACCGCAGCCTCCATCAGTCGCATCCAGGAGATCGAGAGAAAATGTTCTTTGCAGATACACACATACGAAGCGTGACAAAAATATAATGTTGTATGATTGCGAAATGGTTAAATATTAAAATAAACCGATTCCCAACCTTTAGAATATGGCGAGGCTAGATGTTTTCTTTCAATATTGAGCGCTTTCGAGGCAAATGAAAGAAAAACGGTATTTTTATTTTTTATTCCTCCGTCATTAAGTTATGTTGGGAATAACTCTGGTCCAGGATTGTAAGATTAATGAAAAATAATTGCAATTATAATTGTAAACCCATTTGTTCCTTGATTAAAAAGAGAATGAAGTCTTAATGTGGTAAACTACTCTTAGATTTATATGTCATACAGAAAATATCAATATATTTATTTGTACTCACTGTGTCACCATGAATGCCAGAATACAGGTGATTTTGGCTCGTTCACATCCGTCTGCCGCGAGTTAACACACCATTTGGTTTTCTCTGTGCGCATGCGTTTTTCATCTGAGAAAAGGTTTTCTGCGGCCTCAGTGCGCGCGGATGGGCGGAACGGTTTTGTGGAGAGAAAAAGAAACAGCCATTGGTTAGGATCAAGCATTTTTATCAGCATTAATTACAGTACACTGACGAATTCGTCCATGACAATTATGGACGGTGAAAAATATTTTTGATGAGGAATAACAACTCTCTACAATGCCCGCCATGTCATTTTGGTTTTCACATTTTTAGAATGAAGTGAGCTATAGTGTGGATAGGCTGATGAAAAAAATATATCGAGCAGGAATAATGTTTTAATTAAAGTTTCATACGGTGTTCTCACTAAAAAAAGATTCTTATCCCAATCAAATCCAGCAACGTTACCTTAAAAAACCCGTCTTGAAAAAATAGTTCTGTACGAACAGATCAACACACCTTCATTGTGGGGTTGCTGTCAACCTCTTTCGCCACCAGAGGGTAGGGTCGATCCATGCAAAATCGCACTCCAACAGTAATTGAATCAAGGATGATGCAAGTAGAATGCGGGAAATCCTGTACCAAAATAACTTTAGGGTGTGTGATCCATCCACCTTTTACCATAATGATAATTATATGCAGGCCTAAACAACATAGAGAAAGCAGGGGAAACGTTTATTGTACAGGGCTACCTATATCTCTAGGAGAGGACGGCAACATTTGATCCTGTTGCCTTGATGGTTGGTTTATCTCTTGCAATGAAGACATAATTAACTGCAGGGAAATCTTGTCCTGAGTGCATTAAAGCGTTTGTGTGATGGGTCTGCTTTGGATATTAAACTCGCTGTCTGGGTAAATCTCTCCACTTTCTTAGAGTCTAATTAGAAAGGTCAGATGTAATTAGTGGACTGTTATGCCATCGATTGTTTATTGTTTTGGTGTGAAGCATTTAATGCTGACCTTTCTCAAACGATGATCTTCCACCATTCATTTAAAAGGTGAGGTTTTGTTATGAACAATGCGCGTTTCCATTTTAAATTGGACTCTCCAGAGTCCATTGACATTGGGCTCTGGAAAATCCAAAACATATATTCTTCACATACATCTAACTTTCATATACAGGCCTATATTTCCCAACAACAGACATGACTACAGAGGGCATTCCAAATCCATCAAAGTGAATCTTTTATTCTTGTGCTCTCATTTTATGGTTTTGCACTCCCTATCGAGCAAGTCCTCCCTGAAGCTGAAGTTGCAAATATGACAGTATAAATATGGTATATGGTGATTGGGTAAGCAGCCAAGGAAATTCATCCTCCTCCACTTTGTGTGAACGACAGTGCTATAAAATAAATCCAATGTATGATACCATTTATTCCTGCAGGGCTCCCTCTCTCTCTTTCCTCTCTCACCTCTCTGTCTCGCTTGCTCTCCCTCACTGTCTTTCATTCCCAGGCCTTTTCAGTTCTCGGTGATAAACCGCAACCCTGTACAAATCATTGAAAAAGATTGGCTATTTAATAAACCAAGTTACAGACATACTGTACTCATATTACTGGGTACTCGGTCTCTCTGCTATTACAAGCAGAGGATGTATATTCCATAGCAGAATGGTAACAAAAGGACGACACACCCTCTCAATAACAGTTTGACCCTGTATCTGAGACTAGGAACATTATACATGCATATAAAGCTATTGTATACTTAATCCATATTTCAATTTTCACATTTTCTTTGGCTCATAAAACAAATCTTCAATGGCAGAGAATTAATTCTCTGAAGCACATCGGGTAGCCAAGAACGGTACCATTTAGACCACGTGAGTCTTGTTGGTTTGTGTGAATTTCATGGGTCAGTCCACTCAAGGCTTCCACACTTGAAGTGAGCAGAGTGTAGCCTATTCATATGAGCAGGTGCTCAAACTGTCCGCTGAGTGGATTTGTATTTGCGTTTGATCTGTCGCGTCATTGGCCTATGAACAGGAGTTGTGCTCTGTCAACCCTCCAATTGCCATTATCTCTGACTCACAGAAGTTCATTCTCTAATAGCTAATGGCTTCCCACTCTTGAGTAATTGCTATTTTTTTGGCGAGGCACATCAGTTAAGGCTCAGTGGCTAGCCTGGGCGGTAACGTAACATTTATTGGGGAGCAGGGTTCGAGAAGCGGGTGTATCTCAATGACCCAAGGCGGTTAACAACGGCAAACCCAGACGTGTGCTGTCGACACTCGGACCTGTCAAGGAGGCCGGTGAATACATAGGAACCACCTATACACATTTATAGACTCCCTCACTCCACCACCCATATAGTGCCTCATGTTGCACAGAATGTGTATGTCTCAAGGAGCCTCCCACTGACTCACTGAAGTGTTTGTGTGAAGTATGTATTCGAAAACAGACACAGTTATTAGCATTTAGATGAGGAATTGTGTTTGTTTTGTTTGTTGCCATGGGAAAATATTGAATCACACGCAGACATGCTCCCACACACGCACATAGTTACGAAGGTTTCATTTTCATGAAAGTATAGTTTCAAGATTCATAATGAATTGTAGTTGAAAGACAATTTCAAGATCAAAGATTGTATTTACTTCTTGGTCATTGCGCAGAGTCATTATTCAAGTTTATTCATATCAAGCATTGCATTGATTCATCGGAGTCAAGTCTGTTTGATCACAATTTTCAGAAGCTATGCATGACTAATCCCATTTTAACAAGATGTACTGTAGAGACTAGCAATGAGACCTTTTTCTTGCTTCATGTCATAAATTGTTCTCCTGCACTTCTACCATGTAGCTAGTGTTTTAGTTGCTGATCATCCAACCAGACAACAACAAATCACAGTCTGTCACAAAAGATGCATCAAAAAATAATAATGCCATAGATATGTCACTGAAGCAACTAGGAAAAGAAAAGAAAAATGAAAATGGTGATATTGACAAAGATAATCTAGCAGTCAACCTGATGGATGGCAATACAAAGAACCTTTGGCCTCTATCCTGAAGGGGGACACTTTGAGTTTTGCAAAATGATTAATCTTATATACAAGATGTCAAGAAACACATAACGTCTTTTTTCGGCATTTGGCTGTTCATCGATTCATTGAGAACCAGAGGTTCTTTGGCAAGGATTCTGCAACAGGCCTAGAAGTATCACATCACTTCCCCATTTACTCAGGCCTCAGAACAAAGCATTGCATGTCTGTTGAAGCTCATTTGTTACATGGTTTCCCCCTGCCTGCACCCCCTACCTGCACCCCCTTGCACCTCCCTCCCTCACGTACACACGCAGACACCCACACACACACACGCGCAGACAATCTTAGAGTTCTGCCTTTCCAAATGAGGGTCTCAGTAGTGGTATAGCGATGATAGATTTACTGCCTCCATCTGAACGAACATCTGTCATACTATTCTTTTCAGGCTGAGATGAACCCAATGTGCTGGGATCCCATCTCTAGGATTTGCAGTAAACACAAAACTTTTATCTTTATTTAGGGGATAAATTAAAGATTTATGCCTTTCTCTTTTGCTCCATAGACTACTTGTTGGCTCGGCCCGGATCTGACTGTGTGTGTGAGCGTGGGTGTACGTCAGAGAGAGAGTGTGTGCGTGCAGATGCGTTGCTTCAATATGAAACATTCTGCTTGCGTCTGCATTGATAGTGCTGCAAGCTACAGTATAGGCCTAAAGTCCCTCTCCTCTCATGTATTGGTGTGGTAAAGCTAAACTCCAAAGTCTACAACAGTTAGATATGGGCCTCATGAACTGTTTAAATATACCGCAGCTTATATACTGCTGCAGTATATATGTACTTCTGGAAATTCTGACTGGAGCTTCAACACAGATAAACTGGATCAGTCTGAGGAACTGTTTCCTCCGACTGAAGGAACAGCTTTGACAAAGTAATGGTCCTGTCAGGACAGACAAATTGTGGATTCATGCCTCATTCACTGTGATATGATCACATCAGGGGCTGAAAAATGTGGATGCTGGGTTGGGATGGGGATTCAACACCCCTGTGTCACACATGGTACGATCAATGATCAACAACACTGCCTAAATTCCAATTAACGAAAGGTTTGCGTATCTTTGCTATTTGGTCAGTGAAAATCTCTAGGATGAAGACGTTTGATTTGTCAGGTAAAAAGGGCAACGCTTTCATTTTTCATGCTGACTGCCGCTCACCCTCATTGCCTGTTGCTTCCCTTCAGACCCCTGCTATGCTCCAGAATGATCTAGAATGACATCGTTCATCACCGGCCATTCACCACAGCCCAGCCCTGGGCCTTTTCTGTCTCAAAGCTGTCAGAGGCAGCACCCTGGCCCCTCTCTCACCCCCTCACCAACCCCCCTTCCCCACCTCCTGTCCTCCTACATGACTCTCTTTCCTGTCCTCCTCGTTAAGAGATCCTCTGTCTGTTCCCTTCTCATCTGTAGCAGACAGTCTTGGTGTATCTCAGCTAATTAGCCTTCGGGGACTTTAAAGGAGAGAATGAGCAGGAGTGAGAGCGAAAGTGTCCTGTTAAAATAATAGGGACTGTGACACTGACCGCAAATACAGTGATTTGTTGTCATTGAGGTTCTTACATTTTAGATCTTTTAACTCATCATTTTCTTTCACTGGCTTGTGCACCACCATAAATTAAAAACGTACGTTTTACGATCCAAGGCAGAGAACTGCAGACACTACCCTCCTTCTCCATCCCATACTCCTTACTTTTCCCTGTAGGTTCTCCTCCTCCTCTCCCAGTCATCCGCCTCCCTCTCCCTCTCCCGTATCCTAATCTTCCCCCTCCTCCTCCCTCTCTCTCCTCATTCTCTCTTGCTTTCTCCACCATTTCTCCACCTTTTCTCCATCTCCATGTTTCCACCTTGAGCTGCACCTTCTTAGATAGCCATGATAACCCCCGACACATAAAGCGTGTCCTTCAAAACATACTGACCCTCATTTCGGGCTTTTGACCTTTACCTTTGAGTTGCATGTTGCTGACATTTACACCAGTGAAAGCAAACCAATGTTTCATTATTTCCTGTTAGTCAGCTTTCTTTAGACTCAACTGATGCCTGTCCAGAGTTCTGGAAAGCCTGTATTCCCCAGAAGAGAAGTCATGCTCGTATGAATAATGTAGGCACATCCTATACGCTGACTATGAAGACCTGGAGGCAGGCTATGGTTGAGGTTGGTCATTGTGTGGGCTAGGCCAAGGTTGCCCAGAGGCAGTTCTCTGCTTGAAGATTCGATCAAAATCTTCACCTCTCTACAAGCTCCCCTGTTCCTCCACTTCTTCCACTTTTCCCTCTATCCCATTTCATCTGAATGTAACCATTCCGTTATCCATGACCAGTACACAGCCTCTTAAGGATGGAGCAAAATATAGTATTATTCCTGAAATACTTTTCTGTCCACATTTCTTAGTGTGGAAGTCATGTTTTATTAGGCCAAAAGTGTTCATATTGGTTGACTAGATTGTTGCATCGTATGTTTGCGAGCGGAGGGGAGGGGGTAGAGTACCTTTCGGCCGTATGTCATAATTTTCTGACTGGGCCATTGTTTCTCTCATCCTCCTCTGTGAGTCATTGTGATTCATGCTGAACCCTCATCTACTATCTCATGTCTGTAATTGTGAAAATAGGCAGATATTTACTTCCTTGGGGCACTATAAAAAAGTTTTACTTCATCTTTTAACTCTGGGCAAAACAACTGGAAAAAGTGGGACCATTATGGTGCCATGAAATGTTATTTTGTTTGTTAGCTTGAATGACTGCCTTAAATAATGTCACCACACAGACAACAGCTGCTTCTGCTAATGGGAAATCTCCCTTGCCAAGCTTTCTTAATTCTGTTCACGTTAGATGGTAATCTGCTGATAATGAGGAGACTGTGGGAATATTAACATGACATTTCACTCCTACTCAAGTCTGCATGCCTGCATGCTAGGTAGTGCTTTCTAAATTACTCTCACTGTTGGGGAATTGTTTATAACGCACTGGGCAGTACTTTGATGGTGATCCACTCAGTTGTTGAATGAAGGAGTTCTAAATAAAGGAAAAACAAATCCCAACAGCCTAGGTTGTTGTTGTTCAGGCTGCATCACACAGACCATGTGAGACTGCTGTCTGGGTCATGCCATGTGCTTCACTTGTTGCTGTAGCAAAGCTTTCTTATCCCTCATAGGGGAATGGGTCTGCAGCCAACATCCCATCCAATACACTTGTTGAGCATCCTGATCTTCTTTGTTCCAATGTTCCGATTCTCGTTTCAATTCTGGCAACGACAATCAAAGCCAATGGTGTGCAGCTGTTCATAGTCACATGCCTTCTCCGCGCCTATCCATCGAGACACGTTTGGGCGGCCAATGAGCGAGCCGGAATTTTGCAATGTTCTGAAAACAGAGAATCAAACACCACACGCTTCTCCATAGCTTGAGGACACGGTCTCATCTATTGGTGATGGATGACCACTCGTGAACTTCTCTTCTGTCATGCCTTACAAAGAGGCCAGTCAGATTGCCTAATGTTATTCCGCAGGATAAAGAGATGATTTGGGGGTAATCCTTCCGGGTATGGTGTTGACGTGGGCTAGATGAAAACATGACAGAGTAGGATTGGATATAAGGGTCACCGCTATGGTCGTATTGAACAAGAGTCGGCAGGAAAACGACCATTGTGTTAAGCCGAGGATAAGAGGATTTAAGGCAACCCCTTCAGTATCATAATATTCTCATTGTGTGTCAAAGCCTAAGAAATGTAGTTTCTACCGATAGCACGTCACAACAGTGTAGTGTTCAGTTTACCATGCATTTTCGGTTGTTTTTTGGTTGATATTCATTGTTATAGTTGAACTTCTAAAAACTTTTTTTCTTAGATCAGAGGTTGTGTTTGTCTGTGTATGAGTGAGTGTGCATGTGTGTTTGTGTGTGTATCTATATGTGTAGCTTTAGTTGCATTTGGGAGTGTGTCAATTTTCATCCTGGAAGCCATTAAATTATTGTAATATCCCCAGACTGAGTGAACTTGATATTCCCATTCCAATATTAACTATGATAGGCAGTGAGGTGTGGCTCCTCACCATGTGTCCCCAGCCATAGAGATACAAACACCATTAAACCCATCTGGGCGAGCTGTGTGAGTTGGAGTAGCATGCTTTACACTTAAGTCATTTATTGACAGTCAATAAGCAGAGGTCCTGAGAGAGCACAGAGAGATTGGTCTGGGAGGAAGCCAAGTTATCATCCTGGAGACAGAACTTCTCCGAGAACCTTTCTTATTAAAAGTTTGAGGTGAACACTTTTTTGTTGTCTTGGAAAAAGTGCAAGTTGTCTCAGAGGACTTAACCTCCACTGTCTGACCACCTGTGTGCGATGGGAGGAAGCAGACTAACCAGGGACACGGAAGCACTGGCACAGCGGATGCAAACCTCTGTTAGCAAAGTCACCTTTCCAAACAGATCTCAAGGGACCCCAGCAAGGCCTGAAACCAAGATTGCAACACAATTGCAACAGTGAAAGGATCACGTAGGTGTCCCTTTGCCTTACAGTCCGATCCCACGACTACCAGTCAGGTTACTGTAACTAAAAGGCCAGCCTGTCTGGGCTGAGTAATAGTTGCGTTCGTCACCTGCTTAGACTGATGGATATCCTGCTTTATGCAACCTAGCATGTTGTTCATCAAGCATGTGCACTAAAGAGTCTATAACCAAGTATCCAGAAAAATGTATTTATATGCACAGCCGGCATTTGGAATATGATTCATCTTGATTATTCGTCATTAACATACTGACCACCTCAGATGCTTTTCCAGTTTTCTCATTTTCTGTTAATGCCTAGACAGTGGCCACCAGATTACCTTTTCTCTGATAAGATTGACACTGAATATTGGATTTTACTTCCATCCATGCAATGCATTGTAGCACATATATCTATGGGAGTATCCTTCTATATGCGTATATCCGCCTCTGAAATCTCTCTGTAATGACAGCCAACTCTTGAGAATCTGAACAGCTTCCCCACTTGATCTGCTCTGCCAAGAACAACATGCAATAGCAGGTCTCTTAGATGTGTCCCACGGTGTTTGTAAAAATGCAAATGACACAAATTGCGGATGATACGTAAAAGTGACTCCAGCCAGCTATTTGAGAGGAATTGGCATAAAAGAGACAGCAAATTGTCTTCTCGGTAGTATATACTCAGGGGTGTGTTAGAGAACATGTCATATGTTTTGTCAAGATGCAAAATTGAAGTTCCGGCACAATTTGTCACTGATCCTTTTTTTAAATTATTTTCTTTTTCTCATATGCAAATAGATTTAACTACTCTGCTGTGCTTTGTTCATACCAACCCAGTGTGTATGTGTGTGTGAGTCTGGGTTTGTGTATGTGTGTGTGAGTCTGGGTTTGTGTATGTGTGTGTGAGTCTGCATTTGTGTATCTCTGTAGGTGTGCCCGGCTCTGTGTAAGTGCGTTTTCTTCGGGGGTTTTTACTTGCAAGATTGATCGTACCTATGGTTTAAGGAGCCTCTTGTGAGTTAGCTAAGAAAACTGCATTTTCAGTTCCATCTGGTGCAGCAGTGTCTCCGAACGTGTGCTTGTCTTTTAAATTATGAATCCAGCTCCATGTGCTTGTTCTGCTGCTTCTGGGATCAACAGCCAGATATAAAAATATCTTCTGCAACAACAACCTCCACAGTCAAATCAAATACTACACAGAGACATGAGTTTCACTTCCTTTCATAGTTACAACATCCTGACTATGCATCATCAAGATAGATTTCACACGAGCAGAAATCTTATCTTTTCATTTATGTGGTGGCTGGATAGATGAAATTGTACCTCTGCTGTCTGCTCTCACTACCTTGGGAAATGTAGTCTTTGAAGTCCTGAAAAAAATGTAATCAGAGTGGCTTAGATTTGCGCCTTTTTTGATTTGGAGCGATACTGCACCCTCTTAGTCCTTTGATTTTGTTCTTTGAACCTCCACCATTGTGGCATCAGACAACTCTATCACTGATTGAGTTTTGTCCTCTGTGATTTTCTTTCATGAGGTCAGCTCCTTACAGTCATCTTTTTCTATCCTTTTTCACCTCCGACACTCAACCCCTTCACTCCTTGGTGGTGTTTCCCTATACCTTGTACAGTGTGACCAGTGACCACGGCAACACTGTCATAGCCGTAGATAGCCTGCTTTTGTTTTAATTTCATATCACAATGATGCTATTTATGACAATCATCAAATTGTTCGTGGGGCCAGGAGCAGCTCTGAGACGATGAGAGTCCAAACGGGTTTCTCTTTTGAGTCTTAATTGCTGCCTGAGGTTATTCAGATGCTTGGAAGTTAAATCGTTTTTTATTCTTGAAAAATGATGAGGACTGGGATCCAAAATGGTCGAGATATTGATGTGTCACTTTTATTTTCCCTCTTGTGACAGTTAGGGAGTCATCCTGTTAGACTGTGCAGGACCAACAAACAATCTCATGTGGCAATGTCTCAAGGGACATTTTCAGTTTTCCATGATGTATGTAAGATAATACCCTCAAAAGAGATCAGATTCTATCAGAACTACTTTTATCTCCCAGTCAAATGCACAACAGAAATGTCAATTTCAGGAGCAGGCACACTCTGATTGCATTTATAGTAGGGGGTTCAGACCCAATCACACTGTAGTTCAGTGGATGGTGCTGATGTCTGAGCGCTATAAGCAGTGGGCTGTATCATTACATGTACTCCACTCCTAGCAGACTGGAGAGTTTGGATAGCAAATCAGTCATTTTCCCTCCCCTCTGGCCTCCCAAATGGGAACCTGTTATATACAAGAGATGAGGGGCTAGGGGTGTGCATGTGCGTGTGTGTGTGTGTGTGTGTAGAGAGAGAGCGAGACAGAGGTGGGTCTTTGTCACACAGTGCACTGCACTTTATAGGGCCATGCTCTGGATTCTGAATTCAAAGCTGTTACTTAACGCTGTTAAGGAGGAAGTGGTCTTGCAAAAGTCCATCCTGCTGCCCTGTGATGAACAACATGACAGAATCGCGAGCAGACTCACCAACACAGGTGGGACTGTTACTTCAGAGTTATTGCTTATGGCAGATGACATACGCAAACCTATTCATTTTTTATGAAAGCGGTTTATCTCTGTCATCTTGTCAGAGGGTGGCCATGTTTTTATCATTACTTTGCAGTGAATGTGTTGTCATCACCTCTTCCCTCCCTTGAGAGATAGACACAGCAGGCCAGAGAGAAGACTTAACACATGCCCAGATTGCGCTGAGATGTCATTTGGATACTCAAAGGTGATTCTGTAATGGAGCGATAATCTTGAAATGACCCCCTATGAAAGTCAATTACAAAGAAATCCTCCTTATTAACCTTTACTGGAGCATGCGGGAGGGTTTTTAATGAGAGCAGCTTCCGACACAGAAGAAGTCTTTTGAAGAGGAGGCTTTGTAATCAGCGTAGAGCAGCATGCATGGTTTTCCTTTCTCACTTGTGGGCTGAGCACTCTCGTCTGTAGAGTCAAAGGCCTCAAGTTTCAGTCCTGTGGGGGTCTGATCCAACAGATCCCTTTCAAATGAGAGAACCCAATAACTTTCAAGAGAGAGAATATGATGGGTCAAACATTCCGAATGAATGGCTGCGGTTTCTGTTACACTGAAAAACTGGAGTCAGAAGGGAACTGAGAGGAAATTAAAGCTGGGATTCACTGTAGATTACCCTTGTGTCGAGGAGAGAAGGATCATTGTGCAACAAGGCATTAAACGTTTATTGATCCTAAACAATAGGTTCCTGTCTCCTAGTGGAATAAAAGTGGTCTTTTGGAAATTTACTTGCAACTAAAAAGCCCAAATATGTCCTCCCCTCCAATACAAGCTCAAACATCTGTAAATCATGGTTCCTAGTCCATGGTACATAAAAATATACAAGGAAAAAAGAAACAACAATTTATAATGAATTTTATTCTGTGCTGACCAGTACTGTCTGACATGAAAGAAAACCAATGCAGGACTGACAGGTGGATATTCTGGGTAATGTGCATTGAGACAGTAGCTTATTGAACAAACAAGCAAAAATGGTTTGTTCAGGGAAGCACTTGGCTTGACGGACCCAGCTGGGATGGTATTTGAGTGGATGTGTTTCTGGTGACGAGAGTCCTCACTGCTGGTTCCATCGAATCAGGGAATTCAGCTTTGATGAGCTCTACTTCAGTCAGTGTATTAAGTCAGTCTAATAACAGCTGTGTGTTTACCAAACCTTGTCAGCAAGGGCAATGCAAAGACCTCAAGCACTCATGCTGATACATGGAGCATCCACTTGAGACATGGTTGTGCATGTCAGATACTGTAAAGTGCTCTTATTGCAGAGAAATATACGGATATTCTGACCTGTTACACTGGCTGATATTTTTTAGTTGTCAGAGTCTTGACAGATTTCCAGTTGTGCCTAGAGATACATCTGTCGTTGTGACCCACATGCTTTGACATACAGTCACAAGTTATGAGATTTGAAGGTCTGATGAAAGAAATATTTTCAGTAGGCTGTGGTGCATTTGAGCACCGCTCCTTAACCCCTCTCAGACAATTTGAAAGGGTCAGTCGCATCATGTTCTCGGGAATGCCAATGCTCTTTCTCTCACACACCTCTCTGTTTAATGTCAACCTTCACAGATTTTGCTATCTCTACAATCATCCATGTGAGCCTAAATATATTGCAAGGCTACCAGCAAACTCCAGTGACCAGAGCCTATCTTCATGAGTCCCAACTTCTATTCCCAGACAGGAAGAGACAGGCAGGATGTTGGATGCAGAGCTGTGATTTAGACTGAGGGCTTCAGACAACTGGGGATGTTTCTGACACATTTCCTCCATAATATCGAGGGGCATTGGAAGCCATTACCGGACAAGCCCTAATTCACTATTACACTAATTAGACTCATGTGAATGTTCCCAGAACCGCTTGTGCCTTTGCCACCACAGAGATGCAGCACAAGGCTGATAAGGATGATGTGATTCATTAACAGTACCTGCAGGGGGTAAAGATAGAGATTACTTTGTCCACAATCTAGGACATATAATTCCAATGTAACGTAGAGATTATGAAATATTAAACCATCTGACCATTATCTCCCTGGGCCTCTGGGGACTGGAGACTCATTAGCTGAATTTGAGCTGGATGAGCTGCTGTCCCATCTGTATTTTTGTGTAGTAACTGTAGATTTTGTACCATAGAGCAAAAATGAAGACTGCAAAAAGATTATCCATAGTTTTACTAGCGAAGAGGAAGAGACACTGGAGATATGCTTCGCTGCAAACAGCAATTCACTCATGAGTCTGCAATCAATGCTCAAGATGCTAAAAACCGTTCTGATTATTTCTTGTTGTAAATTAATGAATCTTCCACTTCCAAAAGAGGCTTCACATAGAAGGTTCTTGTCACTAAGAGGGACAGTTTGGAGAGGCTGTTAGCTGATGAAGGATGTGAAGGATATGACACCATAATAGATTCTACCCCGATCCTAGATGTCTCACAGACGGGATTAGAAGAGAGGCAGAAAGCAACCCAAAGATCTGAACCCTCGTTTCCACATGGTCGCTGATTATCTGTGATTTGATCAGCCTCAAGACAGCAGTTTTCTGTTTCAAAGCTCCAGCCCTAGCTCTGCTTGAGTTCCCAAATGAACTTGTTAAATTCACAGGCAATGCCATAGTGGCCCTAGTAAGTCTTCTAGCAATCGCACCTTCTTTTGGATATATGTGGCAGTTACACGTGTTTTAAGATTTGGGCTCAGTCATAATGATCTACTAATCATTTAAGGGATTCTGGCCATGTCACGTCACTTTGAGTGTTGCAGTCAGAGTCTAGGTAACATTCCTGGCCCACCTGCCAGCCCAGTGACCGTTAGCATATAATAATACTGCTAAACTGCGACCATTAGTCTCAGAATACGTTTATCTCGCTGGTCCCAGGTGAGGGACATTGGCCATAATGTTCCAATGCAGACTTCTGTAGAGTGTATGGACTTTTCTGGAAGGTGAGGGGGGAGGGCCAGTCATTATGATAATGGCTGCAGTACACCGCACACATATACCACTCAAGGAGAATAGGCAGCTCTGCAATCACAGATTTTTTTGCCAGAGAAAAAATTGTTTCACTGTCATGCTGTTTGATTTCAGAGTAGGGTTTGATTGTCCCGTGGGGAGCACAGATGTACAATTTTTGCATCACAGACCGTATCATTCAGACCCGGATGAGCGATTATGAAATAAGAAGATGCATAATTTGTCCTTCATAGTGAATTACACACTGTGGGCTAATTAATTCAACCTGTTTTTAAAAAGGTGTTTCATTCACTAGGTTTGTTGTTTGTTCAAATACAGGGTTTCTACAAGGGCTCAACATGATCAATGTTCTCATCTAAAACTACCTACAAACTTTGTCTCAGCATCGTGAAAGACCACAAGCTGCCAAGCAAGATTTAAAAGGACTCTGGGGTGGTGTGAGCTTTGAGAACAAGGAGAGGGAACGTGACCTCAAGATGCATTAGTACTGCACATGCACCTGTCATTACCATAGCGTTAAGAGAAGTGTAACATCCTTGCACAAAGACTATTGTAGCAGGGTGGGAAGAAATCATGCAATTCAAATGAAGTCCTAAAGGTGTCTAGGGAACGTCTCTCCATGGTCGTCTAATCTCTTCTCATCAGTCTGGGAAGTATTTAATCATGTATTCTTGAAGTTTCAAACTGTATATGGAAAATCAAAGTCAGAGGGGAGTGAGGGAAACTGATAGAAAGGGAACAAGAGGAGCAGAGAGAGAGAGAGAAAAGAAAGAAAGAAAGAAAGAAAGAAAGAAAAAAGAAAGAAAGAAAGAAAGAAAGAAAAAGAGAGAGATTAAAAAATCTGCAAAGATTTTAGCTTTTGTCAGTGAGGGGATAAGCTGTTTTCCCTCTTGTTTTAAAGATTCAAGGTACAACATTGTCTCTCGGGAGAATGGATCTTTGGAGTATCCTGTTTTGACAGGGCTTATTAGTGAGAGTAATGCATCCTGTCTGAACGCCACCTCTGGACCCTAGACTGATTGCATCTGGCTGCCTGGCTTGATGAGCCATTTTGGATTTGCTTCTCATGCCATGTGTGCTGGAAACAGGCGCACAGGTTCAGCTGCAGCAAGCGGAAAGATGAAGAAATGTGAGAGAACAACCAAACCGAGAGGTTGTTTCTGCAGAAGACAATCAACATGGATTTCAATTAAATACTATTGCTGACCACACAACACACCGTCTGAGCCTGTTGTTGTAAATGGTCTGAGTTTCTTCTATGATTTGTCGAGCGTTTTTGTTATCCTGATGAGGATCTTGAAATTGACGTTTCTTTTTGGCTGGCTTTGCTTTCACATAGCTTCAATATGGCTCAGTCCTGCCAGGAAAACATTGCTCAGGGCATAGGAGTATCTGGAGAGAGGCAAAGGAAGCTCTGAGCCTTAAGGATTAGACTATAAACACTGTGAGAAGGAAAGAATTTGATCCTCACCCAATCCCTTCTTTCACACCCCCTGTCAGTGGATAGTCCTTCTGGTGAACTATCTTTAGTGTGGCTGTGTGTGATCATGACTTAGATGGAGGGGTCAAAGGGCAGACAGATTGTATGTGCTGGGAGGGGAAAGGACAACATGAGAGCACGGTTGGAGTGTGACTATTTGGCAAAGGCATTAAGTGTAAGACGTGTGTGCTTGTGGCTTTATGTATTATTGCACAAGAAGGCTTCACGTGTTTCAAAGATCATCGATGACAGACCATAATCGCAACCTTTTCCCAATCTCTCATCTGAAAGACAGGTTACCTGACCAGTCTGCCACTGGGGCCCCACACATTTATTTTTGCCTGACAACTGCTTACAGTTTGCTGCTGTCATGGAGCTGCTGTCATGGAAACTGTGTATGCTAAGGTAGTTTGAGTTGGATTGCAGCTCTGTGGCATTTGTAGCTGTTGGAGCCCAGGCAGCTATAAAGAAACATCACATTTCCCATCAGGAATTCTATAGGACATAAAAGTTCAGCTCAAACTTTACTGTAACCTCACTAACACTGTGAGAAGTGGACAAAGGAGAGTATCTTTAAAATAAATATGACTCAAATGATAAACGATGGTTTATCAAATGTGGTTGATATTCATTTACACTACAGATCGAGGTTCAAGGTGCGCTTGCTTTTTCACTGTACTTGTAGAATTGCCAAAAAGTCTTTGGTGACATAATTAACAATCTATTAAAATCATTTACATGATTACTTATTAAAGTAACAATTTATGTAAACATTACTTGTTATTGAAACTATTTAAATTAACCAGTGAATAGAGTTGGCATAAAGTCTTAAATTTTCTATTGAAGTGTCCCTGTAACTTTACCCACTGTGGAAGTAAATTTCTGTTCTTGGTGACTGGTTTGTTGGCTGTATGTTTACAGCAAGACAGGATTTAAATCCAATATGGCTACCGCTGTAGATGGTGATGATCATAAAGCAATGTGTTGGCTGACAGCTTTCTTCACTGCACCCTACTTCAAGCGTATTCATCTGACAGTCTGACAGCTGCCAACTTCACAATTACATAAAACATAGTGGTAAACGACATCATCCGGCCAAACTATCTGATCAAGGCCCGTTGGCCTAGCCACATACTATAAGAAGCTTTCCAGACCCTTAGAAACTATTCCGTTCTAATGACTCTCTGAAATACAAACAAAAGGAATGCAATCACCTTTGAGGTGCTTTAGATTGTTCATTGTATCGTAATCTATTGGCCATCCAACTGGGTTCATCTAAAATGTAACATATACTGTGCTATTGGATGTGGGGATAAGATTGATTTTCCATGCAATCACTTTTGAATTTCTAAGTGTGCTGGCAATATCCTGATTAGGGTCCAGATACAGGATTGGAGGCCTCCTACGCAGATGAGAAAACAGTTCATCAAAAGAGAGGGAGAAATAAAGGGAACATGGAAGTAGTTGTGTGTGTGTGTGTGTGTGTGTGTGTGTGTGTGTGTGTGTGTGTGTGTGCGTTTGTGTTCGGGTGTGTATGCATGCACTTGTGTTTGTGTGTGTGTGTGCCTGTGTGCCATGTGTTTGTTTGTTTGTTTGTGTAAGTGTACAATGCAGAGATTTAAAACAGAAAGGGAGAGAGAGAGAGAGAGAGAGAGAGAGCAACAGAGACAGAGAGAGATTGAGAGACAGAGAGAGACAGAGAGATTAGATATCTCTTCCAGTCTGTGATGACGGCAACACATCTGTTCAGAGGGCCAGAAGGTTGCCCATGCTGTGATTAGTTTGGCCTCGTCATGAGAGCTTAGGGGTCAGGTCGGTGACAGCCCTAGTCTCTAAGGAGAGCCAGTCAAAATCAGACAGACAGAGAGACAGAGAGGGATCATACTTTAACAACAAGACCCAGATCATACTCTCTTGTGCTGAGCCCGTCATCTGGCCCACAATCATGTCACCTCCTGCACGACTCTTGTCCCACCGATTACTATGAGATTTACAGTCACACTACCTATTGAATACTGGATGATGTGGACGGATTGTTGGACGTCCTCATGTCCTCCACACAATCAGTCAAGTCCCAATAATGATTGTTTAGGTTTAAGTATTTTATAAGGGGTTTCTTTTTCAGAATGGCAAGTTGGTTCTGCCCTTCATGATTCAAGGAGATAAGAGGACGACAAAGAGATTTGCTTATTGCAGGTTCCATTACTTTAAAATATGGTCTCTAAGCTAGCCACTAAACCAGAAGGGACTGCTTTGCCAGGTCACTGTTTTTAAAGATGGTGTTCCGTTATTCTGAAAAGAAACCATATCTTCCCCTCCAGCATCTCACTGGCAGAAAATTGTAGATGTCAGAAATAAAACTACATTCTCACTTGTCAAGCAAAATGTTCCTCTTTTACCTCCAGATTTTATGTTATAGCAAAAAGCATTTTTTCTTTTCATAATGTCTTAGTTCTTTCAATATTGCTTTCTCTCTCCCTCCATCTCTGTCCTGTCTCCATCTCTGTCTCCCCCCTCTCTCTCTGTCTCCTTTAGGGCCAATGATAGCTCTCAGAGTTCCCGCTGTTGCTGGGTGCCGGTGAATCCTTTCTCCTTCCGGCCCCTGAGATGCTCCAAGCACGGCGATCTATCCATCTTTAGATGAATTATCTGAGCAGCTGCACTTTTCTAAACGACTGATGCAAATGACTTCAAATTACTGTTAAGGAGACTAAATTAACACTCTGGCCTTTTGAATTCATCAGAGCCCACAATTGCTGTGGCAAGCATGCCCTTGAGATTAGTTCTGCTCAGCTGGGACTGATTGTTTGAGAACGAAGGAGTGGCAGAGGGAAAGACAGTCAGATGGGGGAGATACAGTTGGTGAGAGGGAAAGATAGGGAGTACTGAAAAACAAGCCTAACCCTCACACCTCACACCAATGTGTTTCTTGAGGGACAGAGTCACTACTCTTTATCATGATATACACCCCCCCCCACCCCAAGCCTTCAAACTCAGCAGACCAATATCCCCTGTCCTTCATCAAATCACACCTGTCAAGTGAGGGTGGGCCACCTTTTTTTTTTTTTTGCTGGTAAGCCACAGGTTTCTGGGGAAATGATTCAAAGCATTCAGTCGTCACTCCAGCAGGATAAAACATAAAAGGTACATTGACTGCACAAATCACAAACTTTGACCATTCCCATTCTCCTTGATTCTCATCGGTGGAACACTTATCGTCCTCTTTAGAGCCTGTGTGTGCCTGACCATGTCAAATGATTAAGTATTCTTCGACACAAATTACTGTAAAGACATGGCTATGAGTGTGCTAGCCTGTGTAAGTGTTCGGTGCTCTGAACCGTCTAAATCTGCCACTGTGAACCGGAAACTATTGAATTGCAATATTGAGTGCCAAAGATGTAGACATGGACGTAGTCGAAAAACAAAACAAGGACAGAAGTCCTTATGTATTTTTCGAACAAAGCTGGCTCTGGTTCTTACGTTCTTCTATGCACAATCCCTGCACACTTTCTGAAAATGTAGATGACATGTTCTAATTATGTTGAAATTATTTTCTTAATCACCCTAATGTCATTACACAATAAACCTGTGCCTAAGGGCTAAACAGTGCCAAGGGGCCTGCAGAGAGGGTAATTTCAGTCTATTATGGTCTGGTCTCAATATATTCTGATGTATCTAGTCACAGAGGACATAAAAACGTGAATCATGGGGAGGGTAAAGTATTTTATCCGTGATGCTTTCTTTCGTATTTCCAATAATGTATTTCAATCAAAGACTCATTCTGTTATTTTTCTCAGTAGTATTTAAATAATCACAAAGACCGAAGAACAGATATTCCATTATGAGTAAAGACATATGCAATGTTCATTCATGTATGAATAATAAATTCATATTTTTCATAGAACGACAACTGCTTGGTACAAAATGCAGTTGCAGCTGATTCCTCATCTAAAAACCTGTGATGATTGCCTCAAATACTATGGTTTACAGCTCAGATGATCATTTCCATGCGCGGGGAACGAACCATCCATCTTTCCTTCTGAAATTCATTGTTAAATAATACAGGACCTGAAGGTGGAAGGGCGGAACTGAGGCTTCCCCAATGCCCCATCCCCTCTGGCAAGAACTCACACATTGTTTCTTGTAGTTCTCACAAGTGTAACCTGCATCTTCATCCTCCTGTCCTTCTTTAGCTGCTGTGGACTACATCCGTGTCCAATATACAGTCAAAGACCAAGTTTGATGATTTAAATCTATTTATAGTGTTCATCGATTCTAAAATGGATATTTCTCACATACTCATCGTCAACATGTTCATAATTTTTTTTTAAATTGGTATCTGAATCTTTTCAATCATCATCCTGTTGTTGTTACAATGTCTGCTGGTTAAAGTGCTGCAGCAGTGTTTTATAAGGCTGCGTTCAACAACGTTAGATTTCTGGCTTTCCTGAATATGTGTAGTGAGCATGATGCTGCAGGACACTCAAGGATCACGCTAAAACAACAGAGTGTTTAACAGAGCGTTTATGCCTGACTGGCCCATTAGGCAGAGCGGATATGAGTAGCAATGTAAATGTAGGCCAGTGGCATAAAATATCAACAAGCATTCTGCTTTTAATTTCATGTTTAATTATGAATGATTTCCATCCGTGCTGTACCAGACTACTACCCTGTGGGAGCTGGTGTAGGTACTGTACCCTCACACACATCAAGTCTAAGGGAGCTGACCGGGTGGCCACAGCCGTACAGAATGCACTGGGGTCAGGAACAAGTCAAAGCCATAGTAACCTTCCTAATCCTGTTATCACCACCAGGCCTTGTGTAGCTTTGGAGCCCGGCCCTGTGCTCTAGCTGGTCTCACAGATTTATTAATTTCATCTGTTGGACTGAAATAGAGGATTAAGAGAGGGAAGAAAGGTGAGACTCCCAAGAGATGGGTTATGGAATTGGGTTTATCATTGGCCTGCCTTGTGATGATATCATTAAAAAGTTGATGTACTGTGGCAAATGTAATCATAGTTTACACTGATATATACTGTATAGCCATGGAAGAGAAAGAACAGGAATGATAAGTAGGTTTCAAATGAAATTCAACTATCAATTTAGGAAAATAACTCTCAAATGTGAAGACAAATACATTTAAACAAGGAGCCTTCCAATGTCATTAGAACTCGTTTGTTTCCAAGCATCTAATTGTCTGACATTCTAGGAAGTAACAAGCCGGTGTTTTCTGATTAAACTGAACACCTATTGAAATCAAAGCTTGTGAGAAAGAGAAGGAAATGTGGCCAATGGACAATTATTTACATTTCATAACAGACCTTTGCAATGTCTTTAGAGGCTGACCTCATTATGCTGTGTTTTGAGATTCATTTTAATTATCAACAACAGTATGTGTTGTGTGTATGAGTGTGATTAAGGTAGTGAGTGAGCGTGTGTGTTTTAGAGAGAGAGGAACAATAGAACCTTTCTCCCATGAACTTTATTTTCCTTCTATGCCCTCTCTTTCCCTTGAGGAGCCAATTGAATACATGTGAATACATTTTCAACCTACTGCCCTCTCCAATCCCCCTTCATCCTTCCCAAAACAAACAAACACAAGCTTAAGCACAAGCACTCACCTCCTCAGACTCCCTTTCCATAATCAATGAATACCATCTCTTCACATTCTGCTAGTAGTTCTGGTGCTCAGCATAAATTTACAGTTATTAAAGGATGGTCTGGCTCTCCCAGCTCACTGGGAACAACATTTATTATGGTTATTTAGGACTGCTGACAGAGCTCTAATAGACCACTATTCTCTCTTCACTCTTTTCAGAATGAATGTTTGGCCCCGTAAGTCACCCAAAGGCAGCTGGAGAATGAATGGGAATTAAATATCTTGATTTAAGGTGCATTGAGTCTTTGCAGACTTTGCTAAAACGTCACAATTCATTCCCCGCAAAGATGAATTTGACAAAAAAAAGAATTGGTCTCAGTCACACACAAAAAAATCTGTATTGAGAGAAATTATCCTGGCCTCAACATGCAAACATCTTAATTTATTTACAGTATGTTTTTCTGTGTTGGTCAGTTAAGAAACACAATTGTAAACTATATAAGACATGCACTTTGATATTCCGTAGTATTATTGGTATATTCAGGGACAACACTGGTGACTTCATTCACCTATTACTACTAAAATGTACATTATTTGCATTCAACACCAAGGCACACTAATTGATCTCTTAGGTGAATCAAGGTCACTTGATATTAGCCTTCCTGCTGTGTGTATTATTACAGACTCCCTAATCTACTATTGCTGTATAATTCATGCTTTTTATTTGTTCTGATAATTTGCTGTTTGAGCTACAAGACTTACATCAGTAAGTATTCAAAACCCCTTACTTCAAGCACACTTTATTGTTCAAGCATAATTTACATCGGATGTTTTGGTGTAGGCTGTGACGTCAATTTGCTTCCAACGTGCACAGAAAGCACTTATAAATAGATCACTGGTGTATTCTGATGGTCCATGTGGTGATAATGTTCAGCCTTTGTCTACCCCCCACTGGGTGGGCAGTGATGAAGTCAAAGTCATACTCATCAGTCCGTACTGTGTGCAGTTAGCTGGAGATAACACCCTGCAGCACTGCTGGCTGGACTCAAGAGCTTGGCTTCTGATTAAATACTTTAACAGAAAAGATTAGCTCAGCTGCTGAAAATTAAACTCAATCACGTAGCGAAGCTTGTCTCTGAAGCAAGAATAAAATCAACATCATATTTGTGTTGGAAAACAAGCTTGGGCACGCAGGCTACACACATCCAAGTGCACGGTGACAAATTCAATCTGTCTCACTAACTGATTCATAAGTAGATTGCTAATTAACCACATGAAGTGTTTACGTTGACTCATTCAAAGTAGGCCCACCGTTTCCTGTTAAGAACAGTGGGTTGGGTAGTGTCAATCTAGCGAAGAGGCAGTTTAAGACTGCTGAGTGGCATAATTCACACTCCGCAGGACACCTCAAGGCAACCCACCACAGCACCATCTGCGACTGCCATGACTGGATACCGTAACTGTGAATGGAGGAGGACCATGACTGGACTCAGTGACAGGAGATGGAGGACGACCATGACTGGACACTGTGGTAGGAGATGGAGGAGGTTTCTGCATGGGTGCATCTCTATTCCCTCGGTCTGGCTTTGTGCGCAGGCTGGTAATTATGTTCAGAAATAATGTACAAAACATATATTGCAACAAAGTACAACTGTCTTAAAAGGGTATGTTTACTGGCGTACAATAATTGGGAATGTATCAAAAATAGTAAGTAAAAGAATGATGACGAAGGTAACATGCAGACTAAATTGTCGACTTCTCTAATTGTTTTTTTTGAAAGAACCAGCGATTCCATTTCTGTCATTCATGATAGTTGATTTCATTTAGCAAATTCCTGGTATTTCCAACAAGTCCCCTGTGTTTAGGATGGAACCACATTGACCACTTTGACTAAATAACACAATTGCATACAAAGGTAACCTTTTACTGTCTGGAACGTGGGCATATGAATGTTGTGGGATAGATCTGATGGAACCAGTGTTCACACGCCTCCCGGCCATCTGCTACAAACTGTAGCCCGGCCTGTCATCCTTTGCTTTGCCACATAAATCTCACAACCACTTCTATTTTAAGAGATGGACCCACCCACAGCCTTTGCTGTCCCTCACCTTTGATCACCTATGGTTGAGTAAGCTCCTTTGTGGCTTTTTACAGTAGGTGCTGTGCATCCGATGAAATGGCTGAGATGGAACAATACATTCATCGATGTGTGTATTGACAACTCTCATCTGTCATTAAAACCCACGCGTAAATGCATAGCTGGGAGAGTCTTCACCACACCATTACTAAGACGTAGAGGGAGCAGTAGACCGTTTTATTCAGCTGAAGCCTCCACAAAATAGCAATAACTACGCATGCCAGAGTAATATGCAAGTGTGTGAATCTACGTGTGTGTGTGACATGTACGTTCGGTTTCTCTTTCTCTTCATCTGGATGCAATAGTATTTGGGTGTATGTGGTGCTTTCCAAAGAAATGCCCATAGTTTAATTTTGTCCCGAAGGAGGATGTGGTGTGTGACTTTGCCCAGTGAGTGGTGTCACAGTGGGCCCTGGTCCATGTAGCCCAACAGGGTCGCATCTGAGGGCTGGTAGCATATCCTCAGAGAGGGCTTTTCTACCCGGACCCATGCATGAGTGGCTACAGCCCTCTCTGCTACTCGCCCTAAGCATCTCTTTGGGAGGCCATAATATCTTTAAACAAAGGACACTGATAGTATGCCATTTAGGCCAAGCTAATAGTTGGATTTGGAAAGGGACAGATGCCTTTCAACCAGTGTGGAACATATTCTGTCATATCTAGTATGGAGTCGCATAACCTTTATGAATACTGATCATCAATCATGCAGTACTACTCTTTTTGTTCTGCAAACCTGCTGTCAAAATGAATGCCTTAGTCTAAATAATGTAAAGGGTTGAGGGCATATATAGATCATAGGGAACTTATTTTTGTCTGTCGATGGTAAAAGCCATCTGTAATACATCCATGTCCAGAGAAGTAAACCAATTTTGAAAATGGATGAGATGAAAACAGATAATGCTCCCTCAGAGAACTACAGATTTTTTAGGGGGTGGTGGGTCAGCCTCCCCTGTCTGTCTTTTTTTCTGACTGTTTACCTGCCTGCCTGTCTGCATGCCTTTCTGTCTTCCTATCTGTCTGTCTGTCTCTCTTCCATCACTCTCCCTCACTTTCCACCTAGTCCCTCTTCTCTTTGATGTACTGTTTCATGAGCGAATGGTCCTGCTCCTCTGGAGGTGATCGTAAACGACCCGGCCTCCCCTAGTGCACCGTCAGCGCTTTCATATGATCGCCTGCACCTCGGGGCTGTACATCAAACAGTACCCCCTGCTGATGGCGTCCTACTAGCCCTGGCCTAGCCAGAGCCTCCACAGCCCAAGGGCAAGGTAACCGAAATTTCTGCTTCATTGGTCTCTGCCTTCCCAATACTACATGGGTTGTTTACTGGACATGTTATTGTGACATTTGTTAGCTATACTTGGCTTTGTGAATACGACATGATCTTTGAAATGGCACTGGGGAGTCAGTAAGTAGGCCTTGTTGTAAGCATATCTCTTGAACGTTTAGGTGTATTATTCCCTCAAGCTGTTTTGCAATTCTCCTGTTGTGCTTGGGGAATTGCCTACTCTACGTCTATTATGGAAATGAGCCCACAAATGTGTTTCGGGTAAACAGGGAGCCTTGCTATGGAAAAGGACTATCCTCTCACCTTAAGGGTAATTCTGATTCAGGTTATATGAGATGTCAAAACTTTGCCGTAATGCTGGAGATCAACGCAAACTACCCTTACTGGCAGGTCAATCTGAGCAACAGCAGTGCAGTCACAAATACCCATTTCTATCAGGAAAAGGTCATATTTAACTTGACACATTTACCAAACACATCCTTTCTCCCCCTCAAACTGCCTCTTCGGTGTATCAAAACACGAACACACCAGATGTGGCAGGTAGGTATTGTGATGTTGGCTGTATCCCTGTGTTGATATGTGATCGCTTCCCCTTCTCCTTGAAGGGAACTCTCATTTGAATGTATAAAAAATCCTACTTTTTTCATTCGTGCCTGATCAACCCATCAGCCAATCCGATCTATTCTATCTCTGTTTTTCACATTAGATTCAACGGCAGTCCTCCTGGAGGGTGGGTATGACCTTGGAGAGATTGAAAGGTAGATTATGTCTCTTAATGATCTTGGAACATGAAAGTAATAAACACTGGAGAGAAAGGAAGCTGAGTTTGGTATAAAGCATCCATTATTTTCTTTCATTTGAATCTTGTTTCTTCCGATAAATGACAGTAGAGTTAGCATTTTTCTTTTGCATGAAACTTTGACAGTCACAGAGGGAACGAGCGGGACAGAGACAGTCTTGGATTTTCTCCTTTTTTAATCAAGTTCAGTTTGATCCCGCTGCTGATGAACCGCTTTTGCACAAATTGTTTATGTTTTTGGCTTCTTTCAGCAATTAACTGAAATGAAAGGGTCATGGTTAGGCTTGCAGAACAAGAACAAGCCAGCAGTCTCACATACATTAGCAATCACAAATAGGTCTATTATCTTAATCAACATAATCTACAGTATGTTTATTTGATCTCACCGTGTGTGTTTTAGAAGACTGTATAGAAAATGATAGACTGGAATGTAAGTAAAAAAAGTCTGAAATGCGTAATTATATGTATATAACAATCACTAAGCTCCACATCAAAATGAGATCAGCCAAGAAAGAAATTGTGCCGCCAACAGCTGTACAGACATCCTGCCCATCAAAGCTGAAAATCTGTATTTGGTACTTAAAGAAAAGAAAGAGAAGAAAAAGAAAGAATGCTACCTTTTAAAATCCCCTTGAAACTCTGTATGGCAGTACTGTGATGTATGTTGCAATCTCTCCTGTGTTTCTTTTGACTTCTCTCTTGTCCGTTGTTGATGTATTTAATCCATACGGCGCTCGGAGAAAACATGATTGTTTCTGTGTTCGCATATCTTTGTCAATCCTCCCTAATCCTCCCCAAACACGGTACTTGTTTTCCAGAGTCATCGCTAGGCCTGTGTTGGACGAGCAGGGTCTTAGGGTCCTCCAGAGCAAGAAATAATTTCAGTACATGACGCCCATGCAATAACATTGTTGTCTGTTTCTTGTTGACGTTTAAGTGGAAGTAAATAACTACCATATGAGTGAAACAGTGGCTAGCAAAATGTTTTTCGCCTGTGGGGAGCCTGTGCTTCACTTGGTTACTGGTGCACTAGCGCTAACCGTGACCCCCAGGAAGAACTGCAGGCTACTCTGCTGACCGAGGCAACGTTTTATAATTAAATGAATTGAAATGGTCAAATGTTTATTATATAAAGTGAGTTTCAATTCTGTTTAGTGATTTGGAGCAAAGGCCTGGATTTTTACATTTGTACGTAACTGTACTGGTAAACACATCAATCACTAACATGTGCAGATGAAGCTATTTCCAAAGGCATTTTTGAATTTTGATTGCTAAATAACTTATCCAAGAAAGCTATATATACTGTGTATAAATTATGTCCATTTATCATAAATAGAGAAGGGAATTTATTTTAAGATAGGTTGATCCTGGCCTCCCCTCAAATTGAAATGAGAGCATATCTCTTCGGCCTCTCACTTGAAACCTAGTTATCAGATGCACTCAATCAATTTTAGCTGCCAATTAACTCTTTCCACCTCTATTAGCTAGAAATCAGTCATTCCATGTGCAATATCAGTGTGTATGACCGCCTAAGTATCAGTTCTACCAAAGAAATGTGCTTTGCCTGTGCAGATAAGGGGGGGGGGGTAACAAACCTTATATCCTATCAAAGGCAATCCCACCAGACGACAACACCATTCATGGTACGATTCCTTTGAGGGTAAAGGAGCCTGACTGTTTAAGCAGTCTAACAGCAACACAAAAAAAACTGTGTCTGCATGTTCCCAGCAACAGACATCCTGCCATCCAAGGATGGCTCAGGTGACGTAAGGTTACATGATTTATTAGATCTCCAACCGTTGTCTCCAGTCCGCTCATTTGAACTGTTATGCATGCATCATACTCTGCAGAAAACGTACAAATAAAACCGGGAAGCTTGTGTTTTCCCTCATCATGATGACGTTTGGATTCTGATTTGGCTCTTTTGTTCTGTTAGCTGAAATTACAGACAGGAAGACATGGACTGATGGCGGAAGGATCGGGCCAACAAGCCCCTGCACAGTCAGGGTTGCTCACAGTTGTCACCACACATCTGTTTGTGTCTGTTTATTTATGTGAATGATGCATTATGGATTAGAAGGAATATTTTGATTTTAATGTATTTTTAACATTAGAATAAGTAGGCTCATGTAGCCTAATAAACAGAGAATGTTCCATTTAGTCTGCTTAGCTTGTTATTGTGTGGCATCAACTTACTGCATTTAAACTGTAGAGCATATAATGTATGCTACTTCATCACAGTTAAATTTAGCTCAAAGGATTAAACTATTCATTCAAATAATCATTAATATTTAGAGTAGTCGATCAATAGGTTTTAGATGCCCCAAAGTTTGAAGTGATAAGAATTAGGCTACAGATATGATGGCATAATCAACATTCGTTAGACAGACAGCATCGTAACTTAATCTGAAAGAAAGTCTCATCGCTTGGTTTTAGAATTGCATCGACCTATTTTGTTACATGAACACAGAGTTTGCTGTGTTTGCCTTAAGGTTATTGTCACTTCCCTGATGTCATATTTGGGGGAGGGGGTATTGAGAAATGAGCAAGAGAGCGCGCTACCGTTAGGATGCTCTCAGCAGCCCACACTGTGCGTGCCCACGAGTGCCCGCCAGCCGTTGCATAGCCGATTCACTTGCCTCATCTTACCTTTCTACAAACTTTGGCTACCCGTATTCTCCAGCAAGCGAAAAGAAAACACACTAGGCTACGTCCACCATGCCTCAGATTTCATCTACATAGAGTGAGAAGGATCGAACAAAGCCTAATAACAAATGGGTGAGTTCATGGGTGCGGGTATGTTGGATAAGGTTATGCGGTCTGAAAATTGTTTTAGAGAAATGTTTTGTGTATAATCAATTCATATTTTACTCTCATAAAATGATTAAAATATTTGAAAGATCTTTGGAAAAAGATCACTTAAAGAATACTATAAAAGTCTATACAGGCGGAATAATCACGTTAACTTCCCTTTTCTCTCCTATCGGAACGGACTTCCAGAAGTGTTCTCTTAGCCCATTTCATTTATATTGCGCGGTGGTCAAGCGTTTACAAAATGGAAAGCACTCCGGTGGAAATCTTCAAAGGAGACAAGTGTCTTTCTGCGCTCGCCGAAGACTGTTTCATTAATTCCACTTGGCTGTCTGAATCACAAACTCCCAATCGTACCCATAGCGACGAGTGGGATGAGGAGCCTATGTCCCCGATTATCCCTATAATCACCGCCGTCTACTCCGTGGTGTTTGTGGTGGGCTTGGTGGGGAACTGCCTCGTCATGTATGTTATAATCAGGTAAGGCGCAACTTTCTTCCATGTGATCGGGTTGCTTGTCCTCTGTTTGGTGAATGAAAAGTTCGTATTAAGCCACAAAGAAAACCGAATTACTGTAGGCTGTCAATGTGTATTTAAATCCTCCTTAAATATGTATTTAGATCCATGCAATAGATAAACATTCCTGACCAAGTCATTTTTCATTTCCAAAACTTGTAAGACACTCAAAGGCAGTTGCTTTTTTGCATGCACGCATGAAGAGTAATTAAATACATATAGCATGCATCAGGGAAATAAACAAGCGCTAAATTCCTTTGAACTGACGAATGGGGTATTTGGTGATGTGGGAATCAAAGCTGAGGGAGTGATTCATGAACATCTTGACATGAATGTGAGGGATGATAGATATTTGTTTATCAGATTCTGGATTAAGGCATCATCATTAAAATATTGTTCAGCATCTCCTAGTCGTCCAGTTGTGTTTATGTTGCCTGTATATGGTATACCTCACAACGTAGGGCGATTATTAAAAAAAGTATGCACAAAAACACACACACACACACACACACACACACAAATGAAACTTAATTCAATGGTAAATCAGTAAGCAGTTAACAGACAAGGAAAATACATATGTGAATTGGGTCTTCTAGTCATTGTGACATTGGAATAGAAAAGAATTATAAACCACAATTCAAACCTGTTGTGGTCTCTCATGCAGAAGTCTTGCACCTCATTGGTTTTTATTGATGGAGTGTGTGTCAGATAAATCAAATGCCATATCACATGGGACGACCACAGTCTCTCTCCACCAGCTGCCAGCAGAAGACTAGCTTGAATCAGATTGATGGCACGTTACACCTGCATAGTTTACCATCGAAGATCATTATTGGCACATCGTCCATATTCTCTGTCAACAAGGTCTACCTTGTAGTGCTTGTGGAAAGCGAAGCCTCCATCATTCCTTGTCCCACACTTGTGCCTTTAAAATTATTAGTATTATTAATAATAACTATTATGTTATTATTGTTGTTTACTTGTTACTGTTGATGTTGAATTTATTATTGTTTTGACATTTCATTCTGCAGCCAAATGTCTCAGTAATAGGACTATTGTATCATGGGATATTCTCTATATTTCTCTATTTTCTATGTACTGATGTCAAAATATGCTAAATGTGACAGGCAATAGGAATATAATGACAATGAAACGAATAGGTCAGTGAAGCGTTACCAGAGAGTCTTACTTGTATGACCCACAGTGTGGTGATTGATGGTACTGATATTGGACAGATATTTGCAGCCATTGTAATTGATGCCCTGTACTAGTGAGTGTCTGTAAGTCACAACTGACAGAAGCAAAGATGGAAACATGGAAGTTTCTGCAACCTCTAAGTGGTTGAAGCGGCATCATGTGTTCCAGTTGTGAGAGAACAAAGACTTACTAATTAGCCGTTCATGAATAATTGAAGTTCAAAATTCATTGAAGTAAAATTCATCCTCAAATCAGTCTTAAATCATTCAAATTTAAAATGTTTCCAAAATTGACTGTGAGTAATGCAAAGATAATTTCTCATCAATCTTGTCTTCATTTGAGTTATCTGGCCATTTAAATAACAGATGGTTTTTGCATTCCTTTTAAATGTATTTTATGTGCAGGTATACAAAAATGAAGACCGCCACCAACATTTACATTTTCAACTTAGCCCTTGCTGATGCCCTGGTAACCACAACAATGCCTTTCCAGAGCACAGACTACCTGTTAAACTCGTGGCCGTTTGGTGAGGTCGTGTGTAAGGTCTTCATCTCTATAGACTACTACAACATGTTCACCAGCATCTTCACATTGACCATGATGAGTGTGGACCGTTACGTGGCCGTGTGCCACCCAGTCAAGGCGCTGGACTTCCGGACGCCCATAAAAGCCAAGATGATCAACGTGTGTATCTGGATCCTGTCATCGGCTGCTGGGATACCTGCTCTTCTGCTTGGGGGTACACAAACAAACAATGGTGAGTAACACACATGCCCATACACACTCAACACTACCTCTCGAAATGTCTTCAAAGGCAAATTTCCCAAGAGATGTCAAGGAAATGTCTCATCACAGAGTGGACTGGTCCACTATCATGCTTTATTTGCCCTTAGAGGTCTGTGGAGGAACTCATTAAAATGTAAAATGCCAGTCACATTTTCTCTGGCAATCTGTGTTTTTCTAGCAATGCAGATTCTTTTGTCTCATTTTCATAGTCAGAAAGGGTACATATCCTATCCATCTGATGTTAATGAGCATTCCATTATCTTCACACTGTATCACAGCCATATAAAGAGGATGTTGTGCAAAGTGAAAGAGCCGTGTTGCGCAAGACATTCGCATTTAAGAGCACATTAGCTGTTCCATAACAGCCAGACAGCATGAGGGGAAAGAGTCATTGTGAAATGGTATTTATGTTAGACCAAAGCGTGGGTACATTGAACAGTCTCCCTGTCATAACTCCTCTCATCCTGTTCTCTGTTCTCTCCACTCCATTCTCTTACACCTCTCATTTATTTCTTTCATCTACCCCTTTTTGTTTTTCTCTCTTTTCTTCTCTTGTCCTTCCTCCTCCAGGCACTACAGAATGTGCCTTACAATTCCCCGAGCCCCACTACATCTACTGGGACACTGTAATGAAGATCTGTGTGTTTGTGTTTGCCTTCGTGGTGCCTGTGCTCATCATCACCGTCTGTTATTCTCTGATGGTCCTGAGGCTGAAGAGCGTCAGGCTATTGTCTGGCTCGCGTGAAAAAGACCGCAATCTACGCCGCATCACCCGCCTGGTCTTGGTGGTGGTTGCTGTGTTTGTGGTGTGCTGGACACCCATCCACATCTTCATCCTGATCAAGGCCCTGGTGAGCGTGCCTGAGACCACGGCTGTCATGGCTGCCTACTTCTTCTGCGTGGCACTGGGCTACACCAACAGCAGCCTCAACCCCATCCTCTACGCCTTTCTGGATGAGAATTTTAAGCGATGCTTCAGGGATTTCTGTCTCCCAGCAAAGCTGAAGGGGGACAGGGGCCCAGGGAGCAGTAAGGCCAGGAGCACTGTAAGAGAAGCTCCCCTCCCAATGGAGAACCCAGACGGGACTAAACCGGCATGACTAGCCATGGAACTGTCTTCAATCTCCCGGATTGGGAAAGAAGACTCAAATGATCTAGGCCTAACCCAAGTGACATCTGCAATGTGAAAACTACAGTGCTTAATACATTGTCCTTGTTGCTACAATCAAATTCAAGTCATGTCATTTCAGAATAAGCCTGCAGGCTATGTCCAGGACATATGGAGATATCATGCATCACTGATCATAATTTGTAATGGATGAGTGGCGTATTGAATTAATTCAAGGACACCAAATATATTGATTTGCACACTTGTATACGTTGAGTCAATTGGACATACAATTTACTTGCAGATAACATTCTCACCTTAAGGGAATCACGAAAATGATACAAAAGATTTTTATTTTTACACCTACTGTGTCATTATGAGATGTTATCGTATTGTGTGTTAGAATCCATTAGTCAGATAACAGAACGCTAAGGTGTTTTACATTGAAATTCTCAGGGATGGCAATTTGTGATATTTAGTCTTTTCATCATAGATAATAGAAAATATAGTAGGAAAAAATACAGCGTTATGTTATCATTTAAAATTCCATTTCCTTTTTCATTTATTTATTCAAGGTTTTAATTGATTTAAATGTTCTATATCATGGACCGTCTATGTAGTTAGTTTGGCCAGAAGTGCCTTTTGCAGATGGGGTATTTCCAGGCTGACATCAAGGCCCTCGAACATAAAGCTTGATACATTGAGTACCTGTTGTGAGGAAACATTACAATTAGAGAATGTTATGAAGTACATTCAGTTACATTTGCTTTTCATAGCCGAAAGGAGGCAAATAAATCATTAAGACACTATACCATTTCATATATACCAATATCATTAAGTCATAATGAAACAATCTAAAGTATTTCAAAACATGATGTTGACTGGCTCCAGTGTTTCAGGTTGGATGATGAGTGGAACGTTTCACTTAGACCGAAAGAAAAATGCTGTTGTTGACACAATCACTGTTATTGTGAGAAATCCTGGATTTAAGTGTTATTTTCTAATTTGACATAGGGCTTTTTTAGCAACTTTGATCTTTTGTCAAGTTGTTAATCTTACGATATACATCACTTTTGTGCTGTTATTAAGACTTGCGCCTAGTTACACATATTCATTTTAGATTATGAATGTTCTTACCTTAGAAAAACATGAGTAGATAAATGCAATCCAAAACATTTGGATATTTCCTTCATAGACATATTGTGCACGTGGTTGAGTATTCAGATTAATGTCAAATACATCGACAAGAAATATACTTGTTCAGAAATTGTATAGTCTTGAAGTGGCTTTGCACAGATATTATAAGAAATGTATCAGTATTTGTAGCATGGGCAATTATGGAAACACATGTACAGACATAAATATCAAATATTGTAAGTGTTCTTTGATCATACACAAAGTAAATGCTTGGTGGTCTGTGCTTTTTGTTAATGTTGTACAGTGACTCCCACCGGATTTTGAATGTATATTTAAAGACTTGTAAAAAATATTTTAAACTAAATGGACTTTTAGAGCTGTATAGAACTGTGTTAATGTCATTTATTATCAGATCCACAGTCCAAGATTTCCTTTCAGACAACAGGTGTTCATTCTGCAGGTCATTTCAGTTTTGTAAGATTAAAGTTGTTAGCCTTACAGGGTTGTGGACTTGTGAAACAAATATACAAGTTCTATCCCAACAAGCATCATTTGGATTTTATTGGTCTCTACTCTTGACCAATATTACCGTGTTAACATGTCATTTTTGATGTAACCTACCTAAATGTGAGTGTTTGCAGATAATATTTTAAGGTAATCTTTGAAGCTTTTGGAGGTGATTCTGTAGTCTTCAAGTTAGTATCACCTCACTGTGATCAACATCAAGCACAAATTGATTATCATTATTTGTAAATATCTGTGTTTCATCAATTATAGCTGTTTTAGTTTTCTGTTACATGCGGATATGATAGCCTACTCAGACCAAAATATGCTGTGCGGTGCTCAGTATTAAAGTGAATGAAACAACATTTTGTCTCGCATCAATATACTATTTTAGTTTATTGATTTAAAGCAAATACGAATAAGGCCCTGGTGAGCGTGCCTGAGACCACGGCTGTCATGGCTGCCTACTTCTTCTGCGTGGCACTGGGCTACACCAACAGCAGCCTCAACCCCATCCTCTACGCCCTCCTGGATGAGAACTTTAAGCGATACTTCAGAGATTTCTGTCTCCCAGCAAAGCTGAAGGGGGACAGGGGCCCAGGGAGCAGTAAGGCCAGGAGCACTGTAAGAGAAGCTCCCCTCCCAATGGAGAACCCAGACGGGATTAAACCGGCATGACTAGCCATGGAACTGTCTTCAATCTCCGAGATTGGGAAAGAAGACTCAAATGATCTAGGCTTAACACAAGTGACATCTGCAATGTGAAAATTACACTACTATATACACTGTCCTTATTTCTATTGTCAAATTCACATTTTTTATGTCATTTTAGAAGAGGCCTCTAGGCAATAGTCTACAGCATATGAAGATGTCACGCATCATTGATCAATATAATTTTATGGATATGTACATCAATATGGTATATTGACCTATTGGTATGAAGTGTATATGTGGAACAATGTGAGTGTGAAGCTCTTGCTGAATGTTTAATCCATAGTTCTTATGGATCATCGCGTACAGTGTAATCGAGCACAATAACTTAATCCCTGTAGATGGCTCTGAAGTTAACTGAAGTCAATGGACCGCTAAATGAAAAAAAAAAATCTTTTTAATTATAGTCTTAAACGGTTATAGTTTATAGACTGGTCTGTCGTTTTCAGTTAGATTAGTGTGTCTGGAGAGAGTGTGTATGATGGAATACACGGTTATGTCACACTCTTTTCATGTAGAATTGAAATTGTAGCGTTAATGGATTCAATTTGTAAATGCGTTAGTAACATATCATTTCACATAAACTTCAACAATGCATCAGCATCACCTTTGGCTTGATTGATTCTCAAGAGAAGGATGAACAAAACTGCATACATTAACACATGGGCTAAGAGCAAGGGTATTCCAAACGACTGCCTACACGGACGCCTGATGTAATTGAATATAATGTGTTTCTGTTCGAAAACATGACACTGGGGTGCCCCCTAATGGACATTATGCTTTTCAAACAGCTTTCTCAGTACAAAAACCCCCACCGATGTTAAAAAGATGTACATTTACATTCTGTTAATTCAGAATTGCAATCTTTAAAATGTATCTTCTAGCAGCCAGATGATACATTAGTTAGAGTCTAGCTAGCGACAGCAGGGCGTTGGTAACCAAGTTGACCAACCATGTGACTTGTGTGACGCCACGAACGTTATTTCCGGGTGTCCCAACTGAAGTGAAATTTCGCTACCTGATTGTTTTATCCTAACAAATATCGATTTGGGACAAAATGAATCGTATTTTTGGTCGAGGAAAGCCCAAGGGACCCCCACCCAATCTAACAGACTGTATTGGAGGTGTAAGTATCGATTGTCACAACTTGCAGAGCTGTTCCTTCTTTATAAATAAACAAAGAACTTCTTCGTGGGAACAAGCACTTCAGTGTTAAGTGTTGGCTGACGTCTACCTTGCTAGCTAATATAGTAATATTGACTTACCATACTTTTGAGGTGAATTAGATGTATGTTTTAGACTGGAAACTGAAGAAATTAAAGTAAATAGCAGCTTTCAATAACCATCTGCAGTGAGTCGTCTTGGCAAAAGACGTACTGGGTGGCTAATGTTAGCCAGCTAATATAACACAAAACAAGACAATGAAGGTACAAGTTAGTCTATCAGAATGCTATGTTTAGTACTGAAATAACTAATTTTTTTGCATCTCTGCCATACAATTAAGTATAGGTTTCTCTGAAACGCAATAGAGACTGGGCAAATTAAGACCAGGTTTTTGTTCCTGTTATGAAATCGGGCATTGACTTAAATCAACCAGTGTAACTGGTTTTGTATATATTTTGCCGCACCAGAAATGGGTGTTTAACAGCTTTTACTGAAAGTAACCCTCTTGCTACTTCTATTTTTGTTTTAACTTATTACCATAGGTGGACTCTCGGGCTGAGTCTATTGACAAGAAGATTTCAAGGTTAGATGTTGAGCTTGTCAAGTACAAAGATCAGATGAAGAAGATGAGAGATGGGCCCTCAAAGGTAGCGTTGGTTTCACATTGTGTTATAAGCTTTATAACTTGGAATTGAATGGTCCATTACGGGGACTTATAAATCTCAACATAGGCAAGGTTAGATTAACAAAAAAACATCCATATCACTTGAAGTGCTGTTCTGTGGTACTATGATTTGTCTCACATATGTATTTTGTTCATATCAGAACATGGTCAAGCAGAAGGCCATGAGAGTGCTAAAGCAAAAGAGAATGTAAGTTATTAGCCACGTTCATCTTCTTATCCGTGTAATTAGCATGACTTGCTCTCATAACTTATGAGCAGTAGTCCTATGTTCAGAAATGCACCAACTGTACTCTAAAGCAGGATATATACGTCATTTTCAGGTATGAGGGCCAGAGAGACAATCTTATGCAGCAGTCTTTCAACATGGAACAGGCCAACTACACAATCCAGACCCTCAAAGACACCAAGACTACCGTATGAAACGTGATACTATACACACCATGCCATAATTATATTAGGTGTCTTGTCTATTGATCCAATCTATAAAAAAAAACACTGGCCTGTTATTAATGTATGCCATAGGTTGACGCCATGAAGGTTGGAGCCAAAGAGATGAAGAAGGCATACAAGAATGTAAAGATCGATCAGATTGAGGTTTGTGCTTTTGATAGTCCTTGATCAGTCCTTTTGGCAACATTGAGATACTTGGAAAACCTTCAAGCTTGTTGCGTACCTCAGCTTGGCTGTTGCTGAGATGTAAATAGAATATTGCTTATGTTGCAGGATCTCCAGGATCAGTTGGAGGACATGATGGAGGATGCCAACGAGGTACAGGAAGCACTAAGCAGAAGCTATGGGACGCCAGAGATCGATGAAGATGACCTCGAAGCAGGTGAGTGCCGCACCAGGGCAGTGGTGTAGGACTAGCTGACACTGACAATAGACACCTCTCCATACTTCTGTATCTTTCTACAGTTAGAAGGTTGCTCACTTTGGAACTATATATATAGTTCCAAACATATAGTATAGTCTGTCATGAATCGGTGTTTGTGTACAGAGCTGGACGCCTTAGGGGATGAGCTCCTTATGGACGAGGACAGCTCTTATCTGGATGAGGCCACCACTCATCCTTCCATCCCTGAAGGAATGCCAGGGGACAAGAGCATCAACCGGGTACTACTTATCTTCTTTTTCCAGATTGACCATATAAATATATATGTGGGTTGAAGATCACAGTGTTTCCTGTGAACCTGACTGATTGTAACTGTGTTTCAGGATGGAGTGTTGGTGGATGAGTTTGGCCTGCCCCAGATTCCAGCCACATAGGAGCCCATGCCAAGACCCATCATTTGTTTTGTTTTTATGAATGACATTTTATATTTATCCAACTGACACTCCCCGTCCATGGTGGTGACCAGAATAATATCAACCATAGGTTATCAGTGGAAAACAACCCAAATCTTTTGATTGATGTTAACAGCATATCTTGATCCTGCTGTGGACATTTCTTTCTCTCCATGGTGATTCTTGGTTTCTCTCAACTTTGTACTCTCAGCATTGTGCTTCCAAGGACAAATAAATGTAATATATTTCTCAATGAGTCAGTTGACAAATGAATATACATTGTTGTCTGTGACCTCATTTTAATGAAATACAAATTCAAACCATGATTATTATTACAATATACCAACTATACAACTTTGTTAGTGGACACAACTTTCCACTAGCATACTAAAGCATGATAGTTTTGAAAATATATTGCTGAAAAACAAGAAATACGTAGCACTATCACCAACTTAGCCTGTAACTGTGAGGGAATATCTTTTTGTGGAGATACTGAACTATCTCAGTATGGTTTTGCAGCTTCTCAAATTCATAGTAAGGAATCTGGAAAAGGAGAAGAGAATGATTATCATTTCAGGGCAGAAACCCCCTGACTCACCACAGCACAAGCACATTGTCAACAAAGAACACTGTAATACCAGCTGTAATAGCAGACAGCAGACATCAAGAGAAATACCGACAGCTACTGGCAAACAGAACATGGGTGACAATGACCAGCAAGAACACTGAAACGGAACATTGGATATCACAAGGTGCCAGATGCAACACTTAGCCAAGCACATCAGCAGTCAAACCAATCATTTTCACTACACTATACATGCTACATGCATCAGTTATGGATACTGGTACTGCATCGTTGGTTGCTAACCTGAACAACTTCATATCCCAGGAGTTTAAGATGCCTCTGTTTAATGGCCTCTTTACCAAGAAGCTGCCTTGCATTTGAAGCGAACCGTTTTTGCCCATCAATACAAATGGCAATCCTGGAAGCACAGATAAACATAAAAGAAACAGTCAAGCATTAACAGTTCTGCACACCAACAATAAAAATGAATGGTCTTATTTTCTAGAAGAATGAACAACTCCTTACCTTTTGTATACTTCATCTATGTGACTAGCAGGTAAAACATAACCTTCCTCATCAAGCTTTAATTCCACGTCTATAAAAAGATGGGAAAACATCAGGGAAAAGGTCTAGCAAGCAATATGAAACCATATAGAATGAAAGGGATATTCTCTGTCCTTACCTATGGTGTAACGATAAGGAGTGAGGACTTTAGATGCAAAGTATGCACGAGACCCGAGTAGGTCCACGAGCCCATTCTTGACATAGTTATAGAGTTGGCTGTCCACCTGAGTCTCTAGGGAGAGCCCATGGGTGAGAAACGACTTGACCCGGTACTTGGGAGGGAGCCTAGGACCCTGAGGAGATTTAAAGAAGATGCAGACGGAGTCAAACTTAACAGTTCCAAAACACTATGGTCGACAGGTGTTTAATGCACGTAACCTACCCCATAGAAGGGACATTCGAGCTTTAGGGACATGTAGAGCTGAGTAAGTTGAGCCAAAACAATGCGGTCCATAGCTTCACCTTCGACTGGAAAATGTGGATGACGCACAGGTATTTCACACGTCTCTTGACACTGTACAGATGCCACAATCTACATAGCATTATGGAGCATAATATTAGCATAGTTCTAGATGTACTGTAAGATCCTTTACCTTGCAGTTGTTGGAGGAAGTACTTGTTGAAGACCTTGGAGACAAAGTTGACAGGGTATCTTTCCACCAGGATGCAGGTGTGGAGCAGGCTGAGGAGGGTCCGGGGCTGAAAGTGGGAAGAGCGCCTGTGCAGGATGGCCTCCACTTTCCTGAACAACTGGCCAGCGTTTGGTGGGAGGTAGCCCAGCTTACCGAATGGCATGATCTGATGGGCCACCTGGGTGGTGGTGTAGTCATCTGCTCGGTACACAAAGCTCTCAGCCACAGCATCAAACACAGGCAGGGACAAGATATTCCTCCGCCCAAAGTACTGCATCACCTTGGTGACCGTCTCTGGGTGTGAGGTGAAGGCCATACTGGGCACGTACCTCTCCATGGCTTCCACAAAGTAGTGATCGCTGTGACCAAAATGCATTAGAGCCCCAAGGACTATGGTCAACTCCTCATCCTTGAAGTTGGGCACATGCCTAACGGCCTGCTTGCACAGGTTGATCACCAGGGGCATTGCCTGGGTCTGGTTCAGTACCACCAGAGCACCCATCACCCTGCTGACAGCAGGTGGGTCCATACGGTAGGCGATTGACATGGCATGCGTATGCATTGCATGGAGAAGATTATGGTACTGTCCATCCTTACCAACCCCGTCCTGCAGAAGTCCATAGACAGCAGTGAGCTCTGCAAGGCTCCACTGGCCAGGCTCCTGCTTCTTGATCTGCTCCATCACTTGCTCCAGCATCCCACAGCTTGGGCCCTCCAGGGCCAGCATGGCCTGCCCTAGGGTGCACAGCTGGCCAACACTCATCTGTTCTCTGTCCAGCCTCTCCTGGCTCTCAGACACCAGCCGCACCATCAGAGTGCTACAGGGGTCCAAGTAGAGACGGGTGCAGGCAAGCAGGGCTGACACCAGCCCAGCATCTGTAAGACGGCATGAGTCCTGCTCAAACTGGTAGCACAGGGCCCTGAGGGTGTCCTGCTCCAGAACCGAGGGGTCCTTCAGACAGTGGTTGTCCTGCTCAAGGTCAGCTACTCTGTGCAGCACTGCAGCTGCCATATTGTCAGACATGATCTCCGAGGCACTGAGCAGACGGAAGACCTGCCTGGATGAAGAGCAGCTGTCCAGCCGCAGCTGGAAGGCCTGCTCCTCCGCAGGAGTCAGCCCGTGGAGCTGGCTCAGACAGAACCGGAAGGCTGAGTCTTTGTGGAGGCCCACAGACCCAGTGGTGAAGAAGGACGGATCCCTGGTGATTGTGGACAGGCTCATCCTCCCCCAATTTGGCTGGAGCTTCTTACAGCCATGTCTGTGGATGCAGCGACCAGCTGAGGTCCAAAGGCAGGGCACACAGAGAGGCTCCTGGGCCTGGCACTTGGCACTCAGGAGTCTGGAGATCTGTCCCAGATCAGAGCGGAGGTGTTTCCCCGCCTGTCCTAGCAGCTGAAGCCTCGGGATCACCTTTAAAGCCATGACATGGATCCAGGACTTCCAAGGCAACGGACCAGTAGTAGCAACTGAGTATCTGCATGTTCAAAACATCTATACTTTAAACAATCTCAAAATGCCGCTATAAATTATCCTACCTTACATACAGGTCAGATAAAAATCCTCAATCGTCAAAAATGACGTAAGAACCAAACAAGTTTCCAACATCAAGTTATTTAACCTTCAGGGTAGTTATCAAATGACAGTTACATAAGTAAAATTAGCTTTATACCATATGGACAAGTAACTGAAACCCCCGAGAAACTGTTGATTTAAGAAAATCGGAGGAACCGATTAACTGATACAGAACAAGTGCAAAACATTCAACATACATATAATTTGCCCTTGTGTGGATAGCGGGTTTGCTAGCAGTTTAAGGTTGGCTAGCTCTGTTTACACTAATAAAAGAGCACCGGTTTAATGGTTGGTCAGTTTGCCTTAACGCAATTTGTGCGTTTTGTTACGCTTGCCATCAACTGTTAATATGCAATTTAATCAAAACCGTTCATTCAAATGTAGAAATATCTTACCGTTCAAGGCATAAGTCCTGTTGAAATTGCCGACAGTCCGAAACCAACTCAACGTGGTTCCGTAAGTCGGATACTCTATCATGATTGGTTGTACTGAAAGACGTAGTTGGTGACGTATAGTGTTTCATAAACCTTTGTATGTCCACTAGGTGACAGCATCGTGCCAAGGTTGAACCTATCGTAAATTCAACAAAGGTTCAACATCGCCCTTTTCCATCTAATGCAATAGTTTCTTGAGAATAAATAATCCAGTCCTAAAACATTCTTAGTTCATATTTTATTCCACACTATTTCCTGTAGGCACTTACAATTCAGCATGACGAGCACATCTATTTCTGTGAATGGAATTACTTAGCTTAAACTTGCCTTACAATGGTCGACCCTGTACTTCACTTTTAGTTCCTTTTTCAGATCAAGCCCCTACATGTTGGAACATAGCTCAAAACTAGTCAGTAGCAGGAAAAAAAGGTGTTTTCTAACCATATAAAACAAGCCTTCAGGCAGAAGACGGTTTATTTTTACTTTTTACTCAAGGCAATGAATAAGGGGCAAATACAAGTTGATATAGTACTTTATTTAAAAAGCTTATATTTATTATAAAATGTAAAAATTCAACTAAATCAGGCCATTTGAATAGTTGGTATTACAGAGTTGCACGTCCACTTTCAAAATCTTTTAATCATAGACCAGCACATTATTACATCTGTCTTGTAACTTATCCGTTATGGTTGCCTTGTTTAACGTTTGAGAGGGGGCGGGGGGCAGAGGGGGGGCTTAGAGACCGAGACATGCAGCACGATGATTTAGCCAAGGTGAAGGACAGAGAGAGTGTGGAAACTATAATAATGGTGTGGTCGTCTTAATCGTCCTTATCCTTGGCACCATGTTTCAGGATGCGTGTGAACTCCACATAGTTGAAGTTACTCTTCTTGTCAATGGGTGCCTCCCTGAAGAGTTCGTCCACCTCCTCATCTGTGAAGCGGTCTCCCATTGTGGTCAACAGCTCTCTGAGGTAATCCTCCTGGATGAAACCTATGGAGAGACAAGGCCACCTCAGATGACTACAGCTACTCCAATCAATTATCCCCCTAACAATGCAGTATACATCCCTTTTAAAACAATAGTTAAAAACACAGTTCTTGATAATCCCTTTGCACCTTAATATGTTAAGATCTAAGAGCCTGCACATCTATTTCACACCAAAAGTGCAAAAAGAGATATCCTTCCTTACCAGTGCCTTCCTCATCAAAGCAGGCGAAAGCATTTCTGATAACATCCTCTGGGTCTGTGCCGTTGAGTTTCTCTCCAAACATGGTGAGGAACATGGTGAAGTTGATAGGGCCAGGGGCTTCAGTCATCATGGCCTCCAGGTAATCCTCAGTTGGGTTTTTCCCTGAAAGAAACAAAATCACGGTTAGTGTAAAACTGATCTGTCTGGATTTTAGAAAGGTATGCAAAACATGGGCTCACAATTAACATTAGAAAAACATTTGAATTGATAGACAGCAGAACAGGTTGGGTTAAATGCAATATCTGCTGCGTGAATGTTCCTCCCTTTTGACTCCTCCTAAATACCAGCTAGGAGCCACACCTCCCTGTCTGAGGAAGTATCTTACTTAACAGCCCAATCCCTGTCTACAGCACAGACGGAAGTCCTCCAACAACAATCAAACTCATAAACATGGGTCAAATGGACAAGATGTCAAGCACTGATTACTTGACATACGATGACAACAGTAGTACAAAACGTCAAGCAGGCAGAGTTTCTTTGAATATAAACCAAGGTGACAGGTATCTGACTAGTCAAGAATCTTTGAATGATGCTTACCCAGTGAGGCCAGCATGTCATGCAGATCCTCTTTGTCAACAAAGCCATCACGGTTCTGGTCAATCATGTTGAAAGCCTCCTTGAACTCCTGGATCTGAGACTGGTCAAACATGGCGAACACATTGGAGGTAGCACGCTGGGGGCGCTTCTTGGTGGTCTTTCCCTTTGCCCGTTTGCTCGACATTTTGGCAGCTTGTGGTTTTGTTTTTTTACCTGTCAGGGTAAAACAGATTAAGCCTACACGTAAACATACGTAACATTTGAGAATTAATTAAATACACAACACATCCACACTAAGAAAGTATATTACATTGTTGATCCTATAATTGAAAACCAGTTCATGAAGCATATTGTAACTCATGGGCTTCTGAATCACAACATGAGCACACAAAATAGACCATGCAGATCATCACCCCAAACAAGATCTAACCAGTAATGCCCAGCTCTCTTTGATAAATTAATCTAATTCTGAAGCAATGATTCCCCAAGTGCGGTGTCCCTAATGTGCTATAAATGGAAATGTTCTGCAGCTTCTTAGGTTGTTCTAGTTCCTTTGGTACTGCGGAGAAAAAAAACTAGTGATGTGCGGACATATTGCCTTTTCAGGCAAGACCACCCAAGACCTCCTGCGCACAGACTGGTCGCTCTGCCTTCTATCCTTTTACCGACTGACAGGACAAGGAAAAGACTGCGATGAACTTGAACAGTCATCTTAAAATTTTGCACCCTTGATCCACTATTTTGGCATCAACAGACGTGTTCCGTTTGGTCCCAAGATATAGTATTAGTCACACGGTCAATCATTACTTTCTAAGTTTAGAAATGGTTGACTCTTTGATATGCAGTTTTAATCATGTTTGTTCAGAAAGGCACTAAATACTATCATTATAATAGTGACGTTTCCTCGTTTGAGGCCTCTCTTTGCGTTAGCAAGCTAGCTTTACTGGTAACAAAACTGGGTATACTGCCGTGCTAACACTAGCTAGCTAATGTCTGTCAGTGAGCCAGCGCTAGCCGTTAGTTGTATAAATTTGTTTAAGACGTTAACTAAATGAACCATGTTAATGTTGTCTAAACTAACAGCCATGTACAATTTTAAATATATATACGATGACAACGAGGTACCGCAGCAAGCCAATTTGCTATTTAGCTGGATGCTACTTTGACTAAACAGTCTAACGAGTCCGTCAATGATAGCTCTACGAAGTAGCAACATTAATTTCTATGAATATGCCCAACCAATGTGCAATGCCATACAGATGAAACAGTGAATTTGAAAGCTTTTTTCCCCAAACATACATAAATATAATACTAGTGTAAATACGTCGCCTTACCTGACGAAAAGAAAGAATAGCCGACTGGCCTATGCTGTGCTCTGTCTCAACCACCGCCCTAACTTCCTGACGATTAAGTTGGTTCCGGACAGGAAATGTAGATCATACCAACTGTTTCAAATAGGGACAACTTTCAACAAAAAGTGTAGTAAATACTGCATCATAATTAAATATATGTCACAGTGTATTTTACAGTATCATAGTCTTATTTTTTAAACATAGATAGACATCTTTGCATAACAATGTGCAATTACGACCTTATACAATATAATTGCCTGTGTATACACCCCCATGAAGTGAATGTAGCTTTCCCAAAACAACCATTCCCTCACAAGCTTGCTTGTCTCTACGTTCTTGAGTATGTCCTTTTAAGGAGAGAAGGAATGTGCCTTCCTGTGTTTGGGATGTATAATCATTAGTAAGATTGGGTTTACCTCAGGTATAACTATGATGTAATTGTAGTATTGAGGCAGTATTTAAGTACTCCCCATTCGACATAGTTCAGAAGGAAACTAAAACAAGGAATGAACAAAATGACATTGACAGATAAACTTCTCAAATTTAGATATGAAATGGAAACTCTTTAAAGGTGACAACTTCACGTTCTAACAGTGTACAAATGCTAGACATAAATCTAGTACAATACATGAAGGACAAAAGTTGACTGTGTGGATAATAATAGAAGCATATGGGGTACATGACATGGCAACCCCAATTGGATCAGTGAACAGTTGGTACCCCAAAGCCATTGGGAGAAAGCTTAATGGTGATGATCCCAAGCAAGAGAGCCCAGTGGAATATATGAGTCACTTGTTAAAATGGGTAACTTCAGTAACCTGGTTTGTTTTTGATCGTAGACTCGTCATTAAGCAATGCTTCCAAGCCATATGAACATTCACCAAAGGGTAAAAAGCTTACAGTGTATTCTGCAAATGTAAGGCACTGACATTTTAACATTCACAGAGGCCTTTAAAATGTATCTTTAATCCTTGGTGTTACAGCAAGTGTTTACAGTTCTTCTAGACATGATGCATACGTCGTCAGTATTTAATGTATTTCCTGGAAGATGGTAACCAACATGTAACATAGGAAGTGCAGATGACAAGACCCAGGTCTCAGCTGCAATACAAGGCATTTCACAGATGGAGATGGAAACAGACCCCAGCAGTTTACCCAAGGGTAGTAATGAATTCCCCCTGAGATCTCAACACAGATCACTGTACCTATGTCCATATTAAGTGCTGGCGAGACTATTTAGAGAAGACCCTTTTTCTCCAAAGAAGGGTGGGGCTGTCATTTGAAAACACACAATTAGAACCTAGAGAAAGAACTTGGTTAACCAGACTGACTGCTGGTCTCTCCCATTGTTTCGGTGTTAGTTCTTGAGATCAAGTGGGTCTTATATTATATCAAGATGTTAGGTTGATACATCTTCTATGTTTACCGGTAACCAGGGGACTTGGATGACGGGCTCCTAAACTAGATGTAATGTCCTTATATTGCACCACTGTCTTCAACCACTAGAGTCCACTAACCCCGTAGCACATTTTCGACAAAAGAGTGGCCTTCAGGTTTCATTATTTGATTAATTATGTAAACTGAAAACAATGCAATGGGAACATATGAGTATGATTCAAAGTATTCTGTTTTTCATACTGGTAAAAATCACTAGCAATTTAGCCAGCCACAAAGCGGACATATTGGACAGATTGGTTTACTTATTGCTTAAGTCAAATTATTTGTTAGAAGCCTCTCTTGTCAATGTGGGCAAAGCAAACATGCTGCATGCGTGCTAGGACCAATGAGAAGGACTATTGTTAAAATAGAAAGTGGTGGCATTGGATCCTTCTGCTTTAGTGCAGGGTGTGATAGGATGAAGTCATTAGTCAACCATGTTATCACATTCCTTGCTAGCTGGGTGCTTAAGCGTTCTATGGATGTGGAGAGTTTTCAAGGAAAACTCCCCCATGTTGATCTACTGATTGCTAAGTGATTCACTTTATCCATGGACAAGATTTAAGATCAGGGTGTTTGTGCCAATGGTTACTGAAAACAAGATGAATGTGTACACTGGGTATCCATTCATTTGATAGAATTGATCTTAACCCTATGAGGTAATAAAAAACACATCTCTGATCATATATAGATAGGCGTTCTACAGTGGGTACCTGGGAAGAGGCCAGATTTGAAGCCAGACTTCCATTATCTCTCTCTCTCCCTCTGTCTCTCCCTCACTCTCTCTGACATTCGTTGTATGTGACACAAGTAACAATGGCCTGACTAAATTTAGCCACAGACACAGCTGAAGCCACTTTAGATATGGAGCCAGAACTGTCAGGAGACAGTTTTACAATCTTTTGAGTCTTTTGATGGTATGCTGGCTATAATAATAGACAATATGAACAGAAATGTCAACATTTAGCCCATGGGTAGAAATCGACATAAATATACAGCCATATTCTGTAATGACCTTGGAACTCCTTTTCATGAAACACAACTCTACCTTAGAAGAAAATGTTTGGTTCCCAATAGCTTGATCATTTGTAAAGCGCATGCCTACATCGGGGCACTCGCCGAACCTTCTGTCATGCTAACTTGAGTTGCTCAAGTGCATCCCGTTGGGTCGGGTGCGTTGCCTGCATTTGAAAGTTGAGTTCCCTTCGTTCCCTATGCTCGGCTATATTTATCGGTACCCCTCACCATAAAAGGACGCGACTGTGGCTTCGACATTCCGTCGTGTGCCAATATTATTTTTGTTGTTTAGAAGACAGCACTGTCTTCTCCTACCGCACCTACCTGTTGCTTTGCCTGGATTGCAAGCTTTAACAGCAACATTTGGAGTTGAATCACCTGTTCTATCAAATTTAGTTGGAGGCTTTTTGGCCTAGGTAAGTGATATTTATTAACACCAGACCTTCTCAACAAAACATCTGACAGCAAAGGTGTTTGTAAAGATACCGTCTAAGAAACCTTGTCAATGCATTTATTCACTGTGTGGATTATGTGCATGCTGACGGGATGTTTGTATGTTTGCTATCTAAATTATGTTGTGCTTGGCAAGCTGCAGAAAAAACACTGATTTGGAAGTCAACAAACTTTCTGAAATCACACCTAGTGATGAAAGAAATTAATGGCATGATCAATATTTTAGTAGTAGTATTAATATTTCAGCCATAAATCATCTGTGTTTAGTGATTTCTTACTGATTACACATACAATGTTATTTAATAATAATAATTAGTATAACCTACTTATAGACAATCAAGGTATTCTGATTGTTTGTAATTATGTCAGGGATTACTTTTACAATAATTCTACAGATTGTTACAATGTTAACAGTAATCTTGCAGCATTTCAGCTGCACTCAATACAACCACTTCCCTACACTAGCTAAGCAGACAGACAGGTAATCGGAGACTTGGGAGATTCAGGGCTTGAGACAGGAACAGCGTTGTGGAGGATGTCGGGTTCCATACCTTTCTACCAGAAGAACCATCGCCACTATGATCGTAGCTACCGCAGCAAGGAGATGGAGTCGGCCGTCAGCCAATACAAGGCCAGCAGCAGCAGCAGCTACGCCGCCCGTAGCAGCAGCACCAGCAGGGGGTAAGGAGGAGGGGATATGCCCTGGAGGCTGACGGGTCCATTCCTCCGACCCACCTACCCATTTACCCACCCCTCTGTCAGAACAGAGGATAGCCCTGCTGCCCCTAACCCTCATTACCTACCTCTTACTTCAGTCAGCTATCTCATCCATCCACATCCCCCTGTCCAAATACTCATTTTGCTACTTGGAATCAACTTACCTCTCTCTCCTCCTATTGGACGACTCCACCCAATATTTAACTTCCTTCCTGCCATAGCTGATATTCCATCCTTCCCTCCACTGTCTCCTTTTCTCGAAGCTTAAACTTTTCTGCCCTCTTTAACACCTGTTTCACCCACATCTAAACGCCCATGCCAAAACACCTTGTTTCTGTGAATCCTGCATGCTCTGGGAGGTTCCAAGACCTACTGATTGCATGTGAGTGAGATAATGCATCTTCCATGGCTGGCTACTTTATGTGACATTTTGCCACATTTATTTGGTTGTTAGCCTGTTATTGCTGAACTCTAAGGCTGGTGTATTGTATAAGATGGACAAGACCTCCAGGTTGTATCTGACGTGTTATGGTACATAGCCTGTATATGGTATGTAGATTGAAGTAGTCTTGAACAGTGAATACCCTGCCAGAGCGAATGCAGACAGTGTTGCTGTTTAGTTGGTCACCTGGAACTACTTTTAAGATCCTTGTGTTAGTAGTCAGAGAACTAACTGAGAGATCATCTTGTATTGTCCTGAGACATTGTGCTTGAAGCAGGTCATCTATGTCTTTACTGGGTGTACTGTACACAGTAATGCCAGATCTACATGAATGATCAGAGTTTAAAACTGACATGCAGATGCAAGATGATAGGGTTACATGGAATTCTTGGAACTCTTCATGGAACCTGATCTTGATGATGTGGTTTTGTGTCACTGCTTCTCTCTGAATATGATTTGTCGAGGCCCACTGAGTAAAATACACTGATTTATATTCAGACACCTTGATGCAAAGCCAACCTACGATGGCTGAGATAAAGATGAATGATTTAGAGTGTTGAGAGTGTTGGGCCTTTCTTGTGGGAGCACCTGGCCACTCTTTAAATACACTGGCCTTGTCAATTTTCACAGGAGGTCAGGGGGCGTCTGTGTAACAAACAGACGCCCCCAGAGGGACAGCAATGTTATACCAAACTTGGTGTTGAAAATGTATATTTCGGTTTGAGTTCAGAATTGAGATAATTCTGGGTTCCTCCGTTTTACAACTTCCTTGCCATATGTGGTTATGTCAAGCTCTGCTCAACATAACTAGTCTAGATGACTGCTTCTCCAGGCCAGAGATCAGGTTGACATGTGTTGTTCTCTGGGGCCAGGGGCTGGACCAGACTGGGCATACACAGCCAGATGAGGAAAGGAGATATGGGAATGTGGACGTTCCCCTATGTTGTGTCTGTTTTAACAGTAAGACCTAGAGAGAAAAAAAAGCAAGCGTGACCTCTGACCCTTATGCCGTGTTTACGAGAAGTTCTGTCATCATGACCACAACCCATCACAGACAAGATAGCTTGTTATTCCTGTCTTTATCCCTTCCTCCATTCTCAAGGATCTATTTAAAAGAGAGTGCACATAGAGGGACATTGTTGTGGCTGGTATGTCAGGGCCATGAAGGGCTTTATAAGTGTGCTCTGTATACTGTACATTAATTGGAGTACTGTATGACTTTGATAGTAGAATCTTACATTATAGTGGAGAGGTATGCAGTTATTTTACAAAGGCATATTGCTACTGTTAGTACTGAATTACATTGTTTTATCTTCCTTGGTGGCCATGTTCGATCATGTTCTCATCTTATTGGCTAAACACGCTTTCCCTTCTTCCCATTAATATATCCCATAATATTTCGATTACCTCTCATCTTTTAACCCCCAATTCTCTTATGTTATGGTGGTTGATTATCTTGTACTCATAGTGTCCTGTAACATGTCTTAGAGTGTCTTCCTACTCTGGGCTGGAGGAAAGCAGACTGAGCCCGATGCCAAAGAGATCCAAGCCCACCTACCTGGCTGTGGACAGAGACAATCAAATTATTGGCTATGTAGTGCCCATCTTCAGGGGCAGGTAAATGACCTCTGAACCAAGGTGGGGGCGAAGTGGGACACAAAGTTACAGTAATGGTTTGATCTGAGAGAGTGTTGTGAACATGACTTCAAAAATCCCTGCCTCATCCGCCCTACTCGGATCTGCCCCCGTAGTCAGGAATTTGCCAGTGGGCTCTCTGACACAGAGGAGGCCAGGATGAAGGAGAGCGCTGGGCACATGGCCCGGAGGAACCTGTTCACCAGTGGGTTGGAGATGGAGAGGACTGAGCAGAGCTCCAGGAAGATGGTCATGCGCGAGTCGGCCGAGCGCATCTCTCTGAGCAAAAGGGTTAGTGCAGGAGTACTGCTTTGTTTCATCATAAAGAGAAGGGTTCTTCCCGTGACGTCATAGAGAGAGACAGAGAGGGGGAGATCTTTATGACATCTAACAAGACAATGGTTTTGTGACATCACGATAGATGGAATTCTCTTTTGTGACATCATAGAGGGAACAGATTCTTTTTGTCAGAGATTGAGACATGTTGTTGATAATTACTAGAGAATTATAAGCATTTTGTTTTGACTTCCAGGTGATGTCATAAAATAGTTTAATAGCGGTAAAGTACTGTTATTAATATAGGATCATATTGGGAATATCCCTTGAAGACTAGTATGAGCAAAGCAACACTCAACTGTACAGGGTCGACAGTCTAGCGTGACAGTGTCTGTTATTATTTTACTCTGCTCAGATTTTCTTCTCAGGGGTTATATTTGTGTTTCTCATTGAATGATTATGTCAAAGATCCTGCCCCGGTCACACTGAATCAAAACAGCCGCTGTAACCCCTAGAGTGGGGCACACTGCATTTAGCGGGTCCTTCCCCTGCCAACTAGCCCTGTTACTGGGTGAGACATTCCTCGACTGATGTGGTATCTTAAGACACAGGAAGCAGTGTCCAGGGAGTGTTGTCAGATGATGTGTTAAGGGTTATTGGAGGCGAGAGGCGGTGTCCCCAAGCCCATAGCTATTCTGCGGTTCTAGTAGTTGCCTGTGAACAGCACCACACACAGACAGATGCACGTACTTGTCGCATGTCGCAAGAAGATTTCTTGAGGCCCATTCCCAAGACGGAGCCTGCAAAACTCTCCGCTTTGCTTTGAGTTTGCATTGTAAATTTCTTGTCAGTGTTCAAGAAATGGTTTTAATGTGTTCTAGGGTTTTGGTGGTTGGTTGGGGTCAAGGAAATGTAAGTGTTTTATATACAGGAACTAAACTGACCTAATCACCACGGTGTCTTCAGATTCATGAAAACGAGGAGTACCACAAGCGCATGAACGAGGACAGCCTGATGCATACCCCAGAGTTTGTGATTAAGCCTCGCTCCCACACCGTGTGGGAGAAGCAGTGTGTGCGTCTGCACTGCACTGTTACTGGGTGGCCCGACCCAAGGGTCGTCTGGTGAGTGTACACACACACCTCATACACACACACATACTGTACGCACACACATGCACACCCACATGCTCTCTTTTCCTTCTCTCTGTCCTTATACTTTTCAGCCTTGGCTATTTTCATTTGTTTCCCTCCTTTTTTACATGTCTGGATTTGTTCCTTTTTCTTCTGTCCTTCTATCTACTTTTATCAACAAGGTACAAAAACAATGTTACAATTGACCCCCTTGCCCATCCGGGCAAGTACAAGCTGGCCAGCAGCTATAATGTGCACTCACTGGAGATCAACAGGTAGGCCAACGACTGTGTGGTGCATTAACATGTACTCTGAAGCAAGCCACAGCCATGTCTTAGGGGGGAATGTCATCTCTGTAACGCCACCACGTCATCCTAGCACCCCTTAATGATGCAGCCAGACCTCCGTGAAGGAATAGGTTTTGATTACTTAGTGCGTGTCAGACTGAAGGTTGAGGGACAGTGGTGTCATATGTCACACCATAGCTACAGAAAGATGTCTGTGTGTTGTCTGTTTGTCCGTCCGTTCATATGCCTTGATTATACAGGATCTTTGGAGCCTTTTCACATCTCACCTTTCGATAACAAAGAGGTCATCTAAACATAGACTGCAGAGGGCTCTGGAGATATGTGGCCTGTTTTAGATCACTTCACACTGGACTAAACACTTCATAAAGTCCCCTTTAGTAAAGATGCATGTTTAAGGGCCACTCAGATATAAGGTGGCAAGTCATTAGTTAATGGAAAGTAAAATTGTAGCTAAAAGCATGGCGCATTAGAAGGCACACTGTAACCACCTCATACAAATAACACCTAGCGACTGATGTGTATGACATCATTAGCAGAGGTTATTTATTTCCAGAGTATTTGCGGCCTGGAGTCCTGGTACACATGACAGTCCTGGCTCACATAGCTGTGTGTGATTTAAGCGAGTCGGATCGGAAGGGGGCCAAGGGGTTCTTTTGTAGGCTACACGTGAGCCAGTACAAAAAAGAGACAGAAGGTGTGGATCCTTAACATCACCTGTTTCCCGCTGATTTTTCAGATGTGACTTTGATGACACAGCACAGTATCGTGTGTCTGCCATGAACTCCAAAGGAGAGCTCTCCGCCTTCGCTTCTGTTGTTGTTAAGAGTACGTTTGAACAACATTCCCAACTCCAATACTTCCATTACATCACAATGACACTTAGATATATTGAGTAGACTAAATCAAATGTATTTTCATCCAAATGTATATGTCATTCCTCTCCTTTTAGACCCATGCCTTTGATTATGTTAACTCATTGGCCCTATTCCTATTGTATATTCACCCACTCTCCCATTGTTGAAACTAGATGGTTAGTTACCACAGTCACTCAAAATGAAGCATAATCACTGTTGTTTTGCGTGTTCTCTCCTTAGGATTCAAGGGAGAAGTAGATGAATCCCTCCCTTCACCTAGATGTAAGTCAGGATGTTCTCTAACTGCCAAACATGAATCATCAAATTAACATCATTCATGTAGTAGGCTGTATGCTGGTGGATGGTAGTGGAGATCAGGGGAGGATGGGATTGGGGGTTTGGGACAGGGTGGGATGCTTTGGGTGCTGCTACGCTAACCGCTTCTTTGTTCTTCTGACACCGGTGGGCGCAGCAAATGCCGCAAGCGGTTCTGAAGGTAACAGGGTTATCTCTGGTTTGACAACGTTGTGTTCAACTTTGGGTGTATTCACAGACTGTCTCAATGTGTATCTGCATGGTCACTTTGTAATGCATCTGTTTGAAAGTATTCTTCTTTGGGACTTTGATAATACAATACAAGTATAATTTGCCTGGGATCAGTCCACAGCCAGTTCCCCCCCTTCTCTTTCGTATGTAAAGTATGATACTTCATATATATCTGAAGTTTGAATACAGATATATGGATATTGTAAATATAATATTTGTTGTTTATGGGCAAATATGACTATATACACAAAGTTTTGGAATTATTAACGTTTTTGATGTAGTTAAACTGTACATGAACTGTTGCCTTCAAAAAAAATACAGGTTCTTTAATCTCTGCATATAATATCACACAATGTGTGAATCAGTTATTCCTGGAAATCAAAGAAATAGATTTGAATCTATCCGATTCAGAAAGCAATGAAGAATCCCTTCCCTGGCAGGTTTATATATATATATATATATATATATATATATATATATAAGAAGGACACGCCTACTTACCACTCCTTTAAATTGAAATAATGACATCCCTAACTAGATGCAGTGGATGGTCGGATAAGGGAAGTCTTTAACTCCAACTAGGATTGGTCCATGAGTCCCACGTGTATTGCTCTCTGTGCTGCATGACTGTGTGCTCCCTGGTCACCTGGTTTTCTTTGTGGACACCTCGTCAAGTCTGTCTCTGAACACTGTTGTCATGCTGTCTCTGTGTAGGCTTGGGGGGACTTAGGAAGCCCCTCACAGTCCTCTGAGAAGATGCGCCTGTGTGGCATCCTTATAGTCTTTGTCTCTTCTGACGGAATGGAAGGTTATCGAGGAGTGTTTTGACTGAACATCACGGAAACGTTTGACTTTGTAGCCAGTATATATTACCATGACAGGTCACCTGACCAATCTTCGTTTGTCTCTTGATGCAATCCGAACGTTGATATTTCAGTTTAGCCGTCTGAGATGTGTGTGTGCGCGTGTGTGTGTCTGTGTCACACCATGTCCCCAGAGCTGCATGGCGGACGCTGTCTCCTCGCCTGAACCCTTGGTAACCTCACGTCTCTCTGTCCTTTAGACGGCATCGTGTCTGAGTATGGCATCACCTTCCAGACTCACATTGTGGATAAGTTTGACGTGTCATTCGGTCGGGAGGGGGAGACCATGAGCCTGGGCTGCACCGTCATCATCTACCCCAACCTCCAGCGCTACCAGCCTGAGGTGCAGTGGTACAGAGACGGTAAGTACAAGCTTCTCAGCCCAAAGGCTTTCTTTTTCTGCTGCAGAGTGCTGGACAGTGACTGGTGGAGTACCGTGGTGGACACTTCTGGGATGATGGGACGTGTTCCCAAGTTGTCATCTGTGTGATGCATCAGGCCACTGATACACTCCTCTCAACGTCTGAGAGCCACTCAGTGCTGACAGGCACAAACTCATAGAAATCCAATCCCACTCCGACGAGCGCTGTACTTGATGAAGTGTGTTTGTGCTGATTCATGCTTATTTGAAGTGGTAATGTACACACTTGCCTTGTCTATTGATGCAGTAGCCTGCCACAATTCTTATCCAAAGAAAGACAGTGACAGATTGCTTAAATGGATCCCTTGTCTTGAGAAAATATCCAATTTAATTCATATATGTAGTCGTAGATTATTATTTTTGTTTTCTACATTTGTGTGCCAGTAGAACTTATCTACAAAATGTTGATTATATTTTTTGGCTAAGTTTTTTGATATCGTTTTTGTACAGTCCTGTATCTGCTGTCTAAACCAGTTTTTTCCAATGTTCTTCTGTGTCTGCCAGATGTCCTCCTGTCTCCCTCCAAGTGGGTCCACATGCACTGGAGCGGCGACCGGGCCACCATCACCCTGACACACCTGAACAAGGAGGATGAGGGGCTGTACACACTGCGCATCACCACTAAGAGCGGCTACGAGACCCACTCTGCATACGTCTTCGTTAGAGGTGTGGACCTCAATAGAAAAGTATAGGCTCTTCGTGGTTAGCAAAGCTCATGGATGTCATGGACGGTCACGTCCTGATGTCATAGGAGTCACGTCCTGATGTCATAGGAGTCACGGCCTGATGTCATAAGAGTCACAGCCTGATGTCATAAGAGTCACGGCTATGTGTGCATGTGTGTATGTGTGAGTGGTGCCACATGGACTTCGTAGCTCAGCCATACTTGCGTCATCTTTTAAATCCCACTTTCCAACACAATGGAAATCTGTCCATTTACAACTCTGAAGGTCAACAACTCTAAACTGTCAACATCTCAACAGGCGTCTGTCTTTATAACTACGGAAAAAGTGATACTGTTCATGTGGCCAAAATATTTATCTGCGAATGTTAGCCTGGACAGCAGGACTGACCTTCTCTGTTTCATGGTGTCGATACGCCTGCTCATAGGGGAGACAGTGAGTGTGAACATGATGAAAATAGGTCAGAAGCCAGGTACAGTGTTTCTGGTAGCTAGCTAATGAGACCAAGCTAGCCAAGCAATTCTCAGTCAACTTAAGAGTTAGGAGTTTACGCAGCAAATGTATGCCTACAAATCACAGATAAACTCTAGTCCCAGAAGATGTTTAATGTTCTCACATTTCTCTATTTATTCTAGTCCTTCACCCAGCTAAAGCATGAAACAAGCACATATAGACCACCCCACTTGCCTTCGATATATACATGCTCAACACATACATAAACACTCAATAGCATGCAAGCCAGTGATTTTAAATACTCCCTGAATCACTAGCTAAATGATCACTGACTTAATGAAGGACCTGCCATGTTGAGTCTCTTTAAATGTCTCCACTCCGATCCTCTTACATATATAGAGATGGCTGCTGCTAATTCTGTCCCACCCCCCACCCCTTCTGTGGGATACCTCAGTGGGGGGCTTGAGACCAGTAGCATTTCTGGAACTCAGCCTTGGTGCACCTCAGTCCAATGCACTGTACACTGGAAACCAGACACCAGACATAGAGTCCTATCTCAGTGTACCACACAGAAACATATTATGGATCTATTTTTTGTGTTTTAGCCTGTATGTGTTTGTGTGTGTTCGTTTGTGTGTGTGTTTTTTGATATGTGTGTCTGTCAGTGGATGTATTTGTACTTATGTTAGTGTGTCTATGGGGGGGCAAAACCCTTTGTTACTACAAACACAATGTACAGGACTAACATTACAGTGTAACTCACAACACTTGAGTGAGTGTTAAAGGTGTTGAACATGTGTGTCTTGCTGCTGTCAGATGCTGATGCAGAGGTGGAGGGGGCCCCTGGAGCTCCTCTGGACGTGCACTGTCAAGACGCCAACAAGGACTACGTCATCGTGACCTGGAAGCAGCCAGCGGTGGACAGAGGAAGCTCCATCATGGGATATTTTGTAGACAGGTCAGTCTTAGGATGAGTTATTGGTCTGAGTATCGAATGTGCTCTAATATTGACCTGCAAGCCTTTATTACTGCCAATTTGCTGTTTTACGTGAATGAGAGGCTATAAATGGGTTTGTAGAGATCGACTAGAGGTTGGCATTCTGCACATTCGCCCTCTCTGTTTCTGTTCCTCCTTCTCAGATGTGAGGTTGGCACCACCCACTGGAGCCAGTGTAATGATACGCCCATCAAGTTCGCTCGCTTCCCCGTGACCGGTCTGGTCGAGGGGCGTTCCTACGTCTTCCGCGTCCGCGCCGTAAACAAGTCCGGCATGAGCCGCCCATCCCGCGCCTCCGAGCCAGTGGCCGCCATGGACCCGGGGGACCGTGCCCGCATGAGAGGTATGGCCAGCACTGTAAACCCAATCAGATGAACAGATTGGTTCCGGTAATCTTATATCAGTCATAGAAGGACACACCAAGTTTTGCCAAGTCCAAGTTTAAAATGAAAAGAATAAAACGATGGCCTGAGATCCTCTACTGTGCAGATGGTAAACAGTATAAGATGTGTGTGTCTATAGTTCCTTTAACCCCTGTATCCTCTAAGGCACCTCTGCCCCCTGGACCGGTCAGATCATCGTGACTGAGGAGGAGCCTGCTGGTAAGAAAGACTGCATGAAGGCTACGTTTGGAATGAACATTTACAGTAAAATGATCATCTTGATGCTGATGTGAGCCTGTAAGTGTTAGCAACTGTTCAGCTAGCAGCCGTATTGCGGTAATGTCTTCAGTACCTTACCTTAATGGGTGAGTGGGGGCACCTTGAACACTTGAGCATATCCTTCCAGAGGGCGTGATTCCTGGTGTTCCACTTGGGCTGGAGGTGACTGAGGCCACCAAGAACTACGTGGTGCTGAGCTGGAAACCACCTGGCGAGCGAGGCCATGAGGGAGTCATGTACTACGTGGAGAAGGTAAGACAAAGCAGGACAAAGCCTTAGGCTGTTCAGTACTACTAACACCACGTTCATCCTATGACTTATTTATAATAACTCATGTTTGACATCATTCACTTTTTTCCTGTATTTATATATCACTACTCCAGAAATCTAGAAACAGCAGTAACCCAAATTGAACATGTTGTTTTTTTAGTGTGTTTCTGGCACCGACACCTGGCAGAGGGTGAACACAGAGATCCCGGTGAAGTCTCCTCGCTTCGCCCTGTTCGACCTGGCCGAGGGGAAGTCATACAGCTTCCGTGTGCGCTGCTGCAACTCTGCCGGCGTGGGCGAACCCTCCGACCCCACCGAGCCCACCACTGTTGGTGACAAGCTGGGTGAGCGGTCAGAGGTTGCACATCAGTACTAGGGCTAGCGCGTAACTTTATCGAAAGCTCAGAAAAAGGCCTCCAACGTGCCCTTGGAGTTTGGTGTCTATTCATTCAGTTCACTCTATTACTTTCATCTCTCTCTGATCCAATATGCCATTTCTGGCCCCAGATATCCCATCTCCCCCTGGTCGTGTGGTGCCCACCAGGAACACAGACACATCCGTGGTGGTGTCCTGGGAGGCCTCTCGAGAGGCCAAGGAGCTGGTGGGATACTACATCGAGGCCAGCGTTGTGGGCAGCAACGTCTGGGAACCCTGCAACAACAAGCCTGTTAAAGCAACCAGGTACTGCAGGGTCAAATATGCCACACAGAAGCAGACATGGTTCTATAGTGTTCTCCAGAGGGAAACACCTCTCAGGAAAACACCTGGACTGTTCACTTTCCACGTGAAACCTTCTTCTTAGATAAAGGTTTCAGCTAGAACCATCTCAACAATGAAAGGTTCCAAACTCCTAACCATAACATTTCCTTGAGGGTTGTACACACCTTGTTCACAAGGTCAACTGTGTGTCTTGAACCCTCTTTCCGTGTATGTAAGCAGCACTCCATTTCCCTCCAATGTAGTCTGCCCTCTGTATGGCCAACAGGTGCATTACAAATAAATAGTGACACTGCGTGCATGATGTGTTCAGGTTCATCTGCCACGGTCTGATCACCGGAGAGACCTACGTGTTCAAGGTGAAGGCTGTGAACGCTGCAGGGCTCAGCGAGAGCTCTCAGGAGTCAGAGCCTATTGAGGTGAAGGCTGCTATTGGTGAGTGAGACCAACTGAGGGAGTCGCCTGAGTCTTGTGAAAGAGGGCAGAACAGTCATAAAGATTTAAGAAGTCACAGATTTTTGCTAAATTGATGTTCATGTGGATTAAAACTAGGCCTTTGTGTTTTTAAGGCACAGAATTAATCTAGATGTTGATGAGAGTTGATGAAACTAGGCCTTTGTATTTGTGAGGCACAGAATTAATTTAAGAGTTGATGAGAGAATGAAGGTGTTGTTTCTCTCTGTGAAGGGATGTCATGTATCTGAAGTACCATTGTGGATTATCTCTGTCCATTAAGACGTGTTCCCTCAGTTCTGTGTCCCCATCCACATCTATACGTTGTTCTCTCCATTGGTTCTATGGTTTTACTCTGTCACGCCACCACTTCCTCCTTCTCCTCCGCCGTCACGTTGTACCGCACCGTAGTAACTGTGTAAGCCACACCCACCATCCCGTCAAGACCCTGCTACACCCCCACACCCCCCCACCCCTGCAATCCCTCTGAGCTGGGGTCAGGGTCAGGACTTGTAGACTTCCTCTAAATTGGGTCGGACGCGATCCAACTCAGTGGTGGTTACAAAACCAACCCACCTCGCTGTCCTCCGCCACCTGCACCCCTTTCCACCACCCCGACCCCCCTCACCTGTCCTGGGCACGAGGCGTGTCGGCCCCCCCCCCCTCCTGGTGTTTAAGGTATCCTCCCCACCCCACTCCCACCAGAACCCTCCCAGATCGGCACCTTGTCTGTCTCTGACTCATCTGCAATGACTAACCTTACAGTGGCATGGTTCTGGACAGCAAAGCTCTCACATGACATTGTACACCACACATATACCAGTCACACACAAATGCACACCGTTACTTACATTACCAACAAAACATAAAAGTAGCACATTCTCTAGCATTCCTCAGTGAGCAGGCATGATACACACATACACTATATAGGTGAATGCCATGCCGCCACCACCACTGCTGTTAGGAGGTCCTGCCTGCTTGCCTCCAGCTGCTACATCATGTCTGTCTGCACCGTGAGTTCCAGTGCTTTCAGCTGGGAAACATCACTCATCCACTGGCTAGCTTTGCACCAAGCAGCATGCTTGGTTCGCTGTTATGAAACGCACTTAGGAACAATGCTAATGGATTTCTCCTCTTCTGATATCCATTACGAGTAGCTGTCAAAAATGTCCCTGATGCTCAATGCAAGATAACAATTTGTATCTGATTTGTATTGACTGTACGGGACAGTCTGCACCACCTGATCATACTGGATCCAATCAAAATCCGAATCAAGGTGAGCGGATGAAATCCATTAGCATCATTCCTAAAGTACAGTGTGGCTTTTTCATAAAGGGTTGGTGCAAAGCCTGCGCAGACCAGCTCTTGTCCTCCTCACAGGCCTGCGCTTCCTCATAAACACAGATGGCTTTTCTGTCTCCTCCCCTGGATGTCACCTGTGTCATCTTGTCTTCATTTGTCTGTCAGATGAAGACTGTGTAACTGTATCTGATATGTGAATTTATTATTTCTGCTTTTATAGTCTTTCTCTCCGTTTTTCTTCTGTGTTTGAGTGTTGTAACTATGATTTCAGTTGTTTGAGATAATCATTCTTTTTTTGCCTGTGTAAAATGGCCTATTCTGCTTTTCTCTGCTAACTCCTATAGGGGGCGGTATTCCATATGGTGTGTTGCCGGAGCTGGGGCCGGGGGGTAACGCGGGCGGACTAACTGAGCACAGGCCACGCTGGGCCGGCACGCATGCAGCCGTCCAGCCCCTCGCTGACACAATGCTAAAGCTCAATGCTCAGACTGACAGTGTGTCTGGGGCCGATCCCAGGCCAGGGGCCGTGGCTGGGTCCACCAGCTCAGAGCCCTCAGGGCCCTTAGAGTCCGTGCTCACCGGGAGTAAAGGCAAGGGAGGCAAGAGAGGCAGTGTTACCTGGGCACCTGACCCGATCCAAGATTCTTTCTGTGACTCTGACCCAGTCCCAAACTCAAACATAAACTCAGGCCTAGAGGCAGTCGTAGACCCAGGCGTAGACTCTGTCTTGGCTACAGATGAGGTTCAGAGTCAGGCTGTAGCCCAAGAAAAGGTGCCAGTGGTCGGGCAAGCATGTAAGTCTTCTGTAGATGCTTCTGCCAAAGCATCTCCACATGGGAGAGAGAAACCCAGGACAGACCCAGCAGGTGAGCACTCAGTCAGGGACAACCATCTCTTCCTCATCCATCCTCTCCAAAAAACAACTCTCATCTTTCATCAACAGGAGTGGTCCTATTTAATCATGTTTTATTCGTATACGTGTTATCGTTGGATCCATTGTTTCGCAGTAATAATAACGACAGCGTCAAAATCTGAATGGTGAGGTTCTATTGTCCCATCCACAGGAAATTCACTAAACAAGTAGATAGTAGATTAAGTCTTCCAGGTAAGTTTAATACCATTCCTTACTGTTAACTCAACTCAAGTCACGCCATTAAGGCATTCTGCTGGCCACATTTACCACAAGGCTGACTTACACACCCTGGGGTGATTATCAGGGTCCTAAACCCACATTAGGGGTTCAGACAATGTGTTGGCTACCTCTAAATGTAGGCTGGCTCTTTAGGACCCCACTGTCACCTTGTGAGCTCAGTGCACATTAACACACGCAGTCACACTGTGACATAGCTCCTGCCAACCAATCACAGCTCGCCTCCAAAGAAGGTCAGCAAATCGCAATGAAGATATGACCATCTGTGACCCGAGACCTTTACGGTAGCGTACTCTCCGCCTCTTAAAAACCCACCCCTCTTTGATTTTCAAGAGCTCAACCCCCTCTGATATAAATTAGGAAAGGTATTATGTCCACGTGACTATTTGTGTTTGAAATGGGAGCCCATTTTTTCATTGCTCTGTAATAGGATCCAATTTCCTTCAGGAGCTTTATTCCCCCAGGGGCGCCACTGCTGTCCAGTCCCTGAAACCTGGGGAACCTAGAGACAGTCTGCCCACATGCGATTCTAGCGTTTTCAAATCCTTTTATCCACCTTGTCACTCGCTATGTTGTGAAAACACAGCATGAGTCAAAAGGTTGAAGGTTGAGCTGTGTGACGCTAACAAGGCTTTTCTGCAGCAGGTACTTTATTGGCTTCAGTCTACCATTCTCTATGTCCTACTATCTTCAAATCAAAGTACTTTTACTTTTCACATGAATCTTTATTAATAGTGAACATCAATATGACATCTCAAAGGAATTAGTACCGTGCCCAACTCTTTCTGTAGGAAAGAGTACAAAGAATTAAGAATAATAGCAGATTGAAATAACAGTTCTCCAGTGTCCTAGCCTCACTCTCCCTAGCCTCATCGTTGACTCAGCCTGATGCTAACTGACCTCCTGCGTTGCCACAGCGACCCCGGCACCGCCCTATGGTATCAACGTTCTGGAGTGCGTGCGTGACGCCATGGTGCTGGCCTGGAAGCAGCCCACGTTCATCGGTGGGGCAGACATCACCGGGTACTTCGTGGACTACCGGGAGGTCGTCGGGGGAGTGGTGGGGAAATGGCATGAGGCCAACATCAAATCTGTCACTGACAGAGCCTACAGGGTGAGGGTGCCATATGGCTTATTTGGGATGATGTCCTCTCTCTGGTCTCTGAGCATTTGTGTTTATTCATGTTATTATTGATGTTTATTAACATTTTAGGGATGAAATGTGACTGTTGGGGACTGTCTGTGCCTTGTCTGCCCAGGTGTCAGATCTGAAGGAGAACATGAAGTACCAGTTCCAGGTACGGGCTGCCAACATGGCTGGTGTGGGCATCCCCTCTCTGGCCAGTGAAACGTTTATATGTGAGGAGTGGACCATTGCTGTGCCAGGTGAGTGTCGCACGTCAACATTATCAGAATAAATCAATAACCTTTGTCTAAAAGCAGATTGGGCAGTTTTCTAAAAACAAATCAGCAGCATACACAAAACATCTGTTTTCGTTGCTTACCGGGTTACAGGACCACCCCATGACCTGCAGGCCAGGGAGGTACGCAGCACCTCTCTGGTGTTGCTGTGGAAACCACCCGTGTACCAAGGTCGTGATGAGGTCAACGGATTCTACATTGACATAAAGGAGGCTGAGGCTCCGGTGGAGGCGTGGAGAGGAGTCAACGAGAAAGCGACAGACAAGAAGTACATGAAGGTCAGTAGATTCCTGTCTTCTTATTCAGAACTCATTGAAAGTTCGCAAAAGATTAACTTAGAAGCATAGAACACAGACTAAATATAAAACAACGGTTGTTTTATCATAGAAAGCTGTTCATGGTGTCTACTATGAGTCTTTTCTCTCTTTTGAACAGATCAAAATCCTGAAGGAGGGAGAGACCTATGTGTTCCGTGTACGTGCACAGAACAAGGCTGGCGTTGGAAAGGCCTCTGAACCTACTGAACCAATCCTGGCCCAGACCAAACCAGGTACACAAACCCAGAACTTGGGAGACTTGGGGAGCACAATGCTTTGTAATCATGTCCTGGTTCGGATATGTCAACCTGAATCTTCCTCCTGTCTCATTCAGGTACCACGGACATAGTCGTGGATGTTGATGATGATGGCGTGATCTCCATGAACTTTGAGTGCGCAGACCTGACCCCAGACTCCACATTTGTGTGGTCCAAAAACTACGAAGTAATCACAGATGAGACCCGCATTAGCGTGGAAACCAAAGGAAACAAGTAATTCCAAAAAATAGCATGTTTGTGTTTCTGGTCTAAATTGTTTATTTGCGTTCATCTGTATTTCTTTAACGCCTTTATGTGTCCACGTAGGTCAAAAGCCATCTTTAACACACCTGCTGAAGATGATCTGGGCATTTACTCTTGTATGGTCACCCACACTGATGGAGCTTCATCCAGCTACACCCTCTCTGCAGAGGGTGAGCCACACTCTCTTTGCCCCTGACCTGAGGAGCCTTCTTAGTGGACACAGTCGTCGCTGTAATAGACACTCCCCATCCTGGATGGCTGGTTTATTGCTGTTTTTTATATTGTTGTTCTTGGGTCATGTTTTCATGCTGACGTGTCTTCTTTTGGTGACAGAGCTGAAGAAGTTGCTGGAGATCAGTCACGACCACAAGTTCCCAAGTGAGTGTCTCACTTTCATCCACCCTCTATATAGAGTTTAGTCTGCTCTCGCTCTCATTCTCACTCACTATCACTTCATCTTTCTACATATAACTTACACCCTTTTACATCTCTCCCTCTCTCCATATTTCTCTCTCAAACACGCTGTCTCTTTTCCTCTCACGCTCTCCTCTCAGTTATTCCCCTGAAGACAGAGTTGGCCGTGGAGCTGCTGGAGAAGGGAAGGGTTCGCTTCTGGCTGCAGGCTGAGAAGATCTCGGCCAACGGCAAAGTGGAATACGTGTTCAATGATAATGTTGTCTCTCAGGGCGAGGTGAGGGCAAACACACAGGGCTAAAAGGCCAGGCACTCACTTTCATACCAGTAGTCTGGAGAAAAAAAGTTAAATGAAAGAAAATAAATAATAGTCACCTTCCACGTCACAGTTATTATAGATTATGTAATCAGACTAAATGTGTAAGTACAGATTTATACATGTTTTTGATACATTGAAATGCATCTGGTTTTATAAGAGTTAAAGTAGATTGACACAGTTCCGTTGTGTAATCTCCAACAGTCACAATATGTGTGGTTGTTGGCGCAAATGGGATAAGATGTTTTGTCTTCGGGTTGTTGCCTTGCAGAAGTACAAGATGAACTTTGACAAGAACACAGGTGTGATTGAGATGACTATGGAGTCCCTGACACCTGCCGATGAGGGGACCTTCACTTTCCAGCTGCAGGATGGCAAGGCCACCAACCAGTCCAGCCTGGTGCTCATCGGAGATGGTAACCACCGAATTAGCCCTGCAATCTCCTTTTCCTTCCTTCCTTCCTTCCTTCCCTCCTTCCTTCCTTCCTTCCTTCCTGTCTGCCTGTCTGCCTGCCTGCCTGCCTTCCTTCCTTAACTAAGCCAGAAGCCAGAAGACAGTGAATACATTGATAATCTACATGGATTCGTTCTACTGATTTGTTGCATCATCTGTGATCTTTGGCTTATTTCTCCAGTGTTCAAGCAGCTGCAGAAGGAGTCTGAGTTCCAGAGGAAAGAGTGGTTCAGAAAGCAAGGTACTGGATCCAAACTGTAACACACATGGAATGGATACCATACCATGTAGAACGTATCATGTTAATAATGCCTGGCATGTTTTCTTTGTGTAGGTCCTCACTTTGTGGACTATCTGGGCTACGAGGTGACCCCAGAATGTTGTGTTATCCTGAAGTGCAAGGTGAGGTGGAAGAACATGGCTCAAATAGACAAGGGAAACTATAATGAGAAGGATTTGAATAAAAACACTTTAAAATTCCAGTTTGTATCTCTAACTCTCTATCTCTCCATCTCTCTGCTGCTCCACGCAGGTTGGGAATATCAAGAAGGAAACAGTTGCATTGTGGTACAAAGATGGGCGAGAGATTAAGGCAGATGAGCATCTCACATTTTCAGAGGGAGTGCTGACCCTGGAGATTGCTCAGGTGAGGGAAAGATATATATATATATATATTTATTTATTTATCTATATATTTATTTATTCGTTTATTTATACAAATGGTCTATTAGGTATACATGTTTTTAACACTTTTGTCATGTGTGCAGCATTATTCCTGTCAATGTGCTCATCGTTTTCATATATGAATGTTCATCAAATCTCTCTTTGTTCATATATTTGAAATATGCAGTCTCTTCACATATCATAGGAATCACCACTCTGTGTATCGTTAATGTGCAAGATGCATTGTGGAGCAACATATGCAAGGTGGTTTAAAGATGTGCTTCCATGTGCATAGTCTAGCCAGATGATTGTGACCATGACATTCTTAGCTGAACTTGTATGTGCTATTCACTGCATTGTATTGTATATTATGGTTATATATTTATTATTTATAATATTTGATTATTTCATATTATGTACCTTATTATACCTTTATTCTATGTGTCAATAGTGTCTCATCTTCTGAATACTTGACATGGTATTGCCACCTTCTCTTAAATCCTAACAAATTAACTTAGCACATCACACCTACTGAACTTTCAACACCATTTTGAATATCTCCCAAAAATCTCAATTTGTTTTCTGTCTTAACTCTTATATCTGTTTGTATCCAGTCTGTACGTCAAGTCCTTTTTTCCCATCCTGCAGTGTACATGTGTGGGCATATCCACCTCCATCCCAGCGTGTTGTCCTGTATGCGTCTCACTGGGCACACTGTAGCAAGTGACATGGTAGCCTTTAGCTGTGGTCAGGCGTGAACGTAAACATGTGTCCCTGTTTCAGCGTGACACTCCTGCAGCCTCTGGCGCAGCCGTTGCAGCCGTTCCGCCCGACGACGTTCAATGGAGAAGACTCACAGTTGGGATCTGTTTTGTGTTGTCACCATAAGACGCCTCTCTCTTGTATTGCCTTGAGAGTGCTTTCTTGCTTTTGTGTCAGATATCCATGTGTCCTGCAGCATCCTTAGCAGGGGAGAAAAGCTTGGCTTTTCCGTAGAAGCATCAGTTTACGTTTTTGTTTTACAAAATGGAGTTGCAGTGGGTTGTGGGTGTTTGCTTCTCACCTCAACGTCTCCCTCTAGATCTCAAAGAAGGATGCTGGGATCTACGAGGTTGTTCTGAAGGACGACAGAGGAAAGGACTCTTCCACGCTGAACCTGACGGACCAAGGTACACCTTGTCCTTAGGTGTTTACCGAGTCACACCTTCTATCTGAACCTGACTGGAACGAACTAAGCTCTTGAATTTCCCATCTTTCAGGTTTCAAGGACTTGATGAACCAAGTGTTCAGTGTTATCGGTAAGAATGTCTTCAGGTGTTTTCAATCCAGATGTTCTCTTTTTTGCACCATTAATTTCTGAATTTTACAGCATCTTAACCAAAACACCTTGCATTTGTATGTGTTTGCCTGTACATGAACATAAATTCTCCTGTCTGTGTTACCCAGCCAACTCATCTACGGCTCTGAAGATTCAGAGCACTGAGGAGGGCATCAGACTGTACTCCTTCGTCAGCTACTACAACGACGAGCTGCATGTCACTTGGCACCACAAGTGGGTACTACTACCAGATCCATGTGTCAGTGACTGTCTGCATGCCTTTTGTTCTTGTATCTGTGAGCGTATACGTGTCTGTGTGTAGGAGTATGTGTATGTGTTCAGTGTGTCAAACCACTCTTTCTTCCTCTCTGGTAGGGATGCAGCAATAGCCTTCACAGATCGCATCAAGAGTGGCGTGGTGGGTGAGCAGCTGTGGCTGCAGATATCCGAGCCCACCGACAAGGACAAGGGAAAGTACGCCATTGAATTCTTCGATGGGAAGGGTGGGCTGCGGAGAACTGTCGAGCTGGCCGGACAGGGTGAGTCCATTCACTGGTGTTGGAAGGAATGAGCTAGTCTTTTTGCTTTGACGCCAATGCGTTGGTACTTAATTGTTTGTTTGATCTTTGACTTTGCAGCATTTGATGACGCCTATGCAGAGTTCCAGAGACTCAAGTAAGTTACTTAGAGTTGGGTGAAGGTTTAGGCTCTATGCAGATCTTCAAAGTTAGGATGAGAGCTTCCCCTGTTTTCTGGTCTTATTATCTGGAATCTCTTTATTCAACATCCCTGACTGTTCTTTCCCTTCCTGTCAATCTTCAGAGCGGCTGCTATTGCAGAAAGAAGTAAGTGAAACAGGTTTTTTTGTGGGTTTCTACTGCCTAAAGTATTTTCCTGCTCCACAGTCATGTGGAAGGCTGACAGGGCTGATGTAGGTTTTGATTCGGTTTGGTCGTAGATACGTGTCCTTTATTAGGTCAGCTCCTGATTGTGCTGCTCTTGTTCCAGATCGTGCTCGTGTGGCAGGAGGCCTGCCTGATGTGGTCACCATACAGGAGGGCAAGGTAAATTACTGCTGCTCAGTTCACCATGTGGAGCAGAAGGATTTTACACCACAGTTACAGTCATCGCATAGGACTGTGGTGGGCCTGGTCTGTACATGCTGTACTGGCTGTAGAAACACATGTCAATGGTTCCATTTTGGCCCGTAACTCTGGTACTTCTGGTGCTTGAAATTAGTAACACTGTTTGTTGCTGTGTGTTTTACCTGGTTTGTGTTTATCCTCCTCCTCAGGCCCTGAACCTGACCTGCAACATCTCAGGCGATCCTTTGCCTGAGGTCACCTGGCTGAAGAACGACAGGGAGATGGTGTCAGACGACCACTACATCCTGAAGTTCGAGTCGGGCAAGTTTGCCAGCTTCACCATTACCACAGTGAACACGGCGGACTCTGGCAAGTACAGCATCCTGGTGAAGAACAAGTACGGCACAGAGAGCGGAGACTTCACCGTAAGTGTCTTTATCCCCGACGAAGTCGGCGGCAAGAAAAAATAAGAGGGTTCCCGGTCTTGACGTAAATATGTTTAAAAAAAAAGAACGAAAATGAGCAGCAAAAAAATGTGAATGTCATACCATCTTTAGCCTTTGCTTGGATTGTGGTTTGAGAAGAGTAAACAATATAGTCTCAGACGAAGAGGTGGTTAACTGTTATAGTCTGAGCGCAACATGTCTGAAGTTTCAAAGAAAAAGCCAAAGAGTGGCTTACAGTTTGATCAAGGGAAATGACATTTATTGAAACAAACCCTGTAAACCACAGTAGTAGGTCAAAACCTTCTTTATCATGAAATAAGTATAAGCCTATAGTAATTACATGAATATAACATTACACACCCCTTCACTGCCCAAATATCATGTTCTGTTATTTCCTTTGTTCTTTGTGTTCAGTACCAAAGAGGCATGTAAGTGTTAGTTTGAATTTATTTGCTGCAACTGACTTAAGAAATGAAAGGCTGACTGTTCGAAGTAAATATGTGACAATGAGAAGAAAAAAACAAACAAAGAGTAGGGTGTAGAATCCTCGTAGAACAGGTTCTGCATTTAATTTAGTAACATTAAGTGTCATTACTTTCATTATCACTATGCAGCGATTTGACCTCCTCTGTCATTGTGTAGTGATTATGAATTAATCTCCACCTGTCATGCTGCTGTTGTTGTTGTTGTTGTTGTTATGATGTCACCTTCCCTGTCATCCTGTAGTGATAATAATGTCACCTTCATGGTCGTCTTGTAGTGATCATGATGTCACCTCCACGGTCACCCTGTTGTGATTGTGATGTCACCTCCACTGTCTTCCTGTAGAGATTATAATGTCACCTTGAATGATAATTATTGCATCACTTCCTCCACCCCTGTCTCTTCAGAAGCACTAATAAAGGTAGCATGTATTCCCCCACTTCCTCCTCTTTGGTTTCACTGTGTGGTCTCCCCTATCACAAACTCCTCACATTCCCCTGATTCCTCTTCAGTACTCTCTTCCCCCTTCACTCCAGTCACTTGTCTGATTCTGTTTGCTACAGTAGATTGCCACGAGCATGGAGTCAACAATCAACGCATGAGGACACTTCCCTTTTCTCAGCCAGACCATGGTCCAAATGGAATCTTCCCATTATTTAAGGTGTATTTTGTTTCATTGACTGGGAATAATGGAGTGAGCAATGGGAACAGGAACTGAATCAAGTTGTTGCAGTTAGTCCACCCACTTCCCTGCCCAGCAAACTGAACGAAGTGCACCTAAATAATTGAAAGAACATTTTGGTCCAGGTCTGATCAGAGCACACGTAAGCACTCGTCTTACATGTCACACCCTACTGGGCTCACAACACACCCAAACCAACTGTCCTTCATGTCCACCACACACATCTATAGTGAACCCTACCTACTCATCACATTCCTTCTCTTTCCTTAGTGCATAGAGTTGCCTTCTTGTGGACATAAGACACATTTCAGCATAAACCTTATCACACACTTTTATATGCACTCATTAATTATTTACTACACGAACTCATGATCTTTGACTGGGAACGATGTGTAACAGTGTTTGTTATGAAGAGCACAACAAGGAAATGCTAAGGGCGTGTGTAAAAAAACAAAAACTCTTAGTCATACCTGTGTGTGTAAGAGTGGATGTGTGTGTGTGGGTGTGTGTGTATGTGTGTCTCCATTTGAGGTCATTGACTGGTAAGGTTGGATAGTTGAAAAAAGGGAATGCAGCTGAAATTGCATCCAACTGAACAAAAGGTTAAGTCACAGGAGTATAATGAAAGCAGTCAGCGTTCTCCTACCAAGGCCAGTGTTTGGGCTCCACAGGAACTCATCAGTCCTGATTGACCTATGGTCAATATCTGTCCATAACATTCACCCACAAACTTCATTTACCAGTGGGCAGTCTCTATGGATATGCAGTTACAGCCCATCTAATTGATGATTGGAAACAGACATTGATTACCTTTCCGGCTTTGTAAACCACAAAGTCTAAAATATGGACATGTGTTTTCTCTCACAAATGTCCATTTAACAATAATATAATTCTACAATAATAGAATTAAAAATCACACGCCACCTTTATTAGTCTGGAAAGTACCTAAATAGTCAAGTAATCCTAATGTGCCCTTGGTAAGTAACGCACTCTTACCTACTTTTACTAAGATGAGTATCGTTCTCTTATTGTAACCTGTTTGTAAATGTCTAAGTCGAGAAACTGTCCTGCCAGATGAAAGTGACAGAGGGCACAGGAGACCTGGGAGGGACATCATATCTGACTGACGTCGATGGGAACGTAGTGTTTGGGCCGAACACCCCTCAGGAGAAGAAAAAGACCACTGTTACTGGGAAGAAAATGCAGAAAAGGAAAGGTAAGACGAAGCTAAAGGTAGATCTGTGGAGGTTCATGTTACTGGATGGACACGGATGGACTGCATTCCATTTGTTTGTAGGCCTGTGGGAAACACTACATACTGACAAAAAAACGTTCAAGATTTCAAAGTGGTTTTATGAATGCGTGGATGGTGAATTGACCTGCTTTTGTATCCTTTCAGACTCTGTGATTCTGAGACAACCGATGCATGTTGCAGAAGAAAAGAAGGAGAGCAAGGCAGAGGAAAAGTCTGAAAACACGAAGGAAATGAAAGTGGAGAAAGTGCTTGGAAAGGTTGATGCTGCAGAAAAGACAACATCTACCCCTGCTGCTGGAGAACAGGAGAACCTGACAGAGGGCACTGGCAAAGATGAAGACAAGCCAGTCACAGATTTCACATGTGAAACACCGGTACTGATCACAAACTGAACAGGACAAACCGTGTTAGAAAAGGAGAGAATAGATTCATCACAGTGTGAAATGGTTCTGCTGTAGTTTGACCTGAGCATGATTGGTCTGTTGCAGAACTTGGAAAAATTAGTTGTTGTTGTTTGATGTTCACTTGTAATGTTCTCTGCTCTTTCTTCTAGGAAAAATACATAATAACCGTTAGATCAAGACTTATCGATATCCAAAGAGGAACATTATTTTGGTCATATTTATTTGTTTTGCCTGAACTCACAATTTTGCAGAGTAGGAATGGCTTTGTTCTAGAAATGTGTATTTTATATTATTTCCTATTTTATTCCTAAATTCCAATAAAGGCATACGGCAGATATAATCCAGCAGTTGTAACTGTGAACTATGAGTTTAAGCGAGGTTTGTCAGATTTATGCACAATATAAACTTGAGTTGTTCTGTGATTTTATACAGTCGATGGGGCACTGCATTAACTGCTTGATTGGAACAGGAGCTGGGTAACATAAGTAACTCAATAAAATCGTCAAATTACTTTTGATAGTCAACACATTCGTCGAGAATGTGGCTGGAGAGTGCGCTCACATTGCAGCGAACCACAGTATTATAATGTCATGACGTAAACGCTCCCGGAGGTCACATGATTTCAGATTATAACGCTGCAACTGCGAGTCTCCCATTGAAGACAAGTGAAGTGAGAGCTCATACTTTCCCGCACCGGCGAATGTGTCTCTGAAAGGTATGTTGGCTGCGTTCACCTTCGGTGCTGGGAACATTATATACATTAAACTTAAAACGTATAAGGGGACAGTTGAGATGTAAACTGAATACATGTTTGCAAATGTGAATCACGATCAAACCCATACCAATGGAACGTTATTGAGGAAAGGGGTTGGTTTCGTTGTGAACGCGTCACGAAGCCTATGTGGATGTATTTGTTTTCCAATTAAGTGTCACCAAGTATAATAATATAATATAGCTTGAACAGTCTACTGCCTATATTTTACATGAACGTTAACGGAACATTCTACCACTGGCTATTAAATACACTTGAATTATAGATAGCCTATCTACAATTGACCGGCAAGTGGATGATAATAACTCTATATAGATTAATGTAACACACAACCATTTTAATGTTTCTATAACGGTTTGTAAACATGTTGTTGCTTATAAAAAAATAATAAATGTAGCCTAATATTACTCAAGCGTTCATCTCAATGATTAACTTTCAAAGTTACCGATGAACGAGTGACATGATGGAGATTTCGTTCCTTGAGTTGACTACAGCCTGCCTGTGGCTGGCGAGGGAGTAGACCCGTGACCATTCTTCACGTTGACTAACTGCATTTGGAGACCCGGAGAAACGTGACGAGACAGAGAAAGCTAGATTTACTCTAAGCTTGAAAAAGAGATTAACGCCTCTCAAGGTCCTCCTTCACATAACCTTCTCAGAGGGATAGCGATAGAGTTCTGTTTTTGTTGTCAGTCGTTTCTCTTTACAATAAACAACGTGTATTTAAGCTTAGGGCTCGCATTATGAGATCAAATCGAATAGTGGGGCAGATAGATAAAACGGTTCATGTTCGAGTCGTAGGGTTACTGTAGTTGATTGACGATGCTTAAATAGCTGACTGTTATTAAAATTGCAGTTGCATGTTTGTATCTTCATCCGTTCTCCGAATGAAACGTTTACCAGATAGAATTTAATTATTGTCTAACCAATAAAGGGTGACATACTTGCATTTCTGTATATTGAGATATTTTTCAGTGCAGGTCTGGATCATGATTCTTCCTGCCTAAATTGACGTCTGCATGTGTTTAGGAAAGTCAGTACAGATAGACATACAGTCAGCTGAATCCTAACTCAGAACTCTGAGCCACTGCACTTTCCATGGGTGATGGTCATCTGACATAACAACCTTCTGCTTTCTCCTTTAAAAGACTGTACTTACTGTCAAGCAGCACAAACACTTTGCTACTCGCAGTTACATAAGCATGTACAGTACATTTCTTTGGTAGTGACCACAAATCCATTTGAACAATGCTCTTTTGTCACCAATTTATTAACACAAGGGAAACAATGTTGTAAGCGCCATTCAAATCTCCCTTTATCTGGAGAGTGTTTTCTCCAAAAAAATAATTTGACTGGAGAAATGCCAGAGCAGATAGGTCTGTCTCAAGGTGATGCTTCATCAGGTTCATGCTTAACTCTGACTGCTGAATTTTCCATGCCATAGCAGGGGTCTGATGGCAGAGGCGTTTGGGTGCAGGTCCTGTTGGTGGTTATGTAATAGCTGTTAAAGATCAGGGGTGATTTGACCTCATAGTGTTTGTGTTCAGTTGGGTGGACGGGGGTGGGCTGGGGGGACGGGGAACGGGGGGGGGGGGGGGGGGGGGGGGGGGGGGGGGGGTTATGGGATCAGAGTCAGCGGTGCGTGGCACCCATGGGTTGAGGTGGCAGATGAGGAGAGTGTGAGAGAAGGACCAGAGGGGAGGGATGGAGAGGGCGGGTGAAAGGAGGAAGAGTGCTGAGGGAGACTCAGAGGACAGTCCTAGACCCTGTGGTGAGCAGGACAGGGCCAGGGGAGAGATGGCGCTTCGTGGCCTCCACAGCTCTGTGGAGGAACACCAGCAGAACCTCAAGTCCTCCTGGACTCTGGTGAGTTCCCCTTCCTGACACCCCTCACTGTTAGGAGTCTGGTCTGAGGCTGTCTTCTGGTGAGCCATTTTTGAAGTTAGTTACAATATCATGGCTGTTATGACCAGAGTTATTGATGCGGTTGTTGTTGTTATTTACTTGTGGCCTTTGCAGTAGGAGTTAATGTGTACTGATAATGTCATATAAAGGAGTGCTTTCTCCTAAATATTATTTAGCGTAGATTGTCAGCACTGGTTTATGAGATTTTAAAGCGCACTGGAATGCAGCACAAACGCAACAATTGTCTAAGCTTCTTAAGCTTTCTTGGTCTTGTTGTGGAGTTTCGCTCGTTGTACTTCTTGTCCTACTTTTACTGTAATATAGGCCTATTATAACATTGTAAACCGTGCATGTGTGTGTATATGGGAGCCATACCAGATCCTGCATTAGACCTGACACAGTACCACTTTATTGTGCTCCTCGTCTATTGGTCTAACAGGTCACCCAGCTACAGTGTGATACGGTGAATGGCTTCAAAATCATCATCATCAGCAAAACCCCAGTAAACAAAAGCTCTTTTTAAGTGGCCCTGTTACGTTGGCTGTTTAAGTGAACCCAGTGGACCTGTGTCCCTGTTTAGAACCAGCCCCCCCCCCCCCCCCGGCTGCAGCAGAGCTGGAATCTGTGGGCCTGGCCCATGACCACTGGTCTGCTGCTGCTACTGTTAAGTCAAGTCCTTTGTCTCTGCACCGTGCAGGACAGCTGATACAGTACAACTCCATATTTGCTGAAGGTGCTGTTATCACCTACACGCAAGAGACATCAGGTTATTACAGTGTGCAGGCTATAACAGTTATCACAAATAGGTAGTTAATAGCCAAGTACTATGACAGCGATTAAGCGCTTGCTAAATATCATATATACACGTTTTATCATGTACGAAATATATTAATTGAGCTCTTAATGGAGAATAAAAACATGTTTTTGCTGTTTGGCATTTAGCTGTTTTGTGAGGTTTCTGTTTGGCTCAGGTTGTTCCTTCAGGACAACCCAGTCCTGAGTCAAATTAGTGACTTGCAAAACATTGACTGCACGCTGGCTTTCTTTCAATATTACTTTTGTTTTGTGGAAGCCCTTTATTGACTTGTATTTATGGCAATGCTGGACTATATGTATTAACCAACTTCCTCAGAGTGACAAAAATCAGATGTACACACAGATCTTCCTAGTAAAGAGACAGTTTCACTTCCCTCTAAAACCCACATTCACAGCCTGCTTTGTTTAGGTTATGAGATGATTAAGCTGTTTCTACAGTCTGTAATAAACAGAAGAATCTAGGTCATAAAATCACACTGCCTGTCTGAACCCTGTACAGTACAGTAGTACCACAGAGGACCCCTCCTATGGGTGTTTTCTGCCTCTGCCATGATTCCCATGTATGTGACAGCATACCGTAGAAGGGCCAGGCCCTCAGACACAGCCCGAGTGGGGCCCTACGGGACAAGTTGTGTAGAGCAAGGGAGTACTGGGAAGCCAGCAAGTTCCAGGAGGCCCTGGGCTCCTGGTCTCCAGCCCACCAGCAGGACAGTCTGCTGGGGTCTGCGGAGCTGAGAGGCCGGGCCTGATTACACTGCTGCTGTTTCCAGACTCTGTGGAGGGAAATATAGGACAGAACCACTGGGTTTAGGGAGCTGTGCAGCTCGTCACCAGTACTGCATCCCTTCAGGAACAGGGTCACTTCGTGTCCCAGTAATTTCAACGCTATGCCTGCTTTCCATTCTAACCTCAGACTCCACTAGTTATGATCTTTTTCACCCCCCATCTTCACGCTGTTGTCCTGATGATTTATGTTTGCCTGTATAAAGATCATAAAGTAGGGCGAAGATGTCTGTGTCAACTGTTTACAGGATGTATTAAACTTTGTTTTCACTCTCCGGTGATCAAACTAGACTCTAGTATTGTATGCCCCAGCCACTTCACTGAACTGTGTTTGTTTTGGGTGTGGCCGACAGGTAGACACCATGAACTACATGGGCCAGCTGGCTGGCCAGGTGCTGGTGACAGTCAAGGAGCTGTACAAGGGGATCAACCAGGCCACCCTGTCCGGCTGCATCGACGTGGTGGTGGTGAGACAGCCGGATGGGAGCTTTCAGTGCTCCCCTTTCCACGTGCGCTTTGGGAAACTGGGCGTGCTGCGCTCCAAGGAGAAAGTGGTGAGTGGGGCAGGTGGAGATGACAGGTGGAGGGAAGGGAGGAGAGGGGGTGGGAAGAGGTGAGAGAGGGTAGGTTTGGGGTTCAGAGACGGAGAATGAGAGAGAAGGGGAGAGGGGAATGGAACTGGTCACCATGGCAACGCATTTGCCCTACTACAGCAAAAACAAAAAACAAATGTGCCCTTGAGATCGTGAAGACTGCAACACTGGAAGTAGGACGTCTGTCAGATCGGCTCGGTTCTGGACACCATAAGATTCTTCTGAGTTTGCTGCAGTTTTCAGTGAATGACACATTGCATCCTCCACTCATCCCAGTCCTTCTCCCAGCCCTGCTTGACTCCACATAGTCCTTGCAGTAGGACACAACAACAACTTCCCTGTTGTCTTACGGCTTGTTTTCAAGGTTTACAGTTCGCTCTCTATTTATAGCTGGTTAGACACACTCTGTCACAGGCTCTGTTTAGGTGACCTCACCCGAGTCAACAGCACACTCATTCTACACTTTCAGTATAAACTCGTACGTAGATACGTTCTGAAGTCGAAACAAAGAGTTTCATATGAATGATGATATACACAGTTTTTCTACCGTATCTTGTGGCAGTTTTCTTGTTTCTTGCTGTTTGTGTTTTTTGAGACTGGTAAACAAAATGTTTTTTTTAGGCCAAAGTTGAGGATTTTCTAAGAGTTCCACACTGGTGTGTAACTCTCTTAGGTTAAAGAACAAAAACAAACAACACTTCATGGCTTAAACTGTCCTGTATGGCTAATGCTAATGCTATACCTAATCCTTTCGCTCGATTGTTACTAAGCAAACCTGGGATCTACAGCTGGTGTTTCTCCTTTCACTACCTTGTTCACCTGTGGCTCACTTGTAATGAAGCATCATTGTGCAGTGGGATTGTGCAGACTGAGGTCAAACGGAGGCCACATGAACACCTGCTCTTTGGTACCTGCAGATTGACATTGAGATCAATGGGGAACCAGTGGAGCTACATATGAAGCTTGGAGACAATGGAGAAGCCTTCTTTGTCCAGGAGACAGAGCAACACAACGTGAGTGTTTTCAACATCATATAACAACTAGTTATATAAATGTTTAAATGTTTAAAAACAGTAACAAATAAACAATAGATAAATGTCCACTATTTAGAGCTGTTGTTACTGTTTGTTAACAGTTATGACTTTGCTGCTCCCTTACCCAGGAGATTGTCCCAGCCCACCTCGCCACCTCACCTATCCCCACAGAAGAGGTTCTGTCCTGGAGCCGGGAGTCCAAAGCTGGGGGGTCGGGTCTGGAGAGCGGGGTGCCTCATGTTCCTGAGGACCCCGTCTCAGCCCTGACCCAGCCGAGCAACGCCACCAGTGCCGGGAAGAAGAAGAAGAGGCGCCGGAGGAAGCACAAAGCCGACGCCCGCAAGGAGGAGCAGACCCCCGCCGCCGCTGCGGGGGAGGAAGTGTGCGAGCTCAGCTCCGACGAGGAGCACGTCGCACACAATGGCAGGTGTGTACCTGCCTCACTCAGACCCTCCATGGGACTTCAGTCAAACTGAAACAACCTAATACGAAAACCCTCTCTGTCCTCAGGAGTTCCACCTTGTCCACAATAAAGGAGCCTGCAGAGCCCCGGCAGCACACCTCCCTCCACCCCCTGGACAGTTACCCCTTCTCTGACGGAGACTGGGCTCACTCTGACAGGTAGCCTTCAACTCAGTGTCAACACACGCTATGCAAACCCAATCAAAATAAGGGAGCAGTAAACAGTAAACTGTCTAACATCAACAGACGCAAAACTAATTGGATCATGAGAGAACCGTCACGTGAAATGCAAATGTGTCTACTAAACGTGATTTGTAACTAGATGAAGAGTAGGAAGAGAAGACATTTTTTAAATCTGGTCTCCTAGACATGAGGGCAGCTGTTCTTTCTCTCTGTTTATCTAGTCAATTGGTTGTTTCGATTCCTGTTAGGTCATGTGTTAGCAACCGCTAGTCTAAGTGTGGTCTGCACTGAAAGGATGTTTGGATTTTGACTCTAGACTGACTGTGTTTGTGTGTTTCCACTCCAGCAGAGCTCTCTCAGAACCCCAGTCTCCTAAAAGTGACTCAGAGCTCATGGTGAAGTCGACAGAGAGCATGCTCAGATCTGAGTCGCACATGCAATGGTCCTGGGGAGAGTTCCCAGAATCCACCAGGGTAAGGCGTACCCCCCCCTCCATCACAACCACACACACACCCTTTTAGACACTCATAGTTTACAGATAATCAAATTATTATTTGACTTATGGAATTTCTGTAGCTGTACATCATTCTTCCTATCCATGTGTACAGGTCAGTAAGAAAGAGAAATCAGATCTCCTTAAGACAGTGACCATCACCCCATCCGAGAGCACCCACTTCCGTGTCATTCTTAGCTCTGAAGCCATGGAGGCTGGTGTGAAGGACTTGCAGACCTCTATGGATCCAGTCTGCACCATTGTCAAACCAGAACCCCGCACCCCTAAAACTGACCAGCACGTCCCCAACAACCCCTTACCCAGCCCTCTATCTGAACCCAGCCGGGCTCTAATCAACCGCTGTGAGCCTGACTTCACAAAACCTGAACCCAAGACTATGTCCCTCACGACGCAGCTATGCTCCCCCAAAGCAGACCCCTATCCAACCAAGCCTGATGTGGACCCCCCCAAAGCAGAGCCCTATCCCCCCAAACCTGACCTCAACGTCCTCAAGTCTGATGATAGTCCCCCCAAAGTGGAGCGCAGGACCCGTTGGACGTCCTCCCCCCCCAGTGTGTCAGCGTCCAGCCGGAGAGACCCTGCCAGTGAGGCTGGGGCTGGCGTGGCCAGTCACAAGGGCACCAGACACCCTGACACCAGACCCTGCTCCAAGGCTGACTCGCCCTCTAAGAGAAGAGGTACTAAAGTTTCCACACTGTCTCTCTGTCTTCTCTGTTTTTCATGTATTCATAATGCACAGTGTTTATGTAGCTTATTGTCCTTCTCGCTTGTAATGAGCACCAATCAGGCTCTCTAAATAGCAAGGCTAGTATTTATTTAGAGGAAACATGTTTCTTCTGAGGATGTACTGTAACTGTGTGAACCGTTACAGACAGTCAGGAAAGTTTTCGAGCTGTGGGTGCTTACAGGAAGGAAGTGGTTTTCACAGTCAGCTCTGCGAACCTCTCATCCAAACCAGTGAACGTGCCTGTGACCATGCAGAGGTTGTCATAAAGAGGAGGAAGTGAGGAAAGTTTGTGATAGTGCTAACCTGGTAGTGGTTAGGGCAGGTGTGATCCCTTCCCTTCCTGTGTGACCAAGGAGTGAGGAAGAGGAGCCAGCACCAGGGCCCTGAGGACATCTACCTGGACGACCTGAACGTGCTTGAGCCTGATGTTGTGGCACGCTACTTCCCAAAGAGGTAATGACCCAATGACTAAACCTAAACCCTGACCCTTCACTCCCTGGTGGAATGAAAACCAAACCATGAGCCTTCTATATTCATCATTCACACAGAAACAGAAGTGTCATCGCGGTATTGTCTGTGGGACTTCAAAAAGAAGGAAGGACCAATTCTATGTAATCCCAGTTAGTTGAATTTCATCAAATCCGTGGTTGTGTGTCTTCCAGTGAGTCCGAGCAGGTTCCTCAGGACTGGGTGGAGGTAGAGAGGCGTTCAGGCTCCCAGTCACCCCATTCTGTGGGAAGCGCTGCAGCCGACAGTGGGACAGAGTGTCTGTCGGACTCCGCCGGTGACTTGCCCGACGTCACCCTATCTCTTTGTGGAGGTGTGGGAGAGAACTCTGAAATCTCCAAAGGTAACAGGCACATCCAGGAACATCCAGTCTGACATATCAGACTGCTGAACCAGTTAGAACTGGTTAAAATGTCACAGGATCTCAGCATTTCAAATTGGGGAAATAGATGAAGGAAGGACTGCATGGTAATAAGTTCACCCTGATTGTCTAGCTGTCAGTGAGCTTCCCTACACTCAATATGCATAGCATGTTTAAGACTGCTGTACATCTAGTGAGGACATGGTGATGCATACTGTTAGAGATAAGAGGTTTCTCTTTTGCAGAGAGATTCATGGAGCACCTCATCACCTATCAGGAATTTGCTGAAAATCCAGCGATTATCGACAATCCCAATTTGGTAGTTAGAATTGCCAACCGGTGAGTCAAATTGAATCAAATATTGAACAATATTGACACACATTACTACATCACACATGTATACACACAGTATGAATATTAATTATGGTAAGCCTTAATTGGATACTATTATTTTACACATTTGAACAGCTATTACAACTGGACCTTGGCAGCTCCCCTGATACTGAGCATGCAGGCATTCCAGAAGAACCTGCCCAAGGTACTGTAGACCTGGAACATGTCTCTCCCTCTGTGGGAGCTACTGCTTGTGTATTGTTAATGCTGTCTCTATGTGTGTGCATACTCATCAATAGTGAATGTGTGGTTTCTCAGACAACTGAGGAAGCGTGGGTGAAGGAGAAGATGCCAAAGAAGTCTGGACGCTGGTGGTTCTGGAGAAAGAGCAGTGTGAAGCAGGTGACTCCAGGGGGGTTCAGGACTGTCTCACAGGGCTGCCTTTCCAGGGCTGCCTCAGAGGACTGCCTCACAGGGCTGCCATACAGGGCTACCATACAGAACTGCCTCACAGGGCTGCTTCACTGGGCTGCCATACAGGGCTATCTCACAGGACTGCCTCACAGGGCTGCCATACAGAACTGCCTCACAGGGCTGCTTCACAGGGCTGCCTCACAGGGCTGCCATACAGGACTGTCATACAGGACTTCCTTACAGGGCTATTGATAGGGCTGCCATACAGGACTGCCTCACAAAGCTGCCTCACAGGGCTGCCATACAGGACTGCCATACAGGACTGCCATACAGGACTGCCATACAGGACTGCCTCACAAAGCTGCTTCACTGGGCTGCCATACAGGGCTGCCTCACAGGACAGCCATACAGGACTGCCTTACAGGGTTGTAACCCTGGGATGGCCAGCTAGACATCTCAGTCACAGTCAGACTTTCATAATTTCACAACCAGAACAATATTGCAAGTCACATGAAACGGGTGGGCAAAATACACATTTTTTTCTTTTTTTCTGAAACTATATTATAGGCTATATTGCAGGTAATCTAGTGCTTTCTAGCATCTCGAGGAGTACATTGCAGTATACTGTATGTACTTATGTTCCCACAGAACTTCATTTGTTTTAATTTCCCTCTCCATTACCATAGGGAAATCAGACTATCCTTGTTTAAATTGAAATTATTCCCTTCTACTTCTATCTATCAGTTAGCTCTCAACATACTTTCATATATGGTCAATGTTGTGATGTATGGGGTTTTAAAGTAATCATTAATTTGTCTTTGGTTTCCTTTCTCAGTCAGAGACTAAGCTGGAGAGCCAGGAGTCCCTTAGCAGAGATGGCCCTGTTCCTCACCAGGCCCCTGCTACACTGTGAGTCCACAACCAGTTCAACCAAACCAGGGTTTATGAGCAGTTGGTTTGTTAATCAGCAGCTTTGTGAGCAGATGTAGGGGATGTAGCTCAGTGGTAGAGCGCATGCTTTGCATGTATGAGGCCCCGGGTTCAATCCCCGGCATCTCCACACTTTTGGGGAAGTCGTGGCCTAATGGTTAGGGAGTCGGGCTTGTAACCTTCAAGTTGCTGGATCGATTCTCGCACCGGCAGGAATTGAAGGTGGGGATTGTGAATAAACAGCACTCTCTCTGCCTTTGATACCATGACTGAGGTGCCCTTGAGCAAGGCACCGAACCGCCAATTGCTTCCCGGGTGCTGGAGCAATAGCTGCCCAATGCTCTGGGTGTATGTTCACTGTGTGTGCGTGCGGTTGCCCACTACTCACTACTGTGTGTGCACTTGGATGGGTTAAATGCAGAGGTAAATTTCAAGTATGGATAACCATACTTGACAATACGTCACTTCACTTCAGAATGCTAGCCTGTGAGCCCCATACACACAGCCTCCCAGCTCTTTCAACCTCGCTATATCTGGTTTTGGTAGACTTTAAAACAAAACAATTTTCTATATTTACAACAGCCAATACACTACATGGCTAACCTATTCATCTAAATCACTGAGTGTTTTGGAGGAGTTGGTTTCTTTCCCACAAGTCCGTTTCCCTTTTCTCTCACACACCAGAGAAGTGTTTTGGGACACTGCCCTCTAGTGGTAATACATGCACATTCAGGTCTATAGCTGTTGTAGAAGCATTGTTTGTCTGATGAATGTAGCTTTTCAGCACAATCTCTGGTAGGAAAAAGTACAATTCCATGCCTGTCCATCTCTGAGAGATGTAGGTTCATACTGGTGTGGCTGCTGTGTGATACAGGCAGAAAACAGTGGACTCCTCCAGCGATGATGAGTCCAAAGAGCTCAACACTGTGGCTCCTGTTCCTGCTCCGCCTTCGACTGAGCCTCCAACTGCTGCGGCCAGTTCACACTCCTACAAGAAGTCCCTTCGCCTCTCCTCCAACCAGATAGTAAGACACACACTTGCACGTTTACCAAGTCACAGTGCAGTCAGTCAGTTCCAGTCCATTGAGTTCTACAAGCATAGATCTTCAGAATGTGTACCTATTTGATAAGACCTAAATGTCTGTCTCTCTGTGTCTGTATCTCCATCTTTCTCTTTGATAGACCAGTCTGAAGCTGAGGGAGGGGCCTAACGATGTGACCTTCAGCATCACCACCCAGTACCAGGGTACCTGCCGCTGTGAGGGCACCATCTACCTGTGGAGCTGGGATGACAAGGTTATCATCTCTGACATCGATGGAACCATCACCAAGTAATAAGCACTCTCATCTCTGTTTTTAGATTTAAAGTATTTAGATTGGAACCCTTTGTTTAAACCCAGGGATTATTGTGTCTTTGAGTTTCATAAAAAACCTTCTGCAGTCACCAGTGACTGACATGCAGTGACATGCAGTGCTTGCACTTCACCAGTGCAAACATCACATGTCAGTCGAATTGAAAACTCATAAAATGGATCCTGTTTCTCTCCAGGTCTGATGTGTTTGGTCAGATTCTCCCTCAGCTGGGGAAAGACTGGACCCACCCTGGCATCGCCAGACTCTACCACCTAGTGCATGAGTATGGCTCTTTACCTTTAGTCAGTGCTCACACAAAATCAGTCGTCTCCATAGAGATTCAGTCTAACTCATGTCTTTCTCCATCTCATTCACTTTGCCTGTTCCCCTCTTTACCTCTGTGTCCTGCCCTAACCTAACTCATTCTGTTTATGCCTCTCTCTCTTTCTCTCTCCTTTCTCAGGAATGGCTACAAGTTCCTATACTGTTCGGCTCGGGCCATAGGCATGGCCGACATGACCAGAGGCTACCTGCACTGGGTGAATGACAGGGGCACCATCCTGCCCAGAGGCCCTCTCATGCTGTGCCCCAGCAGCCTCTTCTCAGCCTTCCACAGGTCCCTCTAACACGCACACTCACACTCCAGACACACCTTATGTGATGAGCCCCTGGCTGTAGGCTTGATGGATACGTCTGACCCTCCATCTCTGCGTCTGTCATTCTCAGAGAGGTTATAGAGAAGAAGCCAGAGAAATTTAAGATCGAGTGTCTCACGGATATTAAGAATCTGTTCCACCCCAACACACACCCCTTCTACGCTGCTTTTGGGAACAGAACCAACGTACGTTTGATTCCAAACTTTTATGGTAACCATAACGTGCTAATTAGATTTTTCAAATGTCACTTTCTACCGAAAAATAACCTGAGTGATCTTTCTTTACTGGTTGTCTCAGGACGTGTTTGCGTACAAGCAAGTGGGTGTCCCTGTGTGTAGGATCTTCACTGTCAACCCTAAAGGAGAGCTCATCCTGGAGCAAACCAAGGGCAACAAAACCTCGTAAGACAGCCACAACCATCATTACGTCTACTTTACATGCTGTCAGTGGGCTATCATTGTCATGGGTACCACAACCACTGACCTACCCCCACAATGTGTCTCCAGGTACAGCCGACTTAGTGAGCTTGTGGAGCACGTTTTCCCGCTCCGAAGCAAGGAGCAGAACGCCAACTTCCTCTTCCCAGAATTCAGTTCCTTCTGCTTCTGGAGACAGCCAATCGCAGAGGTGGTTCTTGAGGAGCTGTGATCCGGCATGTCACATTCATACCTCTGGTATTATTTCAAATGATCGCTAGCTATGCTGTGGTAGAGCCATTGTAGTTTGAATATTTTTTTAAACAGCACTTGAAATCAACATTGATATGAACCAATATATTTTTGTGATGTTTTTTTAATGGTCTTTTCCATCATTGATTGTACTGCCTTACTACCTGTTTGAACTATATGTGTAATGACAAAATGTTGCATATGCGTTGTGCGATGCATAGCATTCCAAAGGCCCAATAGGTTTGATAATATTTCCTGATAGACACCAGTAGAAGCTGTTTAACAGTACCTCTATTTACAGTAGGTTTACATTCCCAAGACAGCCTAAATGACTTGAATGATGACTTGCTGCTTACAGTATGCAGAAGGTTCGCTTTGAAAGGCCTTGCTGTAAATGTATAGTATAGCTTTAATTACAGTAAGCTTTAGCACTGGCAGGTCAGTAGAACTGCCTTGTGGTTTAAAAACAGACACTGTATATATTAAGCATGAATAGATAACATGTGGGCTGACTCATTATAATGGATATGGCACTTTGAAGTTGTGAGTGTGTTGGAGGCACTTTCGAATGTAAACTGTAGATGTTGCTGTTGTCACATTCACAAGCAGACACACTCACCAAACGGACCTTTCTGACAGATGAGTTCAGATACACTTAAAGCACAATTGTTGGTTTTGACTATTTCAAGTTTGATTTTTGACATTCTTGGTCTGATTTTTTTAAATGTGTAGATTCAAAGGAACTGAAGTTGTAAAGTGAATATTATATTAAGAAATACTTTCCGATCCCTGATTGAGCATCCTTTTGCTTGTGTATTAGATGGTGTTCAATGTTGTTGCCTCTGTGCTGTTTTGGATGTTCTTTCTATGAAAGTGATATTTCGTGTGTTGAGAACACACCAGATCAGTGCTTTAGATGAAGAAGCACCAGCTGAAGGAGTCTAAGTCTGATTACACAGAATGAATCAATATCTGTCCTCTATCTAAAATGCCTTTACTGCTGCTTCAAGTATTAAAGTTAGATCATTCTGGTTGCAATGTTTTAGATAAACGTACATTTGGCTTGTCAATAAGTAACGACGTGTATGTTTGGGAGGAACGTTTGTATAAAATAAAGAAAATTATGAAACTAAAAATATTATTCTTAATAAAATATTATTCTGAGATCATTCACGGTTATTGCTATTTTTGGGCAACTATGTATAGGTTTCACATCCTTTATCAAATGTTGCATGTAATATCTTTAGCAAAGGTATTCAATAAGCAATTTCTTTTCAACGGCAGTTCTAAAAGATAATTAACTAATCAAGTTATGTAAATACACAATGGTAAAACAATGACAAAACGCCACACACTAACTAAGGGAAATTTCTTTTGAAAAATGTCAAAGTTACTGAATATATTAATACTTCAATATAAAGGCAACATGTGTTGGTTCTCTTTCTATAAAAGATATTGATGTTATAAAAAAAATAATACACATGACTTTTAACAGATAGCCTTAAACACAACAGACAAACAATATGTAAATGTATGATTCTCTAATGTATATAGTCCCGAATTCAAAAGGATCATGCCAATCTGAACAATAGTTTGAGTCTTGTAGTCATGACAGACAGGTCCTGCAGCTCCTGTTATCTGTGAGAGGGTGGAGGGTAGAGGAGGACGGCACTGAAAGTGGACAGAACCTCTGTGGCCTCAGTGATGGCTAGTTTCCCAGCGGTCATGACAAGCCCCAGCTTGTCCCCTCCCTTCAGGGTGAGCACTAGGCTCAGGGAGGCCGAGCCCCCGCAGTCACATCTCCCCTCTCTGATTGGTCCAAGTCCGGCCAAATCTGCCCTATAACCTGCAGTGTTCAGCCTCTGGATGCTGCGATTGGACACCGAGAGGACGGCATCTACGTGTTCTCCTCTTTGGGCTGTCAGCACAGCACTGATCAGGTAGCGGCCCTCCACAGGAGCAGTGAAGATCCCTGAAGATAAGGCAGTGAGATATTACAATTAGATATGACTTATTTTCAAGCTGACTAATGAATGCCAGAAGGGGGCAGTATAAGATACATTAGTCTTGCGAGTGTTCATACCAGAACACAACACCTCAGTACTTCTATTGTTCTAGCAGGCTATGACGGCAACTGAATTTGATAAGAAATTGTTTAGTGAATTGTTTGTTTTTCACACCTGTGTGTCTACCTGTGTGAGTTAGCAATCCCAGTGCAGCACCAGTTACCTGTGTGAGGGTCATAGTGTCTCCCATCGTTGACAAGCACCTTGTTGAAGCGTATGATTCCAACCTCGCCAGAGAAAGGCAGGATGTTCAGGCCAGCTGAGAACATGACCCCTTCACCTGTCATACACAAACACAACGGATTACAATAGCTGACCCGTGCTGTGGATGACCCTGTCCTACAGATAGCATCGTCCTCACCTACCTGAGGCCATGAATGGTTTATGGGTTTGTGGTCTCAGTGGAATGTGAGCTGTTGGAAGAAAGGGGTAAAAGTATTTTGCAGTGTCAGCATAAGACGACGCACTGGTCTGTGATGGTACAGTACCAGACTGATGAGAGGAACCCACCTGAAAGCAGAGGCACACTGGGCTTCACAGACACCGTTGAGACGGGTGGAGGAGCTGCAGAATGGATCAATCTCATAAGGCTTTGCCAACATGGAAACAGAAATACTAAACACAATGACATAGTGCTTCTGTACCCCACTGCTCCTCTCCCAGCTCCGAGCTCTTACCCGGGGCTCCCGCGAAGCCTTTGAGGGGGGTCATGCTGCCATCAGTCCCCTTGGGCAGCTTGGAGGAGGCCTTGGTTCCAGGGGGGCCTGCCTGCCCAGTCTCCATCACATGTGACCCAGGGGAATCTAGGGGCCCCACAAGACCCAGTTCTGGACGGGGCTCCTTGGGTGGCACCCAGGGCTTGGATGATATGGAGAGGCCAGGGTCTTTCACACCTACTCTAACACCTGTAAAAGAAGGAAGAATGAGAGACTGAAGGGTCGGGTCAGAAGAAAGAGAGGAAGAAACAGAGGTCAGGAGAAAGAGCGAAGGTAGAAATGAAAAAGCAGGTGTCTGGATGTCAGAGGTGTTAACAAACCAGCTGGTTTTGGGACAGTCACACGACTTTCACATGACTGAATGTGCACGAATGACCAAATGTTCCAACACCTCACATCTCCATGGTAACTTCCAAGTCAAAGGCTGAAATTCTTTTTGACATGCAGGTGTTTTTTGGTTTTAAGTTTCAGTCATTTTAAAACTCTCCCCATTATAATTACTTTTCGGTATTCGATCCATGTGTTTTTCCCATTGTTGAAGTTCGTTGGCAATTTTGTACCAACATACACAATACCGCTGCAGTATAACTCTTTAAATTACATTCAGCAAAAACAAATTGATTAAAAAAAGATTGCAGGGGATCAGCCACTGGGTTATTCTAGTCCTAACTACAACCTACAGAAGTCTGATGTCAGAGCTACATGAAAGACATACCTGCATAACGAGACCTAGCCACATGTCCGGCTACCAGGCGGTCTCACCCCACCCCAGGCACCGGAGGTCAGGCTCTATAAAAGCCAGAGATCTCTGGGTAGTGTTTAATAAGGGGGCAGGCTCGTTGGGCACAGCAACCTCCAGGGGGTGAGGCTGTGTCTGCACACGTGTGCTGGCTCATGGCTCAAGTGATTCCTATCTTAATACCAGGGGGGGGAAATGATCTGCACGTGTGTGTGTGTACAGCCCATGACTAAATATATAAATAGTAAACAAATGCAGCTGGGGGCCTGTGTGTGTTGTGTGTGTTTGGGGGGGGGGTCAGAAGTATTTAGGAGGAAATAGCAATACCAGTAAACCTTCAAGTCTACACTCATACCCCCTTGTCACCCCCCCCCCCTCCCCAACATTTAGAGGACATGCAAGACTCCCAGTGGGTGAGAAAAAAACACCTAACTCTTCTCCCAGTTACATACCACACTGTAGGCTCAGTGCAGTCATATAGAACCACATGCAGAATTTATGAATCCCTCCCAGCCAAAAAGGACACTGCTCTGAGTCTGTCTTGAGAATCATTGCCGCTACCCCCAGACTTTGGAACCAAGGTTGAGTTTGGAGAGAGCCAAACAGGTCATCTTAAATACCTGAAATCTGTGGAGGGACCATACTGCCTTGCTCAAGCAGGGCAGGATGGAATAACAGTGAGGAGGAACATGGAGGTTACAACATAAAAATACAGAGACATGTTTAAAAGCAATTGGAAGTTGAAGTCTGGTCCAAGCCGCGGGCCCTGTGATGTTATGACATGTAGCGCTGACCCTGGATCAGATCCAATCTGTCCATTCAACGATCTACTTCATTAGGACCTTAAGGGCTAAACTGATTTAAAAGCCTGCTTTTCTACTCAGAGACTTTCTCTGAATAGCAGCCTTGTTCTGTTGTGGTTTGTCCAGCAGGTCTACCCTGCCACCCTCCAGCCAACCTTATCTCTCCCAGGTCACTGACCTGAGCAGTGTTGCCACTGAGGCAGACAAGGAGCCAGGAAAGCATGCTGACTTATCTTGCTGCTCCCTATAATAGGGTTCTGAAGTGCTGTCTAAAATAGGCTTTTAGTGACCCGAGACCACCTTGTCAAACACAATGAAGAGGATGGGCTGTGACCAAGCGGAGGCACCTAGACACACACATATATCCATGTCTCTCTCACAAACAGAGGAAGTGTCTCTTAAAGCTGCAGAGCTCTGCTTTGGCACAGATAGCATCTACAGGAAACAGCCAGCTGGAGAACGGAATTGACAAGGGAGAACAGTTTGGAAGACGAAGACGTACGCACACACACACAGACACACACACACACATTGTACACACATAAATAAGTAGAGGATTCTCACAACTATAGTACTGTTTACATATAAACATTTTAAAAACAAACACACATGCATACACACGGAGCTGTCCTCCAGAAAGATTCTTAGACACAGCGTGAGGTCAGTGCATGCTTAGTAATGACTAATGGTTTGGGAAATTGCCCCACTTGAACCACAGATTTGATAACTGAACAAAGGGTCTTTCTTTTAAGTGGGGTGAATAGGGTGGAAGTGCAAAGTGTGAATCTCCTTTAGAATTCACAATCACAAACTTTGTGTTTGTGTTCACATGACATCTTCTAGATGTTTTACACGGATGTAAACAGTGTATTTGACAATAATTCTGTATTTTGACAGATAGGAAAATATGAATGTTGTCTATCGGAAACAAAAATGGTTATGAAGAACCCACAGACCAAACAAAACAAACATTTGGTGGTAAATTTGAGGTTCAGCGACTGGCCCAGTTTGGCCTCATCAATCAGATGGTATGTGCCGTGACGACGAGCTGAGCATTTGGTCATGTCTGACTGCTGTCTGTTTATTTAGAGAGGGAAGGCTGAGCTTGACTGTGTTGGTCTGTGTTGGACTGATTCTACATGGCAGCTACGGAGGTGGGGAGGGATTTGAGGCGATACGGAGAGAGTAAATGAAAGCACAATGAAGTGATGAGGAGAACAAAGTCTGTCGCTAGCTCCTAATCTAAACCCTTTGAGACAGCCCAATTGATTCTGGTAAGTGGCTCATTGATAAGCTGACACCACATTGGCTAGTAATGGCTCCTAACATGTAGCACTTGTCAGGCGCAGCAGATGTGGAAATAGAGAACTGTGGCAGGCAGACATCAGAGCAGGAGAGGAGAGGAGCAGGGAGGAAAAACGGTTTTGCAACACGCAGGCATGGTGACGTATCCGATTCTGGAACATGTGAATACTGCCCCTCCCTCCAAGCCTGCTACCCAAACATTTCAATTGACAGTAATGATTTAGACCCAGATTATTAGCTAGCTAAGTGAAGGGCGGGGTGCTGACATGTGTCAGTGTCTCCACAGGCGTGCTCTGGATGTGGGGACAGAACTGGGACATCTGTCTAGAAAGCCAGATGTAGACTCTGATCACATGTTGTTTTTGACACACATGAAGCACAGATCTGGGCGCTGAGCCCAGAAGTCAGCAAGTCAGCCACCTGAATCCAAGGTTTCCCTCTCTGGTAGAACCAGAGCCCGAACCAATCAGATTTTAGATTTGACTCCTAACAAGTCAGTGCTAGAAGATGAAAAAGTGCCTTCCTCCAATCCTCTGTTGTGGAACTCTTACTGAGTCAGATTGGGTCGCCTGGGCACAATAACTGAGCTGGACGTGTGGTTCTGCACTTACAGAAATGCACAGACCAACAAAGCCCAAATGAAGGGTGGTGTATGAAGAAGACACTCATTACCCTTGTGCATACTAAACTAAATGTTATGCACACATAAAAACACACCCAAACATAGTGATCCCTGAAAGCAAAAGCATTGCTCAACACACGCCGGGCCCATTAACACAGGCATGTGTATTCAATCATCCCTGCCTTCTCTGAGTCACTAAGTAGAGGCAGTTTAAATATCCCACCCCCTGCAACCTTCTTTCTCTCTCCCTCGATTTTACATATAACATATCCTCCATTTAACACATTCCGGTAGGAGCAATTTACGCACAAAAGCAACCTGTAACCACTAAGGGTCCCCAGATGCTTCCAGGACGGTAATCTTATTAACACTATTTGATCACAAGACTTTGCTACTGGAGCTCCTGGGGATGTTAAATCAGGTTTATGTGTGATATGATGTGGCTGAGGGAGGAAAAGAGAGAGGGAGTGAGATGGTACTTTAGAAACATATGGAAGATAGGTTACAGCTTTTGGCTATGGAATAATCATTTACTTTGAAAGAAAGTACAGGGAGTCTGGTCACCTGTTGTTTTGCATTGCAGCTTCAAGTTTAACCCTTACCTGAGCTACCTGGAGGACTACTGGTCAGGTCGTGAAGGTCCCTTGCCATGGCAGAGATGTGGTTCTGCAAGTGCTGGCAGGTTCGCTTCAGTCCTCCTATATCCAGGGCCTGAGCTCTTGCAGTGCGGTTCAGCTGGTCTATGCAGGTCCACAGTCCAGTCACATGCTTGTTCAACCCCTCCTTGATCCTCTGCAGGCTTCCCGATATGGGATCCAGCTTACTGCACATATTCTCAATGTGGGTGACTCTACTGTCCACACCAGCCACCTCTTTCTCTACTCCTATGGTACATTGTTTGCAGCGGTCTGCCTCAGCCCTCAACTCCCTGGCCAGCTCCTCCAGCTGTCCCCTCAGCTCCTCATGCTGGGCAGTGGGAAGCCCCACCAGGTCTCTTGAATCCTCAGGTGATCTTGTGCCGGCTTGGCTGCAGGTGGAATTGATCTGATGGATGTCCCTGGCTTGCTGGCTGAGAGAGGATCCCAAGTTCATAAGAGAGCCCTCCAGTGTTCCCACACGTCCCCTCAGAACACGAATCCCACCCTGTACGTCCAAAATGACTCCACTCTGGTTCAGGAGACGGCCCTGCACAATCTCCTCCATAGCTCTGAAATTATCTGATTGGCCGTTCACACTCCTCTGCAAGGCATCAAGGTTTCCCCTGCAGGTCTGGAGGTCCTGCTGAATGTTCAGCATGACATCAGGGCTTCCCTTAGAACACAACTGGTCCAGGGCTTGGAGTCTGTCCTCAAGGCCCTGAACGCTTGTCTTATAAGAGCTTACCTCCCGTTGTAGATTCTCTAGCCCCTGGGCCCCATTCCAGGGGTTGTTATCTTTGTTTGTCGAGAGGTTGGCGACCCTGCCCTCCATGGAGTTTAGCCTGTCCTCCAGGCTCTTCCTCAGGCTTGAAGTCCTCTCCTCCCCCTCTCTTTTCAACTTCTGCTCGAGGGAGAGACAACACACCCCTGGGTTCCTCTCAGACATGTTCAGACGGGTCTCCAGGACCTCAACACGGGTCAATAGGGGGTGAGGTGTCTGGGGGGGAGAGCTGAGCCCTTCCATTCTCTCTACACTGGCCCGGAAAGACATCTGGCTCTCAGAGAGCTTCTCCACCTCCTTTCTCAACTCCTCCATCCCAGGAGATCCTCCACCAACACCCATTTCTGAGCTTGGCAACTGGACCTTGAGCTCCTGGATCTCCTTGCGAAGGTCTGCCTCCTTGGAGTCTAGGAGCTCAGTCAGGCTGAGGTAGTTGGTGTCTTGGCCCTCACACTGCTCCTGCACAGACATGATCTTGTAGTCACATGAGCTCTTTAGGTCTGCCATCTTGATCTCCATGCCCTCCATCAATTCATCCCTCAGGGCGCGAAACTTCTCATCCACATATGCTAACAGGGACGCATCATTGGCTTGTGGAGCAGGAGCGGGTGTGGCCTGATGAACCTGGGTGGCCTCCATTAGCAACTGGAGCTGTCCATCATGCTGGTTGACTCTGCCCAGGAGATCTTCCAGAGCATTGCTCTTCACAGTGAGAGTGTCGGTGACCTTATTGATCTTGCTCATGACCTCATCAATGGCCGTGTAGTCATGCTCCAGTGAGAGGCCCTGTAGGCTGATGCTCTGGGTCTCCCCAGCCCTCACGCTGTCAGGCTGCCGCAGGTTGTTCAGCAGATTGACCAGCATCTTACTGGTGTCCTCTTGGACGTCCACACGCAGGTTGGAGGACATTGTTGTCATGGCAGCCTGCATATCCAGCACCGTCTGGGCAAGACGTTGGACCTCCTCTTCAAGCTGCTGATTGGTTGGTCCGCTCTGAGCAGGCTGAACCCTGGACTGCCCCACACCCACCTGGCTTGCCTGGCCCGTCTGCCCTGCCTCACTCCATGGGTGACCAGTCTGCCCCTCCGGTGATTGCTCTTGATCTACATGGAGGGAATCACATGGTATAGTATAGTTGGCTATATGCAATCCCATTTTGATGTTTCCATTATAGCATTTCACAACACGATTAGCATTCGAAAATGATTAGAGGTCAAAAACAAACAGACAATCCATCTCAAACATCCATCCTACCATGTGTTGCAGGGATGATTCCAGGGGAAGGAGGTGGGTGGGGCCATGGGCTCTGCTCTGTCTGTTGGCGTGGCACGCCCTTTAGCTCTCTGCAGTCGTGTCCTTGGAAACCTGGACAACACCTCCACTCCAGCTCTGTCACCAGTTTAAAGGCGATTTTGTACATGGGTCGAAAGAGTGTCCTATACCTAGAGAGTGAAGCCATATAGATATCTTAAATGACAGATTATTACTGTCGTTGAATCAAAGGTTTATAAACATTAACAGTAGTCAACATGAAGACACTCAAGCCTTTATGAAAAATGATAACACCACCATAAGAAAATAAATAAATACATATATATTGTCCAGCAAGCTGCTGTTTTTAATGATAGGTCTTGGCTGAATGTGATCATTGTTTAGCTGTGCCGCAACTATGCTAGGGCAATGCTTTCTTTAGGGCGAGCTGTGTAAACATCGCTTCCCAACAATAAAGAGGCGTTTATGACAACAAACCCCAGATGGGCATGCTAGTCAAACTTCCAATCAAAGACAAGCAGTTTTAGATCATCAATCGTTCACCAGTCACACATTGTTTATGTATAACGGCAGGACATATCGCATACCATGTCACAGTTGCCTCCAAATGTGGGACCAGCAGGAACAATGGAAAATAATGAGAGGGTCTGCAGTAGTGTTCGCTATTGCTAGTTGACTACGTAAAGTTTTGACTAATAAGATTGCTTTCGTAGGATGGGCCAATTTTTCGTGACTTCAACAATCTTTATTCTCCTGACTGGGTCAAATACCTCATAATCACGTTCACTTGTCCATCATAGACATCTAATCACCGATAGATAACAGGTTGATAATAGCTCTACACTACAATCCGATGGTATGAAAATGTATAACATAAATGACAAAGGAGATACACAGTCGCGAACCCTTGGCACCAATCAATACACAATTCCTGCTCACGATCTGTGTGGCTTAAACAAGCTCATTTCCCTTACAGTTTTGTCCCAGTAAATCATGAAGGGAGGACAACATGTTAGTTTTCAGCCAAATGTTGAAACGATAAAGAGCTAAAACCCAACCGCTGCTATAAAGACCAATAAAATAGTCCCCCTCCACCCACAGCTGTCTCTCGGGAAACTTACATCACTTGTTGCGCACAGTTTTGCTGATGCATTGGGCACGGGGAGAACTCTGGTTGCACGTAACTTGTAGTGCTTCCGACTACTGAACAGCTCACGTTCTTATGCACAACATATGCACACCAATTTCTAGAGAAAGAGACATTTCATACAAATGAAAATTACATTGTTTATATAAACAGTTTTTTTTTAAATCAAATAGGTACAGCCCATGCTGGGCTATATGGGTTATGATATATCATACAATTCAACTGATAGAACCAAAGGATGAGTCCGTAATTGCTTTAATCCGCGAGAAAACAAATGAAATAGCTATTTACTTACTTATGTCTCTGCCTGTGTTCGGTGCCAGAGGGCACGCTGCCGTGAAACATGTTGTATTTAGACGGTGTTCCATTTATTAATGGAAAAGTGAGTGCGATATAAAATATCACACTTTTCAGTGTCAATGTCTTGCTCTCCATTCTGTGTACAATAAATAACCTCAAAAAATGAAGAAAGTGTCCCCAAGTAGTGGAAATGAGGTTCCGAGTTTTGGTCGCTGTCTTGAAGCACGCACCGCAGTTGACTTTCAATGTTATCCAGGGGTTTGCCCGCGCCCCATGTAATGTGACGTTGAACTACCTCCGAAACGAGAAAAGGCGCTCCCTCAAGAACAGCGTATTATACAGATGTTCACATTTGCTTTAGCTGTATCCAGAGGATGTTCCAAACGTCAGTGCGATAAAGGCATTTGAGGACTGATACAAACATCTAGGGTGACCAAAAAGCACTCCTCATGCGGGCAGTATCTTGAACTGCTAATGAGCAGGTAGAGACATGAGCGCAGATGAAAGGCGATAGAGCTCTCCGAAACAGAATGCCAATTTCCATGCCTGTAAATTAGACAAATAGGTATCTCTGCTTTATTCCGATCTTGTTTCGACCTACAATCAACTATATTTCTTAGCATCTGCAATGCTAGGCGTTGCAAAAGCGAACATTACTGCGTAATCTCATACTAATACCGGCTTTGAAAATGATTATTAGTTTATACAGAAAACAATATACATTCATAAATTAATCAGAAATATAATCACAAATTAAAAGAATGCAATATTTGTATTTGATTCATTTTATAAAAAAGACAGACTGGAATTTTGACCCCTGCTTTATTTTGTGACACACACAGGTAATGTAAGCAGTTTTCTAAAACAAACAAACAAACAAATAAAATGTGACACTTTCTTATGTATACAAACTATTTACATACGTTTGCAGAAAAATGTAATAAAAATGTATATCTCAATGCTGCAAAAAATCAAAAACATATTTCTAATGTGAATCCTTTCTTAATGACCTTTTTCTTTTGACAATGATATCAGATGATCCATCAACCTCCTCAACTCTCCTCTTCACAGCACCAGTATGTTGTGGGCGCACTGGGGTGCTGGCTGTGAAGAGAGAGAAAAGCAGGTTAAAAATGAAATATTCACACATGATGGGTTTATACTTCTCTGAAGTGATTTCTACGGTGTGAACGCACCAAGCGTCTTTTCAATGTCTCTGAGCTGCCTCTCTTGTTCTGCCATCTCCTCCTTCTTCTTCACCATCTCAGGAGACTTCAGGTACTGTACGTGGTTCTCAAACTCCATCTTCACCTGTCTGCTCTTCTCCATGGCCATCTTGCTCTGATGGAGCAAATCTATTGACAAACAAAAACAAACTTTTTAACAGAGAATCAATGTAAAGCAACTTTGAAACGGTCACGTGAAATCACAACCCAGGTAGACTATGGGATTACATTACATTAATACAACTTGAGGTGGCTGTTATTTGGGTCTCTTCATCACCATCTGTGTTTTTGATGTTCTACATGTGAAATGTGGTCGTTCCCCAGCCTCGCTCACCTATCTGCCCCATGAGCGTGTGGTACTGCTGGGGCAGGGGGGCTCCAAACACCTGGGAGCGCATCCGCTCCAGGGGGGGGGCCTTGTTCTGCAAACCCCCAAACTTGCCGTTTGCACGTATCCGCTCTCCCTTTCTAGTCAGGATAGTGGGGCAAGGGGCCTGGCTCTGGACCACCTATACAGAACACACACACACACACTCTGAAAACTGTTCTCCTGCAGAACGTTTAATCCTTTCATCATCAACAACTGTGGCATACGGCTGTTTTAAACTAGAAACACAATGCAAGTCTGTGATACTGCAGAATGTTTGATAGAGAACATGCAACTCCCAGCCTGACTCACCCCTTTCCTGTAGTGGTTAGCAGAGTCAAGGTCATCCACCAAAATGGTATCTCCCAGGAGGCTGCCAAACACTGAGAGAGGAGTGGGGGCGTCCGAGAAATGGCAGAGAGAGGGGTGGGGGCGTCAGAGAGGCGGCGCGGGGGGGGGGGGGTTACAAAGGGGGATTGTATACTTCCTCACTAAATCAATGCCAGGCGCAAGGAGCCCTTGTTCACTTTCCAGCGTTTACTATTCGTGACTCATCTTTGTATCAAACTCCAATCCCGATAAGGCAGCCCAGAGGAAAATGATGTCACAGTTACTTCTACAGACAATAAATAAACTCATTTGAACTGTTGGCGTTTCGTTTGAAAGCGCCAAGCCATATATTCTTTGTCTTGTGTTCGTAGTTAGTAGTTGCTACCCTCAAGTTGTAAACAACAATTGCTGATCAGAGAATGTGGGTCTATTTACAAGAATCCCTCTTTGTGACATCAGCCTAAATCTAGAATTAGTTTAAAAAAAAAGATTTAAAAAAAAAAAGTATCTTCTTCCATTTGAACTGAAATACACGCAAAATAGAAACAGAACACATTGTGAGAATCTACCCCCTGAACTGTAAAAGCATTACATGTAATGGGTTTTCATACTGAAAGCATGGTTTCCGATCCAGTAGCGACCCCCCCAAGAGGATGGGGTTCCTTCTGGAAATGTTTAGCCTCCAGCCCCCATTCTCTCACCACCACTGGGACCAGGAAAGAGTGAGAGAGAGGGGGGGAAGGAGGGGCAGGGGACTACTCTAACAACAACAAACACACACAGAGAGCTTACAACACTAACGTGGAGAGGCTCGTCCACCTCCCCCCCCTCCACCTCCTCCCACTCTTCCAAGACACAGTGAAGCTCTGGAACTGCTCAGGAACCATGGCCTAGTACACATGTAGCGCCCAGACCCCCTGGTCTGAGTAGTCCCAGCTAATGAGCTGAGAGGGGGGGGCTTGTATGGGCTTCAAACCCTTAGAGACTCACCCATCTGGCAGCTTTCAGAATTCTCTGGGAAGATGAGAAGATCTTTGGCAAACACAGGGTTTCCAGTGGGCTGAAAACTGGTTTTACCATTTCGCAGGTGGGGTAACGGTCTGTAGTGAAAAATCACACACACACACACCCATCAAACCCATTCACTGGCATGTCTTGAAACACACTGCACATCACCACACTACACTGCACAGGCCTGCTGATGTACGTGTGTGTATTTACTTCTGGCTGCTTCTCCAGAACACTGTGTCCAGAGGCAAGACCTGCTGCCTCCCCTGTGTGTCATCGTAGATCTTCCGTGCTGCTGCCGTTGTCTTGGTGACCACGCAGTCCATGTCACCTAGGAGATGCCAGGATATCGCAGTGGCGGCATTGTCATCCTCCACCAGCGCCAGGTGGATGACCTGCAGGAATCAACGTCATGACCACTCACAAAAAAACCCTCACTTGTGAATGAGCAAACAGTTTTCGGTATCTTGGTTTGATAACTAAAGCACGATGGTGTAGTCCATTAGCCTCCCTGTTCAGAGACGCAGCAGGTAGCCTGCGGGTGAGCCTACCTTTCCCAGGACATCCTGGCTGCCCTTGTAGGGATCAGGCATGGAACACACTCTCCTGGGCTGCTGTTTGACCTTCTCTGCCTCCTCAGACTTCTCATGGATGGCTGCATCGATCTCTGCAATCTACATACATGGACGCTTCATTCAGTCTTCTTTTTACTCCTTGTCCATGCTTTCTAACATCATATCAAAGCGTGCCTCTAGCCTTCAATTATCTGCTGCACTTATTATATGGACTTCATGTAAGTTGTTTTAGATAAAAGCATCAACATTAACGGCAATGCCTAAAACGTACTCACAGATGATAATTTGGCAATGTTCAGACTTTGTCTCCGCAACTGGGATTTGAGAAGGTTCTCTTTGTTAGTGACGTCTTTGACCTGATCTGAAAATCGAAATGAGACAGCTGCATTATAAACTCTTATGTTGATGGACGATGTTTACATTGGAACCTGAACGTCAGCCTTACTGTTAAGCTCAGTAACGAGCTGTTTGTTGGTGTCAAACAAGCTCTTGTAGATGTCGATGGTCTGGGAGAGCTGGTCTTTCTTCTTGGTCAGTTCCAACATCTGCTTCTGGTTCTCTACATCTGCAGGAAAAGCGCCAGGGAGACCATCAGAGCAAATGTCTTCTATCCGAATAGAAGTACGAAGATACAGCCCAGGGAGACCCCCCACTGCTACCCCCCACCCACCTGTGAACCCCTTCCTCACCGTTATAGAAGCGGAAGGGCAGTTCGAAGGGAGTCAGCTGCTTCTTGGAGCTGAACCCAGGGATGGAGGGTTTGAAAAGCAGGGTGTACTCCTGTCCATCATCACCAGGGCTGTTCATCATGATTGCCAGGTTCTACCAAAGACAAGAGCATCCTGTCATGCACACTTTCAGACAAACACTCTTCACTTCCGCCCTCAGACAGACAGGGAGAGACTCACAGTGATGCGAGCCTGGCCCTCAGACAGGGGGACCTGCAGGCTCTTCTTGTTGCTGTCGAAGAGCGGCAATGTGGCAGAGCTGCTGGAACTCCTCATGGTGATCTGAACCTTCCCCTGCAGAGCCTCGCCTGCTGGGTTGTTATACACATCCTGGGGCGAGGAGCGCGCACACACACACACACGCACACACACACACGCGCTTAACTAAATATTAGTTATCTCACCAAATTGTTATTATAAACACCCCTTTTGGAGGTCACACCAAGAGGAGCTGTACTAAAAGATGGTTGGAGACCATGCTATGGTTTGTAATGTCTATGATAAATGTTTACAATTGAATGTAGTAGATTTGAACTCCATAGGAGCACATCCTGTCTAATATACTGGCATAGGCTGGATGGTAGTAATGAGTGATTCATTGGCCATTACTCTCAGAGGAAGTCATCTCACCATTATCCTCAGAGTCATGTCCTCCACCAAGGTCCGGCTGGCGATGATGTCATTGTTGGAGATGACAGGGGTGGGTGGCTGTGAGTCTGGGGCCAACTTGACAGGTTCGTTAGCCACCACGTTTATGACATACTAAGTGAAAAGACAACAGCAATGAATGACGTGTGGTTCTAGGACTGGAACCAAAAACATGACCGTTCAAAGCCAATTGCCTCGGAGTTAGCGGGAGAGACCTGTGTAACTGCCACATCTAAGCATTTGAGTTTCATTACAAGTCTCGTTAAGGGGTGTGTGGAGGTCCAAGCCAGGCCTGTGTATGTTTGACCCACCTGCTGGCTCCACAGGCCTTTGGACGTGTCCACACACAGGGCAAACTGGATGGTGTAATCTCCCATGTGTTCTGGGATGACCTTGTCTCTAGGGGGTGGAAAGTAATAAACATTTCCAAAACAACAACCTATTCAAGAGATGACCAGTTTGGAAAGACATTCTGATACACAACATCCACTTTGAATGTGAAAACTTGATTGCTCGGCGTACCTGAAGTAAAAACAGTCATCCCTCTCATCCCCCATGGGTTTGCTGCACTTGAGCTGAGAGGCCTTCAGAGCAAGGAGAAAACCATCCCTTTAACACCCAGCACACCACATAGAGAAAACCATCCCTTTAACACCCAGCACACCACAGAGAAAACCATGCCTTTAACACCAAGTACACCACATAGAGAAAACCATCCCTTTAACACCAAGTACACCACATAGAGAAAACCATCCCTTTAACACCCAGTACACCACATAGAGCCTGCAAAGCCAGCATTAGTCATAGATACTGATCTTTCCCACTAGATCAGAGTGTAGGATGTGTCTTGTGGGAGTGCAGAGTTGGACGAGTGACTAACGTCTTTTGGTGGGAGCTTTGAGGAGGAGCCCTTGCCCCTCCACAGCAGCATGGACAGAGAGGCAGGGTTCAGCTTCCTCATGGGGCTGTCGTCCTCTGCCATCACCGACACAGTGAACACTGGAGAAGGGCAGCCGGCGGTCAGTCAGCTCATACGCACAGGTCACACACACACACACACACACACACGCCTGAATCCAGACGCAGAGACACAGGAGAAGTTGAGCCACACATGCAGAGATAGACGAACAACAAAAAGACAGACAGACGAATAACAGACGGACAAACAGACATGAACACAGCTAGCTGACACTGACATGGACAGCCAGCCAGCCACACAGACAGACCCAGAGAGAGGTGCAGACCTGGGAGCGTGCCTCCAGCAGTAAACACAGCGCTGGTGTTGTACTCCACAGCCAGTCTGACAGGCTTGTTGGGGCTAGGGATGATGCTGAGTGTGACGGACGGGCCAGGGATGGGCTTTCTGTTGAAGGAACCCCGGAACTCCAGCTGGTACTCCCCCCTGGAAGAACAGAGAGGGGATGGAACACTTCTCTACAGCAGGGCAACGCCAAGTTAGCATCCAGAAAGGTAGTGGCTGTTTGCTGTAGTATAGCTAAAGCTCTGGATCAAGATGAGGAATCACTCACTTAGGACCGCTCAGGGTTTCCACTATGAAACTGGCTCTGCCCTCCAAGTCAACTGGCTTAGAGGCAATAGATAATCTTAGCTGAAAAGAAAATGGAAAATACATTTGTCAAATGGTGATCGTAGTGGGTAAATATCTCAGCAGCAGCATTTCCAGTATGTCTCCATGTAGTCTGGTGGGTGGATCAGACCTTCAGGGAGCTGCTGGGGTTCTTCAGCGCCACCACAACCTTCTGTCCTGAGGAGGGGTTCCCCCAGACATCACACATTTGCAGGATGAAGGGCTCTGAGATGCCCTGCTCATTAAACACCTGCAGAGGCTGAGCAGCACAAGCAACAACAGAGGGTGACAGTTAAGACTCCACAGTACTGGAAACTCACACCTACACACCTTTTCCATTCTGATATGTTCACTTAAAACTGTATTTAAGAAGGACATTGCGCGTTACCATTTTTGCAATTTTGATCTTCACAAATGGCTCTCGCAAGGAGTATAAACCCGTGGGTTAGAGGTTATGGGTTCAAACCTTGTCATGCTAAAGGCCTTGCACCCTCAGAAGCAGAATGGAGCGGTCATACTCACCTCTGTAGGCCCGTCCACCAGTCTAAGCCGGGCAGGCTGGCCGGCTGTCAGGTTGACCCTCGCCTGCTCTGTGAAGCCCCCCCAGGTGAAGCAGATGTCCCTGGGGCCGGGGGCCCCTGGGGAGAAGGACACGCCCGTCACCAGCATGGCGTGGCGGCTCTCCTGATGTGGCAGAACGCGCATGCGTGACGAGGGGGAAAATAGACTAGTGTAAGTGTAAACACCAGGTTGCATTGCTGGCAACCTTAGGACCCAGATTTGGTTTATTTTTCAGTGGCTTCTGTAATCCCAATCCTGTACACACAGAGTCTACAGTGTTTGAAGGTTCTCACCTGCCAGGTGAACACCAGCGCCGCCTCATCCAGCCCTTCTCCCTTTGCACTGACCTGGTCCTGGCCCGTCGGGGGCAGCGACAAGGTTTTGTTCCCGTACTGGTCAATCAGCTCCAAGTCTGGGAGAGGAATCGTCTGGTTTCTAATCAGACAGCTAACCAAGTCATCACTTAGAATCCTAATATACTCATGTTATTGCTCCTTGAGCTGAAATTGCACAAGAGATTATACAAGAGGTGATAATAATTATTATTATTATTATATAATAGTTGTAGTGATAGAAGAGTTGGGGAGGGGCCAGTGAACTGCTGTGTGATTGTCTGCTGAGCATGTGGGTTAAGGCTCACATATATGTCCAGGTAGAGTTTCGCCCATTCTCACAGAGCTCTCTCTCATTGTAACCTTCATAGTCCTGGGCTCATCAGGGTGGGGCCTACAACAGAACGCAGACACAACCACAAACAACTGATTGGGACCAGAGGCATGTGTATGCATGCTCACCTGAGAAGAATGACAGAAACCAGGACTGTTATCTGCTCTTCCTTTCAAACTATGCACACATGAGTTTAAGCAGCATATATACCATTTACAGCTAACTGAGTCAGTCAGTCAGGCTTGCAATAAACCAATAAGCTTACACTATGATGAAGGAGGCGTCGACGGTGTTGTTGAGGTCCTGGTAGGAGACCTGGTAGTAGTGCTCGTCCTGTACCAGGCTGGGAACCTGGATGTTAGGTAGCTTCCCCTGAACTAGCTCCTCAACATTCAATTCTGCCGTCCAGTTCACCTGTCACACCAGCAGACAAAACACCAAGTAAACACCTGCTCTGCATCAGTTCAAGTTAGCGAGAGGGACAACCCCTCCTACCTTGATCTTGAGGGCCAGTTCCTCTGACAGAGTGACTATCCTGCCCCCCTCGTCAGACAGCCTGTAGCACAGGTTGTCCAGGGTGTCCCCAACGACCCAGTCCACCTTCTCTTTGTTCTTGAGTGTGATGGGATCCTCTCCCTCCGCCTGGCTGAACACCTCCAGTTTAGACACGCGCCTGCTGGGGACCACCAGCAGCTCCCGCAACAGCGACGCCATGCCCTTCTGACTCTGCCAGGACAGACACACAGACCAAGACACACACTCACTTCACCCCCAAGATGAACCGAGTGCGCTTGTGACATTGCTTCAAGAAAACCTACGAACTTTCTAACTTCATCAAAGGCTGATTAACCAAGGAAAGGTCATTGGTGACTTACAGGCACATCGAATTTCACTTTGACCTTGTGCTCTTTCTTGATGTCCTTCAGGGTGATGGGCTTGGTCACTATCTGTCCGGCTCCAGTGTTGCTGCAGTCTACAGCCACCAGCGTGGAGCCAGGAACTCCTTGTAACTGAGCAGAAACAAGCACATGCATCCATCCAGATGACATTGCAGCAGCGTCTTTATCTCCCTAGGCAGTACAGAGCTGAGAACTGAATTGTGCAAGGTCATCATTGGAGCAGAAAGAAAGGTGACAGAACATAGAGGTCTTGCAGTAACACTGTGGCTGCCTGGTAGCAAACAAAGCCTTAAACTAGCATCTGGAGAAGCTGCTGTACGTGATGAATGACAGGAAATCCTTCACTGAAACACTTCAAACGACGGACCCAAAATACTGTTTATGGCAAATCAGGACCTTGTTTGGTAAGCATCTGCTGGGGATGGACCTGTTTGAAGCCTCAGTTTAATGAATCTTGGATTCAAGTAAAAACAATACTAAGTCAAACAATTGTCCCCAGATGCGTGATCTTGCCTCTGGTGAGAAATGCTCCAATTGTTTTAAAATTGACTCTGCGCCCCAGTTCTTCCACGAGATGAGAAAATGAGCTGACTGATGTAGGAGGGCGAACGGACAGAGGCCCTGAGGGGCCACAAAACCTAAAGTTCGCTGACACAGGGCCAAGCCCTCAACCCTAACAGTTACTCAACCCTCACGGTCTGAAACACTGCTGGCTTTGGCACAAGGTCACACTGCCTCTCCCTAGTGTGTGACTTTCCTCAGAATACTATGTATGTTCTGAGTCCCGTGTTTCTTCATTTGCCAGCAACTGTAACGCAGAAGTACAGAGACAGAAACTACACCCCTGAAACTACAAGTTCCAAGTATGACAACATGATAAATGGCCTAACAAGAACCTGATGCTTTCAGCAGTGGTAACCTTGATTTTTGTCTGGTGGAATTCTATAATAAAAGCTCAATCGTTCATTCAAAATGAAGGAAATCCATAGCTGAGGAGGGATGTGATGTGCAGGATGGGCTAGACTAGCAGTGACATGTCAGGTCTGCTTTACCTGGCAGCGAACGATCAGCTTTGGGTGAGCAGCGACGTTCCCCGATTTGTCGTAGACTTCGACGTCAAAGACAACAGGTGTCCCGTTCTCAACTGTGATAGGCTGATCTTTAGGTGTAACCTTGAGGGAATGGGGGATACCTGGAGAAATGGAAAGATCGTGCAGTTCAGCGGAAACATGTCAAAAGTACCACTTTAATGTAGATGTTAGCACCGCGTGTGTACACGGGGCAGAACAACATTTCAGAGTTGTGATTGATTAAACACTGTTTAGGTCACATTGAGCGGTCAGTTGCCCCCCCCCCCCCCCCCCCCATGTTGTCTTTAACTGCTAGTTCAAGCCCCAGCTGTTCAGCATCTGCTAGTCTGTCACTACCACTTCCCTAAAGGCTTGAGTCAAGTCCCCCTCCCCTCTCCCCCGGGACAGGAAGACAGGGATGGTCTCCTCCTGGTAGACCCCCCAGGCTGAGGTGACTGCTAGGGGCACCCACGTGTTTATTATGTCTGAGGGGTACGAAAACTCATCATGCAAAAGCCTGTTTCATGTTTACCAAACAAACAAGTGGAATAAGGAATAGAAGAGTGTGTGAGAGAGAAGTTGAACATTCAATGGGAAGATCAAAGCGGGTCTTACCAGGGAGAAGACTGATTTTGAAAGTCTGGAAGTCCTGTTGGAGTCCCGGCAAAACCACTTTCATATCAAAAGTCTGAGAAACCCCCACCACCACAAACAGGCATTATTTCAGAGTGTTCACTTGTTTGGGTTAATATGGCTACACACACACACACACACACACACACACACACACACACACACACACACACACACACACACACACACACACAAACAGCGTGAGGTATCTCTGACCTTGCGTTGAAAGTTCTGCACTTTTCCAGAGACTGTGACACCTTTGAGGGTGAATGCCGTCCCGATCATAGCTGTGCCTTCATAACTCACATCTAGACCACTGAAAGACAGCAACTAGCAGCTGAAAAGGTGCTAAAAGTATCTGGCACCACAGGAACTTCACTACCACCATTAGAGCTGGGGACTATAATCATTTAATCGTGCACACTACAGTAAAGTACAACAGCTATAATTACGCACTTTAATGGGACATTGCTGATAATGCTTGTCAGTTGGTGAGCAACCCACCGACATTCCACGACAGGTATGCTGTCTGCAGGGGGCTGAGTAGGGTATCCGTACCCATCCACCACTTCCAGAGGAATGTCAAAGGGCTCCCCTATGTGGAGGGGAGTGGTCACTGCACCCACCACAAACCTCTCTGCACTGCCCTCTAGGGGGGGGGGAGCACATTACGTTCAGGAAGGTAGTGATGGGAGTGTGGACATGATCAGACATGATTACACAGGTGTATTTCTAAAGGAGTTCATCCCCACTGCTTTGTATCACAGTTGGTGTTACCTGTGATGGTGAAATGTAGCTTGTAGCTAGGCAGTTGCTTCCCACCATAGACGGTGGCGTTGCTCTCATTGAGAACAGTGTTGAGATGTAAAGTGTACTTCCCTCGCTTGTTTAAGTTCTCTGTAGTTTGGAGAAGGCAGAGTCAAACATGGCAGCATAATAGCACCAGGAACACACATTGATACACTGGGATGACTTTTGGAACTGCAAGTTCTGCTTGTGAGTTATCAAAGCCAAGTACCCATGGTTTTGAACCAGAACGCCCACTTTCCCGAATGCTGGGCGATGTGAGAGTTGGTCTCAACGTCCCCTTTAGAACCTGCAGGTGGAGAAGAGGAGGAGTGAGACATTTCCTAAAGCTTCAGCTCTTAAGTAGCAGCGCCCCATGCTGGGTCCAGTCCATCAGCACCACCTCACCGTGCCAGACCACCTTCAGCTCCATCAGCAGCTTCTTGGCAGTGCTCTGGGAGGACGACGGCAAGCGGGACATCGACTCCCCCTTCTTGTTCAGCACATCCACATGAAGGGGCCCTTTAATGACACAATACGCATGGTACTTTCAGGGCAATTGGGTACAATCAATCTTCACTTTGTGCAATGAAGCTAGCTGTCTGAAGCATGTGTGAGGAGTAGGCCAGTATACCTAAGAAGGTCCCTGCGGGACGCACATCATGCTGGACCCAGGGGTTATTCTCAGGCCAGGTGACCTTCACCTTGTCTGGCAGTCTGGGGAGGGAGAATCAAGGAAACAGGATGTAAAGCAATCACATTTTCATGATAACACTTAAAGAGCCAAATAAGAGGTAGCGAGTCCATAGGTTCATGTGAATCAACACCAAGATAGCTCACCTAGCCAGCTCATCATCAATGCATTTCTTAATGGCGGCAGATGTCAAGTTCCGGTCCAGCTTGGAGATGGGTATGATCTTGACCTCATCGTACAGGCTGGAAGGTTCCTACGGAGGCGGACACAAGTCATTCACAACCACCAGGACCACGTAGCGACTCTCAGAATCTTTAGACTATGCGTGTGAAGGATCCTCTCTCACCACGACAATCTGCACCTGCCCCCCCGTGGCATAGACATCTCCGTCATGATCTCCAAACAGCAGGAACTGAGCCACGGAGCCGCAGAAGATGGGGATTGTTTTCAGGGACTTGACCTGAAGGAGAGCAGCCAGGAGGGAACAGCAATGAGACCTCCACACATGCTGGGTCACCACATGACCTAGGGTGGCACCTCCCATCTGAATGCAAGCTTGTCTGCCCAAGACGTATGTTTCGTGCTCACATATTGGCCTGCTTGGTACGTTTTCCCTTCCCACTCGATGGAGGAGAAGGTTGCCCAGGGATACTGCATCTTCTTGGTGGCCACGTCCGTGCGTGCGGTTGTCCCGGTGAAGCCGGAGAACTTCACCTGCTTGTCCAGCCTCTCGTGGCAGGTCTTCAACCACTGGGAGAACTCTCTCTGGATCTTCACTCTTTGCTCCTGATACCCACATCCATGTCAATACACCATGGGATAAGAATAAACACGCATTTCAATTCCAAATTCCACACGTCTGTGTTGGAGGATGCAGGACGAGGGGGGGGGGGGGGGTCTACCTGTCCGTTGACGACACGCGTGAAGAGGTTTCTTGTTTCACGTTCTGCTGTATATTGGTGCTGCCGACCTGGAACCTGTCGTTGGTGAACAGGACTCCAGAGAAGCGGCTGTAGCACTCCGCCGGCACAAGCGTAGCCTTCTTGGGCGGAGCGCACCAGTCAAACCTAGAAATCACACAGCCATTCAGACAGACAATCAAGTGGTTAACAATGAAAACAAATGAGTGTGAAAAGATCTGAAAGTATTTCTCCAAACACTTCGTACTCTGATACTGTTGTGTATGGTATGAGTCTTCCATTCCAGAAACACTCAAATATGGGCCTCTTCCCCCGGGCCTGGTTCAGGACGATGCCATCCTCATCATCTTCCTCCATGGGTGCTGATGACAGGAGAAGGATACAGTGGCACAGACTTCAGCACGCTAGTGTTCACTGACAATATCTCCTCAAACACGTCAGCGGTGATGCTTCTAGAGAAGCACCCATCTGCCCTCGTGAAGCCCCAACCCTGTTCCCGCCCCCTCACCTGGTGCAGCGTAGGGATCCGTGGGGTAGGTCTCCTTATCGTACAGGAAAGGATGGTATCTCAGAACGCCCTCCACCGTGCCGTCGCTTTCCACGTAAGCCTTGAACTCAAACGTGTCTGCTGAGGAGTTGATGTAGAGGGTCTGCATATCGTTATCGATCTCTCTGAGGTTCACCACCCGTGGGATCTTAGGCGTCTTCTCCAGTAAGGAGATCTAATTGGACAGGTACATATATAAAACTATCAATAAGATCATTAGTTACAACAATGGAAAATGCATATCATTATATTACATTATAATGTTTATTATATAAAAAAGGAAACATTAAAAACATGCCAAAAGGATGAAAAGAATACGATAACAGTTTATTATCTGACCTGAATGTCAATGTTGGAGACACGATCAGAATTCCGATAGGTAGATCTCATATCGTTTCCATTGATGCCATGAATGTAATAGTGATACAGATGGCTGAAACAATGATGACATCTTTATTACACATCAGGAGTTATAACAGGGAGCGAAGCCTGTTAGGGTGATAGCAGTGATGTGTGAGGGAAGGAGGGCTGGCAGAGGGAACTCACGCCAGCTCTCTGGTCCACAGGTGGAAGTCCTGCTTGAGAAGGCTGATGTGCTCCGGCTGGACCCCAGTCACCACCACGGCTGTGAAGCTCTCCTTTCCCACCTCCTCTGCGATGAGGTGGTGGAGGAAGCGCTCCTCCTCGTCCTTCACATGGGAGGAGTCCCCCACCTGGATGCCCCCACAGGTGCCATTAGACTATAGTGATGAGGACACACCTGCTGATGGAGAGGGGGGGGAGAAGGGGTGTCCCTTACCTTTCTGTTTTGGATGAAACCAGTGTATATGTCTTCCCTATTCCTCTCCTTTCTTTCAAACTCCTCCTTGGAGAGGACCAACTCATGAACATCGGGACATCCCACAGGTTTAGTGATCATCTGCCAAGCACATCAGACAAAGTTGCTGCACAGACCATGGATCGCGTTTCCACAGCAAGGGGTGATGAGTTTTTACACAGGCGTTGTTTACCACCTACCCTGGTTGACTGTCCGATGTAGAACACAGCTTGTTTCCCTCCCACTCCAAAGTAGGATATATCACTGTTAAGACTGCGAGGGACCACCTCAGGACGGACATACTCAGAATGATCACTGTGTGTGGGAGAGGAGGGGTTTGCATTTGGATCAATGCAAATGTTATATTCAACAAATCCAAACAATGGTTCCATGATACGCAGACCTGTAGTTTAGGAGATACACCTTGTCATGAACCTACCTGGAGAGGCTGCTGTGCTCCCTGGTGAACTTAGACAGCCTGTACACCGCCCAGTTATTGAGCTGCTTGGAAGTCATCCCACAGCCGTTGTCAAGGACAACCACTGCTGGTTTCCCTAGGGAATCATCAAACATCTGGAGGAAAACGAAGGCTGCTGTTATGGAACTATAACATATTGTCTTATAACAATATGTTATACAATTTGTATTATACCAATATGTAATAGTTATAATAATATTTTTATGATAGCAACCCAACACTGAACACACATCAATATTTCAGTCAGGCAAACTGCCAAACAACCACTGAAAGTTGAGAAAAAAGAAAGTTATGACTAACCAAACGGATGTCTATAGACCTGACTCCGCTGATCGTAGATGTTGCTGCCAGTGAATTGTCAATCAGCTCTGCAAAAGCATATGCTGAGGAGATAAACAAAGGCAAACATGAAAGACGTCCTAGCGTGGATGACACACACACACACACACACACACACACACACACACACACCAGCTTTTCACAAAGACGACTTTAAATGCACGTTTGCTTTGACAAACTCACGTAGTGACTTTTGACCTTCGCTGGCATAGTACTCATACATGCCACTCTGGACGATTGTGTCATAATGAGGCAGGAAGTTGATGCGTTCCTTTGTTGCCACAGGTAGAACCTGATCATTGCTCTGCAAAAGGTGAAGTGTGTTGCCATCTTGAAGTTCCTCTGAAAGAGATGACGTCAAAGTAACCACTCTGACAATAAAAGGAAAATATCTGCATCCATGTAAAAATGTATTACTTAGAGGCTGTGGTATACCTTGTAAGACGCCATGTGTGTTTTGGTGATTGAAGCAGAAAGATAAAAGTGTACAATTCCAATTGGCAGTATATGAACTATTATTAATGAAGTGTCACTTACCATATATCTCAACATTAACTCTTGCTCTATCAGTTGTTGTCAAGACAAATGTTTCGTTTGTGGGGATGGCGAACTCCTGTGAAAACAACAGGATGTGACAGTGGGGGCATGGGTGGTGCTGTGTGCGAATCCTGAATGCACACGAACAAGTCAAGAGTTAGCGCTAATGGTACCACCAAAGACGGACCCCCTACTGGGGCCCATTGGTTTTTAAAACGGGTTGATTACCTTCGAGATATGCTGTAGAAAAGCATTCAAGTCTAAACCATCTGTATTTACAACCCTCTTCGTCGACGTCTTGCTCCCTATGCGACAGTCGTACACAACTATTCTTTTAGAGGGTATATCCGCTTTGAAGCTTTCATCAGCTGAGGTTTGCTCAACGTCCAACTCGGACATTCTCGGAACTTCTCCAGGCATTAGCCAGATATTAGCCGAAGCTACGTCGCGCTAGATGCCCAGCGCTAGCCTTAAGTTAATGTTAGCTGACGAATGTAAGTACAGATAACTAGCATATTTAGCAAGGAGCAGTTATCTCTGCGGCTGTTTATTGAACGTCTGCGCCAAAGACTGCAAACTTCATGTGGGTCTAATGTGTGGTAGCCTAATTATTTGGATGTCAAGCGCTTTCTTCTTATGCTTCCTCTTCCTGGGATGTGATTGGTGGGTCGCTAGCTCACGAGCACTGCAGAAAAGCACAAGGGCCTCACCACTGCACATGCTCAGTACAACTGTTATTGGTCCCCTATATGAAAGGTAGAGACACCGTGCTGAAGTTGAAGGAAGTGGAACGATCCAAACAATGATCATTTCGGCATCAAGCGTTGCCGTGGTGTGCTACGCACTTAGCCTTGAATAGCTTAAGCTAGCAGGCAGTTTGGTTGGCCTATTTCTACAAAAGCATGGTTTTTGCTGCTCTTTTGCAGACATGTCGATCGTATTTAAAAATGACAAAGGGTGGCTTCTGGACGCATGTTCACTCATAGACCAGGGCCATGCTCGATGCGTTTCGCAGTCAGATCGACAGCATTATTTTAAGTGTCGTTTCAAACAGCAATGTTTTCAGATTTTTAAGTGCCATTTTAATATGAACCCCCGTAATACTGATCCGCCAAAAACCTTAGACAATGTGTCCAAGGCAGAAAGTGGGACCACAAGAGTACCATCAAAGGTAAATTTAGGATAGTTATGCCTTTGATCGAGGCAGTTTACTAATTCATTGCCATACTTATACTCATATACAATACATACATACATATATACTCATGTACAATACTCTATGCACATGCACATCGGTAAGTATTCGTACAGTTTGTATAGTTTGTATCCTGTTTAGTTTATGTATAGGAGAAATGTTACATTTATTTGAAATTGTTTGTTGTTAGACTGTACTGTTAAATGTCTGTACTTATGTAGCACCGTGGCTCTGTGAGGCACGACATTTCGTTCCACTGTATGCACCCGCATGTAGCGGAATGACAATAAAGGACAACTTGAACTTGAACTACTTTGCTACTTCGGCCCAGGGGAGTGTGTAAATGTGGATGGACTTTTCGTAAATATCGTGTGTTCACGTTTATGGTCATGGTTTGCATATTACTCTCACAGAAAAGAAAGCGAAAACGCAGTGATCTAAACCAAGGGGAATTGGACTCACTGTCTTACCACATCAAGGTAGTGTCCATTCATGTCAGTCTTGTTTTCCCTCCTCTTTAATCTCCCAGCATAACACTGTATGCGATTGTTACAGGTTAGACCGGTCATTGCCGAGGGAACCAAGTCCCTGGTGGATGCTGGTCTGTGCTGTGGATACTTAAATGGAGAGATGGGCCCACAGGGGCCCCAACCAAATCAGGAGTGCAACCTGGCAGCACTGTGTGACTTGGCCAAAACACTCCCTCTTGTGTCCATCCCTGACAAGGATAATCAACAGGTTCAGTTTGTTGACTGCGAGGCTAACAGCGCAGCACACCTGGACCTGTTCACGCGGGTCACAGAGAACAGTATGGACTGTGCCCTGGAGGTGACGCTGATGGGGGAGAAATACATCATACCCCCACAGTGTTCCTTCCTGCTCTCTGATTTCACCAGAATGCAGCCGTTGGTTGACCGTAAGAGCGTAACACGTGTAGTACACTTACAACTGGTCTGTAGTGAGTGAATTGCATCTGGCTAATGCATGACAGTGTGTATCCTGCAGGTAAACAGACGTATGACCTCATTGTTCTGGATCCACCGTGGGAAAACAAGTCTGTCAAAAGAAGTCGCAGGTTAGTGGAGGAATCGAACGCTGAAACACAGAAGGGATGAACAGTAAATCCAGAGAGAGTAACTCTGTTTGGATGCATGTCCTTCTGTTTCACTCTTGTTACAATTCACTACCTCCTCCCATAGGTACAGCTTTCTGCCTTCCACCCAGCTCAAACGCCTCCCTGTGCCCTTGCTGGCCTCCCCAGGCTGTCTGGTGGTCACCTGGGTCACCAACAGGCCCAGCCATCTGCGTTTCGTCAGGGAAGAGCTCTACCCACATTGGGGAGTGAAGGTCCTAGCAGAGTGGCTTTGGGTAAAGGTAAAAGCATATTAGGGAGACAGCGCAGGGAGACATGGAAATTACGTAAGCCAGTGAGCTCATTAGCTATAGACAGTGTTTTGAATCATTTTAGTCGTGTTCTGCTCCTCAGGTGACAAGGTCCGGTGAGTTTGTGTTCCCCCTGGACTCTCAGCATAAGAGGCCTTATGAAGTGCTGGTTCTAGGTCGATACCATGGGAACAGCACAGAGTCCCCCAGGTGAGACCACTTATCCTTTAGCTCTATGCCTTCTTTTTGCTTTCGTTGTATCAGTGTGTTTTCGTATTCTCATCGGTCATCGATTGTTCACATACGCTCCTGTCTCAGCTCATCAGAGACGTCCAAACTCCCTGTGGAGGATCAGCGTGTGATTGTTAGTGTCCCATCAGTCCTGCATTCCCAGAAGCCTTCACTATCTGGTAAATAACCCTTCAACAAATAACTTTTTGAAGTACCTTCTAAACTAAAACATTCGCGGGTTAACTAAATCTTGCCACTAGAGGGCAGTGCAGTAACACTAATAACCCTGTCTGGAGGGGGTCGTTGACCAGGTCCATCCAGAACTGCCTAGATATCTCTCACTTTTTCGTAAAGACAGAAGAATGTCTTAGTATTGAACTAGGGCTGGGGGGAGGAGAGTTGCAGATGACCTCTGGTCTGAAGCCTTCTCACAGTCGTGTTTGAGAAAGCTACTACGTCATTACCAGAGTGTGAATGATGCCGGATGCCACACCCTCATGGCCATGCTGCCGAAGCTGCGACAGGTAACTAACACCTGATTGGGAGTGTACCACGTTCGTGGTCTCTGTCATGACATCGTGATGTTCATGGGGATTTGAAGCAAGTGAAAACTTTTGGGCTCAAACCAGAAGTGCGCGGTGGTGTTGGAAAGGTGACAAGACTTAAACAATGAATATGCAGAGGCCCTTTGAACAAGCAGGCTTTGACGTCAGCACCATCCTTCTCAAGGGAAAGCGTTTCATTATGCCGTAGATTTACTTGGAGAGCAAGCCAGAGCAGGAAGGTCTGTCCGTGCCCTTTCAGCTAAATATAAAAGATGCCACTCAGTGAAAATGGCAGGATATTGTCAATTTGAAGTCATTATGGATTATGGTGGCCCTGTGAAAGAGGGGATGCTTCGTGTTGTAAAGATCCTCTCTGAGGGGCAGATTTTCATCTGGTTTGCTTCTGCTCAGGATTCAACTGTGTAGGTCGGGGTTTTGTGTTTTCAAGACGTCTGAAAACAAAACAGACGCACCTTTTTCGCGTTGCGGTCGGCTTGACCGATTCGAAATGCCCTTCGAGTGAAACGCTGTAGCTCAAAGAACAAAATGGGACAATCCTTCAAACATTTAGTCATCTTTGGAGGAGGGGGTGAGGGTGGGGGAGGGTGGGAGGTAGCTGTGAACTATCCTGCTGGTGATGTGCTCCCTTTTTCTGTCCTTGTACTGCAGTCTTCCACACCCTCTCTCCTCCCCAGGTGCCATGGGCACCATGGTGGGGGTGGGTGTGGCGTTTGTGGTGGGCGGCTGAAATAAAATGTCAGCTGGGCTGGTCCTCATCTCCTGCAGAGAGAACTCTCCAGAGACGCCACCTCACATTAACAGAAGTTCCAACTGCGAGGTGTTGAATTTAACTTTATTGATCCTGAAAGGTTCTATTGAGCTGGCGGGCCTCAATGACCATGAGGATTATGTGTATTTAATGTAAGATACTAACTGCATACCCAGAGGCGTGAAAAAGATATTTGGCTGTCCTTTCTCTGCCTTTGGAGAGGATTATGCAACATCTTGAAAGCGGCTGAAGTTATTTCCAATCTCAACCATTAATTCTCTCTAAGAGGATTGTTGCATTGTGCAACCCCAGTGTTAGAATTCTAAATGCGCCAGCTCATCTTGAGTCATTGCCCGCTGCACCCCCTCCATTGCCTGAGCCTCAGTCATGACCTCCTGGCACAGTTGTCCCCAAACACCCAGGGAGGGGTTACAGGTCCCTGTGACCCTATAGCTTTCAGTCCCCTCTCAACTGGCCATCTTGACAGTGGTATCTAACTTTCATGTGGGGGCAAGGGGTAGGAGCAGGAAACAAACAGGCATGCTTTCTCACATGAGACATTGAATATTTTCCTGCCAGATGGCCTAATGGTCGAAAAAAGATGTTTTTGTGTGTCTGGTTGATACGATGTTTGCTTTTTAATTGGTATCCTAAAAAACGTTCTTAATGACTGAAACAGAGAAGGATGCTTTCAGCATCCTTTCAGAGTAATCAGATGCTAATTGGTAGTGTCCTCCTGATGCCTGCCTGATTCACTGACACTGGGATTGGAAGAGGGGGGAGAATTATGTTCGTAATAATATCCCACAATGTAAAAGTTAGTTGCAGCACAGTCACTCAGTAATTTAGTTTTCTCGTGTTTTCTCATTGACTCACCAATGCTGGCACAGTTCATTCAAAGCCATACTGACAATAAACGTAGTGGTGGATACAGGGTTGTTAAGAGAAGTGAAGTTAACCAATCAGAGGTGTATCCTCTTTCAATGTCAGACAGGCACCTCACTCAGGAGTGCAAGAGCACAGCGCACACCGAGAAATAGACCATGAAAACTTCCTTTTAATTGTGCCCAAGTTGAGTGCCTTCTCATTGTCTCTCCAACCGCTTGTCTCGCACCTTGTCCTTTCCTCCTCCTGTGAGTTAAAAGCGTAATTAGACCTTTACTCCTCCAACTTGGAGAGGCGAGTAGATCGGAGAGGTCTGTGTTCGGCTGAGACGTGCATGTTTGGCCTTTACTCCGCTTGCCGTTAGTTCCTGTGTGACTTGTAGAATAAGGGGAGCTGAGGTAGGGGGGGAAAGGGAAAGGGAGGGGAGGCAGGGAGAGAATAGAAGGCAGGAAGGTGGGGTGAGGGGCGACTGAATTGTGTAGTTAGAATATATGTCTTGGGGGAGTGGGTGATGGGGGTGGTGGGTTGGTGTTCATTAACTCCCAGCGGAGCGTAGGCTGTGCTGAATATTGGGGTGGCGCGTGTGAGCATGCATGTGCACAGACAGACCTGGGGGATGGGGCGGGGGAGGTGAAACCTGTCTGCTAGGGGTTTGCTTACCGGAATGCCGTTGTCTCTTTTTACCTAAGGTCAGTCACCAATTCCTCTACTTTAACATACAGTCCTTCTCTAGATAAAATGCCTATTTGAATAGAAAATGATAGAACGTTATTGAATGATCGTATTGTAAAACAAGAAAAAAAGCGCCTTTGTTTCATTGCAAAGTAAGCCGCAGACCTTCAGAGACAAGCAGCTCGCTGTCTTTTCTTTAAATCTCTCACTTTCTTCCACACCTGAGAACTGTTCACACATTGTGTTTTGAGAACATGAGTATGCAAACTACTGAGCGATTCGTCTCCTCTCCTCTTCCTTGTTGGTCTTTGTCTCCCTTCAACAGAGGTGCTGAAGCCGTTTGTTGGAGCGGACGCCAGCTGCCTGGAGCTGTTTGCCCGCAGCTTGCTGCCAGGCTGGGCCTGCTGGGGTAACGAGGTGCTCAAGTTTCAGCATGTCAGTTACTTTACCACTGAGGCAACTGAAGAACCCATGGAGGATCCTACAGAGACGTCCACAGAATCCTCCATAGAAGAGCCTATAGGGACTTCCACAGATGCATCCACAGCGCAGCCTGCAGACACAGAAACCCCCACATCGTACCTCTCTCACACTGGTCTAAGAAACTAACTATTGTGCTGTCAGGGCTTTTGCACCAAAGTCCCAATTTGTTTTTGTAAAGTTTCTACGAGAGCTCGAACATCTCTCGCTCTGGATCCTCTTTGATCTGTTGTTTTCTTTCATTTTGCGCCCTTTGGTTTCGGTTTTCTGGGTCGTAGTGTGTTTGCTAGGTGGTGGATCACAGAACCGATGGTGTGATGGAGCTGAGATGAAAGTGAATCTCTTCCATGCTCAGATCAACTTTATGTAAGGAGCAAAATCCTGGAGTTCTCAGCTGTCATGTTTCCCTCAACAGAATAGTTTTTACTTCGCCGCTGCAGTAAGGATGTGATGGGGAAAAATGCTGAATGTTGCTTGATATCAATATTCTTCCTAATTTATATTTTTACTTAATATTATCTGGAGTCATGATTTAAAATAATTGTCATTAAGTTTTCAGTAAATAAAGATGCCAACAATTATACATCAGCCAGATAATTGTTCGTCATATTTGCACAACAATCTGACACTCGCATAATAACCAGAAAGATAGTGGCCTTAAGATCGTTCTTCTGAGACTGTTTGTTGTACCTCAGAATCCACAGGACTTCTGTGCCTCAACATCTACATGAGCGCCTTCAGGAGCTACCTTAGTGCCTCACTATGTGCCCTAGTCACTTTGTAGGTCCCTTAGTGGTTCTGCACCTGCCTTATCTCTCTTGCTACCTCAGCGGATGCCAAGGCTTCTCCCTCATCTCCTCAAACACTAATTCTTCCCAGATTGCTCACAGCTGATTCCAAAGCAGAGACATCAAGTCTCTCATTCTTCTCAAAGTATCTCTGACCACCCATGCAAGCCTCTTGAAGGCGACTTCTGCTTTCTCTCTCCTGCGGAATAGAACTCTTGTGATGGGCCTGATGTCCAAGGGAGAGGGCAGGGGAGGGGGAGGGGGGGCTGTCACCTGGGCGAGACAAGGGAGAGATGGTACTGCTGCAGCAATCTCCAACAAATCTGGAGGAAGACTGAAACTGATACAGATTCATTTCAACACTACACCTATTCCCTCTTCTCCATCTTCTTTCACTCTTCCTTGTGGCTAGAGAATATCATGACTGAGAAACAGAAAAGAGAGATTGGATTTATTGTAATATATTCCTGGCTGGGTGAGGAGAGGGAACTGTGTTGGGCCGTCAACATCCCACTAATTAAAGGAGGGCAAGGTTTTCTCATTAGCTCACTCCCCATGTGTGTAGTAATTGATTTATTCTGTTATTGGGTGTCGTCACATTCAAAACAACCCAGTATCCTTCGAAACTCCCATGGCTCCTCTGACAAAATGAATATGAAATGAAATCCCATATTGAATATGTGCTGAGTATGGGGAGTGTCACAAGTATTACTAATCTAGCAATATTAAGATTTAAAAAAAACATTTGTAAAAGGTTACGTCAGCTTTTAAGTATCTATTTAAGTTGTTGACAGAAAGAAAGCCTTAAAGTGCAAAACTTAAAATGGTTTAACTTGAGTTGGTTTAAATGGTTTAAATTTGAGTGTCTTATCCACCTGTGGCCTCCTCATCTGGTAGGGTAGGATCATCTCAACTCTGGTGACCTGCTATCCACAAGTTCTCCCTCGTTTCAAGGTTAACCAGTTCGGACACAGGCACACATTGTTGCACCAATCAGTGTTGATGGTGACAAATTTTAATACAATTTGTAATGGTCTGTTTCCTAGTGTCTCACTTCCTGAACCGATTCTCATGATTCATCTTTGGTAATGATAAGTGATCACCAGTAATCACGTCTGCTGCCTGTAAACAATCCACCCACTTCCAGGTTACTCTCAAAACACAAGAAGTTCTTCTAAAGCTTGGTTAGGGCATCAAAAAGATCATGAAATAGTGGAGGACTGGTGTGCCATCTGTATGAACATGTGCTGCAGTCAAAACTGCTAAACTATTCAAATTGTTAAATGAGCTCTTTTACAGTAGGTTACTTTTATATATCTTGCCTCCAAGGCCAGTGCTGCTATTTAACCTTTAGCAATCCACTTTCTAAACTTTGAGTATTTCTCCGAATCGTGATATTGATTTAATATACACATCCAGATAGAATGCTTTTCTTTTTCCTTCCGGAGAAATTGTACTTCTAGCTCATCAAAGCCAACCAGGTCACCAAGGATTCTCAACAGACTAAAACAGATCAATGTATTGTCTGCATTCCCACGGAAACGTCGGCCTAGCCATAGAAACGCTCACTCAGTCTTTACTTTTCAGAAAGTCTCCATTTTGTAAATGGAAACAGACTCGATATTTCCTGACTGATAATACCTGAAGCTGTGGTGTGCAGGGGTTCATCCATGGTGCAGTTTATCGACCTTGTCTTCTCATACAGAATTCTTTTGAATGCACCTTTATATAAATCCTGTACATCTCCACCTCATTCACCTCCGCATACTCAATCGTGCAAGTGCCTGCGCTCGTGTAATTGGCCTTTGGTGATTGAAAGAAGCTGCAAAGAAGCCTACATGACTGCATTCCCATCATGTCTCCTATGCATTCCAGAGATGGCGGAGAAAGGAAGGTCAGACACTTTGACTGCAGTCCAACACCTATCTCCATCGTCTATTTCCAGATAGCACCCATGGAGCCTGTCCTTTTTGACAAATGCCTTGGCCTCAAGCGAGCACCTCATTTACCACACTGAAGCAAAACCAGACCCACAGAATCATCTACTGCCTCATGCAAAGATCAATGACTCATCATATTATCGTTGTGATGTCACCAGTATTAGAACAGTGGTCAAACAGGAAGACGATAACTAACTTCTCTTTTCACTCTCTCCACTTAGACACCTCGCAGATCAAGTCTGTACTCGGTTTCCTCTCCTCTTGTCTCCTCTCTTCGATGCCACAACCATGCCTGCTGCATCAGCCTCCCCCTCACCCCGTCCACACATGCACACTTCACACTTTCCCCCCTCCTGTGTGAAGAGACAATGTCTCCATAACTCCCATTATACGGCTTCCACTGATGTCACCGTGGTAATTAAGGCTCTTTGTCCGGATGGCAGCCCTGGGAGGAGCGAAGGTGTTCTGTCAAGGCAAGGATGAAACAGGAGCCGGAACACACCTTTCACCTCCTCCATATCTCCACACTCTTTTCCAGTCTGGCACATTCATAGCTCAACAGTCTGGACTTGCTGGGCAAAGAGATGGAACAGCCACCCTCTAGAAGTAGAAATGACAGTCATCTGATTAGACTCACATCACTGCTTGTCTTGTTTGTGAATTGTAAGAATATTCAGCGTGTGAATTGACTAGAAATCCAATATCACTGCTTGAGAACCAAGTAGGCACATCTCACCTTTTGTGCATTGTACATGATGTTAGACAAACGCTGAGAAAAGTTGACCCTTGGGCACATCACTCAGATTGCGGGTGATATTTCTTGAAAGAATCTACACTGACAGCCTCCATAATTTGTACATGGCATGGCTGACAAATGATGTTGCAGTTGGTAAAGGATTTGTGCTACAGTGATACAGTGCTCTGGTCACAGACAGTTTTAGAGACAGCAGTATTGCAAACTGGCAGCCTTTGGTGTTCCCAAAGGAGCTTGAGAGATAGAGATAATTATTTTCTCAGAGCCGTCATTCTCCCGGTCGGATGTTTCTGAGTAACTCTGCCCTGTTCTCTTTTCTGACACATCAAAACCATTGAAACCAGACTGCACACTCAGCCCATCTGGTGAGAAAACAGCCATTCCAACGTTGTTACAGAATTAGATTGAACATGAATACCAGGCTGTCTATTATCAGGGAGATAATCTCTTATGTAAGTTAGTATGAAGTATTGGCTGAATGTGTTGTGTGGTTGTGGGCATGAATGTCACATATACTGAATGAAGAAGACATGCTCAGTGACCTAACTTCTATACATTGGAAATTGGATAATTTAATTAGATTAAAGATGCTTTTTTTGATGCCCATCTGCATGCTACTAGTCACCCAGAGGACAATGCTCATTTCCATATAGTGAATGCCACATAGTGGTCTTAAATTAAATTACTATATACAGATATGATGCAATGAAAGAAAGAGATAAAATAACTAAAATGTTAAAATAATGTAATGGAGACATCAAGCCAATGTGTTGTGAAAAGGTGTTTTCACAAGTTTCCAAATTTAGAACCCCGTTGAATGAAATTGTAATCAATTCAGAGATCATAACCTCCACCAAGATAATGCATTATTGCCCTTCAAACTGGCCACATACATCATCTAAACTCTAATGGAGTCTCAAGTATAAAGTGAAGCTACTGTGTTCAGTGTGACTGGTTGGGTCAGAGGTCATCACAGTGCAATAGGAAATGTTCAGTGACATTCCAAGTCATGTTTACATTTAATATGGTAAAGGTTATGTCTAAATCAACCAACACCTCAATCTCTGTAGGCTCAGACTTTCGACAGAACAGCTTGTAGAAAGGAATTTGGGTAGTTAGATTTGCTACTGCACATCTCCAAAGCCTGTCATTTTTATGCATGGGTAAGTTAAAGGCTTTCAAGACATCTTCCTCTGTCCTCTCTCCCCCTCTTTCTATCTCCTTCCCCTCCCCTTCTTCCCTCCTCTCCTCTACATCATCCGCTCTCCTCCTTACCTGTCTTCCTCTTCACCCCCCACTCCCTCCTTTTATCCTCTCCTCCCTTCCCCCACCCCCTCCGCTCCTTCCATAACCCCCACCTCCATTGTTGATCCTGCCATTGTCTCTCCCAGGATGATGGAATGCTGGCTGCTGATATTTGCTCTCCAGATTACCCTGCAATAAAGCCAGACAGACACCAGCAGCGCAGGAACCCAATTGAGCTTTGAGCTTACAGGAAATCAATCCCTTTCCAAACTGCACACCTCACCACTTGGCTTCAAGCATGTAGGAATGAATGCCAATTCCTCAATCAGGCTCCTGTAAAGTTATAAAGTAACCAAACATCACATTGGCCGGCAACGAATATGTAATTTAGAAATGACGTTGAATATCAGATTTCGATTTAAATAAACCTGAGATTCTTTTCTGTCACTCCATCAGTCGTTCAGGCAGTCCCTTCAGTATTCATAACTAAGTGGGAGGCTAATGTCAGATGGACAGACGAGAGAAGGATTCCATATTCATTCAGTGGATAACGCGTGTCTCTCCAAGGTTTACAGATCTGTCTGTCAGCAGAGCAGCGTGTGTCAGTGAGTCAATGAGGGGATGTCAGGGTGGGAGAGAGAGCCTCTGCTGCAATATCTGAAAAGGAGCGGACACCCCCGAAATAGCAATGAAAAGTCAGGGAGACAAATGGAGGGATATGAGCAGGCTGCTTGTCAGTCTGACTGACAGCAGGATGATGCCAGAGCTTTCCGGTCTGTGACGGCAGTAAAAATCACCTTGAGCAGAGTTTACTGAGGTTTGGCTTTGTTGAAACAGAGAGGAGCCTCATAACAGCTGGCTCTCCTCTGCTGTTTTCCTTTCAGGCAGAACAAGGTGCTGGTTGGTTATCGGAAAGGCTTTGAAAAAGCCATTTGTGATGTGAGAGGCATTTGGTCTCTCTCTTTCCACAACTGAAGATATGGCGAGGAACATTACTTCTTTGTCTACAGCACAGGGATTCAGAGTTTGCAATGCAGCAGAAGCCAGGATAAGCAGGAACACACAGTCAGACAACAGCTGGATGTCCGTGTTGATGAGCATTAACATGCAGTGACAATATTTCATCTACATAAGGGGTTTATCACTGATGTAATATCAAAGAAAGTTTTGTGCACCACCCATAGTTTTCTACAGGGGGGAAAATAAATGGAAGGATAAAAAAAAACGTTTGTCTTGACTTCTTCTTTCCTCTCACTTAAAGTCCTCCCATGACTTACCTGGCTTGGTATCACCAGAGGTCAATCGTAGCGTCACCCCAGGAAATATCCACATCCACCAAAACACTCCCTCCCTTAACAGAATCAATAGGACTAATTTGGGTACTTGAAATGTGTCGAACAATATGGCCTCGCTTTGCATAAAGGAGCAGACTTTTCATGATTTAATTTTAAATCTATGGTCGTTTTGGGCCTCAGTGTTGCGGAGAACCGGGAATGGTTTTTAGGAGAATACCAATCCTCCAATCTCTCTCATGCAAAGGTCGGCACCATTCCGGTGGCCAATCCTCATGGATTTCATTTTAATCCAGTCACAAAAGGTTTCTAGACTGAGGTATGTCATGCTACATCTAGACTGAATATACAGTGTATGTATTTCAGTGAGCCCTCGTTCATGTACATTTTTACTTGTTACTTGAATGTGCAATGTGTTGTTAATATAACGTTGTACATTTTAAAGAAGAAGGAATAACAGTTTTGATCTGAAGGATCAATTTAAAAGATCCCAGTAGTCAAATCCTCCACACACACACACACACACACACACACACACACACACACACACAGTCTGAGAAAGGACCAAAGACAAAGACCAGTGTTCCAGTCTTAGCATAAGAAATATTGCTTAGTGACTTTTTAGGACAGAAATATCAGTGGAAGAGCCCTGGTTTTATTTCAACTTCCCATGAGAAAATTACAGTCTGCTATCACTGCAGTGAAAGATGAATAGAAAATGAATACACTCTCTATGACTGTCACCACGGGAGTGTGTGTGTCTGTGTGAATAAAACTAAAATGGTTTGTGTGCCACTCAATTACTGTACGCATGTGTTAGACTGTGTGTGTGTGTGTGCACATTTGCTTACGTCTGTGTGTGTTTGTGTGTGAGGGTGTGGCTCCGGCAGATTGTTGCCAATAACACAGACAGAGCCACAGCCACAGGAAATTCCATCAATCACAATCCCAGCGGTGTGTCACCCCCCAGCCCCCCCCCCCTCAAGCTAGACCGACAAGAACAGAGATCTCCATTTTATACCATGACCTTTAAAGCACACATCCGTGGGTGCACAGGAGCTGGGATGGGAGGTGGCATGTTTGATAAATAGGGAGTAAAGCCTCTCTAGCTTCAGTCTTGGTTGAGGTTTTCCAGAGGACTCGAGGCTCCGACGTCTCTGTGTCAGACTGCAGACGGTTACTACGACTCTCTGGCTACAGTGAGGAGACTGGCCTTGTTGACCGGATTATGGAGAAGAGATTCAGGTTTCCAGGAAGACGTTACATAAAGAGGAATCCACCCATCCAAAGCATTACCTGTGTTCTTGTCCTGTAACTATGTAGACTGTGCAATTCCAAGGTTTTCTTACAAAATTACAGCCCTTTGATTAATGAATTTAGTGAGAACAGAATGATCGAACAAGTCCTATCAAATAAAGAGTAAGAGTCAAAAATAGATTTTACTACTTAAGCGGATACATTGGCAGAGTGAGAATGTGTTTAAAGGACAGTGGTAGTAAAATGTTTCTCTCGATTCGAATCCGTCTTGAATAGCAGAATAACAAGGGGTATTATTTCTGGTGTGCTTGTCTGTGTCCAAGTATCTTCTGGTAAAACTATATAAACTAGTGGAATTGATGGGGATTACAACAGACACCATACCTAAAGTGAACTATTTCATTAGCACCTAGCCCATGTATTTTGACCTTGGTCCTCTATTAATTCTGCTCATGTATCCATTCCCTATGAAATCAAGGGGAAGGTATTCTGGAGATGTTATGATGTCATGTCGGGTGTGTTTGTTTTGCTCACAGAGAGGTAGCTTGTCTTTGAAGTTGGATGGAGCAGAAAGCTCCAACAGTGTTGATCATGCCGGTAACACCTGGTCTAAGCGCCCTGATTTCATCAAAAAAGTTGAAACCTCAAAGGAAGCCCTACTTCATTATTAGAATCTTAAATTATTCACCATGTCTTCAAACATCATATTTTTAAAGGTCTACCAGGTCCTTGAGCTGTAATTAAAATAAAATAAAATAAATATCTATATATTTATAAATGCTCACTGCAACATGTAACATGCAACATGTTAACATTTGACCCTTGCCTGCCTAACATCTAAGACGAGTTTGAAGCATCAACAGTGATATCAGTCACTGTCAGCTCTGACCCCACAAATCCCCATACTTCGATTCTGTAGTTGCTCTGTCTATGTTGCACTGAGAGTTGTAATTGATGTGAGAAGGACATGGAGAAAGGATGGGGGAGTGTGAGGTCACCTGCAGAGAAATCTGCTTCTCCATGAGTTATGGCTCTCTCATGGGTGCTTCAACACGACACAACACTGTGCAACAGCCAAACCTTCCTGCTGAACGAAACGTGAAGGAGACTTGTCTGTGATACCTTTTCATCAGAGGGGCTACTGGCTGCATGATTTTGAAGGATTTTCAACATGATTTGCATCATTAATAAAAGTAAACTATTCTGCACTGGCCACTGTAGACCTGTGGTGGCCTTCAACCTCCTGAACAATCACTCAGGAGTCTGTCTCTTTCCCAAAGAGACGAGCTGGTTTGTCACCAAAGATTAATTAGTTTCACCTTTAATGGTGAGCGGGCTTGATGGAAAAGGCCCATCTCTAATGGGACTCAAGCCAATGCAGATCCTGGGCTTTGGAGGGTGAAGGGTTCACTCACAGCGCTCTTCACAAATGTTAAGTCATTACTTGGGCTTAATTGATCTCTTCAGGTCAGAACCCCAGCAAATTCTTGTGTCTTTTCAAATTCCTTTGTTGACTATATCCTATGTGTAGGTTTGTGTGTGTATGTGTGTATGTGTGTATGTGTGTATGTGTGTATGTGTGTATGTGTGTATGTGTGAGTGAGTGAGTGAGTGAGTGAGCGAGTGAGTGTGTGTGTGTGTGAGTAAGTGACTATTTTCCATGTATTAATGGCCCAATTTATAACAATACTTGTCACCTGTGATACACAACCCTCATTAAGTAACAACTAAGAAACAAGACCAAAGCATTGCCACACTACAATAGTAATCTTGGTTGTGCTGTCAAGGCAGTAAATTACAGCTTCATTAGTTATTAAATAGTAATATATGTGTTCTCCCTCTCCAACCCCCGCTAGCCTAAAGGCACTTGGTGGAATCTCAGTCGGTTCCGTTTTTCATTGTGTTCCATCATCATAGATCAGCAACACAAATTGCATCCATCCACACCCCCACACTCGCCCCTCGCATTAACACACAAATGACACTGTTCCGTCTCCATCACTTAGAGCTGGGTGCCCTGTGGGTCCTGTCAGGCTCGATAAAGCTGGTCTTTGTTTGCTATGAGTTATACTTACAGTCCAAGTTGATCTTCCTCTTGTCCCCACTCTCCAACCTCCACTGCCTCTGCACACAAATCCATCCAAACAAGGCCCAGTCTCCTTTCAATAAAACCCTAAACTTCACATGGTCGGGGGAAATATGTTTCTTGTGGGAATGTGTGTGATTACTCTACCCTCAAGCAGAGACTGGGGTCATAAACCACACGAACCTGAGGTCTAAATCAGCCCATCATGTCAGCTTTAGGACCAAGATGGCGCTCCTCACATGCGATACATTTGCCAGTGACGTAATGTCTTCTTTTTACACCACTTACGGTTGGCATCGAGCCATTTGTTACAGTGCAAAGCATGGGTGAAAACAATTTATATTGGAGTACGTAAATAACAATAACAACAATGTGGAGTACATAGGTACAGTAAGGAGCTGCAAGGTAATGGACAGGGCAGAGGGACCCTGGATAGAAAAGAGAAGAGTTCTGCCCGAAGAGGAAAATAGGAATTCCTTGGCTGTGAGAGCCTATTTCAGTGTTAATGACACCAGGGCTGGCGAAGCAAAACCTCCTGCCTCTGTAGAGAAACCTAGCCGGGTAGAGAGACAGGTTTGTGACAGGCAGGGACTCACAGGGCTCAATGAGTCACAGATACAGGAGAGGGATGACACCAACTCCTCAGCTTTGACTCTCCAGGGCTCCACTCTCTGGTACTGTCTCGGTGAGGAGGGAACTGGCTGGGAGAGTGGAGATGGAGAGGGCCAGAGAGCAAGACCAAAAGAAATCCTTCAGACGGCCCCTGAAGAACAGTTTTAATTTTATTGAACAAAAAAGCTATCAGTAGTTCATTACGAAAAGGATTTTTGTGATATGGCTCTTAAATATGTAATAATCTTCTACTTCAGTAACCATATTATGTGGTTTTGATTTGAGAACTTTGCTTCTGATGTTGTCTGTCACATTGTCCAACAAACAAAAAAAGGTCTGCAGCCAGTAGCTTCATCTGGTAAACATCTTGTTTTGTGTCACCTCAGTAAGAGCACATTTTCAGAATGTGTCATTAAAAAACTGAAGACGTGCCTCCAGCTGGATAAAAGCATTTGCCTATGTGGTAGATGAAAGTTGCCTCAACACCCATGGGAAGAGTTGCCAAACGTTGTATGTCTGGCACATCTTTCAATGTGTCTCTGGAGACGGGACATGTACAGTCTCACACTTGTCCAAGGACAGAGATGGATACATCAACCCACTCAGTCACTCGCCCTTTTTCTTTCTTTCTTTCTTTCCCTCTCTCTGTGTCTCTCTGTGTCAGACAAACACGCATGCACACAGTTCATGTACTTTTTTCAAGTACTTTTTCAGTGTGTCCTCATTTACATTGATTATTGTTCAACAACTGGTTAGATAAACCAGACTGGATGTTTTGTGTCGGGGGAGGCTTCTGGGCATGCCTTTGTGTGGAAAGCCAAACCACGCAGAAATTGGAAAATGGCTCCAGGCAAAAAGGAACAACAATAAAATCCATAAAGAACATCGTAGTTCTGCTGAGATGTCAGACTGTGAATCCTTGGTGAAGCAACAAACCACAAAAGACTTGTGTTGTGAACACTTCCATTAACAAGAAGAAAGTTAGAAACTCAAACACTGTCCAATGCTGAGATACTAGTTATTATTGTTTTGATGCACATCCAGTGGTGTGTTTCAACCTACCTCTTTGAAACATCATCAGAGTTTCAAACTTGATTGCATTTGGTCTTTAATCTGTCATATGACATTTTCCTCCTTGATGTGGTTGTTAAAAAGGGGAAGGGAGCATTGATCTGAATGCTGTAGACCTGGTGGCCATGGCACATAGGCAGGGAGATCATTCTAGATCTGACAAAACTCCCAGATGGCACTGGATTAGAAACTTGATAAGTACCATTTCCAGTTCCAAACTGTAACAGTCCAACTTAATATCTAAGATCGCCTGACACCTCTACTGAAGCAACTAATTACTCAAGAAAACAACTTAAGTACCAAAAGTAATGGGCACCTTATTAATCAAATAAATATAAGCAGAGTATCATGTCCTTTTTTATGAACAGTGAGCTTCAAGCAGTGGTGTAGAATCTTGGTTTTCCTGTCTGTAATCAACAAGATTGTCTTGATATTCACATCACACTTCACCTTCTTCATTTTGGATTGTTGAAAAATTCCGAAGCTTCATCAAAATATTCCGGAACTGGTCTCGAGGTTAGCACTGACAGTGTGAGAGAGAGAAAAAGAAAGAGAAACAAGTGAGTTAGTCATATCACCAGCTAAACTTTCTGGATTCCAAACTCAGAAGCTGATGAGTCATCCAGCCCAAGCTTACAGTGCAGGATACTGAAGGTGGACATCCATCTTTCCCCTTAAACTAGCAGCTATACTCTACAGCTGCCCTCTATAGAAAACACAAACAAATATGAATTGCTTGACTTGCCTCTGGATGCCTTTTCACACTGATGTGATGTTAGAAGTCCTCTCACCCACACCTACCTAGGTTTCCACTGTGATTCCCCATTAACTAGAAGGTGTTGTTTGTCTCTGTATAGACCCAGCAGGTCTAGCCCTATTTTAATGACCTAGGAGTCGGGATCTAGGAGTAGCCCTGGATTAATGACCTACCTTTTTGGCGCATTTATCAGTGGGTTCCAGCCTGTTGCTTGGGACCCAGCCTCTGGGATCATTAACACATTCACATGGTTGTTACTTTGCGACCTTTTGACCCAATCGGGGACATCCACTGACAAGCAAGTCAGGACATGAGACAACTGCTGCTCACACACTGAGGTGTACTGAGGTGGGCAAGATTCATGTTTAGTTGATGGTTGTACTTTGTGAAGTTGTATCCGGTGAACAATAATCCAATTCAAGGAATCTATTCTTCATGAATGCACGTTCGCAATAATATATAAATCACAATGATCAAGAATGACAATAATAACATCAAATACTATTGCATTCAAGCAGATGTAGGATCACTGGTAATGTAAAGCATTTGATCAAATCAAATATCAATATCAAAGCATTTATATGCAATTTGCCTTCTTCTGGCTATTTTTTGTGGGTTGTAAAGTTATGGAGATGCAGTCAGGCTTAACAGAGCTTGCTTATAATGGGTGAGGTATATCTGAAATGAAACAACTTTACACAACTGACTCATAATGCGAAAAGAATGAATGAGGCTTATAAAAACGTTAGCTCCAGGTGATAGAAGCTCCCTGATGATTTGTGTCGGAAATAGACAAGGACAAACGAAAACACTGATTTCTCATCAGGTCGCATCCTCTGCAGAATATTAGCGCCACTCATTTTCATTCATCCAATAAACTGTCTGAGAAAGACGGGACTCATCTTAAATCAAAAGAAAGAGAGACCCTACAGGAAGCAACACAAACCGTGCGTGGGATTTAATCAAGCGTACAAAACACAATCCATCTGCAACTGCTGAGCCATGGGAGAAAGCTTTGCTCACTGTCCCAGATTGTGGGACCACATAGTTTGGCTTCAAGGGCGTGTTCCCACCCCAAAGTCCTACAATAGGAACTGCCCAGGTAAATTGCCCCTGACATCCTGAGTTATTGGCCTTTAAAGCTGATTCTAAAAATGGATGTTCCTAATAATGTGAACTAGCACAGGGCATGGGACTGGGTCCTGCCTCTGCTTAACCTGTCAGGGTGAGTTGCAGATCCACTCAATCAAATATCCATGTGAGAAAGAAAAGTGCGTAGAGGTGAATGAAACATTGAAACGATCAAAGGGCCAAAAGAGATTTCCCCCCCCAAGACATTTACCAGCCTTTCAGCGTAACAGGGAGCACTGTCTAGCATCAGAATTCCTCTTCCGCCGCGCCCACCACAGAACAGGCAATTTCTCCAAGACGACAGCCCCCAACCTCACCCCCTATGTGTGGAAGGATGGCGTGGTTGGCAGATCTGATATTAAACACAGCGCGTTGTGAATGATCAGAGATGAGAAGGAGAGAGCCTCCCAGAATAGCTGGACCCGGGGGAGATGCTGTGGGTGATGCCAGTGCCTGCATACAGCCAAGGAGTTATTTATGGAAGGCGTTTCGTAACAAATGTGGAGGGGTTATCCTTTGATAAGCTAAAATCCTTCTATAACAACCTCATAAACATATTGACTACAGAAATCTCTTTGCACACAGGATGTGAACATAGAAGAGAATAACTTGTAAAGATGTTGCTTCTTCCTATTCTGAATTTAGCAGGAACGACTGACACAGAAAGTTAATAAGAGTATTAAGAGTAGGGTCGTTTGATGTGAAAATACTTTGTTCAAGGGTACATCTTTACAGAGATCAATCATTTGACTTGCACTTGGGAAGCCACTCTGGGCACAAGATTAGTTTGGACTAAAAAGTTGTGACTGTAAAGTTCAATTCACATCCTCTAGGGCTCACTCTAAATGTAAAACTACAACTTGAGATTTTACCATTTCATTTTTATAGTATCAAGCTTGATATTGTTCGTCATGAGCTGTTGCCCTGCCACACACAATAAAAGTAACACCGCATAAAGGTACAGAAGGATTTTTTTCTACCTATACTAGTACGTAGTGGAAGCTCTTGAACCAGGTGGCAAATTGATAATGAAGATATATATGCGTATATATTTAGTTGCCTCTTCTTATCAAGCTGTCAACCTGTAGTTAAGAATAGCTTTTCATCTACTGAGAACATTACGGAACAGCAGGAAGTGAGACTTATTGGTGATACTTAACACTACAGGCACCGGTATAATCTGCTGTTGTCTATTGGGTTTATTAATGAGTGACTACTCACTTGTTTCAATAATTAGCCTCTAATTAAAATCTTATCCATACAACAAAGTTGCAGAATCCCATGGAAGCTAGTTTTATAAGCATTGCAGTCTAAACCTTCTGATACGTGTTAAAGTACCATTTTCCCAGCCAAAGATCTCGTCGTCAACAATATCAAACACGTAGTCCGACAAGTCATGTTTCACAAAACTAGGAGAAAAGTGATTGATACATCTTGTTGAGCACAATAAAACTTGATCCCCTGATTTGAATCCACCGACTTTATTGAAAGCCCAAACAGACTCAAACAGTTCAACATATCTGAACCGGTTCTCATGGACATGAATGAAATTTACTGTGAAGCCCAATATAAACCGCAGACCCCTCTATCTGGCGAACGTTATGGCACAACATAACACAGAGGTGACATGGCTCAGTGGGAGATCCCGGGTGACATTTTGGTCTCTCTGGGAGCGCCTGATGTGCTGCTTTGATGGAGCAGGGCCATGTCAGCCTTGACTGTGGTTATGACAGCCTCTACAGGGGAGGAGGGGGACTCAGGTACAGCACCAACTGCACCTTCCCCACAGAAACCTCAGCAGTTACCACAAGTCAGAAAGAGAGATAGAGAGAGAGAAAGGGAGAGAAATAGAGAGAGAAAGCAAGACAGGGAGAAAACCTGAGAGAGAGAAAGAGAGAGAGAGAGGAGAGGGAGGGTGCAAGAGGGACTGAGACACATACAGAGAGAGACAGAGAGAGAGAGAGTAAAAGAGAGTGGTGGTCCAGTCACTCAGAATTTCTGGTATCCTAGTCAGAGAATCTCAGCTGTCTTATTGCGTTGATCAAAGTAAGTGCCCTGGTCCCTGAACAGAAAGGGAGAGAACAGGAAATAAATGAAGGTGACTTATCACTTGCTCCCTGCCAGTTAAAGTAAAGCTTTATCAAAGGATCCAACTTTATTAAAACGTTGAATGCTGGCAGTTCAATAACCCTGTGACACATTAATTGAATTTTGACAGACCATTGGGAACAGGATGAAGGGACTTTCCCAAAACAGACCAGGCAGGTCTTTCTTGAGACATGGATAAAAAACACGGACATTGTCATTGAAGAGCACATCCTTATTCCCAAACATGACCAGATCAATGCAGCGGATCCACTGATGCCATCTGATGTGATGAAGATGATCGGATCATCGTTAAAATGACGGAACGATCGTTGCCCATCAAGCATATTGACAGTGATTTCACTTTGAAGATATGGCTCAGCTAGCAGCGGTCTAGGCTTGGCTTTAGCCAGTAATTGTTAGTGCTAACAAGAACCTTGGGTTCTGAGGAGACGGGCAGCAATTAGAGCAGTTAGATCTCTTACTCTGCTATTGCAGCATCAGATCAGCGGGAACCAGTGCACACGAACGTGTCCACAGACACACCAACACACACGCTCACGTGGTTTTATTTTGGTTTCTTCCACAACATGAAACGAATGACGTATTTCCTTCTAGTCATTCTATGCACCTAACTGAAAGGTTCTCTGTATCATCTAGAGACAACGTATGTGCACTGTCATGTTTCCCAACGCGTTGACCGCCCAAAGCATATTATTTCCTCTCACATTTCTTGTGGGGATTTGTTGCCAGTGAATTTATATTGACACGTAATTATCAGTTGATGAATTGTAAATATAATTGGATGAGACTTCAGCCTGATACATTCTTCCTCATTTACTCAATAGAAAAAGTATTTAATTAGATTTGTGAAATAAATTAAGCATATCTTACTTGATTAGACTTCTACGTATCATACATTTCTACATGGTTTAGACACTCTGTTGCAATGATGGCCTCATAGTTTGCATGCTTCCATGTTGCAGTCCATAGTAAATGGGGTCTTGTGGCTTTCCATTGTCATTGTCCACACGTTTCATGATCATTAATAATTAAAGTAATGGACTAAATTGCTTGTCAGCTGGTGGGTGTACTTGTAACAGTTAATCAACAACTAATTCCCCATTTCTAATCACGATCATGTAATTGAACCACCCTTTCACAGTATAGTGCACAGCAAGTTCTCATTCTCCATACCCTAGCATTGATTGTAAAGTATATAATCTTCAGTGTGTTTCTACAAGGTTCCCTCATGGAATTTGTGTCATCTCTCATCGCCACCTCTGCCTGTGTGATATGCATCTTTAATATCTTTGATATATTTAAAATAGAGCTTCTATCTTTAGCTTTTCACAGTTCATCTAGGCTGACAGCTATGTGACTGTTCCTGAAATAACTGCTCTCTTCATCAGTGTTACTTGTCCGCTCATATTCTCCCTCCCAACTGATTTAGTCTGGCTTTGGTAAGTCACTCAAGTAGACGTGCATAGCTCAGAATTCCTACTAGTCAGAATGCTTTATGTTAAAGCATTATGCTTTAAAACAAATTCTGTGCAGTGTTCTACCTTCAAAACATGCCCAAGTAACATTTAGTGACACCAGTATCAGAAATGAATGATTGCTAGACAGGTACAACCATCCCTGTACGATGTACCAATGGCCTGACAAAGTACCTCAACAACAGTGATTCAACACGCAGTTTGTGAACACAGCTCTAAATCATACAGCAAAGTCTTTTATAAGTGTTTGTTTAGACCTGTGGAGGAAGTAGACCTGGGGGGTCATCTAATGCTTTCTGTACTTCTCCAAATCCCCTGTACCACAGAGGGAACTACTCTAATGATGTCATATTTTTGCCCGACGACCTCGTCAAGTGCCCCAGTGGTGCAAGCAGAAAACACATAAAAATGTCACATTCACTATGAGAGAGAATTCTCACATCCATATGACCATCCTCGGTACAAAAGAGGCATTTCTTTTGCTAAGCATAACATCTGAAATTGGATGAGGCTATGAATGCGCCAGTAACATCCATCCAGCATCCAAGATGCATGCAGATTCCATTTTAGGTCTACAATTAGTTGGAAAATTCATGGTTAAAGTTAAACATTTTTTAGAACAGCACATTGGTGTGCTTGAATGAACAATGAACCGTGTGTTCTTTGCTGGTAGCTACAGGTCTTAACCTTTATCAGGTAATACCAGGCCAGTCGCAAGACCAATTTAAATGGTCGCATTCATATTGGATCCATTTTAAAATGGCACATAACAACAATAAGTAAGACTTTTTGCTTACATTTTGGAGGCTTATGGAACTGTCAACCATAGACCTGATAAATCTACCTCTGAATACTAGCTGTTCTTATTTGAGGAATATTGAATTGCCTAAACATTCAATTGTTTCATGAATTAAAACCTTCTAGATGGTGATTGTTACTCAGATGGCAAACACATACATTTTCAAACTACCTCAATAGAAAACGTTGTCTTGCAGAGTTCATGAGCTACAATTACTTAAGAACTCATTGACTATAAGTACGATTTAAACTGATTTAAGTCTTTCAAACATCACTACCCTGTTGTTCTGGAGCTCGACTATTCATCATCTTAGATTAATGGTTATCAGAACTCAAGTGTGTGACCAATAGGTACAATTTCACATCCCTGGTGTTGGATACTTTAATAACGATCTTTGTTAGGAATCATATTTGCCAGGGGAGATATATTCCTTAGCTCACAATGACGATGTATTGGCAATGACACATAATGCAGAGAAACTGGATGAGATTTTCATAAATTGATTTGTCTAAGAAGCACCCAGACAAATTAAAACCAACTGTAGGGTTGGACCGCCTGTGACCATCAGACAGAGATACTGTAGATTGAATAGTGGCATAGCTAAATATGGGCTACAGTGGCTTCATGGACATGCAGTATACTCTATCTCTTACTGGCTGTGTATGTCAGAGTTACATAGTCTAGAATATGCTATGCCATGTAAAATGTAACAAGAATTGCAAAAGAATAAGGCCTTAAACAGCAAAAATCCAGCAATAGCACTAACAACTAGCAAACAAGGAATTTCTTTTAAAAAAGAGCAGTGAGAAATTCATGCACAAGCAGTAAACACACAGAAAATAACAATACATAATGAAAGAAGAGTGGTGTTGTTGACTGTGAACTTGAGAGTGAACTTGGAGCAGCAAGTGGCCAAACAGTCTTGCTGGAGATCCTCAGAATGACTGATCGACAGGATGGAGTTACTAGCTTCAAACTGTGCATAGCTGAAATTGAGCTTGATGGGAAGAGAGGCATCAGAATAGGCTGGCTCTGTAGTCATCGATGAAGCGCAGTTCACACCACATGCGTCTGGGGTCTGAGCCAACATATTTGGGATGAAAATGTTTTCTGGTATAGCCAGAGCCTCATGTGTATGAACTGTTAAGTTTCCTAAGGTGAGTGGTAAATCCACTATGAGGGTGAATTATTGTCCATTAGCGCTATTTCTTGACAAACACTAATGATCTGTATATTGTTTCCTGGTGCTAGCTTAACCTGCCTTTAATGATGATGTAAGTACCCTGTAGACAAATGGCTATTATTCAACACCATTATATTGCGCTTTTTGGAGAGGGTCAGGGGGTCAGTGGAGCCAGATAAATAATTCATCAGCAATGACACGAGTAGGTAGGCCTATGACGAGAATTGATTTTTAAAAAAATTAAAAAAAATTTATCCCTCTCTCGCACTCTTGTCTCCCTCTTATCCCCTCTCTCTTTTCTGACATGAAGACACAAATGAGGAATGCATACACACCGGCCTGATAATCTTGGAACCTTTTTACTTGTCGTGTTCAAATGTGATTGAGATAAAAGCCTGCATTACTAGCCCTGATGCATTGTACAGCAAGAGGGGTTTTTCTCTCTCCTATTCATCCTTCCATGTTTTGAAAATTAGCACTTGCTCATTATTGTCTAATTTAATGCAGGGGGTGTTATAGTGTCAAATGAGATTTGTTTCTCTGCTGCGTGAAGTGATTGGTGGAGGTTCTCTCTGTAATTTAGTGTTGTCTGCAGCTACTTAGGTTTCTGGTGAGAAATTTCCCCTGCTTCCCGGTACTCTACAAGGGAGAACCATGATATCAAAAGCGGTTCAAATCTGCTTAGGATAGATACTACCGCTGCTGTCTCTCCAGTCTTGAGTTTGACATAGCTCTAAATTTGACTTTCTTGTAAAACCACAGTTTAGCAATTCAGAAGCCCTCAGAATCTGAGCCAGGATTTAGGATAAAACGTTGCACGCAATTTCTTGACAGGAATTTACCTTTCTACTGTGTACGAGTTTCATGTTGTGTCAGACAAGTTGATCATCTGCTAAGCACTTATGAAACAAATTATTCTATGCGGTAGAATGCTGGAGAGACTGTCATGTACCCGCTCCACTCCTCAACACACACACACCATCCCCACCTCCTAGCCACCTTGCTAAACCTGCACCTCCCCTTCTGAAGCACAAATGTGAAGAAATAAGTAAATGTTTAATGACAATTTAATAATGAAAGGATTTCCCTACTTTGTGTTTGACCATGATTTACCCTCCCTAAGCAAATTAATATTGCATTTTTGAACAAGTGTCTTCTAACTCTCTGGTGAGATGTTGTGTCTTCTGTACATTTTTGTTTGTCCGGAAGGTAATAGGCTAAACTGACTAGTCACTGTACATTGATAAAGGTGGTGGTTTTAAAGCTTTAAAATTCTTATCATACCGTACAGTACCATATTGATCATGATCATACTGCACCATACTGTCAATTGAACCCTAGCAAATCCATCTAAAGCCTACAGCAGTCTGATCCCTTTCCATTTGTATTCCTTCGAGTATGCGTTTGACCAACTGTAATGTTTCTTTAAACCGTTAGAATTCATAGAAAAGGGGGAAAGTGCTTGAGGGAGCTGCCTTTGAACATCACAGCTGCATGTGTCTCCATAATGATTCATGAAGGTCCATTTAGAATATTGAACACACTAATGAATTAGTAACCAGCTCCCAATATAGTTTTAAACTGCTATGGTGAGCTTCATGTCATCGAAAGCGTGTTTCAATAAACATACTTTTTCTACCCTACTTAACATTGTGTCCATTTATTCAATCTTGCCATCTCATCTGTTTTCCCCAAACCCTCTCGAAAGACCATGACCCATCTATTCTTCCTAGTATTTCCCTTTAAATGACATGCGTGAGCTGAGTTCGAAATAGCCATCAGTTTAAAAGTTCCAACCGTGTAGAGAGACAAGGACTGACTTGGTTCTTTAATATAATAGAGCCCAAATTTGTCTCAGTCTCTGTCTCGGGCAGGTCCAGGCAGGGTTCTGTGTGACTCATTCCAAGTGATTTCTGCCTAGCAGTTGCCATTAATCACCATTTGAGCCTGTTTGAGTGCCAGTGTCACATTTCTGGGTCCTAAAACGAGGAGCCATCTATCCTATAGAGAGGCTGTCCAGGCTTCAAGTTCAACTCATTATAGGGCCTTGCTGTGGAACGTCAACAGGGTGGTTCTCTGCTGTATATGTCTTCAACTTCCACCCCCACTGTTTACAAATGCTCAAATAACATATAAACATTGTGCATCTAGCACTATGAGACACACACAACACAAGAAGACTTAACACTGAATAACAATGTCCTCCCTCAACACTTCTGCATTGTCCAATTAGCTTAATAAACACCATTATTTTTAACAATCCCTTAGTTAGGGTTTGGAAAAAAAAGTGTTGGTGTCATCTTCATATTAATCATTCACCTGTTTTGTCTTAAATACTACCATCTACTCTCACCTATTGCTAACTATAATCGCAGTTACGATTTACCTCAACTAAATGTTTGGGAAATGTGGCACATTGTTACAGTACAAAATGGCTTTCTAGCAGCCTGACTCCCCTGCTTACCCCTGTGTCCCAGGGGCCTCCACCTTCCAGTGAGGGGAACTATATTGACATGAACTCACAGTAAAGGTCAGGGTGCATAGTCTTGTCTTTGCACCAGCACAACCCTTGAATGCCATATTACACCAGCCAATAGAGGATGCCTTAAAATCTGTCCTTAAAATCATGTTAACACATGTAGGATTCACACATGCACACACAGGGGCATTTGTTTAACATCTGTCGTGGGAGACCACAAAACAGGTAATAGTACCTGCTGGGACAGGCTAAATCTGGGCCACACCTGACGTTCTTACTTACAACATAGACACAAACAAAACGGCACCACATTATATATTGATGGCTTGATTCTATAACAGTTTCTTCTTGTGGAACAGAGGACTGAAGCCTTCTTTTGAAGAACGGTCAGTGCCACATATGTTTGAAAGCATGTCATCCTATTCTTTGTGTCACAATCTGTATTGCTTCTAACACACAACCACTTTACTTTCCACCTCTTAGTGAGGGGTGTGGACATGCTTAAAGTAAAATTGCTGTTGACAAAGACAAAGAAAATACATTTGATTTCATTCTGGCTGGATATATATGGAGATTCTAGTAAGAGTTATCTGTAGTTAGAAAGTCTTATAGTCCTCATAGTCGTTGAAACTCAATCAATAGGGTGGAATGAGTCTTGTATTACTGATGATGAGACAGGGGTCTTGTGGGACACTAAAGCATTGCCTGAATGAAATACAAATATATTTTAGGGGTCTTCATGCCATACACTCAGGACACAAGGATAAACACAAAACTCTTGTTTCTATGGCTACCAACATTTCTGAATATCTGTGCAATGGCAGAGTTATTCACAGTGGTACACGTTCAAGGCAATATTTCTCCAGGGTTGTTTTGTGGATTCCGTAAACGGGTTCCATGAATGTATTGCTGCAACAATCATCTTTCCCCTGGGACACAACAATGAGTAAATATTTGTGTTTGTGTGTGTGTGTGTGTGTGTGTGTGTGTGTGCGCGCGCACAAGCATGCATGTTTCTGAGTAGTAGAAAGTGTTTGATATGAGAGTGGAACCTGAGAGGACACTGTACCTTGGGGACTGGACCTCCAGTCTGAGTTACAGCTGGCCTTCTGCTACCTTTAAGAATGACTCTGACACACATTGCGTCACTAGATGCACGATACGTCAGAGGTTATAAATCCAAAGTACTGATGGCAGATCTAACAAATGCCAATTGTTCTGAACACTGAGAGAGCAGTGTCCCTTGAGCGATATCCTGAATCCAAATAGGATTTTGTGGATATGCGTCATTGGAGTATTGAATAATGTTTGTTTGGCAAATGAGGTTATGTTGAGATGAGGTAAATATTTTTCAACAAGCAATCTTCAACTGATAGTGAATGATTGAAAGGAAACAGTAAATATATGACAAGGGAGGTTAGAGACTTTTCAGGTAAATGCTTTAGAATGTATTCACTGGGCCCTATCTGTCTTTGTCTGGCTGCAGAGGGCAGGAATATGCATCTATCCACATAGACTAACGAGAATCATTATGTTTTTTATGTCAACTGCTATAGAAGAAAATACCCTATCCTTCCTCTCCTCATTCCTACAGAGGAGAGAATCCTCTAAAGGGAAGCTCTTTATCAGATTCTAGGATCAAAATCAATGTTGTATTACACTACGTCGCTTAGTTCTGTTTCAGGATGATAGTTGTATGTGATGGCTAAGCAAGTATGGCTTTGGGTAGCTTGACTATGAATGTGAAAACAATGTAGACAGCTGTGAATAAGAGAAACACACTCCAGCTGCAAATCAATAGCTGATGAAATTTTATCACACTTTGAGTCTTAAATCTTGTTAGTCTGCACCAAAATAAACGGAAAAAGGTTGTATTTATAAACAGAGTTGTTGCCATGTGTAAATTTCTGTCAGCTATGTTGTCAGCGAGGGCAATTACAGGGTAAACAAATGAGTCACCAGTGAGATTCCAGAGGCACAGCGGGGTTGCTGAGAGAAGACGGTTTTTGTCGTTTCTTAAAAGTGGTGAAAAGCTGACTCAAAGGCAAACTACAAGGCTTCGTGTCGGTAGATCTGATGCTCTGTGAAATAACGCCACACGCATGCAGGCTGTTCGAATTGTACTTTGTGCTACGCAATCTCATGAATTAAACATAACCTGTGGTTTTTGGGTTCTTGCTGCCATAACAAAGGAAGAAATAGAATGGCATGTTCCTTGGTTAATGTATACTGTGGTCACGCAGTTCTTAACTGACAGGCCAAGCCTGCTGGGGGCTGTGTGGTCTGAGTATCACATGGCCGACAGCAAAAGTCTATTTTCAAATGGCGTCATATTAGTGCTTCAATTAGTGCTCCTATTTTAAGAACTTTATAAGGTATCTGTGCTGTGTTTCGTCAATACAATAGAAATAGCGGCCCTCATCTAAGATTGGTTCACAGTGCTCTCTTCGCCTGTAAAAATATCCAAGTGATTAAATTAGGTTACTAAAGTCATGACTTTAAATTGAGAAAAATTTTGTGAAGAGGTCAGAAAGCATAATGATTTTGCACTTAGTATAGGTTCTCAGTGCAACAGCTTGTGATGCAAGAAGATTAGACTAGAACTAAGAAGCTCAAACTGTACTTTACCTCAAACAAGCCTCCTAGATAGACCGCAGCTCAATCTCAGCTCACACTAGCATCTCTCTCCAGGTCTCTGGCCCGCTTTGTCTTCATACGTTAGCCCAGAAGAGGAACCACACAGGGAAATGTGTTCATCCACCTCCACTGACAATGTGGTAAATGCCAAAGACCAATTAGCCTCCTGTGGCCCTCCCTGCTGGCTACTCAAGCCACTAGATGAACCTAGCACCAATCAGGCCCTGCTCAGGCTGACAACAAGCCCTGCCTTGAGGCCCCTAGCACAGCTGTGACCTGCATCATTAGGCAATGCTCAAGCATTCCCCTCAGCCAGGCTTTGCTCCCCTCTAACCTACTGCTGTGTTCACAATGGTCAAACGTATTTGTACATTGTAATATATACATGGTGACTATTGTGTTCTACATAGATAGATGGTGTTTTTATTGACACCAGTTATTAAGTGGTACTGCATCTGTCTTCATGTTTCATGAAAATGAGTATTGAAATAGCTCTGCAGTTACGCCACCACAGATGATGGAGGCGTTTGTATTGACACGCGTTGCAAGGAGATACAGTTCAAGCTAAGCGTGTGCAGATTACCCCGCTTGCTCTGATCTGTACTTGGCATATCGACCACCCTCAGACAGGCCCTGTGGAAAAGTGTGAGAGTTTCATGAAGCCTGTTAACGTCGGACACATGCTGAAATGACTGGAGCTCTACGTCTTTCACACCCCATCTGCAACTTGCAGACGCAGCGGCTGCTGTGGGAGAGATCCCAGCTTGCATCAGGTGAGATCAACCTCTGCCAGTGTTCCCAGCATCAACCCTCAAATAAAGCCTCAGATAAAGGCGCTCAAGGCACATATCCACCCTGCTGCACTAAAGAACCAAAGGTGCCAGACAGCAGAGTGGTGAATTGCAGGCCAGTAATGAGCATGTACTTTCTGTATGTGGAGGAGATACACAGGGAGGCTGGGAGTCACGCTGTCTGGGCACCGTACAGGCGCGCTCGTGCCAATGACTGACAATGATTGGCTGATTAACGGCAGTGTAACATGAAGGCTCATAGAGGGGTGACTCAGGACGCTCCCAGGGTTTGATGGCGGTGGTTTAAGATAGTGGGAAGTGTGCAAAATAAATATTGGCGTGATTTTACTAGCTGTTGATTTTTCATTCAAATAGATTATCTCTATTAACTGGAGTATTTGTGTTGGAACTACAGGATCATGCCAAATAATTCATCTGTAATTACCCTCCTCTCTACCCAATTACAGACACAGGTTTACTTTATTATTTCTTGTGGGTACTCGCAATTCAGACCCGATCAAAAACAGTATACCCTAACCCACTAACTCTGTAACTAACCACAGCCTAGACACTAACTCGAACCTTAACCTTAATCTCTACCCAAAAACCTAACCAAAACCATAGTCCAAAATCTAACTCTAGCTTCTGATTACTGATCCAAGCAAGAATCTTTAAAGATTCTTAAATGCACACACACAAAAACTCACACATACACTCTTCTTAGATCAAAGTGAAGCTTCAGCTGTGTTGCAAGGGCTGTAACAGCACAGTCAAACTTTAATCACTGTGACTGCCCTAGGATGACTGACATACTTTATTTAGACAGTGAGCATGTGTCGGGCTCTTCAGTTTAATGAAGGTAATGAATGAATATGAGCTAATTATCCAGCCCTTGTCATTATCAATGCCCTTCCCTCCTGCAGAGCAGTGAGTCACAAAGCAACACCTGATCCCCCCTGGCCAAGCTATAGGCAGCCCGCTTTGGTCACCCAGAACTCATTTAGCATGTAAGCAGACATCTTGTCCCACAAACGTGTTACTGACAAGTGAGTGTTGAACAAGATTAACGGGCACAAGGGGTCGACAGGACTGTCACTCCATCTGCTCTGCTGCAGCCTTAGCCCAGACGCTAACACTGGCAAGTGTCATGTCTGTTTGGAAGTGGACACAGAGTGAAAGGCAGCTGCAATCACTAAACTCAGCTTTGTGGGGGGGTGTTTCAGTTTTCATGACTTTGTCTCTGTTATGGAGCTTAAAGAAATCGAATGTTGCTCAAGCACAGTGTGTGTGTGTCTACCTTGGTCCAGCATGTCTATATGTGTGACTGTACTTGAGTGCACATGTGCGTGAGTAGGCACATTGATCATCAACGTTTAGAGTCTTGTACTGACTGATACAAATCGCTTGAGCAGATCCCAGGGAACTAAGCTTTACATCTACCTCCACTTAAAGATCCAGATGTCCTCACTGGTATCTTAATCATCAGCTGTATCACAGCCCTGGACATCCTGGGCACTGCACCAGTCGATCACAGCCTCGGACATTCTGGGCACTGCACTAGTTGATCTCAATGGAAGTCTAGTTTGGTGCGCTAGTCTGCACTAATCTTAATGGAAGAGAGATGATTAGAAACAGAAAGCGTCTGCCTGTGTAACAATCCTCTGTTTCAGTGGTAATACTCACTGCTGTGGCAACACCTTAAGAACAATAAGCATGAGGTAATTAAATGATCAGTCTGAAATGTAATTAACCCTCCAACAAATCAAGAAATAGGCTTTGCTTCACAGCTGCTAATTGCCTTTAAGATAGCAATACAGCAAACATCATTTTACATCCTGGCAGATTTTAATAACTGTAAGGATTATGATACCTTGTCCCTGTTTGCCAATTCGAATGACTTCATTGATGAGCTCATGCACTTATGTCATTAACGATTACAAACAAAGCAAGGATTTGAGCACACTAAATGCCCCCAGAATGAGACAGACTTAACAGATAAACCCCTTTGCGCTTGTTTTCTGCTCTTTTGATACATGATAAAAGAGAAACAGGACTACAGGCTCTTTGTTCCAAAGACATACAAAGACTAATAGAGTTGTCCTCATACAAGGTGCCACACACACAAACACATGAGACAGACATCATGACACATACACATTGGGGGTTTAGTTGCTAAGCGAAAGTCTGCCCACTTTTGCCATTTGATGAATGAACCATATAGAGCATCCAGTAATGCAGAACATTCTTCACTGAGAAAATCAATACAGGCCTGTGGGTCTTGACTGAATGGATGAATATGTGTGTGTGGGAGGAGGGAATTGTAGAGAGAAGCTGTCTTTATCTAATCTGTGCCCGTATTGTCGTGGTTGTGTCTCCGTCTCTTTCGTCGTAATGAAAATCACAGCTATCATCTCTGGTCATTATTTAGTTGTTAAAGAATCGACTGCTGGATCCATTGCTCGCATATCATGTTCCAGAAGGGGGGAGCCTACCTTTATTGAGAGCATTAAAAAGAGTAATACTGCAGGCTACATTATTGGGAATCGTTGGATATATTTATGTTCTTCTTCCTCCAAGCCTCAGGTGAACAACCCCCAAAACAATAGCTTTTTTGTTTGTTTTAAACAAGATGTATTAGCAAGCAATTGTCTCTCCCTGGGTGTAAATGTCTTGCTGGAGCAAACAGGGTAGGAATAGTAATGCTGGGAGTTAAATATGCATTTAGTTCCCTGAAACCTTAACTTTGGAATTAGATTTCTGTCTCTGGACGCAGCAAACAGATCAGAATTCTGTAAGCAGTCCCTTTCACACACGTTCTAACAAGTTAACGTTTATCAACAGCTGTGTGAAGAATGCGTCAAGAAGAAGCTCATTGAGATTCACACGGAGACGAAGCGCAAAAATTACAAATCCGCAAAGACCATGTTTGGTTTTTCAACTCATAGTCCAACCTGTTATCCCGGTTTTGTGTCACTACACTTCCAATTGTAGGGCTGCGATATGAGGACCCCAGGAACTGGACCATACAAGCGCCCTTTGTGGAATTTTGTATAGCTATTTCTTTTCAAAACTCAAGTTCCAGACACAGACAAAACAACACAGTATTTGTGTTTTAAAACGAGAAATATTTATCATAAAGCATATACATGAATGTCTTACAAGGAGACAGCTGTAGCCTACCATTGTCTTCTCAGCTGGAATTAATACGTCATTCTAACCTTCAGTTTGTTCAAACTGAGACCTAATTTTCAGATGAACCCATCACGTATAGCCTGTTGTGAGTTAGACCTCATTCGATTAGCTCGTTATTTTTGCAAAGCAGAAGATTGATCAGGTGTTTATCAGTGCTTAGCAATCTGCTGTGGCGAAGGCATCATCTTCTAAAATGCCTCTGTGTCACAAAAACTGAATGAAAAGCGTCGCTATTTCCCCTAAGGTGACATAAATAGAGAATGCCCTTTGAGCAGCGGAGGCTCTGAACTTGATGTCCACTCATTTTAGTGTGGGTAGCTGAGCCGTCCGACACCCTTTTCAAAAATCCCGACAGTGAGACCGTCGATAAATATCGACAGGTCGGGACCTTGTCAGCGACGGTCTCTTTAGTCTCGTAACAAGCCTATGAGACTCCCTGCCTGTGTATTGTTTATAGGAATGACATTCGATCCATAGTTTAGGTCAGCTGGAGTAACTTCTCACAAACCATGCATGACTAGGGGCTCTCCTCTACAGCAGGCAGGCATGCTTCACTAGACTTCAAGTCACACATGGGCCTCAGGTGACTCAGCTCCTGCTCCTGCTCCGATATCATTTGTATGTCACTGGACGGATGAAGAAAAATGACCCATTTTCATACAAAACAAATCAGAGGGATTGGATTTTTGGAGGAAACGTATTGCCATGTTGGATCTTATTTTGAACATTTGATGCATCACCATATTTGGTATTAGTTGCTTAATTAAACCCTTTGAAATATGAAGACAATTTGGGTTATTTCTTTTCCTTGACTGCTCAGCCTCCAGAGTGCTTTCTGTGTTCACAAGGCAATGAAACCACTAAACCCCAGAGTGAGTGATGGCAATGAATAATTTGATAAGTTTTGATCACCAGCATGCTTGTTACTGCTTGTCACATTTCCAACCAATTACACAGTAAGTCTCTTGTATTGGGAGGGGGAAGGTCTTAAGAGTGTCATCCAACCTTGCACTGTTACTAAGCATTGATGGGTTTCCATAGTAACCACTCATTACTTTTCAACAAGTTGAAAACATTTCTTGCATGCCAAGGCTCGTTGGCAGCCTTTATCCTGGCTATCTCAGAGAATATCCGCAGAATCACAAGGAACTTGGTTCAAGGATATAAGCGACAAGGTTACTTCATATTACAGAGAAACTAGTTAGACTGAAGAGAGAGCGATGGACTTACTGCCGCAGTCTTGCACCTGCATGGTGCAACACGTTGCTTTGTACGGTATATCCCCTCCATCACCACTCCAAGGTCTTGTTGGATGACAGCAAAAAAAAGAACCCGCGTCACCATGCTAATATCATTTTTTTCCTCCTTGAATAAGAGCAGTTAATTCAGCAAGTTTTTAAGGTTCGCTAAGTATTCTAGTGTGCGGTTCTTCTCGCTGTCAATATAAGATCAAGTAGCCTATAAGAGGACATGCATCCCTCTGATGAATGCTGATTACAAAGAATTAACTCTGTTTGTTAAAGCTGTTCCCCAATTATCCTCACGCTCCCCTGTCATTAGAACTGATTAACAAACACTCTCTGTCAGATCAATTATGAGAATTTCCCATCAGAGTTTTTTTCAATTAACACAATTATTCGAAATATGTGACAGAATCTTACTCAGAATATAGATGCAATATCAAGTTTTAAATATCTATCCGCCATGCCGTGCATCTTACGGCATCTCTCACTTTCCACAGTCAAAGAGGGTGCTCTATCACCACAGACATGTAATTGGTTATTTTGACCCAGAGTGTCTAGATAGAATGTTACAGCCCTCCAGGATCCATCCGTGTGAAGTTTGCTCACTCTATTAAAATCTCAGGTATACCATGCATTGGTATACCTGGGAACCCCCACACCGTCGCCAGACTATAACACACACACACACACACACACACACATACACACACACACACACACTGCCCACGCACTCCCACCCATACAGTCTGGTGAAATGTCACAGACAGATTGGTGAACGCAACCCATGCCTCCACTACTAACTGGATGATAGACATTGATTTTATTAATGGAGGCTCTGATACCCTTCCTGTGACTGGTTTTGTCACATAACCCTAAATGCAATTTCATAATAGCATAGGTTGTGAGGTGCACTTCAGTTAAGATAATTTCTATATCTGATGAGTCAATGGTTCAGTTCTCAATCTGAGTATATGATGACCAGGTGAAACCTTTTCTGTTAACTGAAGCTCAAATCAAGCCTTCCCACATCTGTCTCACGACCCTTAGCAGTCAGCCTGGAGTGAATAAATCCTGTGAATGCTTCCTCTACTATACCACTACTGGAGCGTGTGTTGGAGGGATTGGGGGGCACCCCTCATGTATTTTTCAGATCCCCCCCCTCTCCTCACTGATATAGCTTCTCTTTTATCTCAGAGCTGGTGCTTCTTTTTCAGCATCACATCATGGCTGCCACAACCCCCCTTTTCTGCCCAGCTTTCCTTCATCCTAAACTAGAAACTCCCAGCTGTCAACTGAGGCCTGATCAGCCAGTGAAGAACAAATGAGGCTCGTGGCGATCCATTTACCCTAACTGAATACTGATCCAGCATCAGCTTTCGAAACCCTGCATTCACTTTACAGCCTGTACAAAGTACTTGTTCCAATGTTGCGGTTGAGATTTAGCAAGCCTCTCACAAGGCAGACACGAAAAATCAATCTCCCAAACTTTTATTATTAATAATTGCTATAAAGAGACATTGTAACCCAATAAAGTGTATTTTTTTGTTTTGGGATGCATCGGGAAAATGTTGTCATGGTCAGACTGATGTCACCATTGAGACATGTCTAAGCACTGGTGGGCGCCACTATGTGAACCATTAGATAATTTGTTACATTACCTTTTAACAGCTTATCAGTGCAGCATTCAGGGTATTGTGTGCTCATTCAAGCCGTGGCTGGATTCGATCTGAGGGCTGGACTAGTCTAGCTCGTAGTTTGGTGTTTGGCGTTCAGTGTGTTTTCCTCAGTGATAATACACCTAAAGGTCAGGACATAAACAACTTTAGGTCGAAGGTTCACATGCCTGTAATGCTATTAATGTATGTGGGAATATCAGCATTTTATTGCTATGTCGAAGATCACTACAGCAACCTAACCTACTATCTCCCCCACTGTGGCTGTGAACATCACTTCTCAGGGAGACTGCCTACAGGGTAATTGGACACTGAATGGTGGTGCCTTAAATATTTCATGCGAGACATTTGCTGGAAGAGTAGGAGTTTTATTTGGGGTATAATGACCCCTAAAAGGTTAAGCAATGGCTGGCTGTGGTGGCATTTACATCTCTCTCTCTGTCACAAGGGAAAATTCTCATAATGACAATATTACATAACCCTTGTCCCTGCTCAATATCCACAATTAAAATGCACCCATATAAAACAGTAGGATTAGATATTTCCATGGGACCTTATTTTGGAGTCGGGTATCAGGAATTGATGTTAATAGATTCCAGTCTTCCTTGAGCGACCCAAACATAACCTGATGATGAGGTAACAATGAGATGTAAATAATTTAGCATGCATTGTTTCTTTTTAATAAATGTAATAGCAAAAGTTAATTTAGGTGTAGATATTTTCAGTTGCATATCAAAGTATTGCAGTTTTATTATACATTAATAATGCAAGACTGTTTAAATGTCAGGAATGAGTTATTGGCAAACTAATTGTCCAGCATTGTTGTAATGAGACACAACATGGATGCACAAAATTACACACACACCACACATTTATCTTAGTTCCCAAACAGGAAATTAGAATCTCCAAATTACATGGGGACAACCACAAATAATTATACCTCATTGATCACTGTAATGATTTTGGTAAACATTTTGTGGATATACTATACAACATAATGAAAGTTATTACTGATCTAGCTTTTAATTAGCCTTGGTTTGCATGTGTGTGTGTGTGTTTGTCCATGTGTATTTATTTTAAAGGCCAACCAGAGCAGAGGTCACTGCAGACAGCACACTAGCTTTACTCTGGCTTAATAACAGACAGGAGGGAATGTAGAATCCTGTCAGTTAAATCTCACAGAACAGACACACAGCCTTATACTGGAGCCTGGGGCCTTTTTCTCCATCTGCATACAAACTTTCATCTTAAAATGGACTTATTGCATCGTTTATATTGTGCAAAGACTTACCATGACCATAACTGACAACACCTGTAGTTTAGAGAGACAACATAGAGAAGTTAGCTGTATATATTTCTGCTGATATTCTACTGTTAAGTTTCATTGGTTCTGACTGTAACACTGTTCTATCCAGATTAATAGCATGACCATGTCTCTGGCATTTCAAAAGGGATGAAAGAAAAGCGGCAAAAAACACAAATTCGCTTTTAATCAACATATTGCATCCGTCTCTCTTTTTTTGGCGTGACCACTATATCACGCATATTAGCCTGCTCTCAGGGGTAAAATGGAGGACCAAATTAGCCTAATACTCCAAATTTGGACTAACCTTGCTTTTGTGGAAACGCCACAGGGTGTGGGTTTAGTGTGCAACACCACCCCCACTCCTCACCACCACATACACACATAAATACACACACAAACAAGCCCCTTTGAAAACATGATTCTCCCTCTTGGTTTTTCTCTGAATTGACGTCCCGCCAGTCTGTAGTCGGGTATTGATCCTTGCTTTTTCTGCACAGTAGGCTTAGTGGAGTTTGTTTAGAAGGTGCTGGTGACGTCTTTATCCCTTCATTTTCTTTCATGTTGTTTGTGTCATCATTTGAACCAGCTAATCAGGATTCAGATTGGTTATATGTGTTTGAATAGCACAGTTCCCTACAGTAGGTATGTGATTAACCTGTAGGCCCATGCCTTGAAACACCCAAAGGGTTATTCCTTAGATCGCTTTATCATATTCAGACACTAATTTCTGAAGATTTTGCAATGTAGGACCCAGGGAACACCTTACCGCCGTGTAATTGATCTGTGTGTCGAAAGTCTTTCTCACTGGTAACTGCTCAGCTATGGTTAAAACACTAACTGTTTTGACCATTCCTCACAGAATCTATTAGCTAAAGACACAAACTACAAAAACAATCAGCTGTAGTACCACTGACCTTACAGCACTTGTTTTCACCTTAATGAATCCAATTCAAATTCCCCAAAATGTGCAAGTGGGAGATATGATTAAAGTTCTTGGAATTTCTCTTCCACAATCCCAGAAGTGAACTGCGTATCAATCAGAAAGTCTAGACGTGGGTTTGCTCCCACGGTGCAGTGAACTAATGAGAAGAAGTGTGACAGTGAAGCCGGTCAGACAGGCCATTGATTACTGGTCTTTTAGGAGAGTTAGAAAGAGGAAGGTGAAGGGAGCTTCATGTACTCCCTGGACTCAATGTACAGTCGTACCACCATCTCAATGTACAGTCGTACCACCATAGTAGAGCTTAAAAAAAAACAGCGAAAAAAAACAGGCTACCATGTAAATTCATTATTCAGTCTTTCAAGCCATAACAAGCACGTCTGGTTAGATTTTTTTAAACTTTGGATAAGGCTATGCAGACTTCTTTGTTGATGTTTATTTAGCTTTGTTTTATATTTTCCTCCCCCCCACACACACTTCAGGGAAGACACCAGGGTGTGTGACTCAGCCCTCACTTGTTCTTTTGTTTTTTCTTGCTCATCCTCCCAGTTAAACTTTAATGGCTCCAGCGTGAAGCTCTTTATACTGCTTCTTCCGGCGCCATCTAGGTGTTGGATTCAAAGAGATGGTAATGCGTCCTACTGTGGTTAAATATATAACTCTTCAGACTCATAATTAAAGACGCATTCTAAATGACCCACTGATGTCCCAGCTCTGGGACACCCGCTTTGAGAGACAGTGCTGCTTAGCTAACTAACTTGCACCTGTGTTGCGTTCATGAGAAAGGCAGTCTCTTTGAGGAGGCTGAGGAGAAGTAAGCCACGCTCCTTGATGTTCTGGATTGAACTGTGTAGAATTCTAAATGCCTTAAATGTTTCAGGGGTTTGGAACGCAAACCCCTGCATTTAAGGCTACTCTCCCTTTTTCTCTGTCACGCTCTCACTCCCTCAGTACCTGCGCGCCAACCCTCGCACGCGCACACACACGCACACACACACGAACAAACATATACCCACCTACACTAGCCCACTCACTTTCAAATGGACAATATAGCCTACTAATACTTGGTATGAGTAGGCTAAGACCCTTCTCAATTGCCATGACTATTTCCCCTAAGCCCCTCAGCCACCCCTCTGTGGTGCTCGCTCATGACGCCTTGTCTCCAATGTATAATCCTGCTGTCTGCATGTATGGGCACGTCCAGGAATGAAAGAGAGAGAGAGCTTGCAAATCAATGCGCACCAAAATCCATTGATTGTCCACGAGCTCAAAGCAATTTGCTGTTGGATGTGCTTCGTAGAGAGTGTGGAACTTTGATATTGAGGAGGAGGTAATTTGATGAGGGCATGGTGTGTAACAAATGAGAAATGAAGGATTTCATTAAAGGGAAAAGATTGTTGGACTTCCTCTAATGGAAGTGGCGTCCAAGAGATGTTGTCTCCGGCAGCAATACTAACATCATTATACTGTAATTCCTCCCTGTTAAGTTTGTAACAGTTTCATTAGAATCAGTTGCTTGGATATGCGAACAAAAGTTTAATTTCGTCTTGTAGGTACAAGTTTACTGGAGAGAATACTCCTAAACAAAATTGCTCTTTGTGTATGAGGGTAACTGAGTGATAGAGATAGAAACATACAGAAATGAGCCAGGCTACCGTAGTTTAATGGAAAAACATTGAAAAGGAATTAGCCACCTACAGTATGGGTTCCTTTCCTACATGAGCCATGACATTGTTCCTGTGTCTACAGACACTATCTACATCCGTAGGTCGAATGAAGAATTAAACATGCTTCACCTCCTGCAATATTGATTGTCGTTTGCCTTTAATCATTTACCAGATGGCTTCAGTTCAACTGTGGTATATTTGAGCAGAAAAAAACTATTTGTTTGTCATCTTGGTGCTTACATTTAATTCAAACTACAGTGATTAGTCTTTCTCTAGTTCTGTAGTTCTCTTTTTGAATGTGGACTTCTTTTCCTCTGTCTCATTACTGTGGGTGATGCTGTTTAATTGCAGATTCGGCACTCTTGAGTGCTTCTTTCTTGTCTTTCTGTTTGCTTGTTCCCCATGTGGCAGCGTCTAGTGGGCGGAGGTGTAAACAAGCACGTCAGCCACGGTGTGCGATGTTGCCAGGGCTGGTCTCAAGGCACGCACGCACGCTCACACAAACACAAAATATATACAAGTATAGACACACGTACTAGAAAGCACACAGGCACACACACACACACATGTAAGCACACACGTGCACAAACCAATATGCTTTAGAGTTAACACCAATGAAACCATAAACAAGCAGTGAGAGAATGAATCACTGTTAACCTTTATAGTCATATAATGAAGCATTACAGACCTCATTGAGATTATCAGGGCTTTATTAATTCCCTTTGGCATAGAATTTCTGGGATTGTCTTTCCAGTCTCCTGGTCTGTTGCTGCCCCACTCCTCATGTGTTTCTCCACTGGTCCATTCAACTCAAAGCCTTTTATCTCATAGTTCCCTGCCAACATCACCCGGGTGACTGGCCGTTCATACACTCTTACATCTGGGGGGTTGCGGGAGGGAGGGGGGGAATGGGGAGAGAGGGCTGGGAGAGAGGGAGGTGGAGTGTGGGCTCCCGGCTGGATGCGGACTGTGAAGGGTGGTGGTGACCTCAGCCAGATCAACCATGGAACAGGTGATGATTCAAGCAGTGTGGAATAGGAAGGGAAGGCTACAATTTCTCAGCAGCACCCTGGGCTGCAGTGGCAGAGAATCAGAGACTTTAGCTGGGGAGTAGGTGGAGGTAGGGTGCAGGATTACCAGGCCTTCCTTCCTGGTCTTGCTACAGACATATTTACCATTTATAGATCTACATACTACAAGGTAGTATACTAGTACCACAGTGAAATTTCTCTTTACTTTTTTACTGAGCATCCTCTTGGATTTTTAGAGACACATTGACTTTTCACAAATACCCTGAGCTTCAACTCAGGTATGATTTGTCGTTTGTGTTGTAGATTCACCATGTAGGCTACCCATGATGACTTTGTGTGAGAGCAGTCTAAATATAGAGTGTTAATTAACAACGCCCTCGCTCCTCTGACAGCGGTTCCTGCAGGTCGATTTGTTTGTGTCCCCCAGGTTTCCCGCCTCTCACCTCTGACTCGATGGCTCCTCTGGAGGGTCTGGTGCATCTCCGTCCACCTCAGACCCAAGGTGTATCCCTGCGACTTGATACAGTTGATGGTAAGGATTTCAAGATCACACAATCTCACAGATCGTTCATCTTTAGAATGATGTAATTCTTCTCACACCCTTCATGAAATAGATGACCTTGGGGTCAGTGACTGTACAGCGGATGGAGAGCCGCCAGCTCACGCTCACGCCATCTGCCATCACCACAACTCCTACCTTTACACCTGTCCATGATTCGGTTTCAGAGGTCGGCTTGTATTTCTCCACACCATGCCGCTAGCAGCTTGAGTGAATTTTAACCAAATCTCAGGAATTTAACTCGCTAATATGAAAGGAAGATTTCTTTCTTTTTAAGTTATTTTTCTTTTCCTCACAGTGGCGTGCTGGGGGTGTTTGATTAGTGGTTGCCTAGCAACAGCGCATCATGGCCATCTGTTGTCTTGTCAGTCAAGGGAGGATCTTTTTCTCTGTCTAGACCAGCCTGGCTCTACCTGCTACATAAGCATCCAGCTGGAGATCCGAGCGAGTCTGCGTCTCCAGACATAGTGACGGATCTGCAGTGAGCCATCTTTAAACAGATATCTGACCCTCCCAAGCCTGCTAACCCATGCACCGTCTATAGGTCTGTTGGTATGCATGTGTCTTTTTTGTACAGCATGAACAGCATGTTGGGTTGGATGCATTTAATGATCCCCTCAGACCACCCCCTTGGATTTTCCTAAATAAAGAACAATCATTAGGGTACTTGCTAACATTGAGTGGGTGAGAGAGTCTTGAGTAAGAGAGTGAGTGGGTGAGAGAGAGAGACAAAGAGTAAGAGAATGAGAGAGATACAGAAAGAGAGAGAGACAGGCAAAGACAGAGAGATGCTAATCTTCATCGTTGTGGGTGCCCCTGTGCTATCACAACGGATGGTAGGCAGATAAAGCAGCGTCTGTTTCTTACTCGAGTGTACATGTCAGCATCTGTCCCCATCAAAGACGGCTTATTAGCTGAAGCTCAATCTGACACTCAGTGATACTCTGCTGCACCGTCCCAGCAACACACCTGGCAACCACTACTGTCTGGTCACCACCAGAAGTCCCCACACACAGACCAAACTCCCACTGGGATTACTAATTTATACTTTTGATCAGTATGGGACTGTTCAGCCTCCAATACCTGTCTGAGAATATTAGTCCAAAATGTTCTACAATCTGTAGCTTAGTGAGAAAGAGGCTTACCAGTGTAGGAGATGAGATAAGGTTGAAAATATCTCATCAGAATTTGATTGAATATAGATTCAAAAGCTTAGACAAAATCCTCCCAGCTCAACCATTCAGGTCCGTAGTGGTTTGTTGGAGTAGTCTGTAGTTTGTAATATACTTTTAATAGTCTCTATTGTTGACTTTCGTTGACTCAATTATGATTGGTTAGATTTCTTTGTAGTTAGATTGAGACTGTCCAACATAGGTAGCAGCCGGACCCTACAGACCACAATGTTCTCCAAGGAGTCTTCTAAGAGGAAGTCACCACCCCAGGAAATTTATTTACAAACACACACACACACGCTCCCATCTGTGTCCCTACATCACACACGACTCCCCCAAACTACTCCCTGCTATCTCAAAAAGCGTCATGGTCGCTCCAAACATTTCCCACATCCAAAGTGCTGACACAAGCAAGGCAATGATTGGAATTATTTTTTTGCAGAGTCATAAATGACGGGATGATGCGCTATCAAGAGGTTAATCTGTGACCTTAGGTAGCAACCTACACCCACACCCTCCAATCTCCCCAGGGAGGATGGTTTATCAAGTTGGCAAGTGCATTCTGCTAATGGCTGTTCATTAAAATGCAATTGCTGTGTTCTGATCTGTTTTTGTTTCCTGGATCTAACGAGTACAATTATGTAGTCAGGGAATCAATAGTCTTGTCTCTGTGGACATTTGACGGACTTTGGCCAAAAATACTAATTAGTGTCAGATTACCATTGTAGATTAATTTCAGTATTTTTTCACACGGGTAAGCTCTCTGACGACTAACTAGAACTGTAAGGAAGGAGAGAATAAACGAAGAGAAGGGAGGTGAGGAGAGAAAAAAGGGGAGAATGGAGGGGAGAGGAGAAGAATGGAGAGGAGGGGAGTTGCAGGTGGCAGCCATCTAATTACCTCCCATGTGTGTGCCTACATTTCCCATGATTCCCAATCCTTGAACAGGTGGCTGGGCCAATAAGATGTCTCATAATGAATCATTTGCCCATTGGCTCCATCAGGATAGGCAGGGAGGAGACAGAAACAATGTATTTTTTCTGTTAATTACCCCAATGGTTTACATCGTGATGTTCACACTTTTGCCAAATGACTGTGTTACTAAGTATACATTTAGTCTCTAGCAGCTGCTGACAAATTCCATCCGTAAGCTCTCTTCTCTTCTTTGCTCTCTTCTCCTCTCACGATCATTTTCCTCCCTTCTCTCCGTCTTTCCTTTCTTCTCCTCCTCCTCTCCTCCCCTATGGCCAGTTGTGTCTCTGCTGCTGATTCAGCGGCTCTGACAGGCTTTCTCTGTATCCGTGAGTGAGCATCTGATGCTGCAGCAGCAGACCAGTCCTCTCCTCTCCCAGGCCTCCCTCCTTAACAGCAAACAGTGCTGTCATTTAGAGGCAGTCAGAGGCACTGGGGTGATCTTTGGTGGCAGTGATTTGTGTGAAGAGAGACGGGGTCCCATCTGTTCCCCGTCCCTTGGGGAGTTTGGAGTTACACAAACACACAAGCATGCACAGACGCACACATGAACAGACGCACAGAGAAACACGTACAGACACAGACACCTCCTCCCAAACACCCAGAGAGAAGATAATGAGGAGAAGCATAGGGGCACTGCCTGACTTCACTAGGCAGCATGTGTCTGAGACCTTGCCCCCACCCCCTACTCTCCCCCCCACATACACACATACACACACACACACACACACAACCCTCCTAGAATGACTCAAGGCCTCAGCTGGCGGCGGTAGATCAGAGACAAGCCGAGGCCATTCTTCAAAGCCAGACGAGGCATTCGACACATGTTCCATTGGCCGCGCCTCTAAAAAGGCTGTGCCTGATCTTAACGCCGGGGTGACCAACTCTCCTAGTGTCTCCTACTGTATTAGCCAGACCCCACCTGTGACCGGTCTATCTTCCACACAATCTGCATTCACCACCCTAACTCTGTGGATCTCAACCTCCTGGGACCGTGATACACGATCGTGCAGGCAGAGAAACACTTGAATCTCTGAATCTGTGCTTCTTAGCTGTCTGTTCTTTTTCCGAATGAGGATCTGCAGTCACATATCAAATCAGTTTTTCTGTCTACCATCATGATCCTGAGTGATGGCCATGTAGATTGCCCTTTTATGTTGAATGAAAACAATTTATAGTGAGTGTCAACATATGACTGAGAAGTCCAAGAGCAGAGGACCAAACCCTCTGTCTTAAGCGTCTGCCTCAGGATGGAGAAAGAGGGAGTAAAACCAGGAGGAGAGGCTGCATCTCCAAAAACTCCATGACTCTCTGACCCAACAGCCTGATTTGGTGCCTTGTTTTTGTTCTGACCCATAGAGCTTTGGGCTGGGTGATTCAGAGCATGATGTCAAGTTGACTCTGCTGCAAATTAGCTCAATCCTGCCCGGTAATAGAGAATTAGTTTAGGATCTTGTGGGGGGTATCTGTCTAGATGGGCGCAAAAGTAAACATTGTCTGACTGCATGAGCAGTGTGACAAGGCAGCTGCATGGTTTGTGTGTCAGTGCCTCCACAGTGTGGCATGCCCCGTCTCCACCTCCTTCAGTTCTGCTGGCCCTCAGCCAAACACACGCTCTCAGAGTCCAACTGTAGGACACTGATGCAGATCCAACAGCAGCTTGGACAGATCTGAGTTTAGGTTTCATCGTGCCAGTGGGTGTTGGCGATGGGGTGGCAGCGGACTGACTCGACACATATGACCGCTGCGGCCTCGACACCTCCAAATCTTGACCGCGTGACCAGATGTTTCACTGAGCGACAGACGCTCACAGCAGATGAACAGGGCTGCCGTCGCACTCTATGGCTGGGCAGAGGGTTGCTCTTACTAACACAAGTTCACACATGAATGCATGCAAAAGGACATAGCGCACACACAGTCCCGCTTGAATACGATGACATGCACTCACACACGAGTACCCACGCAGGTACACAGGCACACACACCTTATTGGACAGCGGACAAAGAGGCAGTGCTCCCTCACTGTCTGTAAATTAGTTTCCTTGACCCCTCTCGTTGAACACAATCTGCTCAGGTTTAAATGTGTGAATGAACAATGAATTACCTTCTGATTCCACCCCTCTCTCCCTTTCTCACTCCCTTCCTCTCTCCCTTCCTCTCTCCCTACCGCTCTCCTCTTTCTCCATAATTTTCTTATTATATCCTTTCTTCTTTATCTCTCTCTCCCTTTCTCTCTCTCCCTCTATCTCTTTTTTCACTCTCTTCTCTCACTGTCTCCCTATGTCTCTCCCTCTGTTGGTCTCTCTCTCACACACACACACACACACACACACACACACACACACACACACACAACTCCTTTTCTTTCAGTCATCACCTCACAATTCCAACTCGATTTCTGCTTCCATCCCTCTCTATCCCCCTTCTCTTTAGTGCATCTGCTTGTCATGTAAGAACATACCCTGGTTCTATCTGTATACTGGAGAACCTTCCACTTGCTAATTGATGGAGTGTCAGCCTCTCTGGACCCCGCAGGAGAGTAAGTCAGCCGCTAAAAAGTGTGATGGGTAAAAACAGTCAAGAAATAGTTTGTCCATAACGTTTCTCAGTTAATTCTTATGCCGCACCATGAGAGGATATTTCTATGGAGGAAAAGCCAGTCTGAGACTCACTCTTCGCCATGAAACAGTGTTTATTTAATCTATCCTCTCTGCAAGAGTTAATAAATTAAACAACCAGGTACGAGGGGTGTGAAATAGGTGGAAATTAGATTTTCACCGAAGTGAGAGAAGTCAAGTTTAATTCATTTACACATTCATTCATCCATGTCACTCTCTCTCCTTCTCTCTGTCTCTCTCTACCTCTCTCTCTCTTTCCACACACCCACACAGTGGAACACAGAGAAACCTCACCCCGAGCCCAGAGGTCATTGTGGCAGGGCTGCCATAGAGAGACAAAGAGAGGGAGGGAGGGTGTGAGGAGAGACTGAGTCACTTCACTTCTCTCTCTTCCTCCCCTGTTCCCCTGCCTGCTGGCTGGCTATGTACCTGACGAGGGCACCTGGCTGTTTGATGTCTCTGACGGAAGAGCCCGAACACCACACCCTGCCGTTCTGATCTGCTTTAATCACGTCTCCACCGCCGCGCTCTCCCACTGCCCTGCATCCTGTTACCTGGGGAGACGAGGGGGGGAGGGAGGGGGAGGCAGGGGTCACCACAGGAAACGTCACGCTTCGTGAGGCACAGCAACGATGACCCCCCCCCCTACAATAAACAAGCAGACAACGAAACAAAGCTTGGACACAGAATATGTTACGTCTGTGTGTCATCCGAACAGGAAGCTTAAAAAACGGAGTCACACACTGCTCTGAAACGAACACACGTCTATCCTCTCCTACATCTAAGCTTGGATGCAACCCACGGTCATTAATCAGTGGTTCTGGCTAAGAATGCCATCAGCCACAACCGGAATGCTCTCCTGTCCATTTATTGAATGGCGATGAACTAAACCATGGATTTCCTCATCCCCAGCGGACACCAGATCCAGGAGACCAGCCTGTTGGTGTGAGCAGTCATGTCCCTGTCCACCCACTCTTGTTCTCTGATAGATTCTCTCTTCTCTGCTGGAACCGCTACCTGCCGCCCGCTCTCCAGCGACGAATGCCAAGCATGGACAATGAATGAAATTCAAATGAAATGTTATTTTTTGTTCAGTTTATTCAGGTCTCACCTTCGATTTCCATGTTTGCAGGCCCCTCTCGCGGAGAAGCGTTTGTGTTGAGGCTTCATTGTTTCAGACATGGGGAGATACGGGAGGCATTCAGTAGAGCGAGGTGATTAGCCAGCCTTCAGAGCTTTTCAGACCAGTTTCTTTTCATTCAGAAAATCCACATCTTCCTCATAACATCTCTAGCTGGTTTCACTGTCTCAGAGATGACCCTCTACCTGTAGGTCTGGTTGGACTAAAAAGAAACAGGCAATGTTTGCTATGGCCTCGCCCCTGGCATCTTTCCCTCAACGTAAATATTTGATCAAAACTCTCTTGTACCGGTAATGTAAGTAATGGCAAGGCAGTCATGGATTTCTCACTGGCAAGCCAGTATTCTCAGCAGAGACAGCCTCTGGCTGGCTAACCAGCATGTGTCTTTCTCTCTTGCTGTGAGTGATGTCACATGTCACGTCTGGAAAGAGATGGACGTACAGAACCAGGACCGTCGAGGGAACAACCCCTTTGCCTCCCTCCACCCCATCCCATATGATGACAGATCTGTGAGCTGTTCTAATTCTCGCTGTCTCAGATAGATCAGTACCTGAAGGTAGGTAGTGTTTGACAGGGAATTAACTGGTTCAATCCAACCCACAGTGGCCAGTTGACACCATCGCCGCCAAGACAGGTCCATTGTCACAGTTACCACTCCGAAGCGAGGCAGAGGTTCGGTTTAATTTACAGTGTCTTCCCTGCGGAGAAGAGATGGTGGTCAGCAAGGGGGGAGGCAGAGGGGCAGGTAAGTGAAGCAGTCATGATGGGATTCTAGGTCCGGCATTGAACAGGCACATTTCTGGATCCCTGGACTAAGGTTCTACATCAGCAGGGCACATTCCTCTGTTCTACAGCTCTATTGAAAAACATAGGGTCTTTGTTACTAACTAAAGTAGAAAACATGCATAAGACAATAATACACAGGCACAGGAATAGGTGTATCTTGTGCGGTGGGGGCGGTTGAGGGAGCGGTGTAGAATAGGTTGGGTGCTACATCACTCTCTGACTCTGGTTCCTAAGATGGGTGTATTCTGCATGGAGATAAATCTATTGCTGTGTGATTTATCTGTGCCTCATCTGCACTTCTCTTTGTCACAGATAGGGTGAAGACAAGGATTGTATACCCACAGCCTTCTTTTGAAGGTTTGAACCTGACAATTACCTTGATTTATTATCACATGCATATTGATGTAAGTCGAACCATGATTAATGACCCAACTTTTTCATGTTTGTAAATAGTTATACTTCTTTTTGTTGCTAAGTTCTCAAAGTGTGCCTGGCCCCCACCTCCCGACCCTGTGTTTTTAAAGTATGCTGTTGCCCATGAAAGGGAAAGTTTTTTATAAAGTCAAATAGACAGTTGTTTGCGATATTACCGTATTTCTGTGATTTTTGTGACTGAGATGGGAACTTTCCAGTCAACTGGAGATGTCGCTCTATGGGATGTGAGTTACACTGTTCCATATTTGACCATTCCTTTCTGTACTGCTCTTTGACCTGTGCATGTGAGTATGTGTGTATTTCTGCTGACATATATCTTTAATTATGTGTTAAGGTGATATCAGGGGTCAGCTGACAGATAGGTAATGAGTGCAGAGTTTCGGTTCCAAACCTGATCCGTGTACCATGACCCCTGACTCTTGACCCTGACATCAGCCACCTCTGCCAGGGAGATGCTAATTGGTCAGATATCTGGTCTGCAGAGGAGAACTGGCTAGGACCTTTTCTACGCGGCTCTTGAGACCGCATGACTGATGACAAGGTTTGGATACAGACATCCCACACACCTCTGCCCACAGCCTGTTTCACTGAGTGTTAGAAGTTACAGGGGTTTCCTAAGCCTACCCCATGACACACACACACACACACACACACACACACACAACAGAAGCCTCTGTAACCTGCACACATACACAAATGAACACATACATTCATAGATAGCCTTCTCCCCTGCAGACATACACACATTCTGAGCCCCCCCCCCTCTCTCTTAGTGCTTCACCAGGCCTGTATCCTGCATTGGTGTAACAGTCAGACAGTGTCCTGAGGGAGGCACTGATGAAAGGACTGCATGTGGATTCCCCTCCAGAAAGCTGTCACTCACACAGCCTCCAGAGAAGCAGGGACTCTGGGTTCAGTGCCGGGGCTGTGGTAGGGATGGTGGGTAGGATGGAGGTGGGGGTGGATTGGGTAGAGTTCACCAAATAAAAATACTGTAAATAGAGGTTATCACTGGAATGGAGTCTGTCTGTCTCGGGGTCTATCTCTATCCTTCTCTCTCTGAAATGCTGTCAGAGTAAGTATGTCTCTCTGAGACTGTTTTCCTGTCCTCTCTGCGTGAGCAGGGTGTGGTTTTGAATGTCTGTCTAAGCTGTGTCATTCTAGCCATGCTACTGTGAGAGCTCTGTTAAGAGAGGCCACTCGGAGTCCCAGAGCTCTGCGTTTGCATTTCCAAGGCCTATCCATCACTTGCCCCTCCTTTGCACTTGCCGGCTCAAGCAACCAATCACAGGAGAGCACTAAGAAGTGCCCCGCGCCGCTCAGGCTACAGCCATCCAAGTGAAATATGTCCGGTGAGATCGTCGGGTGTCCAGGATGGCCACCAGCGCCGCCCCCACCCACCGCCCCTTCCAACCGCCACAGACCTGTCCGCTTCCTCCCAGGGCCCCCCTCCCCACGTTGCCAGGCAACACATGGCTGATTGGGTTAGCGGGGTTAAGAAGGGGTCTGGCATGGGGCTGGAGGAATCAGATCATTCTCATTGATCATTCTCTCTCCTCGTTGAGCTGAAAGGCCCCGCAAAATCAAAACCCCAGCCACTCGTCAAACCCTGGCCAGGGGGGGTTACACATGTATGGGGAGAGGGGAGGGTGGGGGATAGAGCAAAGTGGAGGGGATTGAAAATGTGAAGGGCTATGAGTGACTGTCTACCCAGACTCACCCCCCACCCCACACACACGCAGTCCACAGCAGGAGTCCAGTCTGAAGCCACGCCTCCACGGTATTACCCCTGACAAATGATGTGATTCTAAATGAGCCATACGAGAGGGTAGGAAACGGCGGGGAGCTGGGCGTCGGCCCCGCGCTGTGATAGGTCGGGAGAAAGGTTCCACCCGGGGGAAAGGTTCCGCCATATCTCCAGCATTCTACAGAGTCCTGTTGGAGCCATAACAGGTGTAGGGGGGCTCCATTTGAGGCCATTAGCTTTAATCTGGCGCGACAGGCATCAAAAGGTTCTGCTGGTGTCCTGGAGGGATTGTAGCGTTATTCCAGGCACCTGGAGGAGTCATGACACTGGGGGAGTAGGGGGGGGGAGGCCCCCTATGGGCCTCAGACATTCCATGGGCATCTTAATGTGGAGCTGGTGAGCAACCTAGTGAGAGGTTACACAACACAATCAGTGTGATCCATGTCAAGAAGCGAAATATTTGGAACATATATCAATATTGCGATACCCTCATTTGAACATGGATGCCTTTGTTTTTGTGGATGTTTTACCCTCTGAATGCTGTGCTTTGCTAAGATCTGGCCCGGGGCTATTGTTTTTGATCTCCTTGGTTTGTCGTCACTGATTAGACAGGAGCTGTGTTAGATCAGCAGTTCACCAACGAGAAGATGGGAGCTTCTCAGGCCTCAGTATGTGATTGGTGGGTCTAGACCCTGCAGGATTGACTAACTAATGAGCTGACACACCTGTCATTCCTCAATAAACATGAATCTAATCAAATCTGTTACTTTGAGGAATTACCATACCTTTGAAAACGGTTTGCTGTGTATATCTGTGGGGTTTTTTGTCTCAACTTAGTGTAGACTATGTCCTAGTGTAGGCAATGTACTATAGTTTAGACTTTGTCATGTAGTATGGACTATGTCTTAGGTACTATAAATGTAATAGCTGTGTCGATTTCCTTTTTACAACTGCATTGCAAGGATGGCAGGCTTCTGGGCTTGGCAGCACAGACAGGCAGCATCAGTAGTCTGTGTTCTTGGTTGGTGGTGTGCTGAGGCAGTGTGGGGCTGCAGGCCCTCCGGGGCGGTGTTGCTTGGGCGATTCCTCCTACGTCCTGTCACTGGCTGTCCCAAAGGTGTACTGGAGACTGACACCCACAGAATGAAGTGTCTCTGTTTCACACCACAAAATAACACGTTTTCTGGAGCTAGAGCAGAAACTGTGGTCTAGTTTTCAGTGGTCATCCTCTGTAGCTTAGTTACAGGAGTGTCTGTCTAGAATATCGAAAAGGTTCACTGCTTTCGCCTTGCAAATATGACCATCCATTTTTACTACCTGCAGATTTGGGCTGTCCTGTGTTCCTCACTTCGAACCCGGCTCTTTATTTTGCGGAAGCTGTTCCGGAGTAACATTGTTTCAGGTTTTGTCTACAGCTCAGACTGCTTTTCATGTTGTTTCTTGCAGTCTTTGCTGTTGATCAGTATTTAAGGGTCATTTTTGACTGGCTTGTGCTTTTTATTATACTATTGTTTAGGGTTTCCAGTTCAACACAATTTAAAGGATCCTTATTCTGCTGGCGTTTGCAATGAATGAAAATCCTGAATATTTAATTTATACTACTAATGATATAGTGAAGCAGAGATAAAGTTCCTTTGTCTTTTTTAAGCTTTAGGCCTATCCGTTTCCTTTGGCTTTGCCTAATCCTTTCTTCCCTACACCAGTATAGAAGAAGCCTTTACTATGACTTGGTGTACCGAAGCTATGGGTGGGTAACAATTTATGTGTGTTATGGGTTTCAAAGATTAGACGGAATTGTGTTGTTTACAAAAATTTATTCATACAAATCTTACAACACCTTTTTTTTTTTTTTAAACATTTATAGACTTGACCCTTGTGGGTTGCCATTTGTCATTATAATGGTACTCTCTAATATTCAGTTTTCTACACAATAAATATATAGATAGATTTTTGAAGTTTAATCTTCACGTTTAGTAAGGCTGTTGGCGCTTTCAATATGATACACATTATGCTTCATGGAGAGAGGGTAAATAATGATGTTTGAGGCTATAAATCACAAAACTCGAATGTCTAGCTCTCTAAAAACAAATGCAGAAAAGAAATTTGTCTGAGCAAGAGAGCTCTGGCTCTAAGCCGGATGGCACTAAAGATCCTATGAAAAGTCTGCCCAACACAAAAACAACAACCAGAGAGTGGAATGTAAGCTGATGATGTGCAGCATTGTAGGGCCACTAAATAGCCATCTGTGATTCGTGGCGATTTTAAAGTCGAAGCAAGGCACCATAGCCGCAAGCTGCTTCCTGCGTCACAAAGCCTAGGGGGGAATGCAGAATTAAAGAAAGATTGATTTCATACACACGACTCATCAGGTAGGCACAGATCGAAGAACTTTGCCCCACAGTGCTCATGCTACAAAGCTCACATATATATGTCTTGCTGGATTTGCGCCTGGTATGGGACTTCAACAGTGTCGAGGAAAAGGGGCACACTGTGTGTTCGTGCCCAGGGATAGACGAGTGCTCTGTTTTTCCTCGTTTCACAATGCTTATAAGAACGTGTTTCAGTGAGCTTTCAATCTTGCCCATGTTTTGATCAGGCAAGGTTGGTTTATGTTACCTAAACCTGGTTTCACCCAAGGGTAAGCACAAAAAAACAAAGACTGACTTTCGACTAGGGTGTTGAAGATAAATACCTCTCCCTCCCTCTTTCAGTCAATACGTCCCTCGTGTAAAATTGATTAGGCATGGTCCACCCCTGCCTTTTTTACTTGAGCAATCAACAGGTCTCACATCTTAAGGTTTGGTTGGAATCCATTTCAAAATGCACATTACATCGGGGAAAAGACTCTCGTGGACTGACTGTTGGGTGGTTTTTCCACCATTTCAATGCTAAAACATTCAAAAAAAACAATCACACAAGTCTCTTTTTGGCATTATATAACTGTACATTGGGCTGTTATATAAAGGACAGTGGGGTAGAGACTAAAAGGTATGGAAGATCTAAGATCTTTTCTCTTGTAGTACATTCATCAAATCTGTCCTCAGAACACGGCAGTAATGAAACATCCAGCGTATAGTTTGTGTTCTAATGTCGGGGGAGATCAAAAACAAAACAACATCCAGATATACAGGTACTGTATGTATATGTGACTCAGTGAGCAAACAGAATCATATCATTGCAGTGGTTTGCACAGATTTGGTGGCTAGTGCAATTACTTTAATCATGCGATCTAGCAGGTCTTACATAGGTTCACACAGGGGAAGCACAATTATAGACCAAGAAAGTGCAACACAAAGTCTTTAAAATTGCCTCTGATATGTTCCTTATGAAAAACAACTAATTGATGATTAAAAGTGAACCCATATAAGAAGTATCATTGGTTTAAGTAAACAAATTATACTTTTAAGAAGTATGTATAGTTTTCTTTTTTTCACATTACAATTTCCCAATCACAATACTTCTTATATAGACAAAGTGACAAAGAAAACCTTTGACAGCATTCCAGGTTTTCAAGAGCATTTCAAACACATGGATAGCACTAGAGAGGAACACAAGATAGGTACTTTGCACAAGTTCAAAGGTATAGGCTTGTTTTCAATTACAACGAAGAGGAGGAAGGAAAGAAAGAAAGAAAAACCTCAAAAGCACTCTGGTCCTCATGTCATGTAAAGAGGGACTGTCTCATTAGTGTCCCCACCATTGTCCTCAAAGGACTGTCAAAATGGATGACTGCCATCTGTAAGCTTCTAAAGCCATGTTTGGTCAAACCATTGCTTATTTATTTTACGATAATGTTTAGCATCATTTTCACATCCTCCTATAGGATGTTTCCAAGGAATTTAGTTACATATTTATAGCCATTAACAAAGATATGTACAACATATCTATGCATAACACCAAGGGCTGTTTATATTGGATCCATATTCACATTCATACATACTGTACATGCATGTCTACCATGCAGTATATAGTTGTGAATAGAGATACAGTTGTATGTACAACATCTCAGGAGACACAGGAGCACAAGTGAGGAGAGAAGGAGATCGGGTTGTGTGTTTGGAGTGGAAAATCACAGGGGAAGGTTTAGGTGAGAATAAAGAGGGAGGGACAGAAGGTATCCCTCAAGACATGGCCTCGGGAAGGAGCCAGGGACTCACCGGAAATTCGGGAGAGAACTGTTTCAGCCAGTCTCCCAAAATTGCCTCAAACTCATCCCCATCCAGGAGGACATCAAAGTCTATGTCTTGTAGAATATGGTGAAAACCTATGTCTTCAGGGCTGTTGTAAATAAAAACAACTAAACTCTTAATTTCAGTTTCGAAAAAGTAACATTCAATACATTGATTGTGTCTTTTAAACTATTTATTTTCCTCACATTCATATCTGTAAGCTATATCTAAATGTTTAAAAGACAGGGTTACAGTAGCATACTGATCATGTGCACAATTTCATCATCTTTCAATAAATACTTCTAAAAATAAATAAATATAGGCTATATTTAGGTTGAACAAAAAGGATTGGTCCACAAAGTAGATCTGTGCGTTCTCAAGTGCTTAAGTACAAAAGAAAAACAATATTATTATCAAAATATTATTTTAATGGCTTTACTTCATACATAAATACATGTTTAAAGAACACAAGAGCGATCCACTGATTGTTCAGTTATCTCAAAATGACTGGGCTGTACACACATGGTAGTTTGGTTTAGCAACGCTACAAATACGCTAGCCGGCGTCCTTTGTTTCTATATCTCTGTCTATACCTTTTCCCAAGGACGGCCGCCAGGTATTTCTTGACTGCCATTTGCTTTCGGTAACGGCTGTAGCTGTCGGTAAACACTCCATCCGAGTGCCTCTTGGACAGGGGCTCAGAGTCGTCTTCCATGGTGTTGCCTCCGCTAAGAAAAACATAAGCCGCACAGTTTTCACTGTCATGAAATTATCCTGACACGGAGTGCCCTTTTCTGCACTGCATATAGACCTTAACATTCACACTTTTGTCCTTGTTTTAAACACTTTTTGCTAGTTGGAAAAGGGGGGGAAAGTGTTTTTCGATCCCTGCGTTGTAGTTATGAATGTACTGGATAATTGCATCGTAACCCCATCTTGATCCCTTGGGACTAAGCCGCCATACATTATTCATAATGAAAATTAAATATATTCAGCCACGTGGATTCTGAGATTTGCTCCTTAAAGGGGAAATATCTCTGCGGAGATCAACGGATAATCAGACAATAGCTTCCAAACGTAGTGCACTTGGTAAATTTCATACCGTTCAAATATGAGTTAATGAGTCCGATTCATGGGATTTTACTGGCGAAAGACCATAGACATAAAGTAAAATCAAACGGAACTTAACATGAATAGTGAGCAATTTGAGGATCCGATAAAAGAAAAACGCACAAAGACATAAACAGTAAACACACACACGTACCCCTCCCCCCAGAAAATTAGTTGGATCCTAAAATAAGAGATGATCAACCAAGAAGATGTCCTTACCCTACACGTTTTGTCATCAGATACTGAAGATATTTCCTTGCTGATAACTGACCCAGCGCTTTCCTGTAGGCTTTATTAAACATTCCGTCTGCATGCCTTTCCGTTCTGGGATAATAAAACGCCAAACAGGAAATCATCACACACCCAGCTGAAAAAATTCACCAACTTTAACGCGCCTCATGATCTAAAATTTTTTGAATGCTGTTTTTACTCAAGCTACATTCGTGCCCGATGCCAGCCTTCTTTCATTTGTATAGTTGAGTTTTTAAACCAGTCTCCTGCATGTCTTCATTCAATAAAACTTGTCAACCTCGTGACAAGTAGGCTAATTGTCTAAATGTTTAGGCCTAGTTCCATTTAGTTTCTAAAAAAATGTGATTCTTGACATACACTGATTAACACAAAACATTTAACATAGATGAACATAAAAATAAGAGCCCAACAATGAAATGTTTGGCATGAATGTCATCCACATTTAGAAATAGACTGGGTGAAATGATAGTCACCTTTTTTCCGGTGGGTAGTATAACTTATACACGTCGTCAGCAACAGACGGCTGGCTTCGCAAAGCAATTTGATCACTGTCAAAAGTCAGGTCCGGTAAAGAATTTCCATCCTCGTCATAAACCTCATTGTTAAGTCTGAAATTGGAGATAGATTTGGAAAATGTTTAAGATAGTTGGGAAACGTTATGATTATTTAATGAGCAGAAAATGTAAAACTACGTTCTTGCGGTAAGGTATCGATTATTTGTCAATAAGTGAAAAGTTCCTCAAGTCAATCAAGTTTTGCCAATGATGTATTTAAAATATTAATTGTATCAAAATAGCGTTACTGGGAAATCAATGTTGGCAATGGAAAAACGGACCCCAATGATTTATACGCTATGCGACAAAATACATTTATATTTTTCAAAACAAAACAAAAATTACTTCCCGGGATATAGAATCAGAAAAAAACGATATGGCAATCCTAATAGGGCCAGCCTACAAAAAATAGAATCGACGAATAGTCTTCCCCATCATTTAAATCACTCGTTGCCAAAATGCGTTTCCCTCTCGCTGTCTAGGGTATGTTCTTAAAAGCTTTATGCGCCCTATCCCATATGCATCGATGTCCAAACCCACAGAACAGTGCAGCACATTGTCACAAATTTTATACATTTGTTTTCCTTTAAATAAAATGCAAACATCCTCAAATAACCCCTATTTCCCCCACTTAAAAACGGATTAAACAAAATGTCGTGATTAATGTTGTGATTTTGGGGCGACAGTAATGCACTCTAACATCTAATATATACCTAAACATGGAAGTTATCCATGTTTTTTGGTTGTTAAGACATATATAAGAACATTGTACATACCTAACGTTAGGATAGCTAAGCCCAATAGGCGAGCAGTTGACGCTGTAATGCATTATGATTCCATAGATGAGTAAGGCTAAAGTCGCTTTACTAGACATTGTCCTGCTGTGAAAGAAACAACATAATGTTAGATAAAAGTGCAATTCTCTCGGAACTACAACACTGGCATAGTTAGGTCAGAAGGAACGATTATGCATGAGATAAAGATTAACACACGCACCTTTACTCGTTGCATGCGTGAGAGTTTATCAACTTAGCCTACTACAAATCATTTATCAAAAACGTAACATTTAAAGTCTGTTTATTGCGCCTTTCTTACTTGATGCACCTGCGTAAAAAGTTTGGAAACGCCACAAACCTATTGCAGTGAGGAGTCAGCCGCTGGATGCGATCCTTGGTAAACTGTGAATGGGAGAGTGAGATAAGATCTCTCTCTCTCCCTTTCTTTTCTGTATCCCTCTCTCACTTTCTGCTGCCACGGTAAAGCGTCTCTTTGTCTCCCGAAGCTCCTTCACTGTGTCCAACCCTCCGTGCGCTCACACGTGAAACGCGATTCTCAGATTTCTATGTGCACACAACCCAATGATAGAGAGTGCAAACATCTGTCTACACGGAGGAAACTTTTTTGCTCTGTGAACCAGTCTCCTCTGGTTATGTAGCCTATTCCTGAATCCAAAGGCATGCCTTTTTCACCTGTCACATTGGGGATAGAGCCTACGTCATCGACCCATCCTCTCAGAATATTGTACTGTAGTACTTTTCCTCCTACCTCAATGAAACGGTCAGTTAACGGATGTTCAATCTAAACACGTAATTATAGCACGACTTATGAATACTAATATTTGACGACTGGCAATAACCGGGATAACTAAGTGAGGTCATTTTAGGAACTTGGCTCTTGGTAATATATCACGACTCTGTCTATGCACCCCGAGAAGCAGCGACCCGCGAAACTGATTGAAGCACACTCTACCAAGAAATATATTTAAGAAAAAGGTTGAAGGTCAAGGACATTGTGTCCAAAAGTAGGCTTTTGGATGGAAGACTAGTGTTGGAGCGGAGCTGTCCACATCCTTGGTGCTGACGCGCAACTCCGTATATCATCGTTGTATGACTGTTTCAGCCTACGACTACATACAATGGAATAGGTTAAATTCTTAAATTAGAATGAACTCACTCACACGTTCATTCTCAAACTTAAACAAGTGGCCCTATAATTGTATTTATTTATTTATTTATTTACAATGACTTGTGATACAGGTTTTCAGTTCATATTTCAGATGCTTGATATTTGTTTAAAATTGAGGGATGGATTTAAGTCTTATATAAAAGCTAAGCATGTGTCATGAATGGACAGGTATTGCAATAAATTCACACTTCATGCGCAAATCCTGGAACATGTGTGGAATCGTGAGTAGATGATTCAGACCATGTCATTTTCACCCGCGTTGACGTCATTAGATGTGACGAACATTTATGGACTCTAGAGTAAGAAATCTAGCACTTTACATTTTCTTTTCAGGCATTGCACATCGTCCACAAAAAACGTTCGTGAAGTCCGTCACGAAAACGTATGAAACTCCATGCGCTGCGAGCACTGAGTGAGCACTGCACTCAAGCGGTTAAAAGAGGTAAGTACACTAGAAAATGCTAAGCCCAGAAATAGAAAAAGAGGGCATTCTTAACATAAACTCTGCAATGACACACACACACACATACACACAAAATCGCGCCATTTACCGTTAAACTTAAAATACATAAATAAAGTCAGAAACGCAAGGTAAGCTATTGGTCTGCTACATGCCTGAACAATTTAACTTTACCCAACATCTGGTAGCATTCAATTAATCAGTAGGCCTCTGAATGACAAAAATAACGTTCAGGCACATCTTTCGATAAGGCCATGGGTCAGGCGATGGCAAGAGAATATTGCAAGTGAATGAAGTAGAAACCTGACATAAGCGATAGCAGATGGATGAGATTGTCTGTATACTATAATCATAACAATTCAGCTCAGCTGAATGGTTCTGCAAACAGCACCTGTCCGAAATCCAGTAATTTTTTATTCCTTTATGACCCATATGCAGGATTAGGCTCAATTGAACGCGGGTTTAGTAGGTAAACAGGCCTGGGCAACTAAAAAGGAACAAGTGAGTCATTAACAATATCATATACTTTTAAAATAAATGCCACTATTTTGTTGACAGTGTTTTATGACCCGCTTTAAATGGGTTAGGCTATAGGTTTAATATTATGAATACAGCCTTGGTTTAGGGCATGAGGAAATTGAGATGTGTATATAGCCTTGTGTAGGTGTGTGCATGTGTATGTGTAATGAGAATTTCTTAAATTAGCAAATATTTTTCCATTATTTCGTCTGGTCTACTAAGTATGCAAAATGCTCCAGTCAAAACGTAACGCATGTTCCCAGACACATGCCCACATTGACTCACTACTCATTACGCTCAGAAGATTGTGGATTATCTATTCTTTATGGATCCATAACTTTTAACATTCACAAGTATGATTGAAACGACAGGCTTGGCACATATTTAAATAACCATAAAGGCAGCCTGGAAATGAACAATGTAAGGGAGGATGGTGGCCCACACCGAAACAGAGAATGGGGACATTACCGTAGTGAACAATAGATGGCCACTAGGGGGTGTGACAGGACTTTTTTTTGACAGTAAATGCAAAGACACAGAGAAAGCCCAACAGAGACGAATTTCAATAATGTATTAAGCAGAATGTTTTTGATTCCCGCGGCCTATTATTTTTGCATTTAAGATCAATATTTATCCAAATTGTAATGACTAAACTATCCTTAGTGGTTTTCTGTACCATCAGCTGTAAAGCGTTCCCTGGAGTAGTCCAGTATGTCCGCCATGTTGTTGTACGGATTGATGCAAGTTTAGTAGAGAGTGGAGAGTAGAAGCGGTTTGAAGTCTAGGTCACACTCACAACCAAGCGACTTTGTGGATTCTAATGCTGCCATCATGTCGTTAAACGCATACCGGTTGATTCGTGGTACTTTGGGGTGCATCTTTTGTCAACTCGTCTGTTGATTTATTTTCTAGAGCACTTGTGTTGCTTCGATATAACTTCATCTTTCTACTCATCTCCTAAGCACAAACCGATAGCTGCATGGATGGAGTCAGGATGAGGTTGACTGTGATTTCGAGGGTTAAATAGCACATATTTTGCGCCAAGAGAGAAACGGTTGGAAATACAAATCGAGACGCATGTGACTGAAGGACGTGGATTTTTAAAAGGTAGGTTTAGGTCTTTGTGTGATAATCACAGTTGCCTATGGTCTGAAGGCAAAGATCTTGGGCCGACTGTCGCTTTTGCATTGATTGTTTTTGTCAGATCAGAGTGACCTCAAGAAAACTGCGGTATCATACAGCATCAAACAAATTATGCTTTTGGCCATCAATAGTTTTCGCTTCATGTTAGTCCGTTTGTTTGTAAATGGTTACTGCTTCTCAATGAAACAGTTCAATAGAAGGATGGACCAACCAGCCCATGTAGCAACAATGTTGCATTGTCCTGACTCAATGTGACCGCATGGCGATACATTATCTAAAATGTGATTCCAATTTGTTGTGGGTCGGTGCATCAAGTTTGTCGGTCATGTTTGGACACGGAACGTGTTGACGTAACGTTAATATTTTCTATGCATTAGACTCAGCAGGCGCAGCATGGCGTTTGCTGTCAAGTTATTCAGTCAAGACGACATTAACTTTAAGCCATATGGCATCGGGAAAAGGCTCATACCATACGAAGTAAATGGAACAGCATAGTCTGAGAGCATGGTTAGAACACCTTCACACAAGATGAAGAGACCCAGACCATGCCATTAGGTTCAAAGTATTATGTCTGAAACATCCAAGGCCTTTAAGTATCAATATTATTGTCTTGTTCTGGGCTGAGACAGAACATCTCTGTGCCTTGATGCAAAATACCCATGAATTCACCTTCAAGTTGTCACCTACAAGTCCCAGCTAAGTGTTGTAGACCCTTAACATACCAGCTGTAATTTTATGCTTTCTTTTGTAAACAAATATGTTGGACTTTCTTGGACTGAGGGCATTCAGTGAAACCCTACATTCACTGCATAGTCAGTCAAACTCGACCAATATGTAGGAAACTGATGTGAGCATGTTCTCAGTCTCAAGAAAGGGCAAGTTATGAATATGTTTCCTGAAAGCTTCCTAGATCATCATTGTCATTATTATTATTATTATTATTATCATCATCATTCTCAGAAGCAATGCTGTGGAGTGATTACCAGCAAGCTTCAAGCTTCTGAGAAGGTTAACCCTCAGTCAGCCTCTACGAAAAACTATTTACCGATCAGAACCTTACTCAGGCCTTTGCCATTGTGAAATGAGATTATTTGGTCATATGCAGAGGCCAGATTGTTGAAGATAATCTCTCAAATTGAATTGGTTGTCTGATGTCTGCCCTTTCCACAACTCCAGACTAAATCTTGGTATCCACGCTCAGACAATGTCAAGTTCAAACCCAGCGTGTTGGAGTTGGCTGGCACTTGTCCTGAATGTGTCCCAGGGGAGATGTCCTGATGCTGCCTTGCCAGGCCGGGCCTGTGGCTAGGATGTTTGGGAGCTCAGGTGTGGTCAGGTGTGGTTCTTGTCTCAGCCACTCTGAAAAGTAATCAGACACAGTGGGACCAAGGAGTAACGTTGGACATGCTGTGGGTCTTGTCTACTTGCGCACGTCTTACAACGATAATGAAATGTATTCATATAGCAGATGCTCTCATCCAAACCCATGAGCTATACCCACGTTCGTATGAGGATTCATACTCTTCATGAGTCGTGACCCAGTAGGATTCTGCCTTTGACTGAGGGGCATCACTTCATTTTTGGTACTGTCTGAGGTTGCAGTTTTCCGTGGCCAGATTCTACCCCTAGGCATTGGTGTGACGTGAACGAATGCGTGGGCCATCGTTTGTAGGAGATTTAAAGAGTCCACTGGGCTACCAGAGCCTTGGTACAGCATAGGCATCACCACAACTCTGCACCTGACTGGCTACGGAGCCACTGGCAGGACTGCTCGCATCAGTAGCACGACCCGCAGGGAGATCTGATCACAGTGCAAGACCGCACCTAGGCGCATTCCACCTGTAGTGCAGGTCCTGTGGTTCCCATGAGCCACTCTACCTAGACAAACGTTCTTGAAAGGCCCTTATCACAGTCGTAGAACCGGACACCAAATCCCTTCAGCAGGGGCGAGGAGTGAGCGAACATGTGAAGAAATTGCTTACTGCAGGCGCCATCAAACGACCAACAATCGGTAAAAAGCAACACGTTCTGAAGTGATGCTTCCAAAGGACGCTGAGATGTGTTTTCTAGGCAGAGCGGCGGGTGGTACATCACATTGTGTGCTGCGTCCCTCGCATCTTATAGGTAACCAATCACCTCGAGCCTGTATCAATAGGTCTCATATCCACATCGCTCTACATCTTAATCTTACAACCCCTCCTCATTCCCTTCTCTTTGACCGAATGGCTCGTGGGCAGCACATATAAAGGACGAATTTGACCCTCTGTCTCTGAGCTAGTCCAGAATGTGGGTTGAGAACACTCATGGGCTTCGTGATGTGCCTGTGAGTGGGGTTCAGTGCCTGGATGTGTGTGGTGTGTGTGTGTGTGTGTGTGTGTGTGTGGGTGTGTGTGTGTGGTGTGTGTGGGTGTGTGTGTGATGTGTGTGTTGTGTGTGGTGTGTGTGGGTGTGTAGTTGTGGGTGCTGTGTGTGTGCTGTGTGTGTGTGTGCTGTGTGTGTGTGTAAAAGTGTGTGTGTGTGTGTGTGTGATGTGTGTGTGTGTGTCCGTGAAGCAGCAGTTTGTCTTAGATAGGCTCAGTGGAGCAAAGCTCCAGTCTATATTCCTTGTGCCCAACAAACTCATACTCTTGAGTAGCTTATTGGTACATTGAATGCCTTGGGGACATGAATCAAGGGATCTCGAACCCCTGAATTACAGTTAATTGTGGTGTGTTTGTACTTCTCAGGTTGAGGAAAGGCAGAGTGTAGGACCAGGAACGTGTAGGGCGTGCCAGTTGTGCGTGATCTTGAATAGAGGTTCTGTGTACAAGAAGAGAAAGGAAGAGTCCAATCACTACTTCTGCAAGACACAGTGTGGAATGTAATTCCGCCCTCTGGGAAGGAGGGTAGAGAGGGAACCATAGACTCGCCCTCCGTCAATAATCCTGCCTAGCCGTATAGGACCTGAAATCTGCCGAATAGACAGTATAGCAAAATCTGGTCATTATGTAATAGTAAATAAAATCAAATGTTTCTGAAACTGCTTTGTTTCTGGAATGTGACATCTGGGATTGAACATAATAAATCCCCTTCAACCAGAACTGGCAGTGAAAGTAGATCCCCCCCCCCCTTCCCCATTTGTTTGCATGTGGACTTAGTGTGACTGTTTTCAATCCTTTACGATTAAGATATTTACACGTGAAACGGCTGGGATCAACAAGGGTATGCAGCCAAACTTTTAACTTGACATAAAACACAGATCTATGAACAGTTGTTATAACTTTAGTAAGGTACATGTATATCCATGCCTCTTTTAACTTTGGCCACCAGCCAAGGTTGACCTTGGGGCAAGAAAACTGGACCGCTTCCCCCAAACATCCTCACTGCCCTAATCTAGATCAGAGGTCTGGAGGTCAGAGGTCAGAAATGACAAGGAGCCTCATGTAGACATGGTGAGTCCCATGTCTCTACAGAGCTTTTATTGGCTGTAGAGACGAGATTCTGTTCAGATTTGACAGCCAGCATGAGCTGTGGTACACAGTTTTACCAATAGATCTAATTTGAGCTTCTACTGTCATGTCCTATAACAGAAGGATGTGCTAAGCTTGTGAACATCATGTAAAAGACCTCAAATGGGCTTGTCAAAATAGTATTTGAACAAAGAAAAAAATGATGTGCCTATTTTTGCTTCAGCTCACTGCATGGCAGCGTAAACCATGATATGTAAGTCCTGAATCTATCACTATCCCAGATCAAACAGCTTTGATTGAGGCTAATGAAAGGGACCCAATGATAACTTGAACTGAGATATGAATGGTAGGCTTACATGTCAAGCCCTAACTAAGCAACATATATCAGCTGACTGGACGTTTTCCATCTGCGTCTCCCATCATCTCCATTTCAGAACACAGCGAGCAACGGAGTGAAGCAATATCTGAACCTTCCCCCCCTGTCTCTGTTCACCCACTTTCAGTCCCAGTGTTTCATGCATCTCCCAGATAGACATTGTTCTGCACTGGATGCCACAACTGGGATCCCTTTTATGTGAGCACACAGTTGTAGGTCATATGTAGTGCTCAGGGCAACGCAGTGCTGTCAGCAATTAGAGCACCATGTTACTAAAAATATCACTTGGCCCATGCACCGTTGTTATCCTTCCCTTTTGATGCTGATTTATATTCTAGATCCCCAGATCTGTGACCAATATTCTATCCTTGTGATGGCAATATGTGATGGGATTATGAAAATCCACATTAGAAACAGGGTTCACATTTGCTTTTTAAAAACACCCTTGTGGCCAAAATTCATAATGGTTAGCCCATCTGCATAACAAACCTTCACACTAGTAGCATTTTGCTAAGTTATGTCAGGGACCAGTTCGTTTATCTGTGACACTCTCAAGTCTAATTCATCTTCCCCAATAATAAGCTTTCATCTCTCATCTGTGTTGAAATAGAAAGTGGCAGCTAAGCCCATCATGTGTCATTAACTGAAGACATGCTATTGAGGCCGTCAGAGGGTCAGCTGTAAGCTGCCAAAAGCTGCCTGCCAAAATCACCCAAGAGCATGTCTTCACAGCTAAAAGCCTCTATGAGGTCCTTCACGGTGAGATTTTACTTAGGATCGAGGCATACCTGTTGTGTTGTTTTCTGGGCTGACTTTTTAAAGTGAGTTCTTCAGATAATATTGTGCCAACTACAGGCTGGGGATACTTTCTAGTTGATGAGCTCTATTTTCAAGATTGAGCCGGTTCATTCTACTCTTCCTCTGCCTCCAGTATCTTGTTCCCGTCACTCTTTCTCTTACTTACACAAACAGACATAGCCAAAACAAAACGAGGTTTGTCTGTCTGACCGCTGGTTCTAGTCAATTTTCTGTCATTATCCTCACAGCCAGGGCAAATCCTCCTCTGTCTTAATCCTCTCTGTGGTTGGTCAGGATGATTCTGCATGGCTTCCATCTCAAATGGCTCTGACCCCATCGTATGTGGAAGCCCGTTGGCATGCCATCCTACTCTGTAACTCTGTCGTGTTTGACACACATGCACACTGAAAGCACCACCAATGTTATTGTTCGTCTCCACTGTGCGAGAGACTCCACAATAGGTTAGGGCTAGGCCTTGTATTGATATGAAGTGTGGACAGCCAACAGTATGACGTAATAAATCCTAAATGCAAAATTGCTCTTGGGACGTACAAAGATACAAACAGAGAGAAACTTGAGACAAATGTAGGGCAAAGTGCAGAAACCAGAAGAATGGTTTTACAATGATGTGCTGTCTAAGAGAAGTGTTCTGTTGTGGATGTTGCCTTTATTGCTTTAGGGTCATATCATATTTCCCCTTTGTGTTGCTTTCTGTTTAGTCAAATGTGCTGGAGGAACAGGTGTGTCTACACATCTGCTGTCGCTGCAGTAGGTCTTTATGGGTTTCCGACTTCCTGCTACTCTCCTCCCTCTCCTTGTACCTGCCAACTAAGGTTGGGAAAGGCTCTATTAAAAAGCACATGTCGTGTTGCCATGTGCCTCCAATTCTAGCCTCACCCTCATCTACCTCCGATGGTAAGAGGGTCTGAAGGAGTGTTTAGAACGGGTACTAAATGGGAGACATCACCGATGATTCAGTCAAGAGGAAGTGATTCTGACTTCTTCAAAGTCAATTTGATGAAGTGTTTTTGTGTGTGTCCCTGAAAGACTAGCTCCCGTCTGTGCCTGGTATTGTTTGCAGATACTTCAAGGCAAATGAGCATGCCAATGATGCTGGTCAGGTCCTTGTATCAGGGACTTTGTCATTTGCTGACCCCTGAATCTATAGACTGCTTTATTCTAATCGGCAACTTCAAACCAGCCACAGTCCACTGAACCAACACCAATGTGCCTTGTAGTGAACAAGATCAGCATACTGGGGTTTAAGGGGAAATCATGTTTGGCTCTTAAATGGGAGATTTGTTCCTTCAACCAAATCTGGATAAGATTGATCAGAAGTCAGATTTACATAGTCTAGGCAAATATACAGTGTCTACAAATGCTAACCGCTTATGATCTGGTTAGAGAACCAGCAAATGTTCAAAGCATAAAATTCAATTTAACTAGTGTGGAGTTTCTGTAAAATGAAGCTCTTTGACTTCTCTCTCTGCGGTGGGCTCATTTCAATGATTTCCCTGCAGCTCTGCTCGTAAACTCGAACCACCAGTACCATCCCCCTCCTTCTCCTCCTCTTCTGATGGAGATAAAAAAGCGCTCTCTGAACTCTTCCTGGCTGTGCTGTTTACATGATCTGGTGGAGAACTGTCTCCCAGAGCGAAGCCTTTTATAGGAGCGTGTCTGATTGGGTCCACGTTCCCTGGGTTCTTGTCTTTGCTGGGGAAATGCCTGGATGTTCAGGCTGGCTACTTCTGTTGTGGAGAGGAATGACAGCAATGCAGAATGTGAACACTGGTCTGGAAGTTTCCACAAAGACTTTTCATCTCCATGGTTTCATAAAAGGTGAAGAATATGAAAAGTTTCTGAGGTAAAGCGTAAGCAGTTAATATCTACATTTAACCTGTGGATATTACTTCCTACACAATGCTGGTTTGGTGACGTTTTCCCCATTAACAGACACATAATAACTTTGGCATTTTGAAAATGTTGCTTATCTATAAATGACATCATCACGCTTCTAATAAGAAGTCAAGATGAAACTAAAGCTCTTATGGGGGAAAAAAAGCAGATTTCAGAGTTCTCAATATGCAGTGGGAAATGTGGCTAAGCTGTAATCCATATGTCTTTAAGATGAGAATGAACCTACAGCAAGTAATAGACCACAGATATAGGTTGTCTACAAGTTGTTGCCAAGAAAATCTGACTTAAGCTAATATGTTGCTGTGTGTCTGTCTAGACGCCAGTATGGGCTGCATCGAGAGTAAAGAAGACAAAGGTCCCACTATGAAGTACCGACCAGACACCACCCCTGCCTCCGAGCCCGGCACCGCCGCCCCGCACGTGGGTCACTACGGGCCAGACCCCACCCAGCTACAGCAGAACCAGTCCCCGCCCTCATCTTCAGGCCCGGCCACTGGCTTCAACAGCCATGTCATCACGCCGTTCGGAGGCGCCTCATCCATCATGACGCCGTTTGGAGGAGCGTCGTCCTCCTTCTCGGGTTCCATCCCGACTGTGTCAGGTAAACCTCAGCATGTGTATGTGTCCCTGAAGACACGCGTGTGTGTATCTGCTGTCCTGTTCCATACAACCTCCCTCCTCCTGTGCACTGTCTGATCAAGCCACTTGAATGAAGACTTGAACCTCAATGTTTGGCTTGGTTAAATAAAGGTGAGCAAATATTTTTCGCATTGTTTAATGGCACTGTCAGTAATAGCAAGACAGCAACACAGTATTAGCAGTAGTGGTGTCATATCTACCTCCAGTCTTCTGGAACAGCCTCTGATCAAACATATCTGCATCAGAGTTGTTTCCTGCATCCATCCTCCATGACCCTACCCTCCCGCAGGTCCACGCCATCACCTCCTCGCAGGTAGAAGGATTTACTCCGAGGTGTCTGAATGGCTGATAAGAGCCGGGAGATGAGATTGAGCGCTCCTGTTTAGAGGGGGATTAGGCTTGTAATCCCCCCTCTATGCTAGATTATCTGGTTTTGGAGAGGAATGGGTTGGGGGGTAGGATAGTGCTGCATGGTACTGAGCTTCTGCAGCAGATAATGGGATTAGTGTTGGTGGCTTTGTGCTCAGCGGTGGCTGGGTGTGTGTGATCTCCATAGGAGGTGAGTCATCCACTGAGGCTCCATCTGCACTCACTAAACACCATGTTTACAGACTTGTCTTGTTGACCTTAGCTTAGAGCTGACTTCAGCTGTACCTGGTTGCACTTACCAAACAGGGTCATCCACTGTTAAACATGGTCCAGCCCGTTTAGCTCACGTGCCGATCTTCACGCCTGGGTCAGTATTCCATCGCAGAAGATCATTACTTCCAGGATACGCGAGCTATCTGAGCCTAAGCCCTTTAGTCTTGATTCGTAGTGTGACTCTTATGTTGTGTTGGACCTGCTGTGCTTCTGTTTAGACTGGGAATATCCATTCAGTACAGTCAGGCCCCAGGCCATGGAGAATCAATGGGATCTCTTCAAGCTACAGTGCACATCTTTACTAGTCACGCAATGCATACACACACACATGCATATACACATTGGCATGTACACACAGACACACAAGCACCAGCGTGACACTTCTCATAACTTCCACCTGCTACCACACCTCCTTATGTCAGTAATGTTACAGTCATGCACCTGCATAACTGGTCCCTTTGCTGACCTAGTAGATCAGTCAAAGAACGTGTAGATGACACTGTAGTCTTGTCACAAACTCCTACATCCTCATCTCCACCATTCTTATTTCCAACATCGTTAACCTCTGACCTCCTCCATCTCTTCCTGGTTTCCAGGCGGGGTAACCTTTTTCGTGGCCTTGTACGACTATGAAGCCAGGACTTCTGATGATCTGTCCTTCAAGAAAGGAGACCGCTTCCAGATCATAAACAACACGTACGACTTGAAATATATTTATTTGTATTTTTCTTTTTTTTGCATGGCTTTGCTGTGTTAAGATTTTAATATTCCAGAATCTTCCCTTCCTGGTTTACTGAAGCAAGCGTTTTGTTTCCTGCTTCATTCTCTTGACAGAAACACAGAGCAAAAATACATGATAAACTGAGATGAAAACGGAACCGTTTAGAAGCTCTGCATAAATGTTAAAACGTTGAAGTACAGATTGTTAAAGTAGATCTCAGACAGAAATGTCTTGATGAACCCCCTCTGGACAGAAACTCACTGACAAACCAGACTGCTGCAGGGCCCAAACAGTGAGTCACTGTCTGACTGGGAAATTGACTCTGGCCTCCCACTTCTTTTTCTCTCTCATTCACTGTCACTCCCTCCCATTCTCTCTCTCCCTGTCTCTCCCTCTCTCTCTCTCTCTCTCTCTCTCTCCCCCCTCACACACACACAGAGAAGGGGACTGGTGGGAGGCCCGCTCCATCAACACAGGGAAGAGCGGCTACATCCCCAGTAACTATGTGGCCCCCGCTGACTCCATTCAGGCTGAAGAGTGAGTAAACCACACCCCCCCCCCTCCATAACCTCATTACTCCTCTCCCAACCCAACAATACTGGAGGGATGGGCTTAAATGCGTGGGTGACTGTTCATATCTCTCAAGTAGTCCATGTTCTGGTTACAGAGCACTCTGGCCTGTGGGGCGTAGGGAGGGGGGGGGGGGGGGGGGGGGGGGGGTATATACATTTAGTTGTTTAGCTGTTCGGCCAATTGATGTCGGATGACTCCTGCAATGGGTTTAGCTTGTACGTTTCAAATGCTGGTATTAAGTACTATAATCGCCTTGTGTTTGGTCCAAAGCCTGTATTAAACGTTTTGGACGCGTTCTTTTCCTAGATCAAGTGATGTGTGTGTTTCTTCAGGTGGTACTTTGGTAAAATGGGCCGTAAAGATGCTGAGAGGCTGCTACTGAATCCAGGAAACCATCGAGGAACCTTCCTGGTACGAGAGAGCGAAACTACGAAAGGTTAGGATGGTTTTCACACTGACGCAAATGACAACATTCCCATATTGATGCCCCGTCGCCCGTGCTCCGTGTCCTTGGTGGTAGATGTTGACACTCTTGGTGTGGATGGACGAAGAATGTGTCTTTGTCTCCGTCAGGGGCTTACTCTCTGTCTATACGAGACTGGGATGACACCAAAGGGGACAATGTGAAACATTACAAAATCCGCAAACTTGACAACGGAGGTTACTACATCACCACTCGGGCGCAGTTTGATACGCTACAGAAACTTGTCAAACACTACACTGGTAGGTCTCTCTCTCTTATGCGCTTTCTGTTTCCCCAGTTCCCCCCTCCTTGAAACTCTGTGTGATCTCTAAACCCTTCTAAAATGACCTCATTTTCTCATAGATAACTTAATTAATTTGCCCCTTCTGCTCATTTTTCATACCTGGTCCTCTCTTGTGAGGTTTTTAGGTAGCTGTAATTGAGTCTGGGAGTCGCTAGCTGGCCTCTCTCCCTCAGATTGCATATTTAATGCGAGCCATTCCTGAGTGGTTTTCTCCCGCTGCTGGGGGAGAGGAGGTTAAATCTCTCTCCCACACTTCAGCTCTGGACGTCTAACAGAGTGAAACTAACTCCTCATTCATTTTTCAGCATTTTTGCATGTGTGTTGAGGTTCATCCGTGTGAGCGAGCCGCTATGATTCATAACCAAAGGCATGTTTGCGTGTCCCTGATCACGTCACGCACCGTCACGTGAGAAGCATCACCAAATAAACGTCACCAAATAAGCTTTAAATATCAGTATTCCTTTAGGGTTCTTTAGAGGCAAAAAAGCAGAAGAGGTATATATATATAAAAGAGAATCTAACAGCCGTAGGACATCTTTCAGAAAGTTCCTCTACAAAGAGGAGAGAGAATGGCAGAGAGTATGTTGTGATCTTACCCCATCTGTCTCCAGAGCACGCTGACGGGCTGTGCCACCGGCTGACCACAGTGTGTCCCACGGTCAAGCCCCAGACCCAGGGCCTGGCCAAGGACGCCTGGGAGATCCCCCGCGAATCCCTCCGCCTGGAGCTCAAACTGGGCCAGGGCTGCTTCGGAGAGGTCTGGATGGGTAAGGAACCGCAGGCACACAAACACACACACCTGTATTGGCGTTAGATATCTACCTATGAACACGAACACACACACATTGCTATCATGCAATCACTCACAGACATGCTGTTGTACAAGGATGGACAGTCTAATAATAGTTTGTTTGAATGAGACAAAAGGCTCATTGCTTACAGTAAACTCTAGCAGACATGAGAACGGATATAGACATGTATTTATAGCTGCTCTTTCAGTCTGGGCTGCTGGAATCATTTTCTTTCAGCAGATGCTTCCTGCATTGGTTGTCTTTTCTCTATGTTCACAGGAAGTAGAATCTCTGTGAAAGTTTGGGACAAATCCTATCGATGTGTTCTTTTCCGTTTAAAAAAAATCTCTGATCTTGAATAGACCTCGCTGTCGTCCTCAAATCACTGCCTTCCTGTGTAACTGCACTGGACAGTACGCATTCAAGTAATCAGCACATAATGACTACGAATGTGGCCAGTGTTGATATTTGTGCAGGCTGTGTGTTTGTGTTGACCCCTGTTTCCTGCTCTAATAAGCTAAAGTACCATGGCTGTTCCAGGCACATGGAACGGCACCACCAAGGTGGCTATCAAGACCCTGAAGCCAGGCACCATGTCTCCAGAGGCCTTCTTGCAGGAGGCTCAGATCATGAAGAAGCTGCGGCACGACAAGCTGGTGCCCCTGTACGCTGTGGTGTCGGAGGAGCCCATCTACATCGTCACAGAGTACATGGCCAAAGGTGCGTGTGTGCAAGCAGAAACAGCCGCACATGTGGACACACACACACACACACACGCAGACAAACTATCGTCTTCCAGATGTGGCATGTCGGGAACAGTTGGCATGTTTAAGCTGTGACATCACATCTGATTAGCGGTGTAACAGCAGATGTAAAGAGGGACACCAACAACCACAGAGGCCATAAGAATGGTCCATCAAACAGCTTGTGAAATTCTTCAGGCGAAGGGTTAGTTTGTTTTAAACATATTCTTAGACATGTTTTTCTATCGGAAGTTTTCTGGTAGATTTTCCTTGAAGGAAAATGTTAATTTTCTGGACGTTCTAATTAATGTTTTGTACCATTTCAAGTCCTTGAAAATTCCCTTGTGGTTTGTGGAGGCCTGAAGCGGACATGTTTAATTGAAAACTGCAGCAGTTTTGCGGGTAGCTTTCATCTTCTCAGCTGCAATGCGATTTCCAGATTTTTCCGTCATTCTTTGCAAGCGATTGAACATTAATGACTTATCCCTTGGAGTCAACTCAATGACCAGTGTGTGCAAGCAAGGTTTGCATGTGTTCATCCTCTGTGTGTTGTGTGTGCAAATGTAACAGTCAACATTTCCCACCCTCTGAAGTAATCTCATAGCGTGGTAATGCACATCCGCTTCTGCCAAGCCTCACAAACGTTTCTGGTACTGTGTTTCTAGGAAGTTTGCTGGACTTCCTGAAAGAAGGTGATGGGAAATTCCTGAAGCTTCCTCTGCTGGTGGATATGGCAGCTCAGGTGAGCCAGGCGACACTGTCCCTCTTCTCCTCAGTAGCAGTTGATGTTGAGCTTTGTTTTACTGCATGTTCTGGCTATTGTGCACATTGATGTAGACTTTAAAGATACCTAATATAAGATGAATGTCATCTTCCTGGAGTAATATATGATAGGGATGTGTTCTTGGTACCCTCTCTCTCTTTCTCTCTCTCTCCCTTTATCTTCCTCTCTCTTTCTTTCCCTCTCTCCGTCTCTCTCTTTCACCCTCTCTCCCCCTTTTTCTCCCTTTCTTCCTCTCTTTTCCTCCCTCTCTCTCTCTCCCTCCCCCCTCTCCCTCTCCCTCCGTCTCTTTCTCTCTCTATCTCTACATCCCTACTCCCCTCTCTCTTTTCTACTGACAGAAGGTCTGACTCCAGTTGATATGAATTATTCAAATCGGAGTGCTCGAGACAAGGCGCGGTTGAACGGATGTGTTTGTTTGTTTACAGATCGCTGACGGCATGGCGTTCATCGAGAGGATGAACTACATCCACAGGGACCTTCGCGCCGCCAACATCCTGGTTGGAGACAATCTGGTCTGCAAGATCGCTGACTTTGGTCTGGCCAGACTCATAGAAGACAACGAGTACACAGCCAGGCAAGGTCAGTGGCTCACAGACCCACAAGGACAATGATGATGAAATTAATCATCGTTAAAGGAGGTTTGGGGAAGGATAGGGTAGCAGAGGGGTACTCATGGATGAAAGAATGACATCACTACTATGGATAAAGCCTGCTGCTTTCCTTGTGGTAAATGTGTCTAATAGTGGAAAGCAGATGCTTCCATTAAGTCATAGTAGTTGTGGTGAGCACATTCCAGCATAAGCAGGCGTCTGCTGCTCTGCTTCAACACATTGAAAGTCTGGCTCCAGTGAACTTGATATTTTGGAAGGTCAATTTTTTTCCCTCTAAACTTCTAAACATATCGAAGACAAACCATGTCACTTTCTCTTTTTTTATTGCTTTCAGTGTGCAATAGACAACTTCTGAAAGATACTTTTTTTTCTATTTTGACCTGGTTTTGACAAAATACCAAAGTTCTACCAAGGTTTAAATGAACTGGAAATATCCAGATCCAAGACAGTGCATGCACTGAGGTCAATAGTTGAGCTGTCACAGCGGGGCTTGGGTACTCCCTGCTGTGATCTGGCTCTCTGGTGACCCCTAGTGGGATCTAATATCCTCTCCTCACTTTTTCCCTCCACCTCCCTCTCTCTTTCGGCCTCTTTTCATCCTCCACACCAACCCTCCACGTCTTATCCCTTCCTTCCTCCCCCCTCCCTCCCTCCATGCCCCTGGTCTGCAGGAGCCAAGTTCCCCATTAAGTGGACCGCCCCTGAGGCTGCCCTGTACGGCCGCTTCACCATCAAGTCTGACGTCTGGTCCTTTGGTATCCTGCTGACAGAACTGGTCACTAAAGGCAGAGTTCCCTACCCAGGTGAGAGGTGGAGGAACACACAGTGTTAAAATATTGGAGGGTGGATTTGTCTGTTTTCATGCACTGAGTCAAAGCTGTCATTTGACATCAATGTAAGCTGTAATCAATGCTTTGGTAACATGACACCATAGTTGAATAGTTTGACTACCAGTACTTCCTTTAAGATGGCCCGGGTTTAACTCAGTGTTCTAGAGCAGACAGGTCTTCTGAAAAGAGACAGACATGTGGAGTGCAGGTCTAGTCATAGAGAACTCTTCCCGCTGTCAGCCTGGCTACAAACTGAGACACACGCAGATCTGAGTAATTGCTATCCTAGGAAGCTCAACTCCTTCGAGAGCTAAGTGACACTGTCTGCTTGTGTTTCTGCTGGATGAACACGATCCCGACCATAAACACACATACATTCGTACCCTCTCACACGAACACACACAGAGATATGCACAAACACTGTCTTCCTTTCTTTGTCATACACACGCTTAGACTTTCACACTTTTGAGTCTCTCGCACACATACACGCTCTCTGTCTTTCTCACACACAGATATATACACACACACACACACACACACCCTGAGATTAGATGAGGCCATCTGGTTGGGGCTGATCTGGAGGCTGAACACCATTCTTTTTTTTATAACCATCTGTGCCAGCCAGACAGTCCTCTTGGGGGGGGGGGGCAGGCTGACTGGTGCTCTGTGATGCTGATACAGACACTAACCTTCAGGCTCACTCCCTACCCCTCCCCCTTTTTAAAGCTTCTTTGTGGATGGTATGGGTGAATGGGGGGGCTGTAGTATGATTTAGATTATCTACTGTATCTCGTGTCACGCATTTCTACTGTACATGATCCTAAGGTCCTCAGCCTTTGTGTGGGATAATCATCAATATGTTGATGTGACCTGAATTTCGCGCTTGCCTGCACAGTTACTGCACTGAGCTCTAAACCAAGGGTCACACCCTTCTTTTCCTTCTCCCCATCTTTCGTCCTCTACTATCACCTGGTCCTCATCCTCTCTATGTCTCCTCCTCCTCTGATCTGCTCCTCCTCTCCCTCCCTCCCACCCTCCCTCCCTCAGGTATGGTAAACAGGGAGGTGCTGGAGCAGGTGGAGAGGGGGTACCGTATGCCCTGCCCCCAGGGCTGCCCTGAGTCACTCCATGAGATGATGAAGGTTTGCTGGAAGAAGGACCCAGATGAGAGACCCACCTTCGAGTACCTGCAGTCCTTCCTAGAGGACTATTTCACCGCCACAGAACCACAGTACCAGCCTGGGGACAACCTATAGTCAGTTTAGATTGCAGCACGGCCTAAACACTATGTGTATCCTTCTGTCCTGGAGTGTGGACTTGCTCCTGAGAAGAGGAGGGAACGCTATGAATGATGTACTGACAGTTCCAGGAAGCTAACTGGAAGCTGTTTATATGAGTTGCACATACCACTATGTTTCATGTTTTGTTTTTTGTTTTTTTCCAAACAAATGTACTTTATTTTCCATTTATTTTCAAACATGTATTTCCCTGTTTGTTTAGGTACTACTTGTCTGCTATGACCATAAAATGTTTCCCTTGTTTAATTTTGTTGAAACTTTCCTGAAGTGACCAATCAGTTTTTTTTGTTGTGATTCTGATGTTGTTAAATCATGGAGGAGGCACATGACTAAGGTTTCTCAGCTAGGCTCTTTGGATGAAGAGATTTGAGGGTTAGAAAATTAACTAGTTCCATTTTGTGTTCTGCGCTCACTGCATTTTATCAGTTTGACTGGAAATGTTCTTTTATGTTTATCTGAATGGGTGACATTAGTGATGCATATAGACTAAGGTTTTTCGATTGTGCGTCATCTGATTTTTATTATGTATAAAAAAAAACTTTTAATAAGATACAACTTTGTTCATATCAAAAAATGAATGATAGCTTTCTGTGAAGACCAGTTATCTGTTGTTTTTTTCCAAACTGTTTCCATAACAATTAACAGCAATTGTCCCCCAGGCCTCTTGCAGATAGTTAGTAGGTCAAGTTCAATAACTTCTTGAATTCACTCCAGTGAATGAACCTTGAGAGACTGAAGCTGTCTCTATCACTGTGAGCTTGCTGAATGTTCAGCTGGAAGCTGATTCATCCTAACCCAACGGTAATCGTGGCAGTGACATCCACTCACCGGTTGTGTCAACACATATCACGACACGATTTCCTGACTAGTGGTGCTTGAGAATTCAATTGAGAACAAGGCGATAGAAATCCATTTAAGGTCCACAGCTGTTAACAGACCCACCACATATAGCCATGGTTGTTTGTTCTTGTGAATACCCCAAAGCCCTGTGGTCTGCTCCTGTCTCCAGGCATTACATCTGCAGTCTTAACCCTGGTTCTGCCTTCAGGTCACTGTGATCCACTGTTGTGGTACAAAAGGTGAATCACAATGACCCAAAGACAGTACAAGGTTAAACAGGGGTGGCCAAGCCAATGGCCTTATGTTGACCAGTTGTTTTTTTTTTTCATTTGACCTCAAGTTATGTCTACAAAGGAGACATTGCCAAAGTACCTGAAAACTGTTTTCTGTTTTACGTATTGAATGGGAAAAGTTGTGAATTCAAACCAGTGGAGAGGAGAAATATGAGTATTTCTTTTTTATGGGTCATTAAGAAAACATGTAAACCAGTTCAAACAAATTGTGCAATTATAATTTTTTATACTGTGTGTCACCTAGGTGTCAAAGTTGTTACTTTGTTACATGTCACTTTTAACTTTTACTTTCTAGACTCAAGTCAGTATGGTAGCCTGTGTGATTGAAAATTATGTGCAGATGGTCCAATGATTTAATTTAAGGGCTTTGTACAAAGTTGTGAACTCTTGTTAAGAATATGAAGTCAATTGCTATTTCATGTTCTAAGGTGGGATAGTTAAAAAAATAACTACGGTTTGAATACAAATCTGAGGAATGTGTACAGTTGAAAAATAAAACATTTCTGATTTTAAATCACCTCTCACTTCCTTATGTTTACCTTGAGCTGAAGGACATTTAAGATGAATGCATTTTAACATTATGATCTTGAATTTACTTATTAGTCATGAAACATGAGTTTTACTGTATACTGTAAACTGTACTTAAGTATTCATACATTTTAAACCATGGCGCTACACCGACGCCCTTCTAAGGTCATGTGACAATCACATTGTATACCTACGCCTGGCTTTTCCCAGCCAATCCGAAGTCTGGGTGAGTTGAGACAGTTTGCAACTTTGCACGAGACAATTGTCTATGTGACAGCGGTCTGGACATACAAATGGCACATAAAATTACGAAGTTGACTGTCAGAGATGTAAGATTTCCAACGTCTCTGGAACAGCATGGTTCAGATGCAATGGTAGGCATTATGCTTCTGCTTTTATTGCCAACTTTACTGCAAATAAAACATTGTCTAATATAATAAGCCTGCTGTACACAAGTGTTCGCCTTATCCTGGACCCTAACTAAGGGTTTACTAAATGAAAAAAACATGCATTTTACGATCGACGTTATTTTCAGCACACTGATCCAGACTACTCAGCCGCCTATGTTGTGATCGAAACTGAATCCTGTTTGAGAGGGTATGGCTTGACATTCACTGTAGGACGAGGAACAGAAATAGGTATGATTGCGTTCTACTACTGCGCACTTGTGCTTGTCCAGGCATCATTTTGATATATATTTTTGAAAAACCACACCAAATATATTGGATGACAGTTCAGTCTGTTCGTGAAAAAGTTCCTGTTTTTCTCGCCAAGCGCAAAGTGTGCTAACAGCGCCGTTGTGTGGTTGTAGACATTAACGCAATAATCACCTTTTTTCCCTCTCATGAATTGTCCTCCTGCGTATGCAAACTCAGATTAACAACTCGTTTATGTATTGTCTCATTAGTGAACATCAAATAAGACATATTATCTCTAGTCTCGTGGTTGTGTGATAAGATGATGGATAACTTCTGTGTGCAGTGGTGTGTGCCGTGCAGGCTTTTACAGGCTTGGTGGTGGGTAAATCTCTGGAGGAGATCGTGAGTGACTTCCGTGGATTCTACCGCCTCCTGACCAGTGATGGACAGATGCGATGGGTGAATAAGGACGTTTGGTTTAAAAATAAAAGACTGTAGAGAAGTATTTTTCAATCACCATCTATGCCTCTTAATTCTCTATCAATTCAGAGGAATTAATTTCGGTCTAATTCTGTCTACAACAGATTGGACCAGAGAAAGGAGTTATCCAGCTGGCCACTGCAGCTGTCCTCAATGCAGTGTGGGACCTCTGGGCCAGGTCCGAGGGCAAGGTGGGATGCCACTTATGTCACATAAGGCTTCAAAAACACACCTGTACACCTGGCCAATGAGTAACCATGCCAAATACCGACAAAAAATAATTTGTGTTCTTTTTCCTGACCCTTTTTACACCAGCCACTGTGGAAGCTACTTGCTGATATGGTATGTCAGTGAAATATCCAGCCTGCCTCTTCTATCCCACTATTGTTTGCTGTAGTTGATCCAAGTTTATCTCAACAAATGTGTGTACTGCAGTAAACCCCCATTGTTAGTTAATATGCAGCATGCTGTGTGTGTGTTGTTTTGCTGTTCTAGGATCCCAGAAAGCTGGTCTCGTGTATTGACTTCAGATACATAACTGACGCTCTGACAGAGCAGGAGGCGTTGGGTAATGTTCACACACGCACCCACACCAACTGCTAATATGAACAGACCACACTTGACTATCTCTCTTTAACTGTTTCTCAGATATGCTCGTGAAAGCTCAAGAGGGAAAGGACCAACGAGGTAAGCACTCCAACGAAACATGAACGGCTATGGCACTGATTAAGAGTGTAGAAAGAGATGGTGACTGAGAATGGGACCACTTCATATCACACTCCATGGGAGTCAGTGTGTCATCTAATAACTGTGTAAACTCTACCCTTAATCCTGAGCAGAGGAACAGATGCTGACGGAGGGGTACCCCGCCTACACCACCTCCTGTGCCTGGCTGGGGTACTCTGATGAGCTACTCACACAGGTAATGGGTCAGCACAGCGCTCCATACACGACTGATTCATTGGCAGGTGTGTAGGTTAGCTTGATTGGTTTCTGGTTGGACTGACAGACTGACTCATTTCTATGGTGTTTGTCAAGTTGTGCTCAGATGCTCTCAACAGTGGATGGACCAAGTTTAAGGTGAAGGTTGGAGCTGACCTAGAGGACGACATCCGCCGCTGCAGTCTCATAAGGAAGCTGATTGGTCCCAACAACATTTTGGTAAGTATCTGCCACACTATTGGTCATTATGGATAAGGCAGACAGGTTAACTTTGTTTTCACCTACCCACACACCCACTTTTAATAACACCACACATGATAGATGCATGATCGTCATAGAAAACATGTGCAGGCCAATGTCTTATCTTACAAACATAATTCATTGTAGGATTTTCTATTTCAGTAGACATACCAAGTGTCTGAGTCAATCATGACGTAGCATTAATTCTGTACTTTTTCCCAGTATTGTTTCCTGATGGCAAAGCCTTTTCTGTGATAGATGATTGATGCCAACCAGAGGTGGGATGTTAGAGAGGCTATCACCTGGGTGACTGAGCTGGCCCAGTACAAGCCCCTGTGGATTGAGGAGCCCACCAGTCCTGACGATATCCTGGGCCATGCAACCATCTCCAAGGTGACAAACCGTAGTAGGATGGATGTAGTTTTAGCGGTTTGACATCTGCGTCTGTCTGAATTGAGAGTCAGATGTGTTTCATGGTTCCAGGCTCTCGCTCCTCTGGGGATTGGGGTAGCCACAGGAGAACAGGTAGATTCTTCCATGCTGTTGTTTTACCCCCCCATATATCCTATGTAAATGTGGATCTGACATGGTGTAACATGATCATATTGCCTGTCAACACAGTGCCACAACAGGGTGATGTTTAAGCAGTTCCTACAAGCGTCAGCGCTTCAGTTTGTCCAGATTGACAGCTGCAGACTGGGCAGCGTCAATGAGAACCTGGCTGTACTGCTCATGGCTCACAAGTTCCAGGGTATTACCTTTACGTACTGTGTCTGGACAGTATCTACATGTGTTTCTCTTGGTGTCATGGGAGCTTATGTCAGGCATGTGAGCGTTCCATGCTAAGCCTTGCCCTCCGTCTCCAGTCCCTGTGTGTCCTCATGCTGGGGGAGTTGGACTGTGTGAGCTGGTCCAACACCTCATTCTCTTCGATTACATCTCCGTGTCTGCCAGCCTCCACAACCGGTCAGTGGCGACCGCAATAACACAAGTACTGTTGCTTCTCTATGACTGCTGTCCAAAGACCCGGTTTCCTTTTTCAGGATGTGTGAGTACGTGGACCACCTCCATGAGCATTTTGTCAGTCCTGTGGTGATGAGGAACACCCACTACATGCCCCCTAAGGTACAGCACATTTTAACACCAGTGCGTCAACCTCAAACCAGACAATTACCACCGGTGATGCTGTGGGCAGTTTCTTTCATTCTCTGCAGCAGTAGATGCACTGCTAGACATTTACCACCGTCATCTTCAGGCAGGCTACTGAGCCAGTGCTGTTTGGTCCTTGTCCAATCAGAATCCAGGATACTCGTGCGAGATGGTGGAGTCGTCTGTGCAGAGACACCAGTACCCTCAGGGTGAGGTCTGGAGGACGCTCCTGGGTCCAGAAGGAAGAGAATGAAAGGTGGAGCGAAGACGCAGACATCTTTAAGAAACTGAATTATTTGATTTTTTATTTCCCACAGTTGGTACCAACCCATTCACTTCACAGCAAGTGCTGATAAATCAAGTGCACTAATGTAGTCAAATAATTTAGTGATTATCAAATTGTGTATAAAAACAGAATTTCTTACATTTTGTTCATTTAAAATTAATTTTTGTTGTAAACCACAATGTAATAACTACAATAAACAAAGGAATATATACTTTATTTTCAGAAAGATTTTTTACAAATATTAAAGACAAACAGTAACAATTAACCTAAAAAGTAACAAAAGCATGTCAACGTAGCAGAAATCAACTCCACTTCAATACACACAATACAACAGACTTCATTCCATGGAATTCTGATTTAAACAGCCATCTGCATTTTGATGGCAGGATGGGGATTGTAATTTATAATCTCAAAATCTTCGGCTCTGAAGTCATTGATGCACTCCACCTTCCTCAGGATCTTTAGCTTGGGGAAGGGGCGGACCTCCCTCTGAAGCTGGAAGGGAGGAGTCACCAAGATGAACGTCACAATCTCACACACAGACAGACGCATGCAGACGCACACGCAGAGCACAAGCCTACCTGGACTTTGAGGGGTTCGACGTGGTTAAGGTACACGTGAGCGTCTCCCATAGTGTGCACAAAGTCACCAGGCTGCGGAGGCAGGAAGGACAAAGGGGGGTGAAAACTCCTTTCGTGGGAACTTAAATCTCGTAAGAGCTCACGACGTCCATTCAAACTGCCAGTTGTGTGAGTGTGGGAAGCGAGTGACAAGAAACGCCCACCTTCAGTCCAGTGATGTGGGCAATCATGTATGTAAGCAGGGCGTAGCTCGCAATGTTGAAGGGCACGCCCAGTCCCATGTCTCCAGAGCGCTGGTACAACTGGCACGACAACTCCCCATCACAGACGTAGAACTGGCAGAGGGCATGGCATGGGGGCAGGGCCATGCTGGGGAGATCTGAGAGGAGACTAGGAGGTCAGCGGCACGCCTGCTTTATGGATTTTGTGACTATGTGACAAGCAACCAACCTTTTGGATTCCAAGCACACATGATGATTCTACGGTCCTCCGGATTGGTCTTGATTGTGTCAATCACCTTCTGTAGTTGATCCACACCTTGTCCAGTGTAGTCTGGCAGTAGGACAAAAACTATTTCATTCAATGCGCCTATCGTGTGTGTGTGTAGTAAAAATGTATTTGTGCATAGTCTATGTATGTTTACATTGTTCCAAGTTGATTGAGTAATTTTAGACACCTGCATGCATATTCTTGTATTCAGCCCCATAGTGTCGCCACTGAAACCCATACACTGGTCCCAGGTCTCCTTCCTCCCGGTCTCTGAACCCGCTCTTGTCTAGGAAATCCCGTGAGCCGTTGGCGTCCCAAATCTTTACCCCTTTCTCTGACAGCTCCTTGGCATTTGTTGAGCCCTGCAGCAATAACCAAACACTACTGTCAGCTTAATTTATTTTTGGTTGTAGAGCGCCATCTACCGGACATTAGCTCTTAAGGAAGTGGGTGTGCGTGCTTGTGCAATTTGTTAAACGCGTGCAGACGGATTGGTGTCAATAACAAAAAATATAGGGGTATCTTACCTTGATAAACCATAGCAACTCTTCAAGAATTCCTTTCCAGAACACTCTTTTTGTCGTTAGTAGCGGAAACTGATCTGAAGTGAAATTGCAGGATAATGTTTAAGCAGCAGCCAATTGTGATTGTCAAATTATCTTTCGTTGACCTTCTTATTCGCGGGAAATAACTACCTAGATAAATAATGTTCTTTGCTCAAAAAAAGCAACAACAACAAAAAAAACCTATGTCAAACCTTTCACCAATACAATTATCAACTTGTACAGAAAGCGGTTAAACCTAATGAATTCCTCGGCATTTGGTTGCTTACCCCGGAGACTGTATCTTGCTTGAGACCCAAATACAGAGACAACTCCCGTTCCAGTACGATCTCCCTTTTTGTGACCGTGTTGCAGAATGTATTCTATTTGATTCAAGTAGCCTCGTTCATCACAAAACAAGGAAAATGGAATTTTATCCGTTTGTCCCTCAACTTGTTTCTGTTCTTCGCCATTCCAACAATCCGTTGTGTGCATTTCAGATGTTGCTGGCATTTGAATTGTAAAATTAAGATCAGCTGGCACGAAAGTCGTACTGTCAGTTTACAACTTCAAGATAATATACGCGGGATATTCTGGCGCGTATCCTTTCAAAGCTTTAAGCCCCGCCTACCAACCAACCCACTCCGCGCCTTTAAAGTCAGAGCCATGTCTTTGATTCAGTCTGTACCTTCATTCACGCGTAAATAGAAACATCATTTTGAAATGTTTATTTTGAAGTTCAGTTATAACAAAATAAAGAACCATGTCAAATTATTCTACTTGGACAAAAATATAATGCAATACATTTATTTTAAATAAATACCAGAGCTTGAATATTGAGTCACAGAGGTCTCTTGCATATATCCATTTCACTGCAATTCTGTAAGAAAAAGATGGGCTTTATCAGGACTTGGATCAACAGTAAACTATAGAGTAAACTTGTAACAGTTAACTGTATGATGGGATATTTGCCTAGTTGTACACAGGGTCTGATGCTTACTGTTCAACTTCTGTTTGTACAGCACTAATGCCTCTTTGGCCACATATTGGATGAAGGCAGGGTCCTGCATCTCCAACTCTGCTGGAACTGAGAGGGTTAGCAATGGAGAGTCCAGGACCTTCACAGCCACTGTGGTGTCCACCTTAGACCCACTGTCCCTCATCTGCATTTGTGGAACCACCTACAAACCACCAAAAATCATAACACATAACCACAACAATTTTAATCGCAAAGCTAACAGATTACCTCTGCTTTCTCATCCAAACGGGTAATCAACTACCATTAGAGTCACTTACTGAAGTGATGCTAAAGATGTTCTGAGGGCCCAGAGTGTCATTAGCTAGCAGGGTCACCCAGCCGTACTTCTCTACTGTGTCATCCAGCCATCTGACAGTGTCATTCGTGTGTCTCTGGACCACCAGAAGTGTGTCCTCGTATTGCTGCCGAGAGGCGTTCAGCAGGAGGTGGATCTCCTCCAGCTCAGAGTGAAGGTCCCTCATGCTGGGGCACTCTGGAGAGGATCAGAAAGGACACACACGAATCTGCAGACATTATTTGTAGCTGTGCATTGATCGACTATGTCACAGATGCTGTGGTCAGACAATGTGTTTGTGTCAGACGATGGCACAAACACAATGTGTGTCAGACAATGTGTCAGACGATGACAATCCCGCATTCTGCTCCTCAGCATTCACCTCTTATTAGAGCCTCTTGACAGTTCTCACACTGGTCCTGCAGCAGCCAGCAGTCTGAAGCCTGCCTGCGCAGCCGCCTGCACAGGTACCTGCTGTGGCCCAGACCCCCGTCCAAGGACGACCCTGGAGCTGGAGAGAAGGGGCACAGCACGAAGCCAATCAACTCAGCAACTTGAATTACTATGTCCACAGGAAACATGTCACTTCATCATGGCAACGCACATTTTAAGTCAATAAGATTAGCTACTGCTGCAGGAGATTCTATTTGTAATTAAAATATTGATTGCTTTTTATCATCAATCTGTGTATGATCTCTCTCTCTAGAATGTTTGATTTAAAACCGGTGATCAACAATATGTCTGATAAGCGTATAGAATGCAGACATATGAGGTATCTTAGAACGTAGTCAGCATACCCCTCTGCTGCAGCTGAGGCTCTTTCCCCTCGTCCAATGTGTCCGTCATCACATAACTGAACTCTTCCAGCATTGTCTTGCCAAAGTCATATACTGAGTCCAGGATGTGCTCCAGACCCATTCCCCTGAGGAAGCCCATGCTAGGGGTCTCCTCAGTGGGGGTGAGCAACTTGGGCTTCAAATCTGTGGTGAAGGCCACATGGAATGTATGGCCAAACTCTTGCTGCATCCTGTTGACCAGCTCCACGCTTGTGTTGTAGAGGAGACCCACTCTGTTCTTCAGGTGTCTGAAGGAGGCTTCCACTTGTACCAGCTCCTGCTCCATTCCCTCAGGGTTCTGGGTTTGGGATTCAGGATTTTGGCTCTGGTCTGGATCCTGGTTCTGGTTGTAGACCTCATCTTGAGTTTCCAACTGGGATGACATCTTCTTGAAGAACTCTTCCACCTGAGGAAAATGAAAATAATATCTGAGCTATGCCACACAGTACAACACACATCCTGGTTTACACATAGGTTTACTGTGGCACAGACCTAGAACCAATACTATGCACAAATACAGCAATGGACTGATCTCCCATGTTGCTATGAATACAATGGTCCAGTGTATTAAATACCACCATTGGGATTCACCTTGAAGGAGAAGGATGAAAAGCCCCTCCGGCAGGTGGAGGTGTAGAAGCTCCTGCAAGTGTCCTCCAAACAGGGGCGGCACTCCTCAAACGACATCCTCAGCGAATCACGGCACTGCTGCTCTGCTTCCTGAAGTTTGTGTTCCGCCTCTGTGGCCAGCTGCACTGCCCCCTGTGAGAAGAACACAGTACAGGGGAATGAGGAATGAAGACCATCTCTAAATTCTCTTGTACTGTGAGCTCTCTTCTTCTTCCCCTACTCAAGGTCATCTCTGATCTGACATGATGGAATAGGTGCCTCACCACACAGCCGTCACCAAACCAGTTGAGATCAGATGAGCAAGCAGGAATGAGGAAAACCTCGAAATTTTAAATAAACATCTGTCTGCTGATGACTGTTCGGCTGTTTTTTGTAGGTCCTTTTCTCGTGATCAGGGCGGTTCTCTCTGTGTAGGAGGATTGTGGTGAGTGTATTGTCTATTGAAAGAAGATGCTGTGGTTTAGAACCCTGGCTCTCAACAGCTCATTTGTACAGAACACAGATACGTCTCCAGACAGTTCATCATTCCTGAATGTCCTGTAACTATACCCTCTACTCCCTACTCCCTACTCCCTTCTCCCAAAACACACTACTCACTGTCTGCTTTGTGGTTTTCTCTATCAACATTTGCTTGCGAAGAAGAAAATGTGTGACTGTTATATGTTTCATTGCATGGGGAAGACAGAGAACAGACGTCGGTGTGACTTCTGTGGGTGCAAACGTATGGAGAGTAAAATGTTTGGGACGGTTTGAGTCTGTTTTAGCCCCAATAACAGAAAAGACTTGTCCAAAGACGGAACAGTTACTATGTCAATCTGGTGAAAAAAGATGCAGACGGTTTATAGGTGTGAACAATCTGTCTGTTTATTTGCTTTGCGTTCTTACTTTTCTCTTGTCACTGCTGTATTTCAGGCTGTTCATGAACTGCTTGTGTTTCTCCTCATTCTTCTCCATCGTCTCCTTCATCTGTTTGACCCCAAAAAGAGCTCTCTTCATCTCCTCGTCGACATGCCTCTCACCTTCCCTAGAGAGCTCTGCACACACAGCCAGAGGAAAGACGAACATCAGTGCCATGCCTCTCCCACGCGTATGCCTTGTAGAGTAAGGGTGGGAACCCTCACTCTAACCCTCAATTAAGAACACTTACGTTTGAGAAGCTCATCATTTGGCCCCACTGGATAGACAGGGGTGCAGAACAGTAATTCCAGAAATGACACGAGGAAAGTCAGAACAGCCAGGGTCCTCATCTTAAAGGGACACTCGCAGACAGAGAGCTGAAATATCCCAAAGTGAAGTCAAACTAACCACTCATTCGAATGGAGGCTTATGGTGAGATTACACACAACAGTAATGACAGATGACTTTATAAACACTTCCTAGAAGTCACTGCTGTGCAAAAGAGGATTAATCTCATTTGATTTTTAGGGACTAAGATATGAGGAGTTTGTACTTTTTCAATTTTTTTTTCAATTCAATAACAGATCAACCACTAGGTAGTGCTGTATATCAATAGCTCAACCAACTGCAGAAGTAGCACAAATTTAACAAAGCAAAAAAACTTTTTTCAAAACAGGGAAGCTTAAAGTATCCAGTCCCATGTAATCTGTTCCTGTGTATATGAGAGTTGTTTTATTTGTGTTTAACAATGGACACAACTGTGTTTTGCAATAGTTGCATTTAGTGTGGGTTTCAGCAAGTCCAAACAACCATTCTGGATAAATCAAAAAATAGTGGTAGGTCTTTACACAGTCTATTTCACACAATGTCGCTACCCTGTCTGTGTATAGAGGTCTGCCAATGATATCACAACAGGTCACCAACGAGCCTCATCTAAACAGCTAAACAGAGAACAATATTGCAACCTACAATATCAGACAATGGTAGAGAAACTAATGTTTATTACCTTAAGATCTGAGAAAGCATCAGCAAATTTGCAGAAATGGGAAAAGTGGTGGTTGACAGACTACTAGACTGAAAGCAAGACAAATTGAGTGAGAGAGAAAGAGAGGTACACAGTCATAACACGACAGAGGATTGTTCTATTTATAAGGCTCCACTTAGCAGCTCAGATCCTATTAGTGTATTCGTATAGCTGACCATTAAGCCTACCACCATACTAACCAAATAAATGCTGTCCACCAACCTATATGCATGTTCAGTATGTTGTCTAGTTCTGAAGCCATAATCTGTCTAACGTATAATCCAGGGGTCTTCTATAACCTGGATACTGTTCTGTCACCTCCTTAATTTGTAGTGTCCTGAAACTGACGTCTGTTCTGGAATCCTTGGCAGACACTTGGTTTATTCCTCCTAATCTGTGTATATCTGTCTACCTGGCACAGCCGGCATCATGTCTACCAACATCGCCATTCGTGTGGGTCGAAACATTGGAGCACCGGAGTGGAAAATGTGGAATTTCCCTTCAGTATCAGTCCTTCATGTTAATTTCAACCCTCTGCTGAGAGCTATGACCCAGCAAATGAGGTCCCAACCTCTAAACGAGATTCCAGCAGGCCTCTGGCTGTGAGGCTACCTGCCCCACAGCTGCGTTTGATCATCTCACACTGATCCCTACCTGAGCCCTAATACCAACCTGCTGCTCCCATTAAGGCTGACGGTAAAACACACAGTTTTGCTGCCCTTAGATAAACACTAAATGACCTCTATTATCATTTCAGACGGGCTTGGAACTTAATCCATGCTGGACTGTGTCCTAACCCAAGCAAAGGGGTTGGGGTTATAGGCTCTAGTATCCAAAGACAAGCTTTGGGATGTGATCTTTTGACTACTCTAGAAAGCCCAGGATTTGAGTTCTGTTCAGAAGCAGTGTACTTTGTCTTTTCTTTGGTCTGAAATCGATCTGTTTGCAAAATCAGGTTGTAACTGAACGCGTGCCAAGAGACCAGCTTCAGGGCGCACACATCACACTCATACACAAGCTGCCAAAGAGTGTATGGTTGAGACATTCACTGTTCTGAGACAATAGTCAGACTCAGTGAGACTGCGGTGTAATGTGTGTGATCTCATCTGCAACCCATTCACACTCCAACACAAGTGTTTCAGAGATAAGATAAAAGTGTCCCTCGTGCTAATTGCATTGATGTTCCTATTAGTCTGAGAAGAGATTCTGACTGCCTGTGATAGCTGGGTTAGGTTGTGTCTTTGATCAGTGAACTGCATCTACTGGGCATAGAGACAGGAGTGGAGATAGGTGGACACGAACACAAGTCTGTGTTTGGGGTCTTGTTACTCTCTCGGATGAATGTCTGGCAACCCCGCTCTACAGAAAAATCATTACAAAAAGTATTGTCCTTCAGAGCATTTAAAATATCTACCATTAATCTCAAATAGAAACTTGCACTCTCCTGTATGAAAATTGGCATGGTGTGTTTCACTAGTCTTGTTAGCTAATTTCATAATTGACTATCCACATAAAGTGCTCAAATGAACAATGTTTTACATCTCTCCCAGAGAAGGAATGTATAGGAGGGGATTCGTAAAACAATGAGCCATCCCTAGAACGTAGCTGCATCAGTGACGTTAAACTTCTCTCCCCACTCCCTTTGAAACGATCTCTAATAGGTTCCACATTTTTCACCCGAGGGACGCGTTTGCCATCAGGCCAGTAATTTAATCTCATCTCCGGCTATCCAAACTCCGCACGACGTCCCAGGGTTTGCACTGAAACATAACCTTACCTATCCTCCTCTCCAAAGCAAACCTTCAGTGGAGGAGCGGACAGATGTAGAAAACACGTGGTTTCACGGAGAACACTGCAGACGCTGGACTTCCTTAGCCCGTTGACATTTTTGTGGCTTTCAGAAGGTGGCTAACCAGCGCATTGGGAAAGAGATATCAATATCCCAACACTCTAAACTTGCTGTCTTCAGGAAAACAACTCAAAAGACCAGGCTTCTGGAATATTCCATCTTTTTATGTAGAAATATTATTTTAGCAAACGCGCAGGCTCAAACGATGTGGGACTCTAACGGGACGCTCATCATGAAGAAGTAAAGTTTGGATTTGAAGTAGAAGACTGAAACTTTATTTTCTTTTTGAGAGTATTGTAAACAGTTTTAAGAAACGCCGATCAGACGTGTTTGATTGCACTGGATGTGGGGATGTGCAGAAAGTGAACGTAGGACCGTCAACTTCTTACTCATACACTATTCTTATAGATTTATAGAACGCCATGAAAGGTAGGCAAAGGGACTGATATATTGGAGTGTGATGTCAATGCCGTAACTCATCTTTTTTATGAAAGTGTTGCTTGGTATTATTTCTATGTGTTTCTGGCTGGATGCGCGTGCTTGCTCGGTTTGTCACATCTGGTTAAGATTATCGTCCTGCGCGGTGCTGAAACGGAATTGGGTTTTGAAATACATTGTTTTATGCGTATGTGTCTCTTCTTCTAGAAGTTGTATATAATTTGTCCTATTCATCATCCATCAACATGATCAAGACTACGTTTGGGTGCAGAATATGTTTGTGTTTCTGCGTCAACTTCGGTCATCAAAGTTAAAAATAGTCACAGTGTTGAGCACCTGGGTTAAAACTCTTTTAGTCTGTTTTGCTGCTTTACTCATTCTGCCATGTCTATTTTTAGATGTTCGTTTAGCAGAGTGATTGGAGACATAAGTCATCTTACCCCCTGCATCTACTGCCCCTGCATCTACTGCCCCTGTCTTTCCTGTCCCCTGCTACATTTCCCCCTCTACCCCTGCCTCTTCTGCCCCAGGCCCCACTGCTTCTACTGCCCCTGTCTTTCCTGTTCCCTGCTACATTTCCCCCTCTACCCCTGCCTATCCTGCCCCAGGCCCCACTGCTTCTACTGTCCAGTGCCGTTGACTGTCCTCACCCTCTGCCCAAATGCTGACCAGTCAACTCTGTATCCCTCACACATCTGGTGGCCATTACCAGTGATGTTCTTCCCCCAAGCCTCATCTAAGGTCCTACAGCAGAGTGGTAAAAGAGGGTAATTAGCTGGTTTCACAGTCAAGTCAGAGAAACCTCAGGCTTTGGCTGATCCTACAACCCTAGTGTCTGCTTCTTCTTCTCTCACCATTACAGCATATGTCACATACTCTTATCTGTGTGCTGAGTCAGGCATGTATACGCAAAAGCATCTTACTAGTGCTTTGCTTCATTGGTCGATCTGAGGCGAGGGTGTTTTACAGAAAGGTGGTTTGTGTCTTTATGTACTGTAATAACATGTCTGTGAACCCATGCTCAGCTAAACACTGAACACGCATTTATCTTATTACATTTACAGACGATTTTGCAGACGAGGAGGAAGTACAGTCTTTTGGATACAAGAGGTTCGGTGAGTAGATGAAAAAACCACCACTGTATGATAAGTCTCAGCTGGATCTGAGACTGACGCCTGCCTTCCTCCTCCTCCTTCGAGAGAAAGCTAGACAAAGAGGCAGTGTGTGTCACAACAGACATAGGTCAGTGTGGGCCATGTCTCCTCACAGTCAAGGGGTCAGGAGGTCACTGAAGTGTTCCTACTGTGGACAGCCTAAGCATGGGCTTCGACAGAGCAGCAGCTAACTGTGCCTGACAGCCTGTGTGGGCCATCCCACCCAGAGCTCTAGAATGGCGGACACAGCTTGCTGAGGTCAAGAGGACAAATCCTCATAAGCACACACACCCCTATTTATTTACAGAGAGATGCGCACATACACTGGCTACTTTCTGTCGCCTCAGTACACCGTCTGCGTCATAGTACAATCCTCATAGTCTATCAATCGAGATAAGTCTCTGGTATGTCTCTCTCTGCTTCCCTCTCTCTCTCTCTCTCTTCTCCTTCTCTCTCTCTCTCTCTCTCTCTCTCTCTCTCACACACACACACACACACACACACACACACATCCACGCACACACAGGGAGGGAGACACGCTTCTCTGTTCTCTTGAGAGCTAGAGAGAGTACTCCATCATGGTAGTGTACTGTTGATCCAGGAGGGGATGCGGGAGCCTCCATGTCTCTCAGCTCTGCTTCAGTATGACTCATCCACTCATGCTTGGGCCCAGGGCCCAGGTCAGAGGCCTCAGTGTGAGGACGGGGAGCAGGCCCTCTCTCTTCTCTGTTTATCCCAGCGCCGGCGGAGTCAAACTCAAACTGTGTTAAAACACCATCTCCCTCATCAAAGTGTCACCCGAGAGGAAGCATCCTGTTTGTCTTTCTCTCTGAGTGTGCAAGCGAGGGAGGGAGGGAGGGAGGGAGGCAGCCGGGCTCCTGGACTATATTAGAGTGGTGTGGGGACCAGGCCCTAGGCCAACACGCTTTCAACTTTATTCAAATGAACTCTGGATGTGTGGAACAGTTCTGGCTGACAAAGCAGCTAGCTCAAGAGGCTGATCTAGAAGAGTTGCAGACCCAGGGAGGGGAGGTGGATGGGTGGGTGAGGTCGTCAAGGGGTTAGGGAGTGAAGACCACAGCAGCAACAGCTGGACTTGGGCTGGAGGCTTGTCCCAAATACTGTCTCCAAGGGCCATGTTGTGCAATTTAAAGCTGTTGCAAGCATTCATTGCCAACATCATCACACATGCTACATGTACAGTATCTTCTCACTAGTCAGCCTTCATCTTTATTTTCTTGGCACTCTGCTGGAGGAGAACCATGTGTTTGCATCTGCAGAGGCATCAGAGTAAAGTATCTGGCCATAACTGTACAGTTCATACAGCTGACTCCAGACTGTGTTCAGAGCAAATGCTGCCTAAGTAGCGGTCGTGCTGTTTTGGAGATTGATTACTTGTGTTGACTGCTCAGTCTCCATTTTGTGAGAGAAAAGTTGTTTGTTAGACACAACTTGAGCAATTGTTTTCTTGACCCCATTTAGAGAATTCCTGACATTTTGGAGGCGCTTGCTTGTACTGTCTAGCACTGATCCCAGTCATCCTATGATATGTAGGCTAAGCTGTATGACAGGTAGATAACTCCCAGAGAAGCTTTCATCCAAAACATTCTTCCTCGGTGATTCAGAAGTCCTTGGTTGTGATGGTTGTGTTTCCCAGAGCATCTGCCCTACCCTGCCCTCTCACCCCCAACACAGAGGCCAAGGGTGGGCTGCGTGAAAAACGTAAAGGTGTAATATCAATATACTCGAGCACTGTGTGGAACCACATGTTGAAAAGTGTTTATGTGCTTTTGGTGGAGTCGTGTGCATTGGTGACACATGGGTTGCAGAATCACCCGGGTAACCATTTAGTTTTCTCATAGTCAGAATGAGCTGAGCGGACATAAACCCAGCTACATATTAAACACGGGTTCTGTTTCCCTCTGTCTTCTTTCTCTCACTCTCTTACATGTGGATGGACACACACACTCACACACACACACACATGGGCGCTGAGTGAATTCATATGGTAATCCCATCTCCTTCTCTCTGCCAAATTGAAGCCAGCTCAAAATTACCTCTCCAGTCCTCAAGGTTTGGACATATTTATTTTCCTGTGGGGGGTTGACATAGGAAGGTCATTAGAATGAGACCAAAAATCCAGTCTGTTCTTTAAGTGAACCCCCTCAGCTCTTGTTAAAGTCTGGATGAACAGAATCTGTCGTAGGCCTGAGAAGCTGGCCTTCTGGCCTTCAGAACTAGCACAGGCATTACCCATACACATCCTACTGGCAGGCAGCGACATGGATATGGATAGAGCCCAGGAGGATTTTGTAATTAGAGGACTTTCATGTCCCTTTCCAAGTAGTAGTCCACTCACACATAGGTGACTGTTCTAAGGAGCCGTTGTGGAGGTAGTTACACTAGGGGTGTCTGGGCTTTAGGAACCTCTCCTCCCACACATCTGGGTCTGGAGTTGTGGGCCAGGCATTCTGTGGCCGGTTTAGAACCTAGACTGTGCTGATCTGTTTCCTGCACTTGTTATGGTTTCTACAGTATGGCTTGCTGGAGTGAAGAGCTGGGGTCGCTGCCCAGGTCCAGCTGTGTCAGCACAGCCGGTCTCCCAGTTGTGTCCGATGGGCCCCTGATGGGCGGGGAACGGAGTCGAACATGACTTCCCACCCCCTACCCAACCTGCCCAACTTACTCTTGGCACCATGCTCCAGATGGAATAGGAAAAACACACAGAAAAGCCACTTTAGACGAACTTTCAACAAGACATGGAGTGTATCTCCAACTCAATCTTCCAATGTTTCCCATGGCTTTGCGCTATGTGCCACTCTGCAGTATCAAGCAGTGCCAGAAAGTGGAATGCGCTTTCATGTGGCTCCCTTGCTCAAGTTGTGGTGTTTCACAAACGCTCTCCATCATTTTCCTCTCTCGACATTCCAACGACGGGATTTTATTTGCTATTTCTCGTCGTTGAAAAAGACCTTAAACGTGCTTGCCAGTCACCACTGTTGTCAAGATTGCGTCTGAACAATAGACAAGGTTGAGTCCCCAACGAGTCAGATTATTTACCCTTTTAGCGTGCATTTGTTCCCCCATCTTATTCTCTTCTGAAACCCAAGGCCGTAATAATGTCTTGTGAGGGCAATTTACACACGTAACCTTACCTGACCGTGCAAGTGTGTTGGGTCAACCACCTGTGCATCTCCCACTATGCAGTGCAGAGAGCAGGGAGGGATGGGAAAGTATTTGTAGAAGTCACCCAGAGACTGGGCCAACAAACCAGAGTAGTCAGCTAGTAAAATACAAGAGAGAAGACTCCCCCTCTCATCATTGATGTTGTCTCAAGAAAAGGGGGGTGACAACCATGAATTTTCCAGTCACACAGGAATAACATTGAAACTGAATTGTGTAAAATGACACAAGAAAGGTCTTGGTTTCCCATTTCTACTACAGTAACATTCCGATAGCTTACATCTCTCTGTCTGCTGGAAGAGAGACAAGTCTCTGGTCACGCAAAGATAGTATAACCTATGTGTCTATTAGAGCTGGGTGAATCTAGGTAAGGCAGGGCTGCAATCCAACGGACAAGACAAACCTTTCATATTGTACTGTAAAAAAACGACTATTTTTAAATTTGACAGTTATTGTAGCAAAAATAAATACTCTCAGTAAAACCTGAAACTGCTCGACACCTCATCTACACTTTATCTGAACCCAGGCGGAGCTGGAAATAAAACCCAGACCAGCCATGATCTACACACTCTGCACACTGCCCCTTCTCATCTCCTTAGAATGCCCACACCCACTCCCAGAGACAGAGAGATTGAGCGAGATAACATTGATGAGGTGAATGTGCAAGGAGAATAAGAGGTGCTGAGAGGGAAGGAGGGGGGGGTGCTTGGGGGGGGCTCAGAGGGGTGGGGGGGTTCGAGGGGGTCTATCCCCAAGGGGAGGAAGGGAGTGAAAAAGATGAAGGAAGAAAAGGTGGAACCAGCCTGTAGAAAGACCAGACCAGGAAGAGAACAGATGTATTGGGAGGAGGGAAAGGATAGATAAGAATGATCTAGTTACAGTGTGAGTGTGTGTGTGTGCATGTGCGTGTGCGTGTGTGTGTGTGTGTGTGTGTGTGTGCGTGCGTGCGTAAGACAGATGGGGGAGACAGGGATTCTAACAATGGAAGCCAGTCGGACATCGTGTGTGGAGAAAATCTGTTGACGATCTTGTCATTCACCTGCACTCCTCACATGTGATCACAATGTTTGTTTTTTTACATAACAGAGGATGATGCACATATAGAAAACATTATGAAGCAAATGGGTACAACATCATTTCAAAATTAGATTCATTAAGACAAAAAGGGGACATATATACTTTTTATACAGTCCAATACATCGGAGAGATACATTTCAGCTTTTGCCTTATTAAGTTGTGCTGTTGTATATGAGGAGGTTATGTATCCAAAAGCAAGTATTTGGTTTTACTTAATAGAATTTTATCAAAAAAGTGCAAGCACATTTTAAATATATAATATATATCTTTACTGCGCACGCTCACTTCCACACCCTGCAGACAGTGAATCCAGACAGGGAAAAGTTTATCTCACACATCATAACTCATTCCCATCAATATAGAATCTTTCAAAAAATTTGAGGAAAAGGAGCCAAAATGAAAATGGCAGGCGATCAAGGAAGACAAAGGAATCTTGTCTCCACATAGACTCCTTCATCAACATCATCCTGCATTATAGGTCCTCACAACTACAGACCAAACCCTTATTCCTTTCCTGATCCCTCAGCAGAATAGGTGATGTTAATCCAGTCAACATGTGGATTTGTCCTGAACAACACACATGCTAGCACTTAGATCTAGTTTTTTTAATCCGGTCATCTGGTGTGAATGACTCTTTGCTTTCACCTGAGGAAGGCCAGCTGCCCTCCACCCTACCTCAACTTCAAACCTCCACCCTCCTCCTTCTCCTCTGGCCCCTTATCTTTACCTCCACCCTCATCTCTTCTCTCAATCCCCCATCTCTGTATCCAACCCCCCCACCAAGTCCTCCATCCAACCCCCCCCCCCCCCCACCTTTTCTCAACTCCCAACTTCATACACTATGCTCACCCTCCATCCCTACCCCCACCGCTGCTTAGTTACACTTCCTGGTGTCCTGGAGGTGACCTGTGCAGTCATGCAGCAGCAGGCTGACCCCCAGCATTGGAGTGAGGGTCAGGGAGGCCTCTGCTGTGGTGTATTTTACATGGCTTTCAAGCTGAGTGTCTAAATCACACATCCACAAATGGAGTGTGGAACAGCATAGAAGGTGAGAGCTATGCCAGGACACCTGCATATATTTTAGGCCTCCCTTGAAAAAGCATGTATTACACTTGGCAAGCCTGTAGGCTTTTGTTTTAAAGAGGCCATGTTTGAGGTATACTGCACCTACATATATACCCCCTGGAAATTATTCTGTATAATGTGTGTGGGTGTATGTATTGTAAGCGTTTGTAAAAAAAAAAAAAAAAAAAAAGGTTTACACACACACATGTAAGCGATGAATCCGGGGGTTCTAATTCATACTCGTTTAGCATACTGAAAAACATAGGAGCTGTTTTTCAGAGGTTGAAACATTAACGAAAGAAAATAAATCGACTCAGCAAGCTGCCAAGATCAACCCGCTGCTTCCTGGTTGTGAAACCCAGAGCAGAGGTAGAAAGGAGATGCAGTCTAGTCCAGATCCCTGTCAGAACCATAATGACTATCACATTTTCAGATGTGGCTAAAACTCAGACGGAAGAAAAACTCACGGGTGTATTTTCTTTTTACACACTTTCCTGAACCCAGTGGGTCTTCACCTTCACTGTTTGATCCACTGGGGAATGTGCAGCGATATATATATTATACCAAGATGTAGGTTATGGTAACGATAGTGCTGACATTGATGGGTGAAGAAGCATCAAATGGTTTGTGTTAAACCAAACGCTGGCTGTTCAGAGTGGTGCCAGAGAAGAACCATTTGAGGTATACATCAAAAACGCCTCTTAGGGGAGAAGAGATGGCTGTTTGGCCCCTCAAAACAAACTGCAAACAAAGTAAACAGCTTTGTTGGGGGCACGGTTTTAAACGTCTCTGTTGTTGATTAGTCTTTCCAGGAACTGCTGTATACACGCATGATTCATATGCCCAGATGTCTGACAGTCAGACGGGTGCTCCTATGATTGGGTAAAGGCAGCTCTGACAGTATTTTAATTGGCTCAGGGTAGGCCTGACATTAAAGAACATGCTTCCCTGAAGACATTGGCTGGCAAACATGCAGACCATCTTCTTGTCCAAATACAGCTTGGTGTCATGGAGATTGACAGGCCACACCCCCGCATACCACCACAGTTGCTGTAGGCCACCCATGCAGAGGTCCATCACCCACGATGCAACAGACAGACAGTCTTTATTGTTACATCCTTTAGAATGCAAGCCATAGCTTTTATGTCTGCTTTTCTTTTGGTGTAGATATGTTGATGTTGGATATTACTCAGGTGTGAGAGGGGGAAAAGGATATTATGGAAATGTATCATTCGTCATGTGGTTTCCTCTTGTTCAATTGTGGCCATATGGATTTAAGATCCAGGATAACTCACAGAAATGATTACGAACCAACTCAAATCAAAACTTTGAGTTTCCTGCTACATGTCAGCAAAAATTGAACACCCAGCACCGCATTTTAAGGACTTACCTTGTATTGCCATTTTTATTAATCTCTGACAGATGAGCATATAATACTTTTTAAAAGCACTATTCAAACTAGTGTTAGTTAATGTTACAGGCCACTCTGGAGTGGGAATGACCTACCTTATAATTAAAATGTAACCTTAAAACCCTTAAATGACAGAGTGGTTGATTCAAGGTTGACCATAAGCCCTGACAAGTCTTCACGACCATATAGTAAATCTCTGCCACCCAACCACAACCAACGCCACAGCGGTACAGCACAGAGCATTGCATCACATGGGAATGTCAACCCTTCTCTGCAGAGGATGTTATTTGAAAATGGCCTGTTTCTCTTGCTCTGTACCTCAGCTAGCGCTGGTTCACCTTTGTGTTATCCCACTAGGTTTTAGCCCAGCTTATGTTAGCTCAACAGTCCACCATGGTTTGGGATCTGACTGCACTGCGGCTGTTGGCCAAGTGAGTGATGAGTTTTGCTGATGGGACTCTGCCTGGGCAGTAAAACCTCTGGCCCATTGTGACTCCCCCAACATGCTTCCTGTTAAACCAGCCCAAGAATCTGCCTAGCTTCTTTATGACCTAATGGTTCTAGCTGGATCCACATCTGCAGCCTTGACGTAGACCAGGTTGGTTTGGAGTTATAGCACCAATATATAAACTATGGGCTGTAGACGGTAACTAAACTTTGTTGAGGTTATTCTGGCAACAATGCTATCATCTCCTAGATGTCCTGTTGATGTCAAATGTGAGCTTACAATATCACACAATGTAACCAAGGATACTGTGAGTGCGTGTGTGAGTTTGTGCCTGCCTGCCTGCGTGTGTGCTTGTGCGAGCGTGTGCGTATAGTTTTTGTGTGACTAGGTTAATATAAGTAAAACCTCATGGCTCCTGTGAAGTTAAATAGCTGCTGGCAGAGGGGAGCAGCTTTAGATCTCCATCCATCTTTCCTCTTGTGTTTTCCTCACTCACAGACACAGGTATGTTACTGTCGAGCACTCAGATTGGGCAGGCAAGTAGTCACGCACATACCCACCGTAGACCCAAATGAACTAGGTTGCCTTACTGTCAAACACCAAAAAGTCATGGCAAGTCAAGTATACTGACACAAGCAGTGCATCTGAGAGGCTGTTGTGTTGGGGAGCCTGTGGCTGGGGGTCTACACGTGGACCTTGGGTTTGGAGTTTAGGCCTAAAGGGCAGTGTCCATGGTCAAGGCTGGAGCCTCGGACTGGATTTGAGGGAGCATAGTGTGCCCTCTTTATGGGGAATGAGCTCAGACTGTGTGTTGTCATGTTGCACAGAGGGGAGTACATTCACACTGCTCTATAAAACCGTATTTACTACCAATGCCATGTTGTTTATGGTATATGGTAGGAAGCAAATGTGAACTCTTTGGAGACAGACCAAAACACTCTAAGTAGACCCCTAAACATAGCCATGGTTACCGTGTGCAAGCAGATTAAGTTTGCAGTTCAAATGAGAGGGGAGGTTTGGGTGGGTGGCCAAGTGAACCAGGGAAGGCAGAGAACAGGGGGAGATGGGAAGAGGAGAAGGAACTGTACGATGTTCATGTCCCAAACGTGGCCGCAACAGGTCTCAGCAGCAACAGAAGAGCCAGTCATGAAACGTCATGTGTAAAATACCAGTTTATGGTTTATTTTTTCAGCTGTGTATCACTGAGAATATGTCCCCTTTGTTTGTTTTATTTCCCTTTTCGTCGACCAGTTATGTTCAGAAGTTTATTTACGCTTGACTCACTACCCTAGCGTCTCTGTCACCGGGGGGCTCAGGAGATTTAGTTTTGACGGGCACCCAGAGGAGCCAATTATAGGATAGCATCCCACGACAGTGAGACAAGGGGCCATCAGAGACAAGCACCAGGTTCCAGGCAACAAATCCTACAACAAGAAATTGAGCGCAAAGTAAAAACCAAAGAAGGTTCTGGTAGGTTGAAAGAAGGGAAAAAGAGAGGGTGTATGAGAGGGAAGTAGAGAGACTGCCAAACATCTCTATTTGAAATGCTGACTGGAAGGAAATTAGAATACACCAGTCTTCACTCTCTCAAGCTTTTAAGATGGTGCAGGATTGCATGTGGATGAGCTGTACAGAATTCTTAACCTTTTGATTGTTTTCATCTGAAGATCAATGGAAGATCAGGGTTTGTTTCAGTTTGTCATTGAGTTTAGTACGTTGTATAATAGTTATCAAAACTCCCTATGATCCCATTTCATTCTTTTTTCGGACAAGTTCTGTTCTTATTTTCTTCTGTATCAATTTCTGGACGCTGATGGAGGTCATTAAACATTGGGCCACACACACACATTCGCACGCACGCATACACGCACGCATATTCACCCCTACGCCGCACGCACGCACACACACACACACACACACATTCGCACACACACACGCATGCATGCACACACATCCACAAACTTAGAGACAGCAATGTTTGGGGTGCTTAAACCCGATGTTTTGCTTTGTAACCAAAACCCAGAGTCATTGCCGTGGCCTCAAATCCCCAAGCTGTGCTGCGGCCAACTCACTCCCTCTCCCTGCTTCTATTGTTGACGGAGGTTTCTAGAAAGACGACCTGCTTGTCTACCACTGAGTCTGTGCAGACCCACGCAGGGCCTCTGGTCAGGGTGGAAGGGACTTACTAAGCAGGTTCTGTCTTCAGTCCGCCGCCTGCCTGCCTGCCTGCCTGCCTGCCTGCCTGCCTGCCTGCCTGCCTGCCTGCCTGCCTGTCTGTCTGTCTGTCTGTCTGTCTGTCTGCTAGCTGCTTATCCCGTTTGAGAACCATTTGTAAAGTGTTTTTATCTTTGCTGTTAGATGGGTTGGAGACATTACAGCATCCATAAGGGGGTTGGCAGGTTTTGACCACCTGCTATCCAATTTGTAAAATGTGTCTCCCCTCTCTCTTAATCTCTCTCTGCCAGCCCACCATCTGTCTATAGATCTACTAGATTGTTTTGGACAACTATGTTCCCTCAAGAAGTGTATGAACAGACCCTCAGCAGACTGTTGGTCTTGTTGGCTGTGTTGCAATTAAACCAAGACATCATGAAGTGCCAAATATGAAGCAGATTAAATACACTTTGATTACTTTCTAAAACCTGAAACAGATCACTGGGATTGCACCAGGTTTGCAGAAGAGTGTCTGTGTTATATGTCTTTCTCTGGCATTACTAGTCCTTTAAGCTCTCTCTCTCTCTCTGTCACACTGTCACACTGCAGACCATGGTTGCAGTCTGGCTGACCTCTCTATAGCGTGATGGTATGCAGATCTGCTGTCACTGCTACGTCCGCTCTACTTTTTCACCATGTCCCCCTCTCCATCTTTCTGTCACTTGGTGTCTCCATCCTTCTGGCCTCCACCTCCTTCTCTTTATTGCTCTCTTCCTGTTTTCCTCTTTCTTTCTCCCTCCATCGTTCAGATATCACATTTGCCTTGTCCCTCTCATTGCTCTCTTCCCTCTCCTCTTTCACACAAGCCGCTTGTCTCACCCCTGGCTGTCTTGCGTGGCGAAGGCGTATGGTTTCCATCACATGCAGTAAAAGATGGGGCGTTTGGCCACACACGGAGGAAGCATGGTGTCAGCTTCTCTGGGCCCCAGGAGCTATCCATGAATCCAGGGGCCCTTGCAACCTCCCCCTCCCCCTATGAGCCATGCTGCTCCCCAGGATGAGGTCATTGGCAGGTATAGACTTTAAGTGAGAACAGTGGGTATGTTTTATATCAGAGCCAAATCAAACTGTTAAACAGTCTATCATTAGGCAGGACTTCCATACAACCAGGATCTGAACCTGGAGGTGGAGAGAAGGCCTGTTTGAGATGTACAGCATGGATGCCCAGTTTAGAGCCTGGATATAGATTTGAAGCCCACCCTGGCCAGAGTGGCTCTCTGTCCCCTTGCCCACAGACTGAGGTGCCTCACACACATGCACATCGACACGGTCATGCTCACACATGCTCACATAATTTGATTCAGTCTCTTTACTACTCCTCATGGCCATTGAGAATGCAGAGCCGTGTATGAGTCATTCATTAAACCCTCCTCTCCCTCCAAATAGTAAAAGATCTTGGCTTGGATTACACCATATCAAAAGATCTTATTAAACTTCTCCTCTTCTCTGTTTGACGTAACGAGAGACAGATGGACTGAGGGGTTGCAGCTATTTTAAACCTCTTATAAACAAGTAGAGTGTTTAGCGTGACTTACAAAACAAATGTAACAATTGAAAGGAATGGTCCGGACCTGTTATTGTCTGGTCCCAGTCTAACCCAAAGGATGTGACCGACTGGCCCCCCAGTGTCCTCGGTCTCTGAAACTCCTCTCTCCTTGTCCCTGTCATGCATGCCAGAGAGCTCACTGCACACAACAATGATCTGATTGCCCTCTTGGAGTAGATGTGAGTTGAGGGTCGGATTCCTGGAAAGGGCTGAGTGTGTTAAGCAAGGCAGCGCTCCAAAGCACAGTGTGCCTGACCTCAGATCTCTCAGCTCTGTGTTGTCATTCGTTACTATAGCGTCCCTGCTACTATTTACTGTAAATAAACGCATTTTAATGAGCTGGGCTCGCTCATCAGTTCTGAGCTAACCTAGTCACTGGGAGGTCATTTTAACGGTTTAGTAAGGCTTAGTTGTTTGGTTTTTAGGGGGATGGGGATTGAATAAATAGTGTTTGGGCAGGATTAGGGTTCAAGAAATCTCAGCGATAGATCTAGTTAAGGCTCAGCCTAGCCGTCTACTGAGCAAAGAGACAAACCTTGTCAGAATGTCAGATCATCCTAATGGCTTTTACAAAACAATAGCATATTGTCCTGCCTAAAGACCTACAGAAACCACATTGATGTAGAAAGAGATTTATGTTCTATTCTTCTTGTGGGGAAGGTTCTACAGGGTATTGTAGCGCGTCAATGTCTTTTGCCATAGGCATGATTTTTTTTTTGCCATCATGTGGTCTTTGTATCCTGGATGTCGTTCTGTGGTCATGGTCGACAAAGCTAAACCTCTTTTGACCCTGCAACCAAAGGGCAAATTATGAATTACAGTCCAGTCGAATGAGGTGAATGAGGTTGATGCTGTGCGGATACAGATACCCATGCTGTGGTTAATCTGTGAACAAGAAGTTTGGCATTCACTCATGTCTCCAGTTCTGTCTGTTTTTGGTCAAACACACTTTTCCCCCGAAATTACAATGACAAGACATTTTCATGTAGAGTTTGGGTTTGGTTTCACAGTAGAATTGAACTCTTATAACTGACAGACCAGACATATTTGAAAGAATCACAAACAAAAACTTACCCAGTGGTAATGCATCTAGTACCTACCACAGATTCTCAGTGTTTTGAATGATCGGAAATCATTTGCACACACGTTACAGACACAAAATGCATATTAAACGAAGGAAACATGTGAGACTTGGCTTACAGCCAGTAAGACAATGAAAATCCTTCATATTCTACGTGTCTTTGCTGCCTGAGCCTTTCTCACATGCTGACCTGACTTGGATGTGACTCTGTTAGGGAAGGGCAGCATCTGTCCCTTGTTGTGATGCTGTCAGACCCAGGGCCCATCCAGGATGTGACCTACTGAGAGGCAAATATCCAGGTCAGGACCCCAGCATGCTAACAAAACCTTTGGTCACGACCCCAAACTGGCCCTTGGACATCCAGGTGGAACGCAGCCGAAACATAAGTGTTCAACACAACACAGCTGTCTCCAATGATGCATCTGTCCTAATCTGATCTCCATTTCTCTCTTTCTTTCAGTATTTCTCTCAGAGAATGCAGCTGAGTGCTGTTGTTGTCAGCCATGTTTGTATTTTGCCAGGTGTTTGACGAAAGCCGAAACTCAGCCCGGTTTATCTACACAGCATGCTAAACATGTGATCCATGATTTGTGTCTGTTGACTGTACAGCCCACAACCTTCCCTATAGAGCCTTTTCAATCTCTTTAAGCATATTATTGCTATACACATGGTCAATGGGTTTGTATTAATCACCATACTCTTGCCCAATCAACTGTTTGATTAGTTCAGGCTGAAATATACCTGCTTAAAATGAGTGATCCTCAAACGTGTTAACAGACAATAATAATCCCAAGTGTTCAGAAGTGTTGAATCATCAGTTTGTTGTGGAATGATCTGTTCTAAGCCTCAAGTGAGCTGGTGAACAAGGAGAGGCTTGGGGAGTCAGTCCACCACTGTAGCCTGGTCTTGTCTTCTTGAAGCTGTATGCTTGAGGTGTTTCTTTCTTCTCAGCATTAGGGAAGGGATTTTAAGAGGTATTCTTGGCGAGCACAAGGCCTTGTTAAGCGAGTTTTAAAGAGGCCGCGGAGACCCTTCAAGAAGCGCGTTCTGGATGAGGGCGTCGGCCATGTGCCCAGGGCCCAGGTGAGTCACTCTGAAGTGAAGGAGAGAGCTCGCCAGCTTGCAGGAAACAGACGGGATGGTTGACAGGGCTGGACAGGTGGGTGCCTCTCACCTCTCCTGCCTGTCGACTCTCAATTATCGTCGCTCCTCCCATTGCACGTTTTTTTCTCTCTTTCACACTCAATTTTTGCTCTCTTGTTAACAGGCACCTTTTGACGTGCCATTGTATTTTTTTATAGTGTATTGGTCTAATTATTAGAAACTTTTTCACCTGTATGTAGTGTACAGGACATCCTGCAGTGTAAAGCAGAATGCTAGCCATGGAGTGCTAGGCCCAGTCAGTTGAGGACACCGCTCTTTGGACTCAGTGCAGGAGCTGAGTCACAGAGGTTGGCTATACGCAGAGACACTTGACAGCTTAACCGTGTGTGCATAATAAGCTATGTCCGTGCTTCAACACTCCTGTCCGGTAAATCTCGGTTTCACTCAAGTTGGCGGAGGGAGCATGATCCGTCGTCCAGCTGGAATGTTAAACCAAGGCCTAACACACACTGATCATTACTGTTCCCTTGGTAACTATTGGGAGGGTAGAGCTGTTAACATTGGTGTCCTGAACCGCATCCTGACCGTGGTTGCATAAAAACAGACTAAACGATCGGACTAGCGTAATAATTGGCTAAGATGTACCTTGAGTAGCTCGAAGCGGTTGAGCTGCGTGGGTGGCGAGAGGTTCTGGTGCCAAACAGTTTGCTGGGTAACGCTTATCCACAATGGATTGTCCATTGTCCATTTCCTTTCCATAATAATTCAAAATCATATTCCTCAGGATAATTTTCAGCATAATTTGAGAGTTGTCCAATCATTTGCCACTGGGTGTTGAATAGGTGAACATTTGTATTATTTGTACACGGAGAACATACAGAATAGGATGAATGGTGTCTCAGTGTTGCCATGGAAAGTTCCATGTTCCAAGAAATCTCTTTCACTTTCTTGTCCAGCACACGACATATGAAGGGGTTTTATTTCAGGTAAACTACATGAACACCAAGACCCTTTTTTCCCTGCTTCCTGAATTAAAATGAAATACAGCTGTGTTCCCGTCAGCACTGCGGATACAGGGAGTAGTCTGTCAGGAAAGATATCAGAGGAAAGAAATATTCCAGGAAAATGTAAGATATCAGGGTTCTGTATGTGCCTGTATGTGTTCCTGTTGTTTAGGAGGATTTGAACTCATGGTTTGAATAACTGGATGGATATTGCATCCCCTCACCTTGCAGGACAGACTAGAAGCATTAACCTACAGACGCCTAACAATGGCCCAGTGGTGGGCCTTATAACTGTTTTCCACACACAGTGTATTGTGCAATACTGTACACCTACTAGAATTTTGGACACAGACAGATTTATTTTTACTAAATGCAATACACTCTTTTGTTTGTGTGTCTGAGAGTGTGTGCGAGTTATGCATTTGTGTGTGCGTGAAGTTGTGTGAGTGGGTATATATATGTGTGAGTCTAAGACTTTGCAGAGTGAAGACTACCCCCGAAAAAATAAGCATGTCACAGAGAGTAAACAGGACTTTAGGGGTGCTTGTTTTCCTCCCCCGTGCCCTCATCTCTACCCACAAGCTCTGGGGACCAAAGGGCCCTTTCATGTGGCCCACAGGGTGTTTGTCCAGATGTAGGGCCCTGGGACTCCAAAGACCAGGCCTCGATCATGAGGAGACCCCAGCCCACACAGGGCCTCTTCTTAGTAAGGTCTTACGAACACCCTGCCTAAACTACTGTACGTGCTCACCGGATTCAGAGAGTTCTGGGGGAAATTGCTCAAACATTTTCAAAAAACTGTATTGCTATTAGGTCATGCTAAATCTGACCTTAACATGAAACAACCTTATCTTCACAGTTCTTGCTATCTCCTTTTTCTTGAGAAGCTCAATGTAATCTGGTTTAAAATAATAAAGTGGGTTTAAACAGACATGCTCACCAGTGTGAAACTGCCTCTGTCTTCTCTCCTTAGGGATCCAGGAGGGCACACAGTGTACCAAGTGTAAGAATGAATGGGCTCTGAAGACTTCCATCGGCCTGCTGTACGTGTTGTGCACCCTCCTCACCATTGCTGTGGCTGTCCTCGGATACAAAGGTAAAGGCGAGATCCTTTCCCACCAAGGCTGGCTGAAATGTTGTTTCATGTCATTTCAAATCATCTCAGTATTGGATTGAGTCATCCTGGAGTATCAGGTTAGACGAGACCAGATTATGATCACCAAAGTGCCAAGCAAGATCAATCAAACACGATGTTCATAGCATTGTATTTCCGAAAGTATATGGAGGCACACACGACCTGTCCTCAGTTAAATGTGCGTTGCACACTGTCAGTTGAGCTAAGGCAAAAAACATTAATTCAATTTCGCTATGGTAACATGGGGCCAGAGTGATTACCATTTCCCTGCATAACCTCATTCACACCCTCACACATAACACCTTGTATGCATATTGAACCAAAGTCATAAGGTTCGTTGTGGGCCAAGATGTTCAAACATCGCGTGTGGTCGTTCTCCACATCCTGCCAGGAAATAAGATCACTATTGCTTGATCAACATGAGCGTATTGGGTCTGTTTGCATTGGAGGCGTGGGTGTATGTGTGGGGTATGTGTGTTAGAGCCAGGGTCCCATGTGACCCTTAAGTCTGCCCAACCATGACATGGATGATATTGGGCAATGTTTCATTGTTAGTAATTAAGGTCAGTGAAAGACTCATGGAAAATATGAGTGTTTCTGCCTGACTGTAAGACCATCATACTCTGTAACTAAAACAAGACTTGGTTTTTCACAAAAGTCACGTTAGCGACACCCCCCACTTCACTCCACACCCTCTGGCCTCTGTCTACCACTCAGATATGTGTGTATTTGTGTATGTGTGTGTGTCAGGATCTGTGCATACACCTTATTTTACCCTGACCTAAACTCCAGAACCTTCTTTAAGTTTATTTTACCAACACCCCCTATTTTACCTCACACCTCCAGCGTCCACAAAGCCACAGCTCAGTTTCCTGTTCTGTTCGGCTCTGACATACTTTCCAGCTCGGGAAACCATCCTGCCATAGTTCGAAGGCCGTACTTGGAACGTTCCAGCCATAATTGGCCTAAACATTCCCATATGCGGTCTATAAGTGTCTTCCTATTGACACCGTCTTGCAGTGACATGAACTTAACATGTCGAGCGGTTATCAGAGATTTTGAAGAATGATGTCCCTTATACTCTGGTGTTGAGTCTGTCCTCATAGTCTCTCCTGGCCCATGCTCTATGGTCTCATGCTGCCCTAATAGATCCCAGATGAGCAGTGAACTTGGTGCAACTAACAGAACCCACCAAAATTGGGTTTTTACTGGCACTGGGGCTCGGTTCTGGGGGCTCGGTTCTTCAGGCAACCACACCTCAGCGTAAACACACTCTCGGCTCCAGATGGTGGTGTGTAGTGGTAGAACCCTCCACTCCCCGTGCTTGAGAACATCTGTCCTGCAGGTTCCTGTCAGACTGGATTGCTGATCTTAACTTGTGATCCCTCTCTCCTGCACCACTGACCCGAAGCATGGCTGTCTGCTGTCCCATCTCCCCCTCCAGGACTTCGACTCCCCTGAGACACCCTGCAGGACACCTTTCTTCCTCAGCTCTTTCATCTACTGAATCTTGTCCTCCGGTCAGCGGGGCTAGATAAAGGGGCTCACTCTTAGAACGCCATGGGAATTAGGGAGAGAAGTTGAACGGAAAGAGAAAGAGTAGAGGAGACTTTTTATTTTGAGTGTGTATATGTACATTTTATTAAACCGGGATGACTAAAATACCACACAGTTGCAGTAAAGCTGCAGGTATACTAAAACAATGGCAACATTAATACATGGCAAACAAGTGAAATAATGTACAGTAATGGGTAACTCTATGGTTTGGTCTTCAGTCTGAGGTTAAAAAAAAAGTATTTTTTGCTTTGCGGTGTCTGGTGACTGGAAATGTGTCTCATTTCATTTGCAGTGGAACATTTCAGCCCAGTCTGACCATGCCTTCACTAACACAACTTCTGTAAACAATGTTTTCAAGACAGGGTCGTTCATTTTGAAAACTAGAATCTGTCATCTGTTAGTCTTGTATTTCGAGAGAATTGGCTGGAAAGATGTCTAGGAAGATACCAATGGAAACCAGACAGATTCACACAAATCTAGTGACACTGGTTTTCCAGTTCTGGTGACTTCAGTTTCCAAAATTCAGGACACCTACTTGCTTATTCTTAAGTAGGATATTTTCTTGTATTTATTTCCTCCAGTTTTCTGAGAAATTGAGAGGCATTCTAGGAATGATGATCAGTGTTATTCTGATGTTGCGTTTCCTGTGCTAAGAGGAGATTGGGAATCTGGATGTGCTACATACTTATTGTGACATTCTGCTAACATAGTGAAGCTTTCACAATTGTTTTGGATTTGTTGTATAGTTTTGTCTGCTATGAGTATCTCTGCTTTTTCAAATTATATCAACAGATCCGAATTGTCTACTCTAGTTAGTAGAAAGATTTATGTACTGTCTCCTACATTTGGACTCCACTCCTAACACGCTTACTTAGCCAGACTAGCTTTCGCTCTGCATGAGGCTGAACACACATGCAAGTCATTAAAGAAGGTTTTGCGTGAACTTCTGGGTTTCTATTTTCAGAGGCTTTTTTTTCTTTTTCTTCTTTCCATTGTTTGTTGACAGTGAAAAAAGTACACTCATCCTCCGTGGTTGGAGAATGACTCACAGTTGTTACTTGAACCTCTATAATTTTCGAAGCTGTTACCTTTCATTTTATCCGATCCAGTTAGGGCTCTTTAATTATCAAGAGTTCCCCAACATTGAAATTGGGAACCTTAAACATATAACCCAATTAGTCCTTGTTTTTTTGCATTGTTTCAGCCATAGTGTAGGAGTGTAAACTCCCCAGACTCATTGCCTGTGATTAGCATCATGTGTACCGAGCAAATAGCACAATAACACATTAGTACCACATGGTACGACGATTACCGTATAGCCCACAAACACAAATTAAAGTGGATCTGGTCACTCTTTTCAACACTCGCAGACTAAGGCTGTGTAGAGGGATGTACAGTATGGGGTCTGGCGGTCTTATATCAATGATGAACGGATCCCTGGGGGCCAAACCTAAACAGATGCCCATCAGAAATCAGGCCTGGAGGGCCTTCACCTGTTTTCTTAACTGGCGCATGAACAACAGTTAGGGTTGCAGAGCTGGAGCAACAGAGGGGCTGTGGTCTCTGCCCTGGACTGGGATGCCTCCCTAGAAGTGAGATGACTCCCTGGAATCCCAGACACATTCCAGAGGAAATGAAGGGTCCGGTGGCCTGTGGGGGCGTGAAGACCCTCCCTGACACAACGTCTGTCTCCTCTGGGCTTCCTTTGATCCTCCTATTTACTGAAGACCCCCTTGAGGTCACTTCCTGTTGCTGAGGGTCCCTCCTCTCCGACCACCCATTGAATGTACCATCAAACCTTACAATTTGGTTCTGTTGTGGTCATGAAAGGAACTCCTGATGAACCTTTTGTGACTAGAGCATCTTTTTATGAAATTGTAAAGAATTTTCTCCCGAGTGTCTATATTCAGTCTAGTCATGTATGCAGCTATATAATATTTCACATACATGTAACCTTTCCTAATCCTAGAGCTAGCTATACCTGATGCAGTTGTTATTGCATACCCAACAGATATGTAGACTTCTTATACAGCGCCTGCCTGTGAGAGTAGCTGGATTTCTCTCTGATCCCTTTTAAATAGGAAGTCTGAGGTCTCCGGCTATTCAGTCCTTCTATCTCAGACACTTAATAATGTATGGAGCTTATCCGCCCTGTCTAACCCGTCGATTTTTTTGTTGCAGTGGTGCAAAAGGTTGACTATGTGTCAGAAGGGATGGAGAGCTACGGTGGGAAAATCATAGAGGTGGAGACAGATTTGAAAAAGCTAGGTGAGTGTCACAATATATCAGTAGTACTCACCAGCTGAGAAGACAATATTCTACGTAGAACTTGGCTTACTTGAGACATTGGCCATTGTGGGTTAAAAATATATCATCTTCTGGTTTTAAATACTGCAAAGGTCTAGCTAAAATCCGCACTTATTCTCCTCAGATGATCAGACTGAACAGAAGACTGAGAACACCACCACAGAGTTCCAGGCCTTCAAGAACAACATCCGCGCTCTTCAGAGGCAGCTAGAAGAGGTGTCTGAGCGTAGCAGCAGCAACCGGGCAGCCCTGGGCCGTCTGCAGGACGCTGGGCTGGACTTCCAGAGCACACGGGCCTCCCTCCAGAGGCTGCTGGAAACCAACAGTGCCACTCTGCGCTCGGTGAATGGCACGCTGTTCGCTTACGGAAGCTTCATGGAGGATCTCCAGGAGGACACGGTCAGACTGCAGACGGAGCTGCAGCAGCAGGTGAACCTCCAGAGAATCGTCCTGCTCAGCATCGGCAACCTCAACCTCACCCAGGCCCAGCAGAGGGGGCTGATCTCCTCCTTGCAGCGCTCGGTGGATGACACCAGCCAGGCCATCCAGAAGATACGCAACGACTTCCAGAACCTGGAGCAGACTGCCCGACAGACTCGCTCTGATGCCGACTGGCTCAGGGAGAAGGTGGAGAACCTGCAGAGTCTGGCCTCCAACGCCTCAGCCCTAGCCAAGGCTAATAATGACAGTCTGGAGGATATCAGCTCACAGCTGGGTACCCTGGGGGGCCAGCTCCAGAATACTAGCAGCCTGGCTGAAGGCCATGACCAGACCCTGAGGGAGATGATGGACCAGCAGAGGGACCATGACAATCACACCTCCACCAAGTTCGACCAATTGGAGCTGCGCCTGGATGATTCAGAGCAGAGCATTGACCGGGTCACCGGCAATATCAGCTTCACCACCCAGCTTCTGGGTGCCATCAACATCAACCTCAACCAGCTGCGGACCTGCGGCGAGACTGTGGGGCGCCACTCCGACTTCCTGCTCAGTTTGAACAGCTCAGTGGCGGAGGTGAGGGGTGATGCAGCCACGCTGAGGTCCCAGCAGGAGGACTTGACTTCCAGGTTGGACAAGGAGGTGACCAGTCTCTTCATCGTCATGGAGGAGATGAAGCTGGTGGACAGCAAACACTCGCAGCTCATCACTAACTTCACCATTCTACAGGGTAAGTGCCTTCATTACTCGTTCCTCCACTCGTTCCTACTGTGTATCTTTGAGCCCAGAAACCAAAAAGATTTACAATGGTACAAAGTTAACCAAGACCATTGATCAGCAATGTTTACTTATTTTCATTGTGTTAGGTTTGGATTCTCAGTAATTTTTTCCCTTTTCTTATGGCATGTTCTAGGGCCCCCTGGACCCAGAGGCCCAAAAGGAGAGAAAGGGCCCCAAGGATCAATGGGTCAGTCTGGTCAAAAGGGTGAAAAAGGAGACAAGGGTAGTCCAGGGCTCCAGGGACCCAGAGGAGAGAAAGGATCTGCTGGACAACCAGGATTACCAGGGTTCAAAGGTCAGCCAGGCTCCCGTGGCAGCCCAGGGTCCAAAGGCTCCCGAGGGTCTGGAGGCAGAGCAGGACCCCCTGGGGCCAAGGGGGAACCAGGCACGGCTGGACTCCCAGGGAGAGACGGGCAGCCTGGCCCTCAGGGGGCCCAAGGACCACCAGGGATACGAGGTGCAGTGGGGCCAGCTGGAGAGCAGGGGCCTAGGGGGCCGGTGGGGCCTATTGGTGCTCCAGGACCCCCAGGACTGCCAGGACTCCCTTACCCACCGCCAGTGCCCCTGGGCCCCATGTCTCTGCAGAGTGAACCTCCTGCTCCTACTTTGTGGGCCCCAGGTCAGACTCTTTCATTTCTATCTGTTTGTCACTGGTAAAACGTATGAATCCTTGCCCTATCACTGAGATGCTCAAGAGAGATGAAGGAGTCATGTCTGTTATTAGGTCTTGTCAGTAAAAGTAAAGTAACTATTTGACCATTATATGGTTTCTCAACATAGGTTGTCCCGCAGAGTGGGTTGGCTTCAGAGACAAGTGCTACTACTTCTCCAAAGAGCTCCACAGCTTTGATGAATCTAAGAGAAGCTGTGAAGCTGAGTCTGCGTCAATGTTGATCATCAACGATATGGAGGAACAGGTAAAGGACAAACTCACATACAATAACACACACAAGAAGACACACAATAGCACAATATTTCTAAAACCCCTTCGAAGAAATTTGAAACAGGCCTCTGCCAACACCACATTATGAATGGACTGCTTTATATTCCCTTTATTGCTGCACTCTTTATTGAAGTCATTTTATTTCAAAGAATCATGTACAAACTATGTCCTTGTTTGCCCTGCTAAGAAATGGCTGAAGAAACAGACTTCGGGGAAGGGTTACTTCTGGATAGGTCTGACTGACAAGGACGAGGAGAATGTGTGGCGCTGGCTGGACGGAACAGAACCTGCCTTCACGTGAGTTCAGTCACTCTGTCCTTCCCTGTGTTGCCAATCCTGCAGTATAAGGTCAGTGACTTCTTCATGGGATGGAAGAGTGAAGTTATGGATCATCTAAACTGGGCTAGTGACCTAGTCAGTGTGTCCAACGTCCAATGAGGAGCTTGGAGTGTGAGTGCCCTCTGCTGTTTCTATGCAGGAAATGGAAGCCTGGTCAGCCAGACAACTGGAGCCACGGACATGAACGAGGAGAAGATTGTGCTGGACTCATTCATGAGGGACTGTGGAATGATTTCTTCTGTGAAGATCTCATCAGCTTCATTTGTGAAATGGAGATTGAAAGCTGTGAGTAACTTGTCTTTTTCTCAATATTTGATAGATATGCATGTGTATAATGTATTCGATTTCTCAACTGTATATTGCCTGCTCACAATTTCTTTTATTACACGGTATTTATTTTCAGAAACACTAATTAATATGTTTGGTTTTAAATCTAGACCAAGCACAATCACCAAAGCCCTTTCCGGAGAGGGAGGAGCATAGTTGAGTCAGAGAGGGTGTGGCGATGAGCAGGTAGACTCCACCCACAAAGTGTCGAAACCCACTGACACTGTGCATGGACATCCCCTATGGAAAGAGAAGAGGGACATACAGGGCACAAGTCTGAACATAGGCTATGGTTGTATTCACTGGGTTCCTCCCACTGGTGGTCAGCTTGATCTTCCCTTCAAGGTGAATACAGATCACCCATTCCAGAATTTGCAATCCTGCCACTGGACAATCGAAGAGTTAAAATGACTGATTGTGTTAGATTTTTGACCAAATTATCGGACTTATATAGATACTTTGTATTGCATTTTTATAGTATTGTTTTTATATGACTGTATTCCACACTTACAAATGATTATCTGAATGTACATTGTACTGTATATGTTTCCTATGCAGGAATTATTTCATCAATGCCATTGGGACTCACCTTAGTGTCTTTAATATCTGAAAGTAGTTCCTGAATAAATTGTGTGATATGCAAAATGATGCGTGAAAGGAAATAAGATATCGCTGATATGCTATCCTGAAGGAACGTGGACCAAATCTCAAATTCAGTTTGACAACAGTTCAGCTACAATAACACATATCTGAAAATGAATACGTTTAGTATTTACCTATATGAACTGTTATCAAAATATGCTTGATTGTAAGTCACGACTGCAAGTTTACAATTTAGTATTATGGTATGTATGGTGTGAATATTGATGAAATCTGTATTGATACTAACTTGAGATAAACTTCCAACATCATACTGTAGCAATAGGAGACTGTGGATCTTAATAGATTATATTAAGCTACCGATTATGTCTCATAATGCACATTTTGTGATTTAGGGCTAGCTTCTAAACGTTCACAAACCAAAAAACCAGAATAAAGATGCAATTTATGAAGGAATTCTGTGAATTAGTATGTTTATGTACATCTGCCATATTGTAGTAAGTAAAGTTGTGTCTTTTTGTCATTGTCTAAAACCCATATTCTTATAAAGATTAAGAACAATCATAAAGCGTTGCTACTTTAGATAAAAGCTACCTGTGATGCTATTAGGTTGGATCTCATCTTTATTGTTTTAGGCATAAATTATAATAGACTTGTTTTTTGCCAATTTTTTATTGTTGGTTTCTCGTCCAGCCCCGATTACAAGTACGATGGTGATTCAAAGCACGATGGTGATTCAAAGCACAATGGTGATTCAAGGTGTAGGCTAGTCCATGGGTTAACATTACTCAAGTCACATTTTCCTCTTAATCATTTCACATTCTAGTTTTCCATCTCTAGGTTGACCCCAGTCACAGTCTCTCTTTCAAAAAAGAAATTATCTCACAGTAGCACCTTAAGTAGGATGGTGGGGGTCTAAAACAAACTACAGTTCTACAAACAGGAACTACAGACCCTGAACCAAAAAAAAGATGTTAAAAAACTAAATGAAACAGTGATGAAGATTGAGTGTACAGAAGTAACTAGTTATGTGGTCTTGTCTACTGATTCCACATGTTGACTTCAACACAGAGACAAGTACTGATCTTTCAACTGATATAACATTAATTTGACTGAAATTCTTGGTAAATATTAAAGCAACATCAGAGAACGTAAGCGTAAAGCACAGCTGAAGAAACACATTTGAATGGTCTTGGTTTCGTGGTTACTTTCAAAACGGTCAGAATTGCCAACTGTCACATGTGAACAAATACCTGAAGTCCTCCTAAAGATATGAGACCTGCACATGAAACATACATGATCCTTCCACATTGCATAGTTTATAAATAAGATAAAAACATAATACACAAAGGAAGCAGCAAGTTACCCAAATGTCTGTTTATTATCGAGGTATCATTAGTTAAATAATAACCTTGTTGTTTTGTCTAGTCATAGTTGCCACATGCTATTTACGTAAAAAATAACTGGTGGAAAACACTTACAAAATGAGTTGCCAATTGGTAAAATAAGTCAACTGCTGGGAACCAAATCTCTCTTCCCTCCTCTCCATTCACCCTTTCGTCTACATCCCTCTATGTCACAGGTTAGCTAGCTGCTGCTGGGCTTTCAGTAACTAGTCACTAGTAACTAGGTGGGGTGGGGGGCTGTAAATCAGGACGGCTGGCTGGTAGGTAGTTATCAGGCTGTGGGGGTGTTCCAGTTTGAGAAGACAGGTTGGTTAGTGGACTCACCAGAAGGATTGATCTTGACTGCAGCTGTGGAGCAATAGTAGACTGTCAGGAGGTGTTCCACACAGTGCCAGAGACTCCTTGGTGATCCTTTATTATTCCAGTAATACAATGTTTGTTTATTCCTGTTTCCATGGTGATCATTCAGCTGGTGATTATTCCTGATATGTAACGTCCTGGCTGTCACGGATGAATGAATCCCTGTGGTTTGTCTGTGGAGATTCATATAGTTGAGGATAATTTTCAGGGGGGGGGGGGCTGTTATATGTTTTTTACTCCTGCTAGACTCCGTGTGTAGTAGTAATCACATCCAGATAGTGTTTAATCCAGGTCGTGGCTCAGGAGTGTGGCTCTCCTGGGGCATAGAGGGGCATAGGGGAGAGGGAGATGGTACTGTGCCAGGTGGGGCTGGGCGGGGTTGCAGAACAGCTGGTTTCAGGTGGACTTGGGTAGGCTGTGGAAGGCTGGCTGTCCCCAAACGGAAAGAGCAGGTGAGGCATTTGCTAGTCATCCTTCTCCACTATGACCTCCCCGAGAAGCACCTTTCTCCTCTGACGGAGCATGTGGAAATAGAGCTGAGGAAACACTATGGGGAGAGAGCATGAGAGAGAGTGAGAGAGGACAGCGATGAAAGCAGAAATAGAAAGAGACAAAGAGAGCAAGAGGCAGATGCTTGGGGTGCATCGGTGATAAAGGAGTAAGGACAACTGAGGGCGCCTTACGTGGGATGTAGGACAGCATGACAATGATGAGGAAGATGTAGTAGTCAAAGGAGACGTTGTACTTGTTTGGGAGTCTCATGGAGTACATAGCGGATCTCCGGACGTAAGGCAAGGCAGCGTAGATGGTCAACAGCTCTCCAGCCACACCCAGTGGGTACATGATGATGAACAGGTTGTATCTGACGCAGGGGTGACAAGCCAGAGTTAGAAACAGAAATTTGAAGGGATCATGATACACACATTATCCAAACACACTCATGTACACATACCCACGCGCACCCACAGTCATCAGTTAACGATCCACACACTCACATGCCGCAAAACCAAGAAAACATGAGTAGACACACTTGCGGTGCAGTTTTCGCTATCATTCCACCACTACACAGACTTCAGAATTCCACTAAAACGTCACAGATAGCAAAAGCAGAACAGGGCTAAGAGTGACATACAAAGGGTTTGGAATCTGTTGTACATTGTGTCACGGGCCAGAAGAATCCCTGTATTTACTCAAGAACACGGCAGCAATTCTGGGAAGCGTCTCGGTGGATGTGAGAGAAATGTTGGGCCCAGCATTCCATGCCCAAAACAGATGGTCTTAAACAGGAGCAGCTGAACATGAGCCCCTCTCAGAGGGCCAGGCGTCTTTTTCTTGCTTAAAGACCCCTCCCCACCCTCGCACCCCTCCTTCCAAATGGGACAGGGGCATAAGGGGGGGGGGGTATGAGGGTGAGGGGCAGGATGTCAGAGGGGGCAGCGTGAGGGAAACAAGGACGTCACTGAGAGTCAAGACAAGGGAACCAGACAGGTAGGCCTTATGGATCAAGCGCTAATCTCTACCTTTGAGGCTGCCAGTAAGAGAATCACACACAGTTAAAGGTGTTTACGAAAGCTCTGGACTAGTAATATTACAAAACCAAGAGGAAGCCATCTTTGCAGCAATACAAGTCCCGGACTATGAATCGGATATCTCCTCCGTTTGTAGCTGGCGTTCCACACGGCTGCTCCCATGGGAGAGCTCAGGAACATCCAAATAACACGTCACAGTTAGCTCCTCACAGGCCAACATGATGTCATTCCTAGCCTGGCCCTGTATTCAGTCATAAACAGTGTATAAATGAGCATCATGCATAACAAAGAACTGTAAACTGCATCATGTTGCCTTGAGCAGGATCTTAAGTGTCTTCTGTGTGATGGGAGGTTTGAAACGTTCTTTTCTCTTTTGCCATGTGTGAATAGTTACATGTCACATGCATGCCAAATGCTTACACATTGCCTGAGAACCCAGTGTTAGCTGTTAGTTCACAGAGTACAGCTCACGAGGTGCTAATCAATAAACACAATCTGTTTGACCTACAGAGAGCAGGGTGACACCTAATACATGGTGGCACCACTTCCTACGAACACACAACACTGACGATCAGCCCGTCTAGGGGGGAAGGGAGGCAGGCAGGGTGAAAAGAGACTTGGCCATAGCCAAACCAGCATGCAGAAACAAGGCCAACTCCCAAAGTCTGCCATTAACATGTTCTTCTCCACCTGGCCCATTTGATGAAGTAGGGCAGGTGGTTGAGCAGGTTGAATGTATAGAAGGAATATCTTATGATCTCTGTCACCGTCCATACAACCAGGAAAAGAACAACGCTTTCTTCGTTCTGGATCTTTTGAGACAAAGTATGAAAGGAGTGATGGGAGGGACAGAAGGAAAGGGAGGAGTGTTGTGGGAGAGGAAAAGGAAAACAGTTTCATAAGGGCCATCTCTGTACTAGCTCATTCTACAAGCCCAATGTGTTACATGCTGTATGGTAACAAAACCCTGAGCCTTAAATTGATGGTCACCTGTCTGATGCTGTTGGTGATGAACCAAACCATGAAAATTCTTGAGCACACCTGAACCCCTGTTACGATTACGGAGGTCCTTACAATCCCTACGGCGACAAGGTAAACATCCAATGGTGATTAAGACAGAAGTCGACAGTTCGTTTAGTGAAGAAACAGAGACAGAATGTTACATACCAATCGCACAGTGTCCCACCTAGAAAACAAAATATACTGTAATCAAATTGTCAGCCACAATCTCATCTCTACCTTGCACAGTTGAACTGCTCACTCGCCGTAAGTGAACCTCCAGGAACTTACCTCAAGTAACGCAAAGGTCTGGAAAAACTTGAGTGTCCTTGCTATACTTTTGTACAGACCCTTGTGTGTGCCTTTCTGCATGTAGAAGCGCATCATTGCCACAGCCAAAACCAGCCACCTGGAATAGAACAGAGAATTGCTGCTTTACATAACACGTTGATAGCAAGAAGCAAAGGTATTGAAAACAACCACTGCAGTCGCTGTACTTATATATCAAGAGATCTAACTTCAGTAATAGCTGGACTGGGACAAAGTCTAATGTAAATCCGGAAATCCCTTTGTGAATCCCGCTTTGAAACAGTATTGTGGACTGAGTTTTTACAGGGAAGCAGTAAGCCCACACTTGTGAACACATTAAGATGGGATATCCATGATTACAGCAAGGTCATACTGGGAACAATGTAAGCAAACAATGCTTGGCAAAGCTGTTCTGTTAATGGATTCAGATATTTTCTTTAATTTACCTTAAAACACAGCTCTTCTACAGTTACACATTTTCTCACCATGTAAAATATAGAATATTTCAATGTTTGTGCAAACATCTGCGTGTGCAACACTGAGAAGAAGGGGACTGAATTGTAATGGTTCATAACAGGAGGTACACTGCAACAGGTGAAGGGGTCAAGATAGCTCAACAGTAGCAGGTTCCTTTGTCACATACTGAGACCATTAAGTAATCCATCACTAAGTTTTAGATAACTTTAAAGTTCACTCTGAAAACCCCATTTAAATGGGGGAGATTTACAAGTAGCCTATCCCCATGGTCATATGACATCTGAGAGGGTTTAGATGGTGTAGCTGTTACGCTGAAGACTAATCCCACTCTGAGCTCACTTCTTCATTAACGACGAATGAAGCAACAACAGGGGTTTGAGGATCATTTGAATATGTAGACTGTTGGCTGATTGCAAAAAAAGAAACATTATCTCAATAACATTTGGCGATCTGTAAACAATTGTGTAAAAGCACCTTTTCCAGAAGCAGCCCCAGTTTTTCGTTTTCAAATAAGAACCGCGTCGGTATATCTACATTATTTCAAACTCCCTGTTTCGTGATAACGGTCCCAATTCAAACAGAGATGGTATGATATCAAGCAGAAACACATGCACCTGTACAGGTGAGCGTATGATAGTGCTCAATTAAGTAGCCTATGTTTCTATTGGCTTATTGGCCAATATACTTCGCCCTCATACATCTGAAGTATTACATGGCCGAAGACATTTGATTTACACGTCGATCCCAAACGTAATAAAGACCACTTTAATTGACTTTTAAAACGTGAGTCAAAATCTGAGTAATATCATTAAACAGATCGAGTAATAGTGCGCACAAGAGTGCACACATTTAAATAGTTATAAAAAATTTGCCTATTGAGCATTTCACTCTCCCAGTCCGCAGCTCCAGTGTCAGAGCTCTGGCTATACTTATCACCGCAACTGTCGGAGTAGTGGGCATGACGCTGACACCGTATAATCGACCGTATTTGGAAAGGCTGTACCAGCGCTGGGGGCCGCTCAGTCACGACCGTCTTTCGCAAAAATACCCACAGTAGTTTTGACAAACTGGACAGGCTTTCAAACAAGTCCTTTGTTTATGTTTTTCTGGCCAGTTTAACTTCAGGATCGCAATCCGTCAGTAAATTCTTCCAAGAGAATGGGCACTTCCACTGCCAGAGACACGGTCCTATAAACAGCAACACGCTTGCCGACGGAGCTCTCGGCTGCATAGCGAAGTTTCAGGGAGTGGCTAGTTATTAATCAGCTATAGGGCAGATTAATCCACATACCCGGCCGTCATGGCGATGTTGTAAAATGTGAGCCATGCGGTAACGACGGCACTTTTCGATCTCTTCTTATTGTTGTTTTCCTTCTCCTCAACTGTGCCGTCCTCCTCGCTGGACGCCATGGTACCGGGGACAGAGTGGGAAAGTCAGAAACGGTGCGCGAGCGCAGCTGACAGCTGGGGCAGCAGGGTCATGCATCCATGTACCCACCGCACCTCTCTCGCGGGACTATTGCTGCAACAAGTGTTTGACAAAACCCTGATAAAAGAGCGTTCTGTTATTCTGCCAGTCATTCAATTAAACAACGCAATTAGGTTAATTGCGTAAAATACACTCTTTCTTATGTTGCTTTCCTTCGGGTTGCCCAGAACTTAGTTTAAATCGATCCACCGTGGGCAGGCAAGTGTGTGACTAGCTGTGGTCATAAAATCTACGAAATATGTGAAAGATATAAAAAGGAAACCACTGATTGGGTGTTTGATGTTCTAATTGGTGACTTATTGTTAGTACTAAATAATCAGCTATTTTACGCATTCGTTTAAATAGCCACTGACGTTTTAACGATGAGAAAATAGCCAACTGGTCCTGATGTCCAAACAACTGGATTTTTTTTTTCAATTACATGTTTGAGCATACTTGTCCTCACGAATTTGACAGTAGGGAGCATACTGCCCTCTACGGAGCATACTGCCCTCTACTGTCAGGGCTTGGAGAATAGTAAGTGGATTGCATTCAGGAACAACAAGTTTAGCTGTGTTTAGCTGTGTCATTCTGAAGTTAATTTACATATTGGTGGAAATAATGTGTTGAGGCTGAGTCATTTCCAGGCCCAGTGGATGGATTAGCCTAGCCTGTAGGGTTTTATGAGGGTGTTGGACTAGGGCTGGAGAGAAATTGTGGGTTAGAGACATGTATTGTAATGTGCTAGGATAGAGGGCTGCACTGTAGTGTGCTGGGGTATAGGGCTGTACTGTAGTGTGCTGGGGTGGAGGGCTGTACTGTAGTGTGCTGGGGTATAGGGCTGTACTGTAGTGTACTGGGGTATAGGGCTGCACTGTAGTGTGCTGGGGTATAGGGCTGCACTGTAGTGTGCTGGTGTATAGGGCTGCAATGTAGTGTGCTGGGGTATAGGGCTGCACTGTAGTGTGCTGGGGTATAGGGCTGCACTGTAGTGTGCTGTGGTATAGGGCTGTACTGTAGTGTGCTGGGGTATAGGGCTGCACTGTAGTGTGCTGGGGTATAGGGCTGCACTGTAGTGTGCTGGGGTATAGGGCTGCACTGTAGTGTGCTGGGGTATAGGGCTGTACTGTAGTGTGCTGGGATGGAGGGCTGCACTGTAGTGTGCTGGGGTATAGGGCTGCACTGTAGTGTGCTGGGGTATAGGGCTGCACTGTAGTGTGCTGGGGTATAGGGCTGCACTGTAGTGTGCTGGGGTATAGGGCTGCACTGTAATGTGCTGGGGTGGAGGGCTGCACTGTAGTGTGCTGGGGTGGAGGGCTGCACTGTAGTGTGCTGGGGTATAGGGCTGCACTGTAGTGTGCTGGGGTGGAGGGCTGCACTGTAGTGTGCTGGGGTATAGGGCTGTACTGTAGTGTGCTGGGGTATAGGGCTGTACTGTAGTGTTATGCTTGGTGTTGAGTGGTGAAAGCATAGCCTGAGAAAGTGCATCATTGCATGATCTAAAATTAGATCCTGTCGTAGTGCTCTGTAGAAATGTGTGTAAACTAAAGACACCACCAAACATAGTGCAGGCCTCCTATTCCTGATCCAGTTACATTATTCAGGACCATTTCTCTTTATCATGACAGCCCAGACCACAATGATCCTTTCGTGCTGAATGTTTGAGTCAATGAAATGAATCTTCTGGGAGTGAGCCCCTGTTAGCCTGCAACACCCAGGCTTAGCTCAGAGGGAAACAAACACAGATGACTCCACACCACAACGCCTGCTTGGAGACCCTCACTTCAGATTAAAATATCTGATGTATGTGAATCATGTATGTGTACTGACAAGAAGGGATGCCAAGACAGGGTCATTATTCT